>JAUZTG010000043.1:0-31136 GCA_030734395.1 Sarocladium kiliense
TCAGACCTGAGAGCCGACGATGGGCGGCCTCGACCTTGTATTTATAGTTGTACTGCTGCATAGCTGCCGGTAAAGGCGGCTGGGACAGTCTATGAATCAATCAATCAATCAATCAATCAATCAATCAAAGCCTGTGTCAACAGCCGGGCACTCAAAGGCCTGTGCCAACGAGGGCCTGTGCCAGCGGTCAAAGGCCTGTGCCATCAGTGCGCATCAAAAAGCCTGTGTCAACAGCCGGGCACTGAAAGGCCTGTGCCAGCAGCCGGGCACTGAAAGGCCTGTGCCAATGAGGGCCTGTGCCAGCGGTCAAAGGCCTGTGCCATCAGTGCGCATCAAAAAGCCTGTGTCAACAGCCGGGCACTGAAAGGCCTGTGCCAATGAGGGCCTGTGCCAGCGGTCAAAGGCCTGTGCCATCAGTGCGCACCAAAAAGCCTGTGTCAACAGCCGGGCACTCAAAGGCCTGTGCCAGCAGCCGGGCACTGAAAGGCCTGTGCCAATGAGGGCCTGTGCCAGCGGTCAAGGGCCTGTGCCAGCGGTCAAAGGCCTGTGCCATCAGTGCGCATCAAAAAGCCTGTGTCAACAGCCGGGCACTGAAAGGCCTGTGCCAACGAGGGCCTGTGCCAGCGGTCAAAGGCCTGTGCCAACGAGGGCCTGTGCCGTCGGTGCGCACCAAAAAGCCTGTGTCAACAGCCGGGCACTGAAAGGCCTGTGCCAATGAGGGCCTGTGCCAGCGGTCAAAGGCCTGTGCCGGCAGTGCGGCGAGGGCAAATATCGGGTGCAATAACATGCCATGTAGTTGCAACACAGAATTGCCGTCGATAAGCACCAACAATTATAGCAGTGCAGGGATCACTCAGGTCATTGAGAACATCACTATGAAGCATTTTGGGATCAACCTAGATACGTTACTTTACGGCTGACTGGATATCTGATGTTCGTACACCACCGACCTTCAAAACAGCCTTAATATCTGTCTCACAACTGAAACCATGCTTCGCCACGGCCCACCGATGTATTTCATTGATCCAGTCCACTAGCTCTCTGACGCCGTACGTATCTGTGCAGTCCGCCCCAACTAACCTTGTCATCGTACAACCACGCCATTTCTCATCTGTTTGTGGTTCGAGAACCCAGAAAACGAACTTTGACCCCACGAACGTCAGCGCGTAGTGTCGAATGTGAGAGTCATAGTCCAGATCCGGCTGTGCCTCACGGGCCGCCTCGCGGAGTTTGTACCTATTGTACAGCGCCATGGAGCCTGCAGCAGCTACTTGCGCAATGGCAGCATCTTCAGATACACCGTCCCGCTTGAACTCGATTGTGAAGTAAGGGCACGTGATCCAGTCTCGCACATACGCGCAATTCTGGATCTGGAACCGGTACCTTGGGTTGAAGCCTTTCAGCGACAGCCAATATGCGCAGTCCGGCCGTATATCCCACGACCAGTCCACGCCTGGCTTTGCGCTATCCAGTACAGGAGGTTTACGCCAATGCGTGTTCTCCTTTGGTGGATTGACCAGCTGCAGCATCCGCTCACCTCGCCATTGCCTATCATCCGAGTCAGGCAGGGACCGTGGGGAGCGTCTTAAGAACTGCTCCTTGGCAAGCGTGGCAAACTCCTCCTCACACAAACCTAATGCCTTCATCTCTTTGTACTCGTTCGACAATGACCGTACCCAGTCGTCATCACCGCTGACCCAGATGTTGGTATGAGATAGCCCCGCCATGTTGTCATAACCTTTCGACGGACGGTTTGTCTTGAAGTGGACGAATGGGCCAGGGACAATAGCGTTGGTGTCTTTCACCCTGATCCCACGTGGGAGAAGAACTAAGTCGGTGAATTTTGCGCTGCGAGGTGTCAACCCCGTGCGAGATGTCAATGTGCTATCCGGCGTACCGACCGACTCGCCTGAGTCAACGAGACTGGGCTGATCGGACAAGGTTGATCTGCCGGCATCAGATGCTATGCCGCGAGGCAAACGGGAGCTGCGCTTCGCAGCACGTTCAGACATCTCTCGGGTTTTGCGCACCTCGATCCAAGTTGCTTGAATATTGTCGGCGTCGGACTCGGGAACTGGCAAGGGGCTGTTGGCTCGCGGGGCGGTGAGCATCATCTGCAAGATCCCGACACAACCAATGGCACGGAGAAGACATGCGGGTACCGGAAGAGTGCGGCCTTGTTCGCGGCAACAAGCCTTTGTCGAGTATATGGGGCCGTATCGACGTCGCGCTTGAGGTTGTACAACGGGGTAGGGTCGGAATAAGCGGCGTATTGTCTCCCGTGGATTGTGATGTTTGTTGACAAGGGAGTTCTCTGTACTTGACGCGAAATCCGGAGTTTCGCGGCGAATTGTCGGGAAGTGGATCCAATCACTGAGGCAGGTCCACGCGTAGGCTGAGTCGCCGAATTCAGGTGCACGTGCAGCAGCACGCCCCTGGCTAATTGGGATTGACCATCCTGACTGCCGTGTCAACACAGACGTCGTGGAACACATAGTTGTCGTTGCTGTCGTCAGTATCATCATTTCTGATAACAATGATGGCAACGTCAGGAAAGTGAAGAGCGCCTGGCATTGGAGAAGAAGGTACCACACCCTCAAGTACCTAGGCGATCGGAAAGCCTCGGCCAGACGACGGGGACCGGCTGAAGCAACGCAAGGCAAGAAGCTTCACCTCCTTGCTGCATGAACACGAGATGAGGCAACCCACCGTCAGCTCGTGAGGCTGTTGAATCGAAGACGGGAACCTGGCCGGATTTGCGGAGTGCTTGTTGTTGCAGATGCGCAGTGCGACTTTTCGTCAGGATGAGCGGGCACAGATTTATCCCTCTGCTGATGAGATACAGCAGAAGATAGAGTCTCGGGACGATATACACGAGCTGCGGCGTGAGTACCGCGCCTTGGCGGATATCGGTCTATCGCAGTCTTCAGCAGCGAAAAGGATCTGCGGCAAGATCAAGTACATCAAGGACATTCTGTGCGACGATATTGTGAGCCGGAACTGCGAGGCATACTTCAAGGAGGCAGACCGGCTCCGGGCGCTTCGCAAGCCTACTGACCACCTTTGGAATCCTGAAGCTACCACTCATCGGTTGAAGCACTACATGGACACTAGCACGGCAGCCGAGGTCCTAGGAGGCTTCATGTCGGAGGCAAACGATTCTAGGTGAGCCAGTCGAAAGCGGAGGTCAAGCTATTGGGACCCGATGTGCCGAGCCTCGACGCCCTCGTTGCCTCTTGTGTACGAAAGGGCCATTCGCGAATCCGTCGTCACTGACGAGACACACCTGGAGCGTGCACAAGACACTCTTACGCAGCGACTTCGCCTGCCCCGAGTGCCAAAGGCTCGGGCAACCTGAGGCTATTATTAGCGGCGGGCCGCCAGTCTGGAGCAACCACGTTGAACGCGTACATGGCCAGGAGGACTGGATCCAGCACGTCAGTACAGTCCACCGAGGCGGGGACATCCCTGGCGCTGTGCTCCAGCCTCAAAGGACAGGATGCAAGCAGAGGGCTACCAGGCTGCCACCTCACCACAGCAATAGACGCCAGAAGGTGGAGAGCCCGCTTCGCATCGGGCATGACGAGTTTGCCTGGTGGCAGTCAAGTATTGATTCTCACGCGGGAGAGGAGTTCTGGGTAGAAGGGAGTGCTAGTAACGAGTGAGCTAAGCGCTGCATGTAATGAACGACATGATCGAGTCTCCAAACAGAATCCGCTACCAAGCACATCGTCGTGTCATGAAGTTGTAATTCATCTTGCCAGGGACATGTGATCTATGAGCGGGGTCCCCACTTATTTGAAGCAAACTCATTGGCTAGCTCAGTCTCTTCGACCCCTCTCACTCTCGTTAGCCTCGTGGATGTTTGCCTTTCGCAATCGCCGGCGTATCTTTATTTCTTAACCACCCGCGTACTTTCAGCTATTGTATTTTGTTCATGTTCCCTTCCCACAAATCAGCTGGATACTTGTCGCTGACAACCTCATTACCGCAACACGCTTACTTCTCGAGAGTACCGCCTCCCCTTGTTTGCGCAGCGCTGCTACTTGCTTATGCTAATGTTAAATTTCGTCAGGCATCAATGACCACAGCTGTTCGAGAGATCGCGAAGCGACCGGCCCACCATCCCGAACATTCCAAGTCCACCAGCTTTACCGGTATAAGGTGATGCAACAGCATCCAGTCCCACCAAGCTCCGACGATGATCTGGTCCGGCAATGCACAGAACTGGTACGATGTCCAGCACCTGAGAACTAATGCGAAGACTAAGCCACTCGCAGACTAAAGTACCCTGCTCAAAGCTCCAATGGAAACACTATGAAGATTTGTACGAAGAGACACTTGGGGAAGATGTTGTCGCACTTATCGTGGATGTCGATCAGTCCAAGGGATCTGTATGGTTCCGGATACAGAAAGACTACATTGGCAGGGTTGGTCAAGATCACAGAGGCGGCTTCGTCGTTGTGACCCTAGAGAAAAGCAACATCAAGTATATGTGCATTAAGGAGTGTCGCATTGGGAAGGTATTCAAAGAATCTCTTGAGACCAGTTGACTGGCTTGCTCTTCGATAACAAATCCATCACTATGGCTTCGGGAATATTGGTTGTGATGAAGGGCACGCGGTTCTTAAGATGCGGCAGAGTCAGTCTGCAAATCGGTTTGCGTAACGCGCATATCGCACGGATAGCATCTATAGGCTCCAGGTTGTAGACGCCTTGAACCAAGTCGACTGGAAAATGTGAGTGGATTATATCGAAGAAGGGCCAGGAAGTATTCGTACGCACTGTTATCGCTGGTCATTACAGAGGGCAGGTATTCAAGGCGGGGGTTTCGGATTTCGTCATCATCGCCTTCGTCATCGCCATGGCCTTCAGCTTCGCCCAGAACGCTGCCTATATGACTGGTCGGTGCTCGCCTGGAGGAGTCTTTGAAGATCGGTAAGTTCGATTCCGACACGCGTGAGCGACTTCGTGTCGCACGCCCCAAGTCCGACGCTGCCCGCTTCCGCTTAGAGTCCGTTCGGAGCTTGGGCACCAGGGGCGTGAACTGCGCGTTTGCGAGGTCCCCAAGTATCGAACCCTGGTACTCCTGCTTCGAACTAAGTAATGTCGGGATGAACGTTTCACAGCGCCGCAACTCATATAAGCTGGTAATTGAGAGCGAAATGCTGCAGAGGAAAGCTACTTCAATCCCAACTCGCTCGAAAATAGTTGACAACACTTTGAGTGCGTGGCTCCGGCGGTTCTGGGTTGTTTGTGGATGTCGTAGTCGACCTTCCTCAGTTTCAGATATGAGGGTACGGATCTTTTTGAAGGCTGAGGCTTGGCTTGTAGTCAACCTGGACTCTGATACCAATGATTGGTAGTTCTTAGTCAGCTTGTCCATATCGGTATCAAGGAAGATGTTCGTCATCGCGCACGTTAGAAGAGAAAGAAAATAACAATAGAAATATGGGTTTATGGGTTGTAGGTTCATGGGTTTATGGCATTGTTTTATGGATATATGGGTTTATGGATATATGGGTTTATGGATATATGGGTTTATGGGTTTATGGATATATGGGTTTATGGATATATGGTTTTGTGGATATTTGGTTTTGTGGATATTTGGTTTTGTGGATATTTGGTTTTGTGGATATATGGTTTTATGGGTTTGTGGATGAGTGGGTCGAGATTGGGGTGCAGGTGGGGGCTACACCTGTTCAGACTTGGTTCGTCTTGGCCGATGCACGACAGACGAGGAACTATCCATAGGCACCGTCCTTGACTTATTGTATACGCGCAAACGGACTTCGTGTTTTGCCTCAACCTAGCTCCTGAGCGTGGATGGAAAGCTGATTTGCCTAAGAGAAATACTTCTGCAAACCACTTAGCCTGGCAAGGACCAACTAATCAGCAGAGATGTAGCATTGTGCATAGGTTTCATGAGCGAGTCTCAAGAAACCCATGATGAAATTGCTGCGCTAAGGCATTGCAAATAGGTGTGATCTTCTCAGGTAGACGACACATGGAGAAGACGGGTCGCATCGCTGTTGGCCGCCCTTGAGGTTAGCTGCAGGAAGGCTGGGCGGACTTATAGCGAAGCTCTCTGAGCAGAACATTGCTTCTTGCATTACACCATCAGCAATTGGTGGCCAGCCTCACACCGCTGTCAATGCAGCCTGACGTGTTCGAATGGAGTAGAATACTGAACAGTGCCAGGGTTGCGTTGTTCTGTTGTATAAAGAGAGGAGTTTGCTGCATAAAACGAGATGAGATGAGTATTATTTTCCTAAGTTCCAGGAAGAAAGCCGCATAGATATACCTCACAATGGCTGATGAAAGACCCTCCAGTGGTGGAGAAGATGTCCCAGGTTTGTCACTGTCTCCCACACCTTGAATGCCATCTGATCTCGGGCACAGTCTATGACATTACCAATTTTTTACAACCTAATAGCTCTGCTGATGGGGCTGATGAAATCAATGACCAAAGCAACTGCACGAGTGGCACCAATGGAACAAATGGCGTAGGCACCGGAGAAAGCAACCACGATGCCAACAGCGTCAACACAGAAATTGCGAACCACCAAAGCCATCACGGCTCTGGTCCTAACACCAATAGCCAGTCCAACAATGAGACTCACGGCAATGGGGCTGAAGGAAGATCGGGATAAGAAGCTATATCAAGGAAAGCTATCGCAGAAATCGAAGTTCTGGGTCAACTAATGACTCCGCGTCTGGTTCCCTTCCCATGATCTGCTCTGGACCGTGTACTATGATACATTTCAACGGTTTTGCCTCGAAATAGCTATCCCATAGGCTGTTAGCAACAAGTTGTTCATCGCTTTGCGCAAAGTGATCCGAGCCATAGGGGTTAAGATGTCGTGATACGTTGAGTTCTCCGGAGCAGAACCCTCCAACTGGCATCGCGTCCCTTCGCACGATCTGCTGTTGACCCATAATATACGTAGTCGGTAATGGCCTTGAATCGTTGTACCATGTGTTGCCGGGAGCAAGTATTGTGTCGCTTATCGTACAGAAACCCGAGCCGTAGGGATGGCGAGGTGGCGATATGTTATTCCGTTGGTGCAGTTCTCTGTATCCATCACCTCCCATCGCCAGCCAGGAGTTCAGTGCTTTCCAGCTGGATGAGATGAGGACTTCAATGGAATGTCAACCTCTGCGTGTCCAAGTCAAGATGCTACTTACTTTTCGGTGGCTTTGTAAGGTTCTCCAAGGGGAAACCTTCGAAGTGAGAATAGGCAGATACCTCAGCGCTCTCGGGACAAGGCAGTTGCCGCCGCCTCCTCCAAATCAAGGCGGAAGAAAGTGCAATAACGGCAACGATGACAACAACAACGGGAATGAAGATCTCAGCTCTGGTCATAATTGCGAAGATCTTCATCGATAGTATCGTTGGACGTGAGGCAAGAACACGACGGAACAAGCACACCACCAGCCGTGCTGAAGTGCGAGACAATGCTCTCAAATACCGGGAGATGCGGGAGCCACGTTGACGCTCGCTCCCCGGAGGGCTGTGAGGTTCTCTGGAGTCAATGTAATGGAGCCGCCCTGTACAGTTAGACTCGACATGGTGGTCGAATCACCGTAGCCTTGCAAAGCCGCGCCATCGACGCAAATCGAATGGTAGACTCCTCGAAAAAGAAACGTCTCGGATCAAAGAGACGCGTAGCTGCAGGGCTATTTTTCGTGATGAAGCGCCGACTCCCCTCTCTGGTGATCTCCCCCCACACCTTTCGGGGACGGCGGACAAGAGGGTGTGCGGAGCACAGCGCTAGTCTAGAACGGGAGTATCAATGGCTTGGCACTCTTAGCGTCCATCAGCTGGAGACGAAAGAAGTATGGAGGAGTCTTAGCTTGATTCAGTCGACTCCTGTGATGGAGTGTACAGTACATGCACTCTCTGTGGAGGGTTCGCAGGGCACTTAAGGGAACAGGGTTGTTGGGCACAATGCGACCAGAACGATAAGAACGACCTTTACATGCGCGGTTAACATCTCGTCGCTCGCCACCCCCCTTCTCGCTATCAACCTTTGCCTTCCAAGTCTCCCAGCCTGTGATATATCCAGCGCCATCAGGTATCTCTCAACATGGTATGAGTATCTACTTGTTGTTGAACATCGCTGACAACAACACTGAAGCTCCAATTGCCGTCTGACCACGGCTCCTTGCACAAGCGCAAGTCGGAAGATGAGCTTAAGCGAGACAAGCCTACTCCAGCGCACTTGGAGACTAGGAGTCGGGAATTGCTCCGAAAAGAAAGACAGAAGGCTGGAACGTACGTGCAGAAAGAAATCCAGATGCGAATAAGAGTCACATCGAACTATTGCTGCAAGTGCGACCAATTTACCACATTCAGGAACGATACTTGTGGTGTCTGTGGTCATAACGGGGGGAAATGCATAGACTGTGTGCGCGCCCGAACAGAAAAATGTTCCGGAAATTAAAAGACGAGCTCATAGTACGAGTGCTATGGCTTGAATCTGAAGAGATCTGCATTCCTTGTGATGATACGAAGCCTAGTTTCCCCCTGTCACTTTGTCGAGACTTCGGACTCGTTTGCATCGAATCTGCTGGGGAAAATGGCCGTGATCGAGCAAACATTCAGGCAGTTCTTTGATCCCCCCGCTCCATCCCACTATTGTATAGGAAGGTCAATCCGATGAAAGCGCAGGAGTTTGGCGGCACTGTAGGGTTGCACATGCAGATCATGTAGCCCTTGCCAATCTCGGACTACCAGAGGCTTGGCATTTCAGCCACTGGCACCAAGGACATTAAGCGATTAGCCAGAGTGCCTCCGCGGCTATGCCGGCGGAGACGATAGTGATGTGCGGCCGCTGCGCCGTCCGTATTGGATCAACAGTCTTTAGGTGTGGGGAGGGGAACATACGCGAAAGTCTGAGACGCATGACGTTCGGAATGCAAGAGGTCATGCCGGCCGATGAGAATCCGCACTTCGCATCATGCTCTAACCTCAAAGCCATAGAAGACCGGCGAGGGATTCGGACTGACCAATATATAAAGGGGGCTTATGCATGTCGGCAGAGAGTCTCTGCAGGCCGAACCTTCACCTTTATATTTACCAGGATCCACGAGCATGTACAAGCTGCACGTCATCAAGAGAGTGTGCCGTCTGTCGGCATGCATGTATGCGGAGCTTGAGCCAATGCGCGATGAATGCACCGGAGCTCGCGACAAGAAAGGCTGCAATGGCGTCGAGTGTAACGGTGAAGTCGAACAGCAAGAGTGAGTAGATTAAACATGCTGAAATCCTTCTCAGTTTGAGGCTCACCACAAGGATAGAGACCATCATGAAAGTCATGAAGTACCTTGTGGACTTGAGAGGAAGCAATGGCTTTGTGACCAGTGCAATCACACCTTTAGATTTTGTTTCAAGGCTCGATACTGTAAGCTAGATGGATTGCAGATCGACGGAAGTTCACACAATTGTTTCAGGAGAGGGCAGAACGAGACGGTGGTAAACATCATCCTTTGCGCTAAATGTAAGAAGCAGTGCAAAAGTAAATATAGGACGTATAAAAGGTCCTGAAATTTAGTAAACTGAAAGAAGTCCATCGTGAATAAAAGAGTAGAATTTCAGCACCCTCTGCCTTCGTCACTTGGCATATCCTGCCCGATTCGCATGCTTCCTGCAATTATGCCATCGTATCAGCGCACCCATGTTATTGGACAACGCGCGAAGTGCTTCTGAATAATATCTTCCCCAAGACTGCCAAAAGGCGCAGGCTGAACCTCGGGCTCAATGTCGAAGATGAACAGTAGTTGTTCGAACTTTGATGTAATGGGTTCGCTGTTCTCGTCACTGAAGATAAGAGCTGTATGTTTGCCAGATGCAGCTGAGTCCAGTAGGCTCTGGAGTAATGATGCAAGGCAAATCTCCTCTTCAATATCGCACCGCCATTGTCGTTGCTCCATTACCAGACTCGAAAAGTATCTCATCCAGTCTTCTTCTGTCCTATAAAGGATCTCGAATAACGCAGTCTGATCAAGGCCGGCATGAAGGATAATAAATATGCAACGTTGTAGAAATCGCTGGCGTACGTCCGTGCTCGACTCCTAAGGCCCTGGGTTAGTTCAGAGCGTAGAGGAATCTGCGATACCTTACTATAATGCGTCTGACGATGAATTGCCATAAAAGTCTGACCCGGATCCCATCATCTCGAGTAAATGTCAAGTAGTAGTCTTCAAGTCCTCGACCATGTTTACTCGTTGCCTCCAAAGCGGTCCTGATATACCGGTCCTTGGCTTTCTTCTGGGCGTGAACTGTGCCATAAACTGCAATCTCCCCCCCTTGTGCCTTCGTCAAATCATATATAGAGTCTAGGTCTGCAGCAGCAATAGGTGATATCCCACGTTCGGACAGCCAGCGGCAACCGGCGCTGGTCACAGCGGCTTCGTAGTAGCAAATATCGCAGGTTTTCCCAACGAGGTGAATGAAGTTTGCCTCTCTGATACTTGAATGGCATGCTGCGATAGAACGCACATTCAAGTAATATTGATGCCACTCTTTCGTATTAGACAGTTCGCAATGAGGAACTATAGTGACCTGTATTTCCCACTGATATTAGTCGCCTGAAGAGCCCCCGCCAGCCTACGACGAAACTTGGTCAATCATTAGACGCACCTTCTCCAAGGGTCGGATGGAAAGCGAGCTCGGCCTCGAGTAAGCCGTGATTCGCGGACGGGGTTTCGTGGATCGGCAGCGGGCGAGAGCTCTAGTCCAGAGCCAGATAATTGCGATGGCTGACAGTAACGCACTTGCGAGAAGAAGAGCTTGCAACGAGCCGCCAGGAATATACATAGCTGTATCTGATGGTTGGAAAACTCGAAGAAGAAAGACAGTTAGAAGCATGGAGGGGTGAAGTTCTTGTGCAAGAAGAAAAAGTCATATGGGGGCATGAAAGAGGGAATGGACGCCCCAAAAGCAGGGGGAGCTCTTGGGCTTTCTCCCATCGGTGAGCTTTGCCTTTTTGGGACTACCCGTGGCTTGGCGCATGCGAATGGTCTCAGGCGGAACAACACTCAGCCCTGCATGGCGCTCACCAGCTGAGCTGCGGGTTGCGACCCTCTCGAAGCCAGGGTGTCTAGACACAGGGGATACCAATAGGGGTGTATATAGGAATCGATCGAGGGAGTTGGTGTGTCGTTAGAAGCGAGTGGAGCGCATAATAACCATCATGCCCTTCACTGTGATTTTGATATTACGAAACTGCAAACCAGCGTCGTCATCATCACAAGTTCACGATGTCTTCAATTGCTTTCCATCTAGCAAGTCTCGTCCCTGATTGGCGCACAGCTGAACCTTTACTTCAATGGGCCGACTCCTACCGACTCCAGGATGCATCTACAAGTGAACATGAAGAAACTACTGGCACTGCGGTCCTTGACATTGTCGTGTTCCTCGAGCTTTATGGAATCAAGTCTAAGAACCCAGAGCGCAGCCAGGAAGAGTAAGTCGATGAACACTTCACAAAGACACTATTAACAAAGGCTAGGATTGGGGATGCGATCAGCTTGATCTCGCACATGAATAAAGAGTGTGGTTCAGCAAACATAACAGAGGAACTCAAGGAAAAGATCCGCAGTGAGTGCGTCAAGGACTGGGAACGGAGGCAGAGGAAGCATAACAATTAGGTCGGACTAGTGAGTTGAGTATGTTCTCGGGGGGCTGGCTCGCGTTTCTTTATTGTGCTGCGCAAGGACATGGGCTGTCCACAACCTCAGAATCCTGAAAGGAGGGGAGTAGGGCGTAAGTAGAGAAATCAGTACCAGCGCTGACCGCGACTAGTGAATGTGAGAAGTGAAGACTGTATCCAAGCGCTTGGGCAAGCCGGGAAGATTCCGCGAATGGCGGGTTTTGTCCGAGGATTGGGGTGTGTACTGGGGAGGTCATGGCTCTGAAGCATGCAAGATATCCTCTGAGGTGGCCATGCCGCTATTCCTGACCCCTACACATTTCGCAAGTTCTCCCCAGCCTGAACCAGATTGCCGCCCCTGTACCCCGCTCAGCCTCCATTAGACATCCTGAAATGCTCTATATATTCGCGGGATCCAGCACTCTTGACGTTCAGCGTAGCCACCAGCATCCATCCTTCTTTATCTCAACATATATCCTCTATTCAAACTACCAAGTCTTATCGTGTAGATTCCTGTCTACTAAGTTATATGATCTAAAGTTAATTAATTCTACAGACCTTGAGCACAATCGACTCAACATATGCGCAGAAATATTTGAAAAATGTCTCTGCAGCCGCTGCAGCAATAAAGGGGAGCGTAAATCAACGAGGTTTCCTTGCATTTATCGCCTGGATCCTATGAAGTCTCATCACCTATAACCTAGGTCCGCACGCTGCGTTTAGAAGTTGAGCAAAGCCGCATGCTAGTTGCTGACCAAATAGCTAGAGACATCTCTTTCTACACTTTTCTCTACACCAGAATTTGGGCAGAGACGACAGGCATCATCGAAACTAAGACCTAGACTCGATAGAATAGTGTCATAGCTTGACTGTGTTAGTGCTTGATCCATGTATAGTATATATAGGGTTCTTACCTGATACTTCCGCCTCGAATAAGATAGATTATATTTGGAATACAGAACATCTCCGACTCTTCTCTGAGTATTTCAGTCTCTAGGGGAAATAGCCCTGCGGTGATATACTGAATCGTATCATCTGAACAGTACCGAAGAAGGTTGTGAATAGATGGCTCTGGAAGTGAAGTTAGTGTATTGTCCCTTCAATTTACCTTACCCGCGACCTTACCGTTTAGACTAGGCTCGGTACAGCACAGGAGCTCGTGGGCGCGGGTAAAAAGCTTTCTTGATATATTCACTAGAAGCTGATGCCATCGTGTCACTATAGTACGATGTGTTGCTAATGCATCGCACTTGTCTGTGAAGTAAGCGGCGGCAGCGCTATCAAGGCTCGTTCGTGGGTAGTTATCATCTTCTGCAACAACTAGCAGACTTCGAAAAACCATGTCAAAGACCTGACAAGAGCCCTTGCGTTGCGCATAAGAGGTAATGATTCTATTGAACAATTCATCCCAGCCCATGTAATATCGTGAAGAGAGTGTGACATCAGAAAGAGTGAGGGAGTGGTGAAGGGGGATTATTTCGGCCAGCGGAAGTCTGAAGTCCCAGAAGTTATTGTTGGTGCGCGCAATGAATGCGTCTGCTCGCTTGGTGTTTTGCTCCCCGGTGTCGGGGTTTCGCTGTTTACGGCTTGATCGTGAAGGATCTTCTGCGATAAAATACAATGGCATGGCAACGAGCACGCAGCGCAAATGGGCGTCCTTGACATAGTAACATCTGCCTCGCAATCAAGTTTTGTCCACCTCCGGCCTGAGGCGGACAGCGGCGGAGGAATATCTGGTCACGTGATGACCGTTCAGCATGACCCCGCCCCGGTCCGTATGCAACCTCATTGAACATCACTAAACATGCCGGCGCAACCATTCTTTGAGCGTATACCTCTGGACGAGGAATTCCTTCAGAAACGAAAAGATGCAATTGCGATGCTGCGGCTTTCTGAAGCTTCAGAGTCTCCTAGTGTGAGCCACGACCCCGTGAAGGCTTTCGGTCAACATGCCCTACTTGACGCCCTGGAGGCTGAGACGCCATTGGTAATATTCCTTTTATGAGTATCAAACTTCTAGCTAAGAACCAGATAGTTCTCCCTCGTATCTTCTACTGCTGTTCGCCGCTCAATTCTATTAAAAAATCCGGCATACCCAACTTTCAAGCCTGACGTCTTTGAGTTGTGGAAGTCTGCGCACTTAAAGATGAGGGAGGATATGGTAAGCGTCCTAATTCCATTATTTTCGAATGATACTTGGGTCGATATATCAAAAGGAGATGGAGATAAGTTAGAGAATGGGCATTTTCAGTGGAAACCAACTGAAGCATTGGCTTTGTTCAGTTGTCGCCTCCGTGTGACTCAACAAAGAGTTCGCTTGTTTTGCTACATGTTGGATGTGGACCAGACAATAAGCAAGCCCGAAGAGCCTCGTGCAAGCTAGCATAGTTCAATCTGTCAAGCGCTCGAAGTAGCACTACTCACGCTACTCTGACTATGCGAAAGAGCAACTTCAATAACATTGCAGAGGTTTACAGCTTCCAGTTCCTGGCCCTTTAGTGCTTTGGAAGACCGACAAACTTGGTGGAATAATCTGTCAATTGTGGGCGTGAGGAAGCTCGAGGGCCGCCGAATCGCTATTGCTCCCCTCCATGGATGAGATGATCTCTAGTTTAGCTGGGGGGGGATGTCTTACCATTCCAGCTGACCTGAGCGACTCGACATGAGGTTCAAATTTATGCGTGGAAAGTGACTTGGTTAAGAAATCATTTCCGCTCTTGAAATCTCCACTTTCCAACATGCTCCCTCCAGTTTCGCTCTTCTCCGCTTTCGACCTAAACGGCGCTGGGGTGTTTGAAGTTTGGCTATCTTATGGCAGCTTCCCATTGACGCAAGTTTCCGTGGCGTAAGTTTCCGTGGCGTAAGTTTCCGTGGCGTAAGTTTCCGTGGCGTAAGTTTCCGTGGCGTAAGTTTCCGTGACGCAGATTCTAGAGTTTGGCGTAAATCTCATGCTTTCCTCTTCTGCCTCTTCGCGTCACGAGTTTCCTGAACTGCCAAGATTTGCCGCTTCAGACGAGAAGTCCTCTCGTCCCATCTTGTGCTGTCAGTCTCCTCATCCTTAGCCCCCCTGATTATTCTTGCACTCCTCTCAGCTGCTACCATCAATCCAACCATAGAGGATCTCCCTGCTTGAAAGACTGCAGGTTCGGGGGGCGATGGTTCTGAGAAGAGTGGCGATCTAGAAGATGCCCTTGTCGAAGAGTCCTCTGCTGGTGCGTCCTCTGCTGGTTCATTCGATATAGGAGCGTCAGGAGTCTCTCCCTCGCCATGGTCTTCGCAATCGCCATCCAGGCGCGCTTGGGTCGCCTGCTGATACTCGCGGAGCTTGCTTTCGGAAAGGCGAGTCGGACGCTCCACGTCCCATGTGTCCTTTGTTGTCGCACAATGCGCAGAAGCCTTGATGAGTCCTGACCCAAACGCCTTGAGAGTGAGCTCCACCTCTGTCTCAGCAGCGCAAGGTGGTATTTGCATAATGTACTCTCCAATCTCAGTGTTTCGTGCTGGAATAGGAGACTCCCCTTCTACCAGCCTGAAAATAATTTCACCTTGATCCTCCTCGTGCGTCTGGAGTGTGATTGTTTCTTCCGCTGGAAGAGAGGAAAGCTGTGAGATGACCTCATTACACTCCCAAAGTGGAGTTTTGAGTCGCTTTCCCTTTGCAGAAAATATACGCCAAGAACATATGCGGATCGACCGAGGCAGCCTGTCAACGATCTTCATATCAGGTTGCGAGGCAGCAAAGCTTGCCCCGTCTGCAATACCTGTCGCACCCTGTAGCTGCTCAATCTTCATATTGGGGCAGACTTCTTGGGACACGTTCATGATAGCGGGCATGAGAGTTGACCCTCCAACCATCAAGAAACGATCAGCTTTCTCAAAGGAGGGGTCTAGCTTGACAATGCTGAGAATGAGGTGCCGAATACGGTCAAGTAAATCGCTGCATTCTTTTTCGAACTCTTTGCGAGAAATAACGCAGCGTTTACTCAACCGGTGTTGTATCCGGGTTGAGAGAAACTTCTTGACATCCTCAGGATTCCAGGCTGAGTCTTCAGCCTTCTTTCTCACCATAATGTTGTGAAGTCTTTCGTCAAAGTCGATCCCTCCCAGGCGGAGATCCCCCGCAGTTGCGCGCACAACATACTTGGGCGAGTCTCCGGTGATATCAACGAAGACCGCGCACATGTCTGCTGTGCCGCCGCCAATGTCGAGCACTAGAGTGGTCCCTCCGATGTGGTTGATCAGGCTGCCGCCTCGACGCACGCCGTCAGAGCCGTATGAGATGATTGCTGCAACTGGCTCTGGTATTACTCTGGCATCGGTGAAGCCCGCGATCTGAGCAGCATCTAAAACGGCTCTTTGCTGGAGGCAGGTGAAAGCAATTGGCGTCGCAATCACAATAGATCCAACTGCTCCATAGCTGTGTTCGGCCTGCCGTCTAACGCGGGCCAAGACATAAGCTAGATGCTCTTCTGGACTGACACGCTTGCCGTTGACGAGATAGTAGGCGCCTTCATTGCCCACATGTGCATGCAGGATTCGCTTCGCGTCCTCAAGCAGGTTTGGGTCATTCTGGGGTCGCCCAAGTAGTCTTTTGGCATGTGCAAGTATGTGTGCATCGCCTAGACCGCTGTACTCGCCGGGGAGAGACCAGCACTCGTCCTTGATCACGCAGCCAGTAGGCTGTATCGTCCGCTCGAAGCAAATAGCTAGCTCTTTGGAAACGCCGCCATCATAGACTTTGCATATAGTATTCGTTGTGCCGAGATCTACACCGAGAGCCACGCCGGCAGACCTGGCTTGTGGTACCTGAAAGCTGTCAGAACAATCGAGGGTAATTGAGAGCCAACTAACCATAATGACGATTCGTTGTTGGAGAAGAAAGGAGTAGCATTATCCGTTGCCCCTGGTTGGGAGCGCTGGCGCTTTTGAACCAACAGCCGTATCACCCCTGCATCATGTGACATTATCTCGAAGCCACCAATTTCAGCAGGCAGGTGTTGGCTGGAACGAACGCACCCTCCCTCACACCACCAACAATGACTGTAACAGGTATTCTTCACTTAGACGGTGATTGCTTTCCTCTTTGCGCACGAACTCGAAAACGCGGCTATACTGCCTCGGAATGGCTTCAAACCCATCTCTGCCATGTGCAAGCGCATGCAACTGTTGATGAACAGCCTCTCGTCAACCGACACGTGGACCAAGGTGTCGCCAGGATTACAGAACAATGCAAAGGTCAGCCTCCCGGGCAGCGATGTTGTGACCCAGAGTGGAGCGCCGACGACCCTAGGATCGTGAACCTTTTCACGGACACACGACCAGAGGAGCTGGAGAGAGCGATGCACATTCCGGTTGATGAGTTTGTGGAGTGCGTGAAGCAAGCACGGAATTGCTCAAGCGACGATGACAAAGTCCGACTCGCCATCAAACTATGGAACGACGGAGAATACGCCAGCAGCTCAGAGGCTGGCGCCATGGCCCAAAATCTACAAAAGCAGCGACAGCAGAAGCAAAAAAGAAAAGTCGAGCAGGTTGCCGAACTTACTGAGAAGTACGGGGAAGCCTGGTTCCCATTGCGCTTCCGGCCCACGAGAAAGGGCAGCCAACCCAAGAACAACCATGTAATTTCAAACATCTACAATATCATTCGGCGGGCTGAGACCTACAACGTCTCACCCCAGAGTCTTTGGGAACCTGGTGGCTTGCTGCTCGAATCTTGTCGAGGTGGCAAGTTTGATCCCCAAGCAGCAAAGATTGCCCGTGAAAGAGCAAAAACGTTATATCCTGAATCACACCAAGGCTACGATGGACGGGGTCCGAAGAGTCTCTCGACGATATCCTTTCCCTACGATGGCGACAACGAGGCGAATGCGAGCCGTCCGCCCCTTCTAACAACTGAGCCTCGCGCGTGTCAGCAGTCACCAGACGCGAAGTGGCCTCATGTGCCTCTTGATCAAGCAGCGACAAAGGCGGTCCCTAACGCGAAACCACACTTCTCGTCGAAAGCTAGTGAAGACATAAACGATGGAAAAGAGTCAGACTCCGAACGTCAAGCCAAAGCACGACTGCCCGATTCAAGCTCTATATTGGTACTGGACGATAATGACATCGGCGGAACACAAGTGATCGACAAAGGGCTACCAGAAGTTGGGCTGCACGCCTATCTCCAATCACCGACTCGGGAGTGGACAGATACGCCTCTTGATGAGGGCATGAAAGCTTTGTGTGTGCCGCTTGCAGCCGAGCGCGGATACTGTTACCTTCATCCACTTTGGTTCAACGGAGAAAAGCCATCGTTCCCTCGGCGCTGTTTCAATGAGAACGGGCTGAAGCGACTGCTCGTTCCTCTCCATACCCGACTTAAGCCCCCTGACTCATCCAACGACAAACCCAGGGGACATTGGTCTCTAGCGGTGGTAACTGGCACCCCAGAGGCGAAAAGTCTCGCAGTAACGCTTTACGATTCACTGCACCCTCTAGGCCAGGACTCTGGTCGTCGCCTTGCAGAATGGCTCGAGAGCCATTTTGGAACAAATGTTTCGTTTGAAGAAAAGGTAACTCAAGCTCACTCGGAGGACGGTCTTTGTCTAATGGTCTCTAGCCCTGCCCACGACAGAATGACGGCCATAACTGTGGGCCACTCGTTCTGCTCTTTGCGTATCGTCTGCTTTGTGATATCCCTCTCGAGGAACCAATTGCCGATCCCCGGGGCGAGATCCAACGACTTCTTGCTCAGCAAGCTGAGAAGCATTATGGTGTCGATGGGCATCCGGCTCATATCGACAGTGGGATCAGCATGGGCAAGGCAGCAAGCCCCAGCTCGCTTTTCTCGGCGGAAAGTCCGATGGATGTTGACGAAGACACCTCTATGGATAATGAAGTCCCAACTACTTCTACAACAAGAGACGATGACATCACAGATCGCTATGAAACTCAGCGACTCGAGATGCTTGAGACACTTCGTGACGTTGAAGACCGAGTGGTTCATATCGACAATCAAATAACGGCAAAATCTCAAGAACTCCAACGATCCATTATTGAAGCACAGACCCTCACCTCAAATTTGGGCACAGTGGCGGAGGATATGATGGTTGAAAAGGAACAGTTTGATGCTGTTCAGAAGTTGGCCGTGGCCCAACGGAGTCTGGCGAGCAAGTCCTTAGATAGATTTTGGGACGAGATCAGTCTTCAACTTTCCGCGGTCTTCAGTAGCAACAGAAAGTCATTCGAGGAACGCTATTCAAAGCAGGAGCAACGAATGCTAGATCTTCAACGACAGATTGATAGGGCAAGACTTATTCAGGGTCAGACTCGTTGTGATTTGAAGCAACTGGAGTCTAGGAAGGACAAGCTTATAAGCATGCAAAGAGCAAAGCATGTGTTGCTTGCAGATGGGCAAGCACGAAGCGAGGAGAACAGAGCGGGCCAGTGACCTATGATCGCACAGTTTCTTAATATCTGGTCCCGATGTTATTTATTCCCTCAACCGGATTGTCTTTGATACGGTTCTGATGCTGTCTCGTTCCGTCGTTAACCATACGTTTCGCGTGCTAGGAAGGACAAGCTTATAAGCATAAAGAGCAAAGCATGTGTTGCTGACAAAGGAACACGAACGAAGCAATGCGAGTCCACAACTCACTACGTCCATTCCCTCACAAGAATAGTAGCATAGCATAGCTTAATATATCTTGTTTGCGGTGTCGCCGGTGCTTCAATCAAGTCGTCTTCACATGTCACTAAATTCGCATCTTCGTGTGGAACATGAGTGCCCTCTTGCAAAACATTCCGCGAGGTTGCTTCTGGCACAGTCGTCGAGTTTCGAATTAGTGAAACCTTAGCACGTGACCCAAGCTCACACATTTACCCGCCAGATAGGCCGCAGGCTCTTTCAACGATGCTTGCTGTCAGCAAAGGGCGACGATTCGACGCTTCCGCTCGCGCGTTTCGAACATCGCTGCTACGTAACCCCCTTTCCCCACCCCTGGAAGCGGTCCACGAAGCAATTACTACTCAGCGCTCTCCAAATAGTATTGACAAGCCTAATACATCAAACCCCAAAATTCCGTACAGTCTTCAGGTCACGATCGAGCAAAACTCAGAGGTTGACATCGTCGGCGCTTAATATAATTATATTACGTCACACGTCATCTTCATCACATTGCATTTAATCTCTGGCGGAGTACGAAAAAGAAGCAAAACGTCGATAACCATTGTGTCGCCATCCCGCCCGGGTGGGTAAGTTGGCCTACCCCGCTCCGTGCCACTTTCATTCTGACGAGATGAAAAAGAAGAAATGTGAGTTTGTGGAGGGGGATGAGGTCAGGTGCCCCACCCGACCATGGACAATGGTGCCTAAGGACAGCACGACATTTGGGCGCACCTCACCCAGCGCCTCACGCAACAAATCTGTGACACCAGCTCCTTTGCTCTGAATACGTTTCTCTTGCACCTTGCTTCTGTCTACCCGAGTACGTCAAGCAAACTAGGCACTGGCATTGATATACAAGACCTTGACCCGTACGCGGTCGCTCTGATTCTATGGTGAGTACTGGTGCAAGCCTAATACTCGCAATACTAACATGTGACAGGGCTTCAGTGCCGGCCCTCTTTCTCTATCAAAAGACGACTTCAAAGGCGCGTTGAATACACCGAATATGATAGCCGGCAGAGGCAAGAAGGTGTATTGGATGAACTGCGATACGGCTTCAATAGCTAAGAAAGACGGCAGTGGTCGGATGGTTTCAGTCGGCGATCCCCTCCCCCAAGAAGGGGAAGGGCTCTTGGACGCTGGTCTATTCTTGTATTGTACAGGAGGCTCTGGTAAGCTGAAGGAGGCATCATAATTCTGTATTTGCGCTCTCGGTCAACTCGTCTCGAATACGGAAGCCCATTGCCAGCTCCAGAGTGACCCGAATCTCGGCTGGTGCACCTATGGCCGCATCGAATTCCATCGCCACACATCTCGTGTACTCGATTCCTTGATTTATTTCTGCCAGGCGCTTCCAGCTCCGCTCAACACCGGCCTTGGGTAGGGCCCCCAATCTCTTGCGTACGTCTTTTACAGCAGCGCCATCGAGAAATATCTTTCCAGATGATCCAGCCCTTGTCCCGCGGCCCACTCTCAAAAAGTACCTGTTATTGTCTGTGTCGCGGTCTAAATGGACTCGAAACAGCTTTGTTGCAAGATGCTCGATTGTACGTGAATTCATGAACATGCGTAATACGCAGTCCTGGGAAGCCGAGGGGGGAAACTCGATAGTAACATTCGGGAGACCGAGTATAGGGTCTTTCACCAATCCCTCACAAATGTAGGACTTGAAAACTTTAAGCGTGCCATTTGATGTCGCCCACAGCATTGGCTCGGAAGCTGGGATTATAGGGTCGACCTTGGGCAGCGATGGTTGGGCCGGAGATGATGTTGCCTCATTGGTATCTGGCATCTCGACTGACTCTAAATCCAGGTTTGTTTCTATGAGTAGGTTAGGAAGCAAGAGATGCTAATACTAGCATTATAAATACCTCGACAACTCCTTTCCCAGCGCTCGATCGTGGCCCGTAGTATATCAGGCCTTGCCTCTTCATCCAACCGACGGGCAATCTGGCGCAGTTCGTTGAGTGATTGCTGGGATAGATTGTCTAGCATCCCCCTGTCTGCTGCCTTGCCTTTGTAGTTTGCCTGGCCTTGAATTGCATTGCTCGCAAGAAAATATCCTAGCCAAGCTGCGTAGCAGGTATCGAGCAATACACGGTCGGTATTCGAGCTGTCCTGCTGCCTTGCAGCATTGTATGCGTGTAATAATCTATGCGGACGTCGCTGGAATTCGGTTGCAGTAGCCAGGAATCTTGATAGAAACGATGCGCATCCCTCGAGGTCCATGGCCTGACCGTAATGAAGTGGAGTTCGTAGCAGATGCCTAACCCTAGGCACGAAGGAGGGATGAACGAAGAAGGCACTGAGGTGCAAATGTGAACCAACAAGAGTGGAAAGTGAGGGGAAGTGAATTAGAGCGGCAGCGTGAGTTAAGAATTGTGAGTTAATCTGGGGCTAGGCTGAAATAGGTTAGCTCAAGTTCCCTCGTGCATGGTACAGATTCCTCGTGGACTAAGACACGCGAGGTCACCAAGCTGAATTGAATCGCTCCTTGTTCATGCTAAGTCTGCATATATACATCGCTGAACGCGAGGTATTCAATGAGGTATCAATCTTTGCATAAGAAGATGCTACTCCCGCAGCAATCATGGACCTTCGTTCACACCTTATTTGCAATTCCAGCTATATCCATCGCTTCGTATTAATTTCACCTCATTTTCCAAACCTTGGGAGAGCCTACATCTTTAACTCTTCTCGCTAGTAAAGCCCATCCGTAGCCTATCACCAATTGATACCAATCTCGTCTTGATTTGCAGCAGTACGTTTGCCAACATCTCATAATCGGTCTACCACGAGACATTTGCTCGATTTCATTATGACGCACCTCGCTTCTGATACTTGCTGACACGACTCAGTTATACTTTCATTGCAAATTACACGGACAAATCACGGTCTGGGACTATGGAACACAACGGCACGAAGACATCTGGGACCAAGGATTTCAAGCCAGCTTCTGATACTAATAGAGAAAAGAAGGAGGGAAAAGAGCCTGTCAGTGATTCTAAAGGAGAAAACAAAAAGCCAGCAGGTGCTGAATTCGTTGACAAGTCTGACGGAAAGGATACGAAGGACATGCACTTCTCATAAGGTACACGGTCTTGCGTCGGTGCTTATTCATAATACTCGAGGATGAGAGTCTTGCGCAGGTTAAGTCGGGCCAAGAAAGGGAAGACTCTCACTTTGGCTGGAAACAAGTCTTCTTAGCATCTAGGAGCTTCGCCAGTAAAGCATGGAATCCGCTAAGACGCGCTTCAAGGCACCCAATCAGAAATGAGTCACGTGACAAGGATATGACACCACACCCCGAGTTGCGCTCCACCTCGGCCCAACCAGTGACGAGAGTAACGTGTCTCTGGCATTTCGAGCGAACATAGAGACACATCCATACATATAAGACGCACTCTGTTCGCACCACCTGGCAACAAACGCAAAATTAGGAGCCATGATAGTTCTGCCTGCAGACGAACTTAGGAAGGAAGCGGGGCAGGTTTGCATCTCTGTCGAAGACCTCGAGCATGTGTCCGGCGGCACATACAAATATCCGAGAGACATCGAGACCCCCCAGAAGCAAGTTGTCACAAACCTTGTCAGGAAATTCTTCAAGAGCACTGAGGTATGGGCAATCTTGTTTGTGATGCTCTCATACTAACAAGGCCAGTTGACCTCCCAAGCGAAAGCCTACCTGAAAGCCGAGGGAAAGCGTTTTAAACCGGATACTAAACCTCATCGCGGCCCGCAGTATCTCTATTTCGAAGGAAATGCAGCGGACAGATTGCCTGCCTTGGAGACAGAAGCGTGTATATCTATAGTTGTCCCAGAACCGGTCAGCAAAACACAAGTTACCGGTGTTCAGTCTGGGGACAAACTGAAGGGAAATGAACAGGTGAGCAGCAGAAGCCGTTCAGTCTCAACTTCGAGAGAAGGCTCAACCGCGGAAGATGTGGGAATTGGCAACGTCATTGTACATTCTGGTGAGCAACTACGGCCTGCAGGTCTAGCTTTGGTGTCCTTCTTTCACATGCTTGACGAGGTGCCGACAGGGTCGCTCGGATAGGTTTATTTTAAGAAGTACGTTTCATTCTTAATCCTGATTTGTATCATGGTCAGTGTCCTTTGCAGCTTTGGCAGCATCCACTGGAATATCTGCTATGTCAAGCGGGACATCCGGCCATTCAAATTCGTAGTCCCCGTTCTCACTACCGGTCCAATCCGTAAATAGGTTGGCCGCCATTTCAGTCTCAGCAGGATGGACTGTATCTTCTAGTGGTACATCCAGAAAGTCGTAGTCCCCATTGTCACTCCCGGTCCAGTTAGTAAATAAAACTTCGTCAGGAAGTGCTCCACTCTCTCCAGCCTTTGGCTGCTCAGGGCATCGCATACCATCCTCAGTATTATGCTGAGGCACTTGATCGTAGCACGTGAATCCCAGGCCTGGCATCACAGGCGGTAAAGGTGAACCTGGAGGGCGATACTGCTTTCCTGGTGGTGCCAACGGTACATCAGATAACCGAGGACTACCTGTCTCGCCCTCCCTCTTTACTCTAGCCCAATCTATCCTTCGATTTGGACGAGCATCAAACTCCGGTTGCAATATGCCCGATGGACTTGGATCCAAACGCACCCTCTTAGGGTTCCGTTCGTCAAGGGACAGCAGGATCTCCTCGGTCGAGGCATGTAGTGACAGCGTAGCTGCATCCGCGAGTGTGGTCAGACCTTGGAAACTGGGCTGTGTTGTGTGTTCGTGACAGCCGCCCGGAAGATGAATCGAGTCGGCAGTTGTGAAAAAACCGAGCTCCTCGCTGAGGTTTGCCTGGGGGCCTGAACCGTAGCGTCCATCTCCCAGGACTGATGTCTCAGGAGCTACGCCTGGAGGAGGTCTAGGACCAGCCTGTTCGACCATCCGCTCTGCGGTGAAAGGATTGTGGTAGAGAAATGGATTGGTAGCGGGTGGAGTATGTAGACCCTGCTTCACCTTTCTTTGCATGGATTCCCACGCAGAGTCGTTCTTTTCTTCGGCCTGACGTCCGCTGACGTGACACGCTGTTTGGGGTTGGATCTCGATGTTTCCTGCAGTGTCCTCATTGTCCAGAAAGTCTGGTTGAGGTGAAACCGAGCTGCCCGTCGGACTATAAGCGAAGTCCTGTGGATCCCGTCTGGTCTGATAATGGACGAATTCTCTTACATGCAAAGAGAACCTGTCCTGACACAGATAGAAAGCCTTTCTTTTTAACCGCTCCTCTTTGGATTCCTTGTTTTCAGGCTCCTCGTCGTTGGAGCCCTCTTTTTCAGAGTCCCCTTCTTCAGAGTCCCCTTCTTCAGAATCCCCCTTTTCAGAGTCCCCTTCTTCAGAATCCTCTTGTGCAGGGTCTTCCTTCTCAGCAACTTTCAGTTTATCCTCAGGGGTCTCTTTATTACAGTCAGCCAACTTATTGATTGCCTCAGAAACATCCCCGCGCTTGAAACATCGGACCGAATTTCGGAGGACGGAAAGTCTTCCGCTGGTTGTGGTGTCAAATCCTTTCACGAGAATCCAAAATTGACGTAGGTCAGCGAGCTCTGGCACGGACTTTTCGAATTCGTCCCATTGTGCAATCGATTTTTCAACGTCATTGAGCGAAAGGAAAGCGAAGTTCGAAAGACCGAGGTACTGACATGACCGAGTGGCCTGATCTTGGTGCGCTGAGCTATCGACCAATAACGTTTCCTGCTTCAAGACTGTAGAGACGCAATTTAGAGGAATCGGGACGACGAAGGTCTTAATCGGAACGAGGCGCCCCTGAAGCATTAGTACGAGTTGATAAACGAGCAATCTCCGATTGGCGGCACTGGCCCTTGCTATACGTGTGAACTTTTGTCCGGTTGCTGGGATTTAGGTGAGCATACACATTCGCATCGTGATGATTATCAGCGTACCTGCAAATCCCCATAAGGCGGACAGGGCGTTGATACCATCCGTGAAAAGTAGTTGGTTGAGAATAGAATGCAGCACTTCGACAACGAGAGCATCCCGATCTTGTTCACGGTCTCTGTTCTCCTCTTTGCGCAAGTAGACATAGTGGAAGATCCGAGACCAGTACCAATA
Source organism: Sarocladium kiliense (assembly GCA_030734395.1). NCBI lineage: Eukaryota > Fungi > Ascomycota > Sordariomycetes > Hypocreales > Sarocladiaceae > Sarocladium > Sarocladium kiliense. The sequence goes on from JAUZTG010000043.1 coordinate 25,391, forward strand.
TGTCCATCTCTCGATGGTCGCCTCTTGGTGCAAAGTCTTCGCATTTGTGACAAAAAGATCTGAGTAATCTAGGAGGACTTTGTCAAGTTCCTTGCTTGAGGGAGCAGAAATGCACACTTTGATGAAGCGATGCTCAAGTTTGTCAACGCTGACCCGCTGAGGTAACTCAGCTTTCATTGCATTGAGTACACGTGGGACAACATGCTGAAAAGGCGACTTGTGACTTCGCGGGAGTGACGCGGCATCACGAAGACAAAGCATGCACTTGTGCTGCAGAACTAGCACCTGTTCGAAACTGCATGTCATTAGATAATTGAGGCTGTCTCAAAGGTTCTCACACATACCTTTCAATCTTCAACAATGATACCCCAACACATCCATCATACACATGCTGGATAAAGTTTTTATCTGCGCGGCTGAGCGGTGAGTTGGGACGCTTCGCACAATAGCGTACTCGTACGACGAAGACAGGGTGATGCACATCGTCGAAATACCGAGGCTCTAGCTCGATCTCAACGAAGACGACGGCATTGTTCGAGGTGGAGAAGAAAACGAAGCAAACAATCGTTTTCTCGACTTTCCGTAAGAGGGTCAATTTGCGCTTGCCGTGAGCTCTCAATCCTCTCACCGTTTTTACCTCAGCTTCGCTAATGTGAGGCATGACTTGTGATGTAGAGGATGCAGAGGAAGGGGATTGCATTGAATGAGACCTGGGGGTTAGAAGAAGGAGCATGGAAAAGTAAAAGTGGGGGGGCACATCAGGTTGATGTGCCCCCCCACTGTTTTGCGTGGTCAAGAAAAACGCCGACTCCTGGATGCTCCTTGGCTTTGCAGTCAGGGGTTACTCCCGTGACGACGCTTTGATACGCCTCATGTTTGTCACAATGTTCGTAAATCATCATAGCTTTGCATCTGCTCATGTCGGAGGACCGCCACCCGGAACACGGACATCACATCTAGACAGGATCAGCCGGATGCTGCATATACAAAGGCGGTCCGCCCGTGGCTGGCTGCCTTCTTCACCGCCTCATCATTATACAATTTCCTCGTTCCAACAATGGCTCTTCAGCAGCACCAGTCGATCATTACAGCAAGCCTGGCGATTTTCGCTGTTGGTGCACTCTGCTATCTCTTTCGATCCAAGGGCGTTGCTGTATGGCAGAAGGCTCGATTGGATTTCTTCGCCGTATTACATCTCCTGTTTGTCATACTCCTTATCTGCTATGTGGCGCTTGAGAAGGAACTCTTCGCTACTGCGTTGATGGTATTGGCCTTCTCAGCATTCCTCGGCATCAATGCAAGTCTTCCAATGTATTTCTTCCCAAGGTAGCACTGACAAGGGTTCAGGTTCTTTTAGTGCTGCTGCCGATGGCCCTGTCTATGTTACAGGCTGCGGACAGAGTCGTGCGTGTTTATGTTTGGCTTACTGCTGGAATAGCCTCGATCTTGGTCGTAATCATACTCGTCTTGGGTGGTTTGCAATGGCGGTTATCTGGTGTGGATTGGATATGTGTTGCGATCGATCCACTCTACTTCGCCTCGTGTTTTCTCAGTGCATACTGTGCTGCAACCACTATGTGCGGTCCGATCATCAAGACGCATAGGTTCAACGCGATGATTCATGGGATCTCCGGGCTGGCTTCGGTAATCCTCGCGGCCTCATATGCTGTTTGGCCTCATCTATTGCACCATCGACATCTGGATCTACAAGGGTGTGTGGCAGTTCTCGATGTCTTCTTTACATGCTGGGGGCTGGAGGGCTTCAGTTGGCCCAGTTGGCCTAGCCGGACCAGCGCGGCAGATGCCGACTCCATAAGCCGGAATAGCACTGCGGTATGTACGTTTCCGATTGAGACTTGAGGCTTTGATTATTGATTGAAAACCACCTACAGAGCAGCTGCTGGGGAGACTGGCGTGCTGGCCTACCGCCTCCTATCCGACAGACGGACGTGGAAGTAGATGCAGGCGCAGGCTCTGAGACGGCGGGAAGCCGAGGCAGTACCCGGGACACGCCAATGGCGAATGTGTCAACGCAGTATCTAGTCTGAATAGTACTATATGCATTAGTTTATTAAGCCATGGCCATCATCAAGTAAAACATATAAAGAGGCGATTCCTCGCCTGGGCTTTCCTATTACATTGTTTGTTCCCCTTTGACAATAACCTGGTCGTCCATTTCTAAAGCTACATTTCCTCTTGTTCATACTCAGGCTTAAGTTGAACGTCTACTACCATGTGCACCCACGAGAATTATTCGTGCGGCCACTCCGCCCTGACACGCTGTCAACAGGGTCAGAACAGTAAATTCTGCAAGGGGGATAAGGTCAGAACAGCTGCAACAGTCTGGCACGTCAATGCATTGTATTAATGAGAGATTCCCAAAAACGTCTACAACTTATGCATCAACGCATAATTTCGTGTGAATAGTATCGTATCTTGAATTGCTTCCTCGTTACGCCACCGTTGATCGACGGTCAATCATGCTGGGCATGAAACGTATAAAGCACCGTTTGCCCGTCTGGATCCTCGTCCAAAGTGGCCAAGGCTGAGCGTCAAAGCCGCACCTGCCAGCATGATCGAAAGAACGCCAGAAACGTCAGAAGCCACCGCGCAGAGCAGCACCACTGGACTTGAAGGCTACTACCAAGCACAAGGCATGCAAATGCACCACAGCACTTCGGCATGGCCAAACTTAGGCGTTCCCGCCCCACATGGTGTAGGTGACCCCCTTGAGACTTCCTGTACAACAGCATTGGGTGACACCAGGCCCTAGCAACTGAACAAAGACTGGCCGACGCCCAGATCAGACGCGGGGAGCACTAAGTTCAGAAGGCAGTGGAGAGGCAGAAAGTCGAAGCAGGCGTGCACTTCTTGCCGGAAAGGTCACGTATGGTGTGGTGAGTCGACCTAATCAGCTCAAGCCCTTGTGTGAGATTTGAAAACTGATCGTTTCAGGGGATGAACGACCTTGTTCACGGTGCGTTTCAGTCGGAAGGGCAGATCGTTGTAGAGACGAACCCACTGCAAAGGCCAGACTCAGATCTGAAACAAGAAGAAGCACTGTACAGAGCTGGGTAGAGAGGCAAACACTATTCACGGAAATACCGAACTACCCAGATACCTGGGGACCGCACCAAGGTTCCCTCGTACTGTACGAAAGACCAGGACCGATGCCGTTGTATGAATTTGGCTGTTCCCTCACCCCGACCTCCAACGCTTCAAATCCCGGAGTCCGTCCAACGCAACTTGGAGGACATCCTTACAGCCTCACCGCTATGAACCTAAATCAGCTCATCTTGCCAATGGAAAGTGGAGGAAGTTTTCAATCAGGCCGCCTACCATGCCAATGCGGGAATCCGCTTTGTGTCAAAATGCTTGACGGCCATTAAGAGGGTGAGGAATGTTTCATTAATTGTCTTTATTGTTCATACATAGTTTCAGCAGAGTACCAAGCCATGTAGAACTATTGCCATCGATTTCATGTATATAAAGCAGCCTTGAGGCTTTACTTCACATGGTGCCTATTCCTTGTGACTCACCACACACCTAAGGCGAAGATCTTCATTTCCACACAATGCCTTACACGAAGAAAAGAAAGCCGGTTGCACGACTACTATCCGGACATGAGAGCGAGGGCCCCTCCACTGATACGACCGATCCCACCCTGGCCACTACACCAGATAGGTCAAAGCCCTTCTCTGATGTAGCGAATCTGAACGAATGGACGATCCATCGTACGCACGGGGTCCTAACGCTATCTTCGTCTCGCAAATGCTTAGCTTTGAAAACAGCGGATGAACATCCCGTGTGGGTTTGCCACTACCCCGTGTCCGATATATGCATCACGGACGATTGGTCGATCCTGGTCACTGCTTGGGTTGATGAGCCGCAGCCAAAGAGAAGAGCTGTCTTTCGGCGTAGTGAAGGTGTGTGGCAGTCCGCCTGGATGGACTCGGAGTCGGAGTCGGACTTGGATGTCAGGGATCAAACACGTGAATACAGCAAGCATGTCCAGGGCGGTACAAGACGGGACAACCACGACAATACCTGGACCTTCGACACTGGACAGACTGTCTCATACAAGGACGGTATGCTGTCTTTCCCATCAGGCACGCAGTTCTCGATGGAAATGGGCGCGGCCGGACCAAAGCTTCTTTTCAAGGGTGAGAGGCAGCGTCTAGCCGTTTCCCCCCGTAATGAACCGTTCATGCTTGAGCTGTATGCGGCTGATGGGATTCGAAGCCATGAGCTGTACCTGAGGGACGAGGCACGGGCAGTTGACTTCTTTGACGAATCACTTTATGTTGAAGAGAGGAACACCGCCCGTCTTGCAGCGTATCAACCTTTTCGGGGTGATATGTAGGCACAACCCGCAGCAGCGACCGCCTTGCTTTGCTGTGAAGCGTGATAGTCGTCTGCTTCGACGCTTTCTTCATCAGCCTCGACATGTTCACCGAGGCGGTGTGAAAGATTCTAGTGGGAGGCTTTCAATGGTGTTGCAGAGTCAGGCTGAAAGTCGGTGAAGGAGCGAGGCTCTAGCATGGCAACAAATATCTGTCGCTGCTCCAGCTGCACGTATGCCTCCCACCTGCTTCCCATTTGCTTCTATTCACTGCGCAGATCCAGTGTCGTAGGCAATATGCCATCCCATCACAGACGCAGTCGCAACAAGCCAAGGACATCCCGAGCGAAGGCTCTCAAGAAGGCACGCCCCGGGCAGACATTGGTCCTTCGTGATCACATGCTGTCCTGGGTAGATCAAGCTGGTGTCGACGCAGTATCAGCATACGCGGTCTGTCTGATTCTGTTGACCCGCTGGGAGTGGGCAGCACCTCCCCTATGCCCAGGCTGCAGATTCGAACTTTCAGCGGCATTGCGAAGCCAATTGATCGCTCGTATTCGGAAGAGTGATTACTTTGAACTTTCCGACATGATGTCTGGGATGAGCGTCGTCTACGACGTCTGGTGCGAATTCATCACACCAGAGAGACTCGTACGCGTTACCCTGCATGCTGTGTATACAGATTGGGAGGTGAGAGATAAAAGCCCTGATTCTCTGACCGTCTACTGACATGCACAAGGATTACGAGGCTCTTTGCCGCCGATTTAAAACTTCATACATCCAGCGCTCGCCTGGTAGAAACACATCGTATGAACGCAGAGTTGACCGAGGATGCGGTCAGTCTTTCTTCGTTCTACTCCTTACAAGAGAGCCTGGTCTTATTGTCTGTGGGTCGGTGTATAGGCCTTCGTTGAAACCGGTTCACATGTGAAGTCTTCTGCTGATCCCAATGTCCTATGTTACTGAATCTAAGAAGGTTGGAAATTGTCACGCACGAGGCTGTCACTAGCAAGCTTCTGAATTAAGATCATAGGTTGCACGCTCTATGAAGCACCATCCAACGTCTGGCTCCGCAGATTTCGACCAACATTTTGCAAAGGATTACATTTGCAGTGCTTACTATATCTATGTGACTTCCCCGTATTTGTTCCACTCCGGCAGGATTACCACAAATGTTCTCTGGATCGCCAGACTCAGCTCGGCTGGACTCTGAGTGGCCAGCCGAAGAAAAGCTTGATGAGGTCGCCTCATGTATACTTCATCTTCGATTTCAAACTGCATGGTACGGAAAATGGATCACGTGGGATACTTGAATGGATACATTCAGCCTTATAGTTAGTAATCCCCCAAACTTTCCCTGGACTCATCGTCGACATTGACCTGCATTGACACGAAACCATGTGA
>JAUZTG010000044.1:1200000-1766052 GCA_030734395.1 Sarocladium kiliense
GCTGTTCCGCCTCTTCTTGGCACGGGCAGACTCTGGCGATACCCAACACACAGCCCCGCGTTCTCCCACAGCTTGCGCAATCAGCTTTTGATCTTCACCATTGCCATGCTGCGCAGTCCGTGATCTTTATTGTCGCGCTTTTTTTCTTAGGAGAGCAATCGTCCATCAACACATATCTTGCGCCTGGCCCTTTTCTCCCAGCGCAGACACAGCTTCACGCCGATCGATCACCCCTCCATCGACCCCTCCAAACGACGGTGTAGATAGACCCTTATCCGGAATCTAGTCCTTCTCCCAAGAACCACTTATCGACAAACCATACAACATGTCCACGTCTTCGGGCGTTCCCGAGTCGTGGATCTCGAGCTTCTGCGCGCTGCTCGGCCACGAATACTTCGCCGAGGTTTCCGAGGAGTTTATTGAAGATGACTTCAACCTGACGGGTTTGCAAACCCAGGTCGCGATGTACAAGGAGGCATTGGAGGTGAGGACGGAACACACTTCTCTCTGTTATTATATACATGGTGCTGTCTTATCTGAATGATATGCTAACGGCAAATTCCAGATGATCCTAGACGTAGAACCAGAAGACGATGATGATGACGAGGAAGAGGAGGAAGACGACGACGACAATGAGTCAGGGCTCGGCGAAGGTCAAGAACGCATAGCTGGACGATCAGGTGAGCGCAGACACCACAGCCGCATGGCTAGCGACCTTTCAGTCATCGAGTCCTCCGCCGAGATGCTCTACGGTCTCATCCACCAACGCTTCATCTGCTCAAGAGCCGGCATCCAACAGATGTCCGAAAAGTACGAGCTCGGCCACTTCGGTTGCTGCCCACGCACCAACTGTGAACAAGCTCGCACCCTCCCCGTTGGCCTCTCCGATATCCCTGGCGAAGACACCGTCAAGCTCTTCTGCCCTTCCTGCCTCGACGTCTACGTGCCTCCCAATAGCCGCTTCCAGACTGTGGACGGCGCCTTCTTTGGTCGCACCTTCGGCTCCCTCTTCCTCCTCACCTTCCCCGACTACGATCTTACCAAGCGCGGTGCAGATGTTCTCTCCCACTCCAGTTCACGCGTCCCTGACGACGAACCCGTTGTCAACGGCATCTTCGCAAAGAACATTGCCCCTGGGCTCGGTAAGCCACGGATATACGAACCCAGAATTTATGGCTTCCGTGTATCTGAGCGCGCCAGGTCCGGACCTCGCATGCAATGGCTTCGTGACCGCCCGGCAGACATCACGGAACTCGACGAAGCTCGCCTCTATGCCCTTCAAGCCGGTGACTCAGAGGATGAGGATGACGCAATGAACGGACGCGCTGCTGCCGTGCGAAGGCGGCCGCCCGGTCCCTCTCGCAGGCGCCGCCAACAGCGAAATAACGACACTGCGGCAGCTGGGGGTAACAACGGAAGCCCCATGGCACTGTCGGCTAATGGAGGTGCCGAGTCTGAGCTGTAGGAAGGCGTCATGCCGGCTGAATCGGACGGCTCCCCTGTCCTAGAGAGAAAGCACTTCAAGCCCGCACCGTGGCTCGCGCACGCTTCACAAAAATGATGACGACGAGCACAGGACATTCTCGCGCCTGTGGACTATCCAATAAAGTTTCCACCCAAACAACGCATCCATAGCTTTACCTCCATTTCTTATGTTCCTTTTTCTCTGTTCTTTTGTTCTTTCTCATCGGGGGGGTTTGAACTTTAGGGAGTATCGGGGCCCAAAGGGAAGGCGAACGATGGGAAATGAAATATCCGGTTGAGCATCGGAGTATGTGCCCGTCTTTGGGTAGGAGGATTGCAGTGAGCGGCACGCAGTAGGGTTTTCATCTTATAGAGTAGGGCACATATCGAAACGGAGTAAAATCGATGAGCAAACAAAAGAACGGTGCACCGTCTCTTCCCTTTGGTGATCTTGTATGCAACTAGTCTTTTCATTTCGAGCCCTTGTTCTACTGCTATCTGAGGCTCCCAACACGCGAAACGCCCCCGATGCTATCTCCTCATCTGACCTCATGGTCCTCAACGCGGACCCTTCCCCGGCGTCCAACTCGACGCTCCGGCCCCAAAGCCAATCCCTCCAGCCCTCGCCGGCGTCGTCGGTCTCTGGCCCCCAGCTCCATCCACCGGCGGCAACGGCGGCGTGTCCGTCCTGTGGTTCCCCTGCTCATCCCTCCTTGGCGGCTTGAAATTGACATCCCTACCTGCCCGATAAATATCCTGCAACATGGGCTCAAGAATCCCCGCATCTTCATACTCAAGGTATTTCCTATACAGCTTGAGCGCGGTGCGCGAGTCTTCGACTGAATCGTGGGTTTCCATCTGGATGTCTTCTTTGAGAAGGTACCATGCTAAGAAAGCGAGGGAGAGGCGGCGGAGACGGGATTTGAGGAAGAAGAGGTCAATGGTGTCAATCACTTGCGCCTTAGGTACATGGATGTTGATGACCCGGAAATCCTGCTTGAGACCATGACCGAGGAATTTACAGCCGAGATTCAGAAGGATCCAGAGCTTCTTATAGGCGACTTTCAGTGGCACAAGGCTATGACGGGTCAAGTGAGGGTCAAGATCCTCACGGGTGATACCCGAGTAAGAGGTTAGGAAATCGACGATAGGTTCGCGGATATTGATATAATCGTCGATAAATGGCACGCCCTCATCCTCGCCTTGGCCGCGGACGACTGATGTTCGGGCTAGAGCGTAGACGATGGGGCGGATCGTTTCGCGCTCGCCGTCAGAGTTCATCTCGATCTCTGGCTGGCGGACTGCAACGAATTCAGTATCAAGGGCAATGATCGTGTCAGGCCCTGGCTTCTCGGTGTCAGGGTTGAGTAGTCGGTAAGTCTGGTCGATCAAATCAGGTGTCGGACTAAGATATGGTCAGCAATCGGGTCGCGACAACACTTGAGCTTTATCGCGGCAGGATGGACATACCTCAATTCACGGTAGAGCAGTGAAGTATCGAGATGCTTCTTCCACTCCGTGTCAAGTTTATTGTTCGCTTCCTTGACTTGAAAGGCCACGACAGATGGGATCTTCCACGAGCTGTTGAAGGTGAGAGCCTCTTCAGCACTCACAGAGCGGACAAGGAAGTCGTTAAAGAGGTGCCATTGGCTCTTCCCAGGGTCCTCTGGCTCAGCATGCGCGGCTTTTGTTATGTTAGCTGCCGTGTTCGACGGGGCGAGGCTCTCAGCACTTACTATTAATCATCGCAACAAGGTGAGGTTTCTGAGTCTGGCCGCCCTCGATATTGATCGCCATGCCCACGAGTGAGTACACGGTAATGTCGTGGATGCCTCTCTGCAAATGGAGCTTCAGATCCTCGCCTTCGTAGCAGAAGAACTGGCCCTGCTCCACAATGATCCCGATCTCCTCTGGCAGCCATCCTGGTGTGGCCCAGAGCGCACGGTGTTCGGGGCTGTTGATTGCGGTGTTCAGCATTAGTACCGCTGGGACACTCCGGATACTTTTGCGAGTGGCAATGGATTGGTAGCGCGAGCATCTTCCACACCAGCCCTTGGAAGTTGTTTCTCTCTCGACGCTGCTCTTCAGTACTTGTGAAAAGCTTATACGTGGTGACTTTGTGTTTCGGTTTTGACTCTTTGGAAGATCAGTAAACGTGCTGTGTAAGGTTGTGTAGGGAGTAGCCTCACTAGGGATGGATAGAGCAGGTCATTAACAAACGTCGAACCCGGCCTGCTGTACTCGCTTCTACAATTCAAGCACCTAATAGAGCTAGTTGCGTCCGTCGAGAGTATCTATAGCTCTTGTTAGTGCCAATTTTAGGCTTGAGTACCACGATGATGCCTACCTGATTCATTGCTGCAGAGTTCGGAACCATAGTGCTGTAGTCATGGGTGATCTTCTCCAGAATAAATCGTGTCAGTCCCTGCAACATGACATTGAGGGAAGACCCATGTGGATCTTCTTCCAGGAGACCTAATTGACTGGCTGCTGAATGTTAGCCAGGAAAGACTCTCAGTCTCGGTTGGCATACCCTGCGGTTGGCTGCTCAGGGTTTTGAGCATGTTGGTAGCTTGGCAGATCAGACCCTCAGCTTTCTGGAGCATGTCGAAGAGGTACCCGAGCTCGCATAGAAGGCAGGTGTCGCTGACACAGGCTGTTGCAGCGTGCTGCAAGGCCACATTTCGTACCAAGGGCATAAAGTGCAAGAGTTGAAGCAAGGAGTTTGCGTAGGAATTCGATATATGTATTTCCAAGCCAGAGTATCGGGTTTTGTTGTAGAATCTAGATATTGTGTCAGATGCATAAGAGAGGCCCGGCACGATGCGACTTACCCGAAATCGAAGTCGTCGACACCGAACTTACTGTACTTGATCTCCACATTTCGGTACATCATTGGAACGTCAGACTTCTTGCTCTCAAGCTCATGCTCACCAGTAGGGCTAGTGACATCTTCAGCATTATCGTCTGCTGAGTTCGCAGTAGATTTGGCAGATTCGCGTGCCTTCTCGCTGAGGAACTTCGGGGCCTTCAAGCCGGCATTGATGGAGCGGTTAGTGGCTCGAGTTTCTTCAACCTGGTTGCGTCGCGTTGAGCGGGTATTGCGACCGTATAGTCCGAATTCGGTGGCTTTCAGCCCATTGAGATGTTGGGAGTCGAGCTTTGGAGGTGGCGCACCAACGTCCGATAATAAGTCTGGCCATGCAGATGCCAGGACTTCACGGTAGTAAGGCAGGCCAACAGAGTTCAGGGGTCTGAGACATCGTCAGTGTCAAGGGACTGCGTGCTCGCAGAAAAAAGGAACTCACGTATCAGGAGTCCAATCAATGTGCTGGGGAGGATCCTCCGGTGTTGCAAACTCAACTGGCGTCGCGAGATCGACGAAGTGGAGTTTCGTAGGTGAGCCCCAAAGATGGATATAGCACTCTGCATCAGTAATAGCCAAGCCGTCTCCTGAGGGTGCGATCTCGAACATGCTGAGATAGCTCAAGACATTGGCCTGTCGGACGTTGCTCGTGTTTGGGTTCATCAGATCGACAACGTGCATCTGCCCGCTACGTGACACAACGATACTAGTTGTCAGCATGCGAGGATGCATGCGAACGTAGGCCGCACCCGCGGGAAAGGGTATCGGGGGCATAGACGACATCTTCTTTATGTCGAAGACATTGAGAAATGGATCGAGGACGTAGTTCTGGCCCTGCCGGAGCGAGAAGCCACAAGTGACAATGAAATCATGTTGGGCGTCCATGTCGTTGATTAGAGCCGAGTGCGCATTCCAGGTCTTGACCACGGCGAAGGTGACTGGGTCGAGCAGGTCCACCGTACCGCTGCTGGTTGCTGCGCAAATGTACCGCCCGCGCTTCATGATCGTATACTGATGTTCCGTGGGAACCTGCATATCACCGTTGTCAGTAGCTGTCTCTCTTTGAAGCCTGTGGTGCGTTGCAGGAATGGAGGCAGGTGTACCTTTTTGACAATCTCTCCCTTAGCGAGATCAATGACAAGCATTTGATCTTGCAAGCCAGCGGCAAGAATCTCCTGAGTTCCCTTGGAGGTGAAGCTCATACATCTGAGGTCCTTCAGATCTTCGTTCCTAGAAGGGCAACTGATCAGTCCTCTTGGCCCAGATATACAGCAATCGTCCAACAGACATACCTCAAGTGCCACATCGGTGGCCCCCTCCTATGTGCCATATGAATGTCCTTTGCGCCCAACGCTACAACGCCCTTATCATTGATGAGGATTTGGCGGACTGGCCCATCGGAGGAGTGGTGAGCCTTGAAGGACGTGTATCTTTGAAGCTCTGTGCCGTAGAACGATGTCACGCGTCCCTGTCCTGGTTGTCAGAAGCTTTGTTCCTGTAATACTCTCCATATTCGGTCTCATACATAGTCATTGCCCGTCCACAGAAGCTCCTGACTGGTGTCGAAGGTCATCGTCGTGACGGGCGTTGGCATCGCGTGGACGCCCGGGGGCGGGAACGGAATCCGGGCAACCTGCACGGTACCGCCACTGTTAGCATTGGCTCATGCAGCGATCATAGGTCGTGCCACAGCGATCGCGCAGCGATTCTGGCAGAACGCAGCTGCGCGTCTCGCTGTCACCTGGGGTCCAGCTGCAAGCACCCACCTCATCCCAGTCTCCGTCCATTGTGACTGTCTGCGCATCCTCCAAAGGACCATAGCTTGCTTTCAAACGGCCGAAATAGCGGTCCCAAGGACGATGCGCGCCGTGAGCGCAGAGAGCGATTGGAGCGTTTTGTAGTAATCCGTTTCTGTCGCCAACCTACGCGTCGGTTGATGCTGTAAGGATGGCGGAGCGACATCATGGCGGGGCAAGTTCCGGCTGCCACAAGCTGATGTTTTTACCTACCCTGCACTCCAACGATGTGCTGGGAGTCATCGTACCACAAAGACCAGCAATTGGGAGAAGATATTGGATAAGCATACTTTTAGCATAATCCCTTTGATAGAGCCGAGATTAGAGCTCAAGTATTCCTTTTAGGGTCCATACTTGTCGACGACAGTGATGGTGTGCAAAACTTGCAGAGGTAGTGAACGCCGCACTTCGCCTCAGGGTCTGATGATGCTCAAGGACAAAGTACTTGCGTTTGCAGATCACACGTACTGGCACTGGGAGCAAACTCCTAGAAGGAATAATAAAGCAAGAATTTTTCCAATTTCCACTGAATAACGCCCATAGCCAGATTCTATAAGTCCATTGCCCATAACCCATAATCCATTACCCTTGATCTATCATATTGTCCTTATGCTGCGTTATGGTATTTGGTATACTGTAAAGTCGATTGGTCGCGGCGTGTCGTCCATAATGTTAGGGTCTTCCACCCCATGCTCAAACATGACGGTCCATTTGGTGCCCGTCAACTCCCCGATTTCATCCCAGAGTTTCTGGAAACTTGACTCGTTATGCAGGAATGCTGCAGAGCGTGTATGTCCACGAGCACTGCCAGGCTTTCTGGTACCCATCTGTCTGCCGAAGACAAGGGCATTGGTAGTGCCTGGCTTGATGAAGGAGACGAGACGCTTTCCAATACCCAGTTGCTGAACTCTGTTGAAGAGGTGGAAAAAGCTGGATGCATGGATTATAGTGACCTTGCCTCGCAAAGCGTTGAGTCGAGTATCGTCAAAATCCAACATGTCCCCTGGTACAAAGGTGGCGTCGATCATTTCGCGATCCTTGAAGAGCGCATAGCCGAGGTCGAAGAACCTTGTTTCGAAGTCTGTGCCGTATAGCTGGCGACCAGGGATGCCCTCAGCACGTAACTGTCGGAGCAAGGGTGCCACACAGCATCCTACATCCAGCACAGCATCCCTCGAATTCCCTAGCCTCAACCTAAAGAGGGTCTGCTTGTAGCGGGAATCATGAGTGTCCAATAATCGGAGGAACTTCCAGCGACCGATGTATGGATATCTTGAGATGCCCCAAGCAACATCACGCTGACAAAAGAGTTAACGGGGGAGGATGAAGCCCTTTGAAAGTTGAGACTCACAATGACACGGATGTGATGATCGGTCTGATTTGGGGGAATGAAGCTGTATCGTTCAAGAAGGCGTTTTGTGGGATCGATGTCTGATGGAGGGTCCCGGAGGTATGCCCAGTCACGGGCCTCGATGAGGTCCATCTCGAGATCTCAAGACCATCGTGGAAGTGCGAGCATCCGGGAAAGCAGGCGTCACGTACTTGACGAAGCCGGGGCCATGATGAAGTTGATGTTGGGTAAGATGATGGCGAAGGTAGAAGGTGCAGCAGAAGAAAGAGGAGAAAGAGGGAGGAGAGATCGAACGCGGAGAGGACAAAGAAAAGAGAGACACAGTGACACAGTGCTTCGTCTAACAAGCTGCATCGGACTTGCAGCGGAAGATGCGGGTTGGTGGGCTACTCGTACGGGCCAAGGCAAGGGCACGATACCAGGGAACGGATTGTGACGTTTTTGGACAAATTGCCCGAGAAAAGACTGGGACAAGGTTGCGACAGAGACGAAGGATGAGAGAGGGGGTGCCACCGAAGGAGCTCGGAGGACGAGGATGGACGGTTCAGCGCTTAAAGCAAACTTAATGCTACTATAACGACCGTGCCATGACCGTTGCGTGGACAGTGTGGCTAGACGCGATGCAGTGGTGACACGCTGGGACCAACTTGGGGATCGCAGCATATGCAGTTCATGTCAGCTCATTAATAGGAGCAGGTAAGCAGTACTTTCAACGTCTGACATCGCCATTCATCCGGGCCTGTGCTTGCTTATCCATGCAGCTCAATCAATATCGGCTCTGTTTTCTGGAAGGCCCGCAGTGCAGTGAGTGGCCGACTTGGCGCAGCTTGGGCTACGGCACCCCGGCCTCCGCACCGCCGCTAAGAATGCAGTAACTGGTGGTAGAAGGACCTGGAAAGATGCGAGATACCCCTGAACAGGGCTGGATCACTGCTTGGAGACAGTTTAGCTACGAATGCCCATCGATAATTCGCGGGTGGCTGCGGCTAAGCGGGCAAATAGAAGGTGCAGCAATGAGTGGCACATCGATGCCGTGGAGTCTGCGAAGTACGAGTACAGACAAAGCATAGCGGCCCTTGTTTGATGGCACGGGCGAACGGTAACATTACATATCAATCTGGCAGGACCTACAGTGGACTCGCCAATGCCAGGTAATGATCAGCGAGCAAGGATGGCGGAAGGGATGCGGCATCCCCGTCCATCCTTTTTTCGACATGACAGCTCAGCTCAGCTCAACGTGTGCCTGGTTGAGGGCGCCCGGGGGGAGGTGAGGCGCCACAGGGACTGCGGCTAGAATCCCAACGCTGACTCAGCCACTTCAGCTGACTAAGGATTCTTCCTCATTGTGCAACCACCACCGCTCATCAGATTTTTCCATCTCCGAGCCCACCGCGTCTTGCTGCCTCGTCCACCGGCCCCGAGTTCTTCCTCTTCCGTTGGAGTCGCGACGGCGGTATCGCATTTATTCATCTTCCGTGCCCATAAGCTCGCATCGTGTAAGTCGTCAATGCCTCCATGCACCCAATTCTGGGCAACTTGGAATTACCTACGTCGCGGGATTTTGCAATCGCCATCCCGCAATCATGGCGCTCTCAAATCCACTGAGTCGCGACTATTTTTCGCTGACAATGACTTCCTACTCCAGACGCGTCGGTGCGCTCTGCCCACCTGCATATCCCACGTTGCGACCAGCCTGATCGGCGGCTTGTTCAGTGGCACATTGTCTACCACGGGATTTCACCAGTCGAGGATACTTTTGGATGAGAGTTTAGGCATTGGAGAGATCGCATCCCTAGGGTTTGTTGACCCTCGACCAAGATCGACACCATGACGCCGAAAGATGAAGCTGGCCCTGATGGGCAGATCAACTACCCATCACCAGGTGCCGAAGCAATGGACGCAGGCCCCTACTACACCACAAGCGGGCGTGAAGGCGATGCGACGCAAGAGATGCACGACGCAGGCACCGAGCACGTTCCCGAACACAACGAGGCCGACCTCCATGTTCCCAACGGCGCACATCATAACCCTATCCACGAGCAACACCACGAGCAACACCAAGAGCAGGACGGACGGCCGGCCAACCTTGAGGAACTACAACTGGCTGCTCAGCTCGGCCAGGGGCTGACTGAAGCGCCCATGATGCCAGGGCCGGAAGCCAATATGGAGGATCCGAACCTGAGGAGCATTCTGCCACACCCCGAATCCGAGCACCAAGATCAGAACGACCAACCACAACCGCAGCCATACATGGGACCTGAGCCTTCGGCGGAAGCTATGGCTGCTCATAGCATGCCCGTGCCTGTTCCGCCACAGATGCCACCCCATTACAGTCTGCCGAACGACCACGTCCCACCCAGGAAACGATCCAAGGTATCACGTGCTTGCGATGAGTGTCGGCGCAAGAAGATCAAATGCGATGCTACATCAGACTCGGGCGAGAACCCATGTACAAGTTGTGCGAAGTCAAATGTGAGGTGTTTGTTCAGTCGTGTGCCTCAGAAAAGGGGTCCCAGCAAGGGGTAAGTTGATCAACCATCATTTCAATCATCAAATAAGCATGAGCTAAAGACGACCTCCCAGATACATCAAGGAGCTTGCAGACCGTATCAACAGTATC
Organism: Sarocladium kiliense; assembly: GCA_030734395.1. Lineage (NCBI taxonomy): Eukaryota > Fungi > Ascomycota > Sordariomycetes > Hypocreales > Sarocladiaceae > Sarocladium > Sarocladium kiliense. Next base: position 1,210,098 of record JAUZTG010000044.1, read on the forward strand.
GAATCGAAGCTTCAGTCCGAAGACGGTCTGGGTCACGAGGACCTGGAGAAGTTCTTCGCCCAAGAACGACAAAGGAGCAGTACAGGGCCTGGCGACGATCCAAGCCGAAAGCGACCGTTTTCAAGTATATCAGGCAATGAGTTCAGTACACCAACATCCAACAACCGTCAGGCACCATGGGGTTCCGAGTCACGGGGGCCGCAGTCCGAGTCTTTCGCAAACTACACAAACGCTTCATTGGCTCCACAGCCGTCACCCATCAAGGCAGATGCTACGCCATCGAAGCAAGCTGTCGCAAACATGGATATCACGATGCCTGATGACGAGGATGTACCCGAGGTCGGGGACAACATCCTGCATGAGTACGAATACTCCCGTCTTTCACTTCCAAGTATACCTATACTGACCAGCGTGATAGCTACGTTACCTTGATACAACCTCTATACCCAGTCCTCCCAGATGACCGCTCCAAGCTGCAGTCTCTCCTTGTACAAAGCCCATCCCCCGTCAGAACAGGCTTCTTGAACGCCGTCATGGCCATCGCCCAGCCAGCCGGTGGTAATGCCAAGCTTGCCAGCTCCTTACTCAATGACTGGGAAAACAGCGACAATCCACGCACACCAGCCGCGAACATCGTTCACGCTCAGGCTTTGATCCTCCTCATCATCGATGCAGACATGCGCGCATCCGCAACGCTACCATTCCTCTTGTCACGGGCTGTCACCCTCGCAAATAGTATGAGACTGTGGAAGATGGCAGATATGACAGTGGCAGCGGACCCAGATTCGGACGCGCAGCTTTGTGTAAGGATATGGTGGTCACTTGTTCTTCTGGATCGTTGGCATGCCGCAGGCACGGGCAAGCCGATGTTGATCCCAGATAGTAGTGTTGTGATTCCCGCCGGTCTAGACGCCATCGTCGGTGAGAGCCGTTACTACCTCATCCGTAAGCTCAGCCAACTTCATCGGCGACCCCTTTTGCACAACTTTCTAACTCTGTTCACTAGGTCTGTCCAAGGTTCTCGGCAAGGTTGCAACAACTATCGCCTCACTACCTCCCTCCGGCACCGCAGAACCCATGGCTGCCACTATTCTTAGCGACTACGTTGAGAACTTCCGCGAAGACCTCCCGTCTCACATCAACTCCTCCAACTTCCCTCTCGTTCACCAAGCCTACTGGCACGCCCGTCTCCTCGTCACACTCCTTCACCCCGTCATCAGCGGTACCCCCAACCGCCTGCTCTGGCCCACCAGTGAGCTCATCACGCTGCTCACCTCCGAGCCCGACATCAAAACTCCTCTTACTCACCACTTCACCTCTCTCCTCGTCCTCGCCCTCACCCGTCTCAGCCAGCTCGACGAGTCGAAGGAGAGCGCACTGCAACTCGCCAGGGACGTCGTCGATCAGCCTGGTGCCACAGTTTGGGATGATGTCCGGGAGAGACTCGCAAGGCTGACGAGGCCAGTGTCTAGCGTTGAAGCGGCGGCAAGTCAGGGACTACAGCACCTCGCTGATTTAGCTACGGCGGGGCAGGGCGGAGCGGCAGGTGAAGAGACGGTACAAGGGCAAGGGTCGTCGCTTGCGTTGGGGTATTTGGATCTCGTATGAGGATAGACCGTCGTGTCCGGGGCAAGTCGGCATGGTCCCCCGATGGCATGTCATGTACGAATATCTACGTGTAAGAGCATAGTAACAAAGGAGAAGAAGCTGCCTGTACGAAGGGCTCACATGCAGCCAATTAAAAATAATACCACCCGAATCTCCAAGCTGAACCACATCCCTCCATATCATCTCCCCTGATACTGCATCTTCGGCCATCAACTCCGGTTCTTCCTTCGGATCAATTCCCGAACATGCCCGGATCACATCCGACTACCTCAAACCCTCCACGCAGTATTGCATCCCCGATCTCGCTCCACCTCCCAGCACTAATCACTTACTTGTCAACAGGGCCCAACAAAAGGGTTTAGGTCCAATGGGCTAGCTTGTGTCGAGTTGGTAGTCTCGTTTCCCAGGAATTCCCACCCACACTTCGCAATTAACTTTTCTGCTCCCCAGTGGCCATGGGAACTCTATCTTACACCAACTGAATGGCGTGGCAGGCCACCCAGTCGAGACGCTTGTCTAGCCGACGCCCCTGGCCCTAGTGATTCAAAGTGTTAAAAGGAGAAAAAGTTTTTCGGCGATCGTCACACAGGTACAAAATTCCAGAGACGAGGGCCAGGGAAACAAGAACAAGAACGCCAAAGAGAGGCAATAGTGACAGTAGCTCTCATCCTTCACCGCTCTCATCATCCCCACGCGGAGTCCCCTCATCCTAAGATGAGATTAACATCTTTAGCCCAAGTCTTTGAACGCAATGACCTGCCGGACCGGAGAAGCCCACATCCTGTCGAATGTGATGGCATCCCTCTAATTTACCCCCCAACTGTCCGGTTCCTCCTTAGTCCCGAATTCAAGTAATGATAGGGGGCCCGTGACAAGGATGGCATGTCGACACCAAAAGCAACCCAGAAATGTCTTGCATATTCGCTTCACTTGCTTGAGAGCCTCATCCCACTCCCAATACACGTCATAAGCCTTAGGCAACCCGCCTACTTTCCTCATCGCTAGGCAGTCAATGTGCCGTCTGTGGCTCTCTCTGTCCTGACTCTACCCAGCTGTGCCTGACTTGAAACCCCAAATCTAACACAATCCCACTAGTGGAAATGCCAGTGAACCTGTACCTATCGAGTCAAGCCCTCCAAAACTGCACATGGTCGTGTGGAGCCCGAGGGCTTCGAGCCCATGCCCCGCTCCCCAGACTCCTCATTCCAGTCGCACACCGAGACGCCGGACTCAAGGCAGTGTTGCGCAAGCGCCCATCGAGGGCGGTGTGGCAGGTTCGTTAGATCGATTGTTGGGTCCCGGTGAGGGCAAGGGTTTCAGGAAAGAGCCCTAAGTCTACATCAGTGTATAAGAGCCCATCGCAAGAGGGGGATCACAAGGACGAATAGGAGGCACGAAAAGATTCGGTCAAGGCGAGAGCCGAAAGGCGTCTCCTTAGAGATCATGTAAGTATTTCGTAAAGTCTATAGTCATCGGGCCATTTCATCGTTGCCCAGGTCTGCAAAATATGGTGATGCCAGCCCAACCCCCTTTTTTCTCAACAAAACCACCGTTTCTATAAGCGAATCAGTCTCGATCGATGTCAGGTTTTCCGCATTCATGTTCCCATTCCCTTGCCACCAGTTCCTGAAACGCCTGGTCCAAAGACACCAGTGTATAGAGTAGTCCCATTCATGAAAACAAAGCAAAAGAAGAAGAAAAAAAGGTTGACAAAGCATCATGCGCGTGTACTAGAGGTCGCCTCCCAGTGAGACAAGTTAAGCCTCCAGTACTTCTAGCATGTAAGACAATAAGAACGCAGAAGAAGCACATAAACTCCATTGACCCCGTTCTATGATCCTTCCCAGTTGGATGAAGAAACCGTCCGCCCAGATAACATGGTCTATTCCAAGAAAACCGCTTGATGTCCGAGAACGTTGTCCGTATCATCAACAAAAAATAAACATAAATCCAAAACAGCTCGACTCCCTTTGCGTCTAACGCAACTTCTTAGGCGTGAAAGCTAGAGGGACGCCTCTGCTTGACTGAAATTCAGGAGGGTATTCGCGTTCAAATCTCCCAGTTGGTCCCCATTGCGGTAGGGGCCAGAGGATCGTTGGTGGTGGTATCGTCCGCAGCGCCGGAGAATCCGTCGTTGTAGTTCGGTATCCAGAAAGCCGGGTCCTCCTCTACCGTCGACATCCCAGTACCAGTCATGGTGTTAAGGTCCGTGCCCTTATAAAAGCTGTCGTAGTTGATGCTGCTGAGATCGGTGCTGGCCGCCATCAGGTCTGATTGTCTGAGGAAGTTGCTGCTTCCGAAGCCATCGTAGTCGCCGTCGTTACCAGGAATGAAGTCTTCCACTTCAGAAACGTCACCTGATGTCGAGGTCGTGTTGGCAAGGTGAGGGAGCTGCTCGGAGCCACTGCCGAAGTCGAACATGCCGTTGAAGCTCTGAGCACCGGTCTGGCTGTAGCTTGATGGAGCGAAGTTGTCGGGGTTGGCCTCACCGAGGTCGTAGTGACTCCAGTCAACAGATGCTGAGCTGAGACCTGCGCTGTACATAGGGCCATCCGGGTCTGAGGCAAAGGTCGAGCCGAACAGGTCAAAGGTGCTGTTTGGCAGGTACTGTGGATACTCAATACCAGAGAGATCTAGCGGTGGTAGGCTGCCATTGATCTGTGGAAAGCTAGATCCGGTCATCATTGGTGAAGTCGCTTCCGACTTGACACGTCGCTGGCCGATGGTTGAGCCAGCGCGGGATCGGCCTCCCAACGCAGTCCTCATACGGGCGTCTGTCACAAGGCCGAGGCCAGTAGAGCCGTGGGCAGAGTTAGCACGGCTCAGTTGGTACGGGCTACACTTCTGAGCCGCACGGTTGTGCTTCGCGGTGGCCTTCATTGGCCCATTTGGGTCGGGGCCGAGGAGCATGTCGGAGTGCACGGTATTAGCACGCCGTCTTCTCGCAGCAAGTTTTGGTCTCGGGGCCGCGGTAAGGTCTTGAGCTTCGCCATCCGAATCGGACTCGGGAACCGTGTCCAAAGCTGGCTCCTTCTTATGGGAACACGAGCAGCGGCCACCGTGGTTACAGCAGCAAGTATCTGCAACACCATCAAGTCAGATCACCGCACCAAAGTGTGTTGGAGAGCGACCCAACGAAATGTTGGAAAGAGATGCCTTACCCGTATGGCCTTCTACGGTCTGTTGCAAATGTGCACACTTGCTCGTCTTCTCGCCACAGTCACACTTGACATGGGCTGATCGTGACTTGCGCATCGATCGACAGTGGGCGCATTGTGAAACTGGGCGACCCTTCTTGTTGATGTGCTGGAGTGGTCGATCTGATAGAGAAGAGATGTTAGCACTTGCGCGATAGCAATAGTTCAGCTGCCCTTGACAGATGCGCGCCCCGCGAAGGTGATAGATAGGCGCGCGCAGGCTTGGTGGGCTGGCTGCAGCGACGTCACTTACCAGAGTGTTGACAGTTGCTCACACGGTGGCCGCGGACGCAGGCCTCGCAAGCATACTTTTCCCCGTCGATAATCATGTTGGGCGGCGAGAAGATTCAAAAGCTGTGAAGACAGGTGTGTGTATGGAAAGTGGTGAGGAGAGTCAAGGATGGAGAGAGAAGGCTGTTCCTGAGGTTGGAAACACGTTCGTCGCAGACCAAGGGAGGGTCCGTTTCCGGTTCCAGCTCGGATAACTACAGCAGCAGCGTCGATGTAGTGCGGTGGGCGCAGGTGGGAGGGGCAGGCCGGGGGGGGCTTGTAGGTTCGTGCGGGTGTCGTGTTACAGAACCATGTCTCGCGCGGTAGAAAGAAAAACGGCTGCGGATAAAACTTTTCGGGGAACGCCCAGAGGAGTCGCTGGGAGCAATGAATCCAATTGAAGCGGCACACCAAGTTTAGTCCAGTTGTCGGTGGAGTTGCGCCCTTGGTGGGGGTGCTGCTTGTTTAGCCCTTTATTGGAGTCTCGTCGGCTGGCGCGGTGGATGGATGGATTGTCGGTGGTTCGCCCGTGTATGGCTGGTACTCAGGTCGAGAAAGTGGCGCTGCACTCCGGCCAGAAGGACGATGGGCCGACGGCAGCAGCGGCTGGTGCTGATTCGCTCTTGGGTACCTCACAAGGTATCCTGTCGAAGATCGACGGGAGTACTCTGATGGCCGTAAGAATGCACGAGACAGGAAGCAGGGGTCAGTACTGATGAACAGACGTAATTAGGTGCAATCACAACGTAAAGCGCGTTGGTGAGGCTGATTGCAATTCGTAATTCGACTCGAGGCAAGCGGGTTTGGCGCGCTCAGGTCCTTGGAGCGGCTGCCGATGGTCGGGGCGGCGGCGGCGTGGGTGCCAGTGTGTCTAGGTCACTAGCCAGCCAAGGCTGAGAATGAGACCAGTTTGTGTCGGGAAATCGGGGAGTCTGCAGGGTCGTGAGGTGTCGTTAAGGTGTTGCAGAGCTTCCAGGGCGTACAGAAAGAGTTTCGCCTTTCGCTTGTTGCCAGCATGAAAAGCCAAACGCAATGCTGGAACTGTCGAATAGAGAGTTGAACGCGGCCAGAGATGGTGTCGCTGGGGTCGTTGGATTCTTAACATACTTCAGTTCCACTCACTGATGATGACGCCAGTCATCCGTCTACGGGAGTTCAATTGGTTAGATTTCCAAGCTGGGAAACGCCTCTGGAGGCTCGACCGGCTGGCACAGGGAGGTGGGTGAGAACACCCAATGTCCTGGTGTTCTGTGGTGTCGGCGATGGGGGTTGACCTTGTTCATGTCGCTTCGTGTTGCCGGACCGAGTGAAGCGGGCAAAGCAGGAACTGCCTGAGTGGGTGCGGCAGCCGCCCGTTACGGTGTCTGACTCTGGGACAGTGGGATGGGTGCATCCTCGGACAGGCTGACGGCGCTTCTCTGGTTTCGACTCGTCTGAGCAGCAAGGTACGAGGTAGTAGAGTGGGACTCGGTGGTGGCTGTCGGCGCGAAGCCGACTACGGAGAAGCAAACGATGACGAGCGCACTCGCCTTAGTGGGATCGGCCCTAGTGGGATGGCGGTGCATGGTTTCGCGAAGAGGATTCCTTTGGGTGTGGTGTGCTGGGAACCTGTAGACTGGAGCTTAGTGGCTAGGCGCGGTAACAGATGGGAGGCAGGGGTTGGAGGAGGGTCGGAGAGCAGCGTGGGGAGTCAGTCCTGGAAGAAGGTCGGGATGGAGGGTAGTGAAGTGGTGGTGTTCGTAATGGCAATGATAATGGGATTGAGACCGACGGTGATGGCCGATGACAGAAGTTGAAGCCACAGCGTGAAGTCAGATGGTGCCAATTGATTGTGAGAAGTGACGACTTGAGGCATCATTCTTCGCCTGTTGCACTGGCAGTAGTTCCCATGGACGGTGGTGGCAGCAGTGCCAGTGGCAGTGGCAGACGGCAGCCTAGAAGGCGTGCTGCATGCCCTGTACGTGCCTGAGATCCCCCCACGGGCCACGGGCAACCAGTCTGCTCGCTGCCTCTCGCCTGCATCGCAGCTTGAACCCTCCATTACCTAGTCGTCTTAGTAACTTCCATGGCTTGCCCCTATCGCTCACCGACGGGCCCTGACACCAGTGTGGCTTTCACTTATGCCGGTCGTCTATGTCTTATGCGAGTCCAGAGGCTTTCGTTGACTTTATTGTCCCTGCCGGCTTCGACTCTAATTGCAGCATGTGTGGCAGCAAGAAAACAGAGTTCGCTCAATATGGCATGTCTTGCCCTGCCCTGCGCAACACAAGCATACAATGCCTCTCATTGCACCACCTTGGCGTCATTGAACAACTTGCCGTTTCTCAAAAGGGTAGCTGACACTTCAGTACGCCCACTGCCATCCCACGCGTGGCTCCCGAAGCTACCTCACTTTACCTGGAGCGGTAATGACCAAGGTAACAAGGTTTCAACCCAGCAGGAGCTCATCCCCAGCCTCTCCGCGTTCCTCCGCGTTTCCTCCAGCTTTCGGTCGTCAGGATGCCTTGGGATGGATCTAGCCCCCGGGTTTTGGCCTGTCATCTGCAACCTTCAAACCTATTGAGTGGCTGGCGAGGGCTCTCGGCTCGGGTGCTCTAGGGATCCTCCATCGCCTTTCGCGCCGGAAGCGCCCGGCCAAGACCGCCGCGAGACGAGCCAGCGCGTGCTCCGTCCATTTCTCTAGGGCCAACCAAATGAGGTCTCGTGCAGCGAGACGAGGCTTGAGAGTCTGTTACTACGGATGTTCCAAACCGATTCGTCAAACAGAGAAAGTCAGAGAGCCTGCCCCATCTTGTGCTTCCCCAGAACGAACGAAACGCTGGTACCTGAAATCTGGATATATAGATTCTCCAGGTATTGATCATTGTACGGAGTACCCAAGACCAAACTTGCTTTTCGATCGCTTCAGCCAGGAAAAGGCCCTTTTATTTATTCTCGGAGGCAGCTGCCGCTGGTCGTACTGCCGCTGGGTACTCTGCACCATGTCCATGCTCGCTTACGCCGAGTGGCCCTGTAGAGCAGGGTGTGATCATGTTTGACGGCTTTGGCAAGGGTGTGTCGGCATTCCTGCAGGGTTCGCGATTGGGAAACTGAAGACATCATCGTACTTATTTTGCCTTTCCCATGGAGTGGGGGCACTGTTGGGCAATCAGGTCCTAACCAGGAGCATTTGGACCAACATATGATGGGTCTAAAAGTTCCACAGAGATCCTTCAAGTAAGCCCGACATCGAGTCGTTACACACTGCTTGAAGAATCAGGTTCCAGACCAATTCCTCCTGCTACACAATGTTGATGTAGCTGGCCGTCATCCGTACATCACAGATCGAGAAGCTGACTCAAGTGCCCCTGCTTGTGCTTCGGCGTAGCGTCCGGCTCCAGGATCCACCCAAGTATGCCTGCCAGTTGTCAATTGGTCTTGTTGACCGTTGGAAGAATGAGAGTGCCTTTTTGAGCATGGAAACTGTCCTCTACACAGTGTCATGTCGTACGATGTGGACTTGGGAACGGCCACAAGCTCCATGGACATGCGCCATCGGCACTGCTCCATTGTGACATTGACGGTCCAAGATCATTGAGTGAATGGTAGGCAGAAATCATTGGAGTGACCTGGCATCCTTTGACAATCCCAACGGAACGGGGTGGGGCCGCCGAGCGACAATAATGAGTGGATGTGTGCACGGTGAGGGAGAGAGTAAAGCATTGAGTAGCAACCGACGATACCCACAGCTTCATCTGCTGCCGAGACCGAAAGACTGGTGATCATCCATTTCAGTCACTTGAGCAGGACTGACAAGTCTCACGATGTGGCTAGGCCCATGCATGACTTGTATGATGCATCCTCAAGGTGCGGAATCACCTTCCAAGCGACGACTAGAGGACAAGAACAGATCGTGAGGAAGCCGACGCAGACAGCTGATTGGGGGAAACAAGGGTTTCAAAATCAGATATATGGCCTGCATCGGACGCTGCTACCAATTCTCCGAAATTGTAATGAGCCGGTCGATCGATGCTTCAAGGACACATCTATGGAGCATGGCCTGGCGGCTATATGCTCACACGGCTGACTGGAACTGTCAACGCAAGTTGCACCAATATGCACCGGCTGGCTAAATGGACCCTCGATCCGCATGCGCGTTCAAGTTACGCTTGCACCTGGTGAACCATATCTGTTTCCTTTGCTTTTGCAATGACAGCCAGAGTCCATCTCACCGGGAAGCTGCAAGATGCCAAATTCGGCACTGGCCATCTGGCGTTATGTCGGGCCGAGCAGAGCGCGCCGCCGTGCATAGGGTCCCCCTCGCCAGCACGAAGATGGAGATGACAATGAGCACCCTCTCCACAATCGATCATGAAGCTAGCGGCCGTCGTCTTCCAGGTTGGGATCCTCATGCTTGGACGAAACATAAGAATGGCACACGGCCTTGGCTTGTGCCTGGACTCGTGCACAAGGAGTAATTGCGGCCACCACTCGGCTGGTAAGTGGGTTCTATCTGCACTATGTCGCCGAAATGAGACATTGGGTCAGGAGCACTTGGAAACAGGCGTGACTGGTCATTTCACACAATAGGACTGGCTGACTATGCAGAATTCGGATGGACACACGTGTGTGTGCTTTTTGCTGACGGCGGCTTGTTGTCGATGTGTCACCATCGATATTGGAAGCAAGTTTAGGTGTCATGTTTCCATACTGCTTCTAGAAGGTGAGAGGGCATGTGAGCCCCTGCATGAGGTGACCTTCCCATCTGTCATTGCGCCGCCGCACAGAAGCATCAGCACTTGAGGTAGCAGGTAGCGTCCAGCCATTGGACTGTGGCTGGGCAAGCTCCTTCGTTTGAGAGCTCTGCGTTTGGCATTGCCAACTTGGCCCAACGCGAGATCGGGGATTGCACCACTCCAGCAACGGCCTTTCAATGGACCGACCACCACAATGCAATAATAACGAAATGACAATTCTGGCGCCAACGCAGCCCTGGCCGCGCCAAGCAAGCTCCAGAGGCAGCTCCGTCACGACCTGCATGAGCGCTCCTGCAGCTCTGCACAGCTCCCACCCCGGAGATGCCCTTTGCAGCCATAGCTCCCCTGCGACGTTGGCACCGTGGCCCACCTGGTGTGCGCTGTGGCTGGCAGCTGGCACAGTCCACTGAAAGTTTTTTCATCCTTTTGGCTTCCCTTTCCCTCTTCTCCTACCTTACCATTCACCATGCAAGGCCTCTGCCACTTTCTCGCGTTTGCCGCCGTCGTACACCCTCTTGGTTAGGGATTGAGCGAAGTCGCTCCAGTACTCATTTTTGCGTCACTCGATCGACCCTGTTTGATGCACCGATCGCATGGCTTGCTTGCCACCCAACGCTTTGGTCACCGACCTGCCCTGAGCTGAGATCCTCATCCTATGAGCTATCAATGGCCATGCGTTCCGCTCATCAACAGCATCATCCAGACAGACAGCTTGAGTGATCATGCTCGCGTCCACGATCAATTCATTGTGGCATTCTCGAGCACTTCATCCCAGCGAAGATCTCCATCGAGGTCATCTCCAAGCGACCTGGTGAAGCTTGATCTCCTCCTTGCAACTTACCCTACAGTGGTCTCCTTTCCAACCTCCCTTCTCATCCATCTGCCTCTCGTGACTTGCATTATTTTGCCAGTATGACCATGTTCTCCTCCTCGGAGGGATCGTGTGTCTTTATCGACTTCGTCGTCACTTTTCTTCTTTTGACCTCGATGTTTTCGCACTGGCATAGATCGAATTTCAGCCTCGTTGCTGGGCACCCGGCTCCGAGACGTCGTCTTGATCGTCTCTGAGGAGCCGGGAATCAGCTGTAGTCACATTTCTTCCCCGGTGTTGTAATATGATTGTGATTTCTGTCAAGGCGTCGGAGTAGACATGCACTGAATGTTTCGGGCTCCCTGAAGGCGTAGCATGCGTGTGCAACAATGTTCGATTGGTGCTCCCACGCATGTGTCTCACTTGATCGACTGAGGGCAAGGTTTCCCATGTCTACAAGCAAGATTCCCATTCATGCGTTAGAGTTGACTCCTCTCGAGCGGACGCTGAGTGCCATGCATGTTAAATACAGAGATCGACATGGCTATGCAAGACAGTATGACGGCATTGGCTGGTGTTCACACCAAACGGCCGAGACATGCAATGCAGTCGGGAGTAAGCACTGTCATTCACCGCCCTTCCCAGCACACATCTACTTGCCTGCCCCGAAAACTTCGCTGACCTCGCGTTCGGGAATGGCATTTGTGTTTCACGCATGTAGGACGGGTCTGAGTGGTTGATCTGAGATATCCTTGTGATGGTCCTTGGCATGAAGGCTTTCGAAGCTGTATCCTCACTACATCGACAGGCATCTGAGTAATTCCTTATGCCAATGTTCTTCAAGCGACTGACTACCTAGATCGAATCATCGAGTGATGATCACTGCCGTTCCATGGGCTGAATCACACGCTCCACGACCATCCAATCAGGTTCAGTCACATGGTAGGAGAAGTCTTACGACCCCGTGCAACCTTCGCCATGTTCAACATGTTATAATGAAAAGCGTCCATCACACGAACCTATTGGGTTCTGGCTGCCGCAGCCCAGTTCACTTGGAAAGGTTTGTTATCAAAGCCGAAGCAACTCGTCCGCGGCCATAGGGTAGGCTGAAATCGTAAATCCTCTATAGGGGCTACGTGAGCAGAGAACTGAGGTCGTGTACAGAGTACATTAAGCAGGAAGTGAATCTGGAACTCAACCTTCGAAGAAATAAGCACAACATTCTGCTGTTTCGGTCTTATTTCCGCTGATTCATGACCTGAATGTTGGACGCGTTATCGTGCCAATCTGAATCATCGGGTTCTCTACCCTATATGCGGATCTCGATATCAGCACACGGAATTGGGTTAACGGAGGAAAAGCACCGGTGACGGTGGGGATGTCCCGTCTCGAGAAAACGGGGTTTTCACACGGACCAGTATTTAAATGGGAGTACAAACGGTCGATGCAAGGAGGGTCACGTTCGCGAGCCCGTGCACCCTCAAGTCGCCCGTGGCTTGTATCGACTCATCAGACGACCTTTGGTTTCCAAACGTAGGAAGACACATGGTGATGACATCATAACCACTATCGTCATCTGCTTCAAAGTTCTGAGGTCACCAGGGCTTGAAAAGCGAAATCATTTTCCAACTTTACCGCGGCGGGCTGTAACATTGTTCTCCAGTGCTTGCACACCACTGCACATGAAAAACGGAACGGTAATGAGGGGAAGGGTCTGCATACCGTATTGCAAGCTAACAAGGCAGGAAATCTGGTGAGGAGCTAGGGATTGCGGGTCGAAACTTGGACAAAAAGGTAGCAAGATCGTCGTGCCATCCTGGATGCATCATCCCCCATCTTCCTAACCCCTGTCCCTCGATATGAGGCTTTGGAGGAATGTAGGAGGGGTAGCAAGGAATCTCCATCGTGATTAAGGCAAGAAAGCACACATTCACGATGCTGGCAGTGGGCAACTTCTGATTGGAACCTGAAGAAGCATCGTGCCAGGGCCAGTGCAATCAATAACGCCATCGATGCATTGGCATCTCGATTGTCAAGACGATCGAGCCGCCAGAGCATGGTCGCTCGAGGGGAGTCCGGGAAGGGCGGTTCTAGAACGGGCTGGCTCACAAGAGCGAGTCCTTGGCACGAGTCGGCAGCTCGATCAACGTCAAAGAGGCCGTTTCCGATGCAAGCAATAGAGTCGATAGACAGCAATCAAGCCTGGCACTTAAGGTTCAAACATACGTGACAGGAACTGACTGGTCATTGGATTCGCAATTTGCGCCTGGTGGCGGGACTCCTCGAGTCGCGTGGATCAGGGGACCGGGACGGACAGTTAGTGCAAGTGGTGATGCGGTGACTGACGGTGAGTTCAGGAAACCAAAAAAAAACAGACATCAACGACGATTTGACCAACGATAGGTATAGCAACTGAACTATGACCCAGGAGCGCACCAATTGGGCAAGACTAACACCGGGAATCAAGGCGGGCGTATCTGAATTGGGGGTTGTTCCATGTAGACTCGTCTCATGGTCACATCAAAAAGCTATGGTCTCTGGGAATCGATTGTGCTAATCATGACCTCTGGAACGTTCCGGCAAAGGTAAATAGCATCTCGTGAGTGGTGCTACAGGCTTCGTGGAGCTCCCTGGAGAGGCTCGCAGGATCCGCGTTCCGCCTGTGCTGTAGTCTTGGCTTCCGGGCCATATGGAAAAAGGGGTACAGGAGCGGCAAAACCGCCAATTTCTGATCTTGTCGCGAGGATGAAGTAAAAGTGAGGCAAAGACAGAAGAGGAGGAAAGCCTGGGTATGTATGTTCCATCAGAATTTCGAACAAATAGCTGTGCAAGCAGTCGTTCTTGCCGTATACAGTCCCCAATGGCCGCCTCAGTGGGGAGGTGCATCAGGGGAAGGTGCTGCCCAGGGGCCCCGATCCAGATACCGTCACAAACGGATGGACCCAAGGTGCTGGAACCCGTTTAGCAGCACCCATTAGGCCCGAAGATTAGCGGTCGATCCCCTGTCTAGGGAGCCACCTCACCCGTAGCGCCGTCTGGCGCGCCCCGCCTCTGGAGGAAACGGAGCGAGTTCTACCCACCGTCAGACATGGGCATCGCACCACCAAAGATGGGATTTTGGCCGCCAATATGGCCCCCCGTTTCGCCATCGCCACCTCCACACGCCGCCGTCCGCGCCCACCGTCTCCCACCCTCACCTCCCATCCCGACCTGTCCCATCCCGCCCAAGTGTCGCTCATCGTCCAGCACCGGCTATCACCACTCCCACCGCTCGCTGCTGCAGGTGACTAAAATCCAGCCCCCTCGGCCCACGGCTTGCCTTCGACGACGTTACTATCCATTCTGCCAACGACAACCGCTCTTTCAGCATTGCTGCGCTGCTGCGAGCCATCTCTTTCCAGCCTGCGCCTGCCTCCTCATCGTCCTCTGGTCCTGGCCTGGCTCTGGTTTATCGATCCTGAGAAGCCACGCACGGCCGTTCCTTGACCTGCGCCTTCATTCGACCTGTTGCCCTCACCAGCTTCCAAACCTACCTGATCAAATCGCAGTCCACCGACGACAACATTGACGCTGCGCCGTGCAGCTGGGAGCACCCCGATATCTTTTGGGTTTTGGTACCTGCGCCTCTGCTGGACTCACGATACTTGCAACCTCACTCGCACTCGCCCCCTCACCTTTCGCCATCGAATAGCGACATATCCCTTTCAACTTCCCTTGACTCGACTTTAGCGAGCGGCACAGTTGGCACCTATACCCGTATTGTATACGAATACTCATTATCGCTATACTTCAATACCGAATTTGAGCTGCCATCCTGCAAACGTCGAGGTTTTCCAAACCTCAAAGCTATGATCGCATGAATTGCATATCATTTGCCCCTCTCGATACAAGCACCACGACCTCGTCAGGTCCACTGCCTCTGGCACGTGGCTTTTCGCCATCAACCCATCTTGCGTTCACCAGCACATCGAGGCTGTTAGGTCCCGACCTGCAGCGCCATGGACGCGCCGCGGGATGACCCTCCTGCCACCCCCCCGGCAAAGCAGGAACAGCAAGGTGATCAAACGGCAGAACAGCAGTCCATGGAAACGCCGGGGCCGCCAACAAGCCTGCGTATCGGCCCGCTTGCTCAAAGCGATGCTGCATCGAACCCTTCGACATCAAGTCACCCTCTCCAGAACGTCGCCAGTCCTGAGCCCTTCTCGTCCTGGAGCGCAAGCTCCGAGCGGCAACTAGGGCACCACTCCGTCGCCTCTGATACCTCCGACCGAGTGTTCCCTATTAGATCAGTCATCAGCGTTGATCCCGCGACTAAGGCTGAGGACTACTTTCCTCCTCTATCTGATTCCGAAGGGCGAGGAATATCGGTTCATCGACCGGCTCTCGCCCGGGGTGAAACCTCGGCAGATTTGAAAAGGTCTGGTACGGTGCCCATATCGCCAAAGGCGACTTCATACAGCGAGCAGGCGCAGCGTAGGCGACGGCAGAGCACACTTGGCGGCCCAATATCCAGCATTCAGGCTGATGCCGCTCGCCATGGCTCTCAGCCACTGAATTTGAACATCTCTGCTTCAGACAAAGATACCGAAGAGGATGCGCAACATGAAGATGACCCCGCAGCAGCAGCTGCTGAGGCAGAGAGCCTTGGTGGGGAATCTCGAACCTCAGTAGAGACTACCCACCTCACAACTCGCTTCACGCATGTGATGACAGATGATGGTCACGCTGTCATCACAGGCCGTGACGGTGTGCTGCAGCGCTGTGAGGATGAACCAATCCATACGCCGGGAGCTGTCCAGGGCTTTGGTGTTTTGGTAGCTCTCAGAGAGGAAAATGACGGCCGTTTTGTTGCACGATATGTCAGCGAGAACGTCGAAAAGATGCTTGGCTACACCCCGCACCATCTCTTCCGCCTCCAGAACTTCCTCGATATTTTGACAGAGGAACAGCAAGATAACTTGTTGGATCACATAGATTTTATCCGAGATGAGGATGCTGACGCGGCAGTGAACGGGCCCGAAGTCTTCAGCATTTCTGTCCGCCCACCAAAGAGGAAAAGTACTAAGTTGTGGTGCGCGATCCATATCAATCCCGCTCACCCTGATCTCGTCATCTGCGAATTCGAGCAAGATGATGACCAGGAGTATCCCCTACGACCCGCAGACGAAATGACACCCGACTCGCCGGCCGACACGCTCCAAGCAAACCCTACATTTGAGGAGATTGAAACAAGTACCGAAGTACTAAGCAAGCCTCTGCGAATCCTTCGAAGTGCACGGAAACGAAGAGGAGAGCAGGGCGCCATGCAAGTTTTCGACATAATGTCACAAGTACAAGAACAGCTGGCTTCTGCCCCCAACCTTGAAAGCTTCCTCAAGATTCTCGTGGGGATCGTCAAGGAGCTGACCGGGTTCCATCGGGTCATGATATACCAATTCGATTCTTCCTTCAATGGCAAGGTCGTCACAGAATTGGTCGATCCAGCACAGACTCGTGACCTCTACTATGGTCTGAATTTCCCGGCCAGTGATATACCCCGACAGGCCCGAGACCTGTACAAGCTGAACAAGGTTCGCCTCCTGTACGACCGAGACCTGGAAACGTCTCGAATCGTGTGCCGAACGAAGGAGGACCTCGATACCCCTCTCGATCTAAGCCACTCCTACCTTCGAGCGATGTCTCCTATTCATCTGAAGTACCTCGCCAACATGGCCGTCCGCTCTTCCATGTCCATCTCCATTAACGCGTTCAATGAGCTGTGGGGCTTAATAGCTTGCCATTCCTATGGTGATCAAGGCATGCGTGTCTCTTTCCCGATTCGGAAAATGTGTCGTCTTGTAGGCGATACCGCATCACGAAATATCGAACGACTTTCATATGCTTCGCGCCTCCAGGCTCGTAAGCTGATCAACACCGCGCCCACGGACAAGAACCCGTCCGGCTATATCATCGCCTCATCGGATGACTTGTTGAAACTATTCGATGCCGATTTCGGTCTATTGTCAATCAAGGGCGAGACAAAGATCTTGGGAATCATAGAGCAGAGCCAGGAGGCTCTGGCAATGTTGGAGTATCTGCGTATGCGCAAACTGACATCAGTGGTGGCATCACAAGATGTTCGCGAAGATTTTCCGGACCTGCGGTATCCCCCAGGCTTCTTAGTGCTGGCTGGATTGCTTTACGTACCACTCAGTGTAGGAGGTAGTGACTTCATAGTCTTCTTCCGCAAGGGCCAGGTCAAGGAAGTTAAATGGGCCGGCAATCCTTACGAAAAGGTCATCCGCAATGGAACCGCCGGATACTTGGAGCCACGATCGAGTTTCAAGACATGGCACGAAACTGTGATAGGGAAATGCCGTGAATGGAACGAGGAACAGGTAGAGACGGCCTCAGTTCTCTGTCTCGTATACGGCAAGTTCATCGAAGTTTGGCGCCAGAAGGAAGCTGCATTGCAAAATAGCAAGCTCACCCGTCTACTTCTCGCCAATTCTGCCCATGAGGTCCGGACGCCGCTCAATGCCATCATTAATTACCTTGAAATCGCCCTTGAAGGGTCACTCGACCAGGAAACACGGGAGAACTTGGCTAAGTCCCACTCAGCCTCGAAGTCTTTGATATATGTCATCAATGACCTCCTCGACCTGACCAAGACGGAGGAGGGGCAGGATCTCATCAAAGACGAGGTCTTTGAGCTACCAACATGCATTCAAGAGGCCACAGAGCCTTTCGAAGTTGATGCCCGCCGGAAAGGCATCGAGTACCAGGTGGCTCAGCACGAAGGGCTGCCCCGCTTTGTGCATGGTGATGGCCGACGTGTTCGTCAGGCTCTTTCAAATGTCACCGCAAATGCTGTGGCACACACAGACAGTGGCTCTGTGTCAATCGAGGTCTATGTCAAAGAGATTCGGGATCACCACGCTATCATCGAATTTGTGGTCGCGGATTCTGGATCAGGTATGAGCTCCTCAAAGCTCGACAACCTCTTCCGCGACCTCGAACAAGTCAGCACCGAGGAACCTGACGAAGAGGCTCAAGATCCGTCTGATACACGGACCCTTGGCTTGGGTCTGGCAGTCGTAGCTCGGATCGTACGGAACATGGACGGTCAATTGCGACTCAAGTCCGAGGAGAACAAGGGCTCGAGGTTCGTTATGCAGTTGCCTTTCCAGCTTCCTGACGAAACGCCTAAAACAGGAGAGGAGGGTGGTGGCGAAACCAGGCAAAGTGTACCTGAGTCACCCCCGATCGCTGCACCCAACACCTTGGCCGCGTCGCCGGCGGGAGAGATCACTTTGGTTGAACGTGCAAGCTACATGAACCTGAGACAGCCTGATTTGACGATGCCGGATGATCTCAGCGGGGGTTCTCGACGAAGCTTGGGTAGCCAAAACAGTCAAGAGAGTCAGAAGAGCGACGCAGAGCGCTTGATAAACGCAATTCAGACTCCACTTTCGCTTCACGAGAACGAATCTGAATTCCCGCTGTCACGCCAAGGTTCACGAGGAAGCTCAACCAAAGCTCGATCCGTAGGAGCCTTCAGCGGAGGCTCACGATCGCTCAGTCCCCAATCCAGACGCTTCCCGCAACATCCAGCCTCGCCGACGCAAAGCAGGGACAGCGGTTCTATGGAAGTGCGGGACACTAAGACGCCCATACGAGCTGTCAAGATCCCGGATGAGTATCAAGATATGCCTAGCCGCCCGCAGGTATCTGATTCGTCCCGAATCTTGTTCGAGATGGCCGGCGATAAGAGCCAACAGACGCGGAGCGAGAGCGTCACTAGTGGCGGCACTGGCGGCACTGGCGATGGCCATTCTCTCCAAGTGCTCATCGCGGAAGATGATCCAATCAACCTGAGACTCTTGAAGAAGAGACTCGAGAGGGCGGGGCACGAGGTCTATCACGCCGTCAACGGCGAGGATTGCGCAACAGTTTACAAGGAGAAGCCGCAAGCGTTTGATGTTATCCTCATGGACATGCAGGTGAGTTTATAGCACGGTGCCAAATCTGATCGCCATCACTGACCATGCCAGATGCCGATTGTGGACGGCTTGACCAGTACGAAGACGATCCGAGCCTATGAGCGATCTCCGGAGAACAAAGGTCATTCCAAACTGGCAGCTGGAAATGGTCGTATTCCTATCTTTGCTGTTTCCGCATCGCTGGTCGAGAGTAGTCGTCAGACCTACGTCGATGCTGGATTCGACGGCTGGATCCTCAAACCCGTCGACTTCAAGCGACTCAACACTCTACTAATGGGTA
Source organism: Sarocladium kiliense (assembly GCA_030734395.1). Taxonomy (NCBI): domain Eukaryota; kingdom Fungi; phylum Ascomycota; class Sordariomycetes; order Hypocreales; family Sarocladiaceae; genus Sarocladium; species Sarocladium kiliense. The sequence continues at coordinate 1,228,982 of JAUZTG010000044.1, forward strand.
TTTTTGAAGATGATACACGAAACTCGTGCCTGTACGTGACCGGCGAGTGGGAGCGTGGCGGCTGGCTCTGCCCTCGGGATCAAGAGCCTGGAAGCCAAGATACGACGCCCAGAGCCGAGGAAGAGAAGAAGGAGATGGTGACTGACGCAGAAGCCACTGCTTCAGAGGCCGCTAAGGATACGAACGCGCAAGACGCAGACGGTGCAACTTAGGCCACGTCCAAATCTTGAGGGTGCATTTGACGTTTTTGTTGTGATGCCCTTCGATCGGTGTCCAAGTTTACGAATCCTCCCAGACGACACGAAGCACATGCTTCTTTGGTGGGGTCAAACAGCCGCCATCCGAACCATCAGGCACAAACATCATCATGACGAACATTTGATTTCTTGTTCATCTTACTTTTGCCCTTGGGAGGGGCTATCAAAGCATACGGCGTTTCATTGGACAAGCACACGGAAATTCGAGCGGGGAGTCCACGGCAACAAATAGGGCTTCCAGGAGGCATGGTATAAGGGGGAGTACACTACTTCTCGGTGGTGTTGTCTGCATTGGTTTATGTTTCATGATGCCTCATTTTCTTTTTTTGTCATTTGTAGAAGGGGTTTGAACGGGACCATGACAAGTATACGCATAGCGCATGGTGCCAGGAGGGATGGAGTTCTGCTTTTTTTCCCTTTTTCCCTTTCCGAATTCACCTTCCCCGTTGGCTTAAACCCGGATGCTTTACTGCACGGCCCTTCATCATCCTGTTGAGGGAGGAAAGAAGGAGCACGAGGTGGAGAGCGAGGGCAGGAGGCTAAGCATTGGGCCTTGGACTGTGTGGACACGGTAAACACGAGTCGGGTTGGTGGTGCTATACGAGACCGAGACGGATGCTTTGTGTATATATTATGTTGACTCTCTCACGATGGCTGGCTGGAGGCATGTGTCCATGCAAATCAAAGTGAAGTGAGAGGCGTGGAAAGAAACAGTAGAGAAGGGACGATAGCAACACAGAAACGTTCTGATCATGCATGACTTGGGCTTCTGGACCGTGATACTCCTTGCGCTATATCTCGTGACGTACGTCTGTCGTTGGCCCCGTGTTCGGCAAGGGGGCTGTGCTGTTCGGCACCACTGTAGCTGGACTCCGCCCGAGACCTGCAGCACCAAGGCTGGACAATAAATGGTTGGCAGTGCCCGCTAACACGGACTGCTCCTTCGAGAGGCACACATGGAACGGGGTCCTGCCACCGTCGTCGGGCGTCATCTGGGGGCGGTATAAAGATTATATATGGAGGCCTTGCACGACCTGCCTGCCGCGAAGCCAAAAGTCGAGATGAGTGTGTGGCACTACCTTAGATGAGGATCGGCTGGTATAGGAATGGCACATACCCACAGGCGGATAGCGAGGCCTCCAAGGCCGCGCTCAATTCTCTCCGACCAGGCAGTAAGTTTGTCTGTGCTATTGCTACCACTGAATCGAGATTGACTTGGAAATAAGAATACTCATACTTGCTCTTTTTTGGTTCTGAGCGGAGTGCTGTCGTGGCCCGACAGGAGCTTTAGTCCTAACAGGGGTACGCCACCCATTGGAAAGGGACAAGCTTTGCTCGCGCGTTTCACGGCGAAGCTTAGCTGAACCCACGTGGAGCCGGATGGAGGTCTTCAGTCGCCGGGAGCCAAACAGGTGGCTTGAGCAAGCTGGGTTGATTTATGTGACTGGCACATTCAACGCAGAGTGACGAAGAGAGGAGAGGGGGGAGGGGCTGTGCAAGAAAGGGTTTGTGATCAGCAACGGCGAGACGTGGACTGTTGTCGTCAGTATGTGGATCAGACGGTAGAGGTTCCAAGACTGGGGGATTTGCTATCCCGGGGTATGCCCAGACTTTGTGACTTTCTTTTCCCTTTCTCCTGTGCCACGAGGTAAAAGCACTGTTCTTTACGCCCCAGGACACAGGACACCTGTCATAGCCCCCAGTGCTTTGCCGCCTCAGCCCTGCTAAGGCGAGTCAGTGCAGTTCTCTTCTCGAACAGAAACATTCAGGGTCACCCCCCAGTTTCCTGCACTTTTTCTCTTTTGTGTTCTCAATCTGTCTGCTAGCCACATTGGGCTGTGTGACTTTTTGGCTCGGTGCCAATATTCTACTTCTTGACTTTCGCCAAGTCTAAACCCTCGACGCCCTGCCAAGTCTCTTCCCATCTACAATACAGTCACCACTGGCTGCAAGTTTGTTCATTGTTTGGACATGTGGTCACTTTTGACCTGAAGCTTTATTGAATATTCTGCGCGAGGACATGGCTGAGCGAGGTTTTGAAGGCGTCAGGTCAAAACTGCTTTCTGGAGAATATATAGGGGGCTTCTCTGACCGCGAGAAAATCATTCCCATCATCAGCATTTCGCATACACTTCTCTCAGCTTCTTTGAAGGATCGAGCTCTCAGATCATCGAACTTCATAACTTATCATAATCAGCCAATACACTCAAGAGCAACGCTCCAGCAATGTTGGCATACGCCTACCTTGTCCCGCCACCAGTCGTCTTGGGCTTAGGCTTCATTGCCTGCACGACCTACTTTATTCTGTCCATTAAGGCTCTGACCACAAATGGCGACCAAGCACGCAAAGCGTTTCTCTATACCCAGATCGCTTTCGGGTTCCTCACCTTGTACGTCAAGCCATCTCACCTTGACCCCTACCGTCACTGACCTGGCTGCTGCTAATAACTCGTAGTGGACTTATGCTTAATTTCATTGGAGCAGTCCTCCAGGCAGCCAACTTCCTGCCTCAAGGGTCCTGGGATTACGAAAAGGTCGAACGTATCTCGTTATCCACAGCCTACATCCGTGAATTCGGCGACATGCTCGGTTCGTTCTCCGATGCTAGCACCATTATCGCCCTCGCCCTCGTGGACCGCGGCATCGCCATCGTCCAGAATGGTGGTCACCCTACCAAGGGTTCAAAGATTGTCGTCGTTTTAGCCACTACTATTGGTGCTTTCATTTCGGGCATCGCCATCACCTGTTGGGCATTGATGATTCATATTCATGTGCTGATTGACAGGCTTGATTATGGCCTTCTGGTGACAAACCTGTGGACGATTCAGGGTGCTATTACGGTTATGACCATGCTTTACTACGCGGCTTTGCTGGCTCTTACGTTGACGTTCCTTGCCCGTTTCGTCGTTGGGTTGGGGCGAGACACGACCGAGGCTGGCACCAAGAGTGTACGTGTTCTCTCATGCGGTCTTCATCTTCTCTATCATCAGAACCTTGGTTGGCTTACTAACATTTCATCCATAGGCTTCATACTTCTTCCTTGCCGCCACACTATTCTTCGCCATCCGCTCTGGATACCTCCTCGGTCGATGGGCGCACCTCGTCAGTAACCTCGTCACATACAACGGCATGGTCTATTCCCCGGGTTTTGTCATCGTGGATCCCATCTTCGGCACCTTGCCCATCTTGGGGACCCTCATCGTGCTATTCTACCTGGGGAAGCGGGAGAAGAATGGACTGCGGTTCGGCGAGCCTGCGAGCCCCAGCAAGGAGGCTCAGCAGGAGCAGGCCGAGGACTCTTCAAGATAGGCGATTCTTACATGATTGGAGGTTGAGATGCTCAGATGAGCGGAGACACTCCCAGCTTTGGCAAGGGTCATGGGAACGGTTTTGGATTCAGGTTGATTATCACGTAGCGAACTTGGTCAGCGATGCTTGCACTTCTTATTTATCGTTTTTGCGCGGAGATACCAGAATTATACATTGATTTCGTCAACATGATCTATCTAATCGCCAGGAACTCTATGTGCGTTTTCTCCCCAATGACTTAGTCTAGATCTTCTGTCCACTTGCTTGGTGCGACGTAGAGACCATCTTCTTGAACTGTTCCGACAACAAATCTATACACAATGCACGTTAGTGAGGCGTTCTCGAGAGGATGCAATGGAGAGAGGAACTTGCTTGGTATGGCTGCCGCGCGCTGCAAGTTGGCCCTTTGCGTTGGTGAAGGTCACAGTGGTGTACGCCAAAGTCTTCCCAACTATAATGAGTAAGCATGGAAGGTTTCGAGTGTCACAAAGATTTCTGACTGACTCTTATCGCATATGGCAGTGCCCTTCAAGAGGTCGCCGGCCTTGCCACCTGGGCTCAGATACGTGACTGGCCCAGCACGTCAGTCAATTTGTACCGATCAAGACTGAAGCGGATATGTTTCTTTCAGGAACTGAGACGTAAACACACCATTGAGATCTGTAGTGACGCCGGTAGCGAAGCGCCCAGTCGATGCGACAGCCAGGGATCCGCCAAGGTCAACCATGCTGGCGATGGTGCCACCGTGGATGGCCTTCATGCGATTCTGAGAGTCGAAAAAGTGTGAACTGATGTCTCTAAAATATTGTCTCGAGAGCGCGTGTGGGCGATACTCACTGTGTGGTCTTTATGGATGTCCAACTCAAAGTCGACCCGGCCTTCTGATGCGCTCAGGACGCGGAACTGTACCTCCGTCAGCGTCCCAGTTTCAACCATCAACAGCTCCAGTACAGCTGGTCGTTCCTTACTCCAGGTCCTAATAATCTAATCGTGACTTGATCAGCTTGGAGCTGCCTGTCGCGATCGCATCATGAAGGGACTCACCTCGGCTCCAGTCCAGAATCGGCCATGAAGGAGCGCATCACCTGCAGCCTAGTCAGCCTACGACGGATTACGAATAGCCGGCGTAAGGGACTTACAGCCTTGGTGAAGCCTGTTGGAGATAGTCTTTTCGCCATTGTGATTTGTGTCCGGTCAACGGATGCAGTTGCGGTAGGCGCTTTGCTGCGTGGATGTTGCGGTGGTGTTGACGTGAGGTCCGTCCGGGGAAGGTCGGATACGGTCGGCTACGGGCCTACGGGGCACCTAAACCTTGAAGAGATCAAGGCCAGGGGTCGGCGACCTTATGCTACCTCATTGGCTAGCATTTCGTCCTTCAACATACAAAGACACAATTATCGATGCAAACTGCGCAGTGCCATGTCTACGTACCGGTATCCAAGATGGGCCTTTTGCTTCCTACACAGAGGGGGCTTGAGGCCTCAAAACACCGTTAGCATTTGAGCCGCCAGCCACTTGAGACGTTGATAGAACGACCTCAGGTCAACATCAGAAATAGATGGACTTTGATGACCGAGGACTCAAGGTCACATATTGTGTTTGTATTATGCCCGCGATACAGAATGAATATTACTTATTGTCTTATATCAACTAGGGAATCTTAACCAGTCCAGGCCCTGGTCACTCTTCCTGGGGAAACAACCTTCCGCTTGGGCAATGTGCCGGGATTGATTAGAAGTCTCTTTGCAAAAAAGGACTTGTGCAGGCACCTAATAGCAGATGCATCTTGTCAAATTGCAATGGTGCCAGCCGCCATGCACCATGCCGACCGTGAATGGACCGGTCAAACGTGGCGCCGACCCTTCCCCATACCAGGCGACGGCCTCCGACCTCTGACTCAACATCACCTCGTCTCCGAACTGGCCTCGATGCAACCAACAAGCAAGCCACAATGGACGAGTTCTTGGCCCTAGTCGGAGTGCAGGCTATGCGTTATGCCATCAGGTCCTCCATCGCCGTGGCCTCCACGTACGCTATTGGCCGACTCTCTCACCTGGTCAAGTCGGCTGATGACCACAAGGTCTGCGTCGAGCTCAAGTTGTTGCACGATCATTTGGTGGCCAAGATCAAGGCGAGTCTGAATCTAACTTAGCCCCGTCTATCGATGTCCACCTCTGACCCTGCCGGTAGATCATCTCGCCGGCAATTGACCTCATCGAGCTCAAGTCTGTTCGGCTCCGGTGACTTTATGAAACCATACTGACTCACATTGAAACAGATCAAGCCGCGGCAATGTGTTCCTCGATTCTGCTGCACCAATGACCAAGGCTCTTCAGCAAGATATTGCTTCAGTCACTACTCGTCTCGAACATACCTTGCGATCTGCCGACGCGTCCCCAATCCATGTACCCGAGCACACCCGTCAGGCTGCGATGCAGGATGTTGAAATTATAAGCCAAGAGCTTCGGGAGCTTCTCGATCGAATTGATCGAGAAATACCTCTTCTGCAGCTGGCGATTACCGCCTCGGGCGAGACTTTGACAACCTCGCTCCCCGAGAGTATATCTCCCTCCCGCCTCCTCCAAGCCAGCACCCTGCTCGTTGTGGGGGACATTCAGTTCAGCCGTGAGCCTACGCAGACTGTTCAGATCGGCCCGACCTTCTACCTCTCCCTGTACATGCTTTTCCAAGGCCATGCTCCTCACCCACCCAGCAATGAAGACCCAAAGTCACTCCGTCATAGCGATGGTAAGCATGGCCAACAGACATCCTATGGACTCGGTCTTGGCTACAGGAAACCTTTGTGGCAAGAGGTTGTACACAAAGCGCGAGTGTGTCTGCTTCGTACGGCTCGACCAGGTGACGCACAGGGCAATGTCTCAGACCTGAAGTCGTATAGCTATCAACTCGAGATCGTAGAAGATCTAGATGATGGACGGAACCATGATGAAAGGGAAGACAATGGCCGCCACGGATACAAGTCTCACACCATGCGCCGCGATTTTCTTCCTGTACCAGAGGTATCCAAACTGTTCTACACTGACACGGGCAAAATCCTGAATATTTCGCATGAAGACGCCCAGGAACACAACCCGATTTTGCTACTCAAGCGCGATACTGGGTCACAGCTAAGCGACGGCGATTGCAAAGACACAACAGGAACAAGGGTCGATGCTGGCAGTACCAATACTGATGAACAAGCTGACATTGACAAGCAGCTTTTCGAAGAGCTCAACAACTTACGTGATCCCAGCAAGGCTCTCCCCCACTCCGCACTGGGCCTTTTGAACTCAGCACCTCATCTTGATCCGGAGTGGATAGCTTTCGAGGTTTTCGAGGCTAATGAAGAGGCCTTCGATGATTCTCCAGGTTCTGTATCAGCTGAGTCGGAAGGAGTAAAAGATACCGGAAGTAACTCGGACTCCTCTTCCTGTCAGCAACTCACTGCGGAGGTCGAAGAGCTCAACATCCACACGCGCATAAAAGAGGCCCCGAACGTAGAGACACCACCAGGGTCACCTCTCGGTGCCATCACCTCCTCCCTGTCCCTTCTAGAAATGCTCATCCGCCTGGCTAGTCTCCAGGAGTTTCAGCAAACTTCGCACCTGGCTATTCCGGACCACATCCTGACATTCTTCCTTGAAGAGACGTCCAGCACGGGGCTTGTTGGCGATTCACACTGGAAAGCAAGGAAAGAGGCGAAGGCGAAGGTCGGGTTTGACCCCTACACAGATCAGGAGTCGTAGGCTGGGAATGTGTGACCAGGCCTTTAGAATGACAGCAAGATGAGCTTGGCGTACCTAGAAGTGTCACGTTTACCGGAGAATGGTATGTTATGCTTGAGATACTGTTTCTGGCCTTTGGTGCCTAAACGGATGGTTGGTTACCCCGAGGGGAGTCATTAAGACCTGGACCAGTCAGGGTTCCCTGGTCGACTCGATGGCGAGAAAGAACGATGTATGTAATGAGTAACTGGCACTGGAGGCCCGAAAATTGACGCCTAACATGACCGCAATACTTAAGAAGAAAGTTCTCGGGCATCAAAGTCCACCGCGGAGAATGATGTTAAAGCCAAGGAGCAAGGAACAATAAAGGTACATCAACCACTGTATTTCACCAGCCACACTTCTGCACAAATCAGCGTGGCTGTGACTGCACAACACCCCCGCTGCATAACTCGCTGCACAACTGTACAAAGCCCAGCCAGTGGTGGGGCTCGAATTTTCATATCCCACCCCGCCACCAGACCTCGACTTCCATCTTCTTGCCTTGGCTGCTGTCCTTCACGCGACAATTTCCACCTCGTCATTCTCCTCATAGCCTGGCAGATTCGAGGCAAACGAGGCTTCTCCTTTCTGCGTGCCTGCGCCCTGTGTTTCACGCCTTTTAGAAACTCCCAGGATCGATTCGCATTCTTCCGAGTCCAGCGGGGTTGACCATTGCGACAATTCGATCAGTCGTCGTTTACTCTACATAAACCCGAAAGCAGCCCAATATGTCGAACCTCAACTCTTGGGAGGACGATCCGTCTGCCCAGGATGAGAACCTCTCTCGTCAGGCCCAGCAGCAGCTCAACATGAACCCCAACGCCCAGGGAGGATTCCGTGCCAACGTTGCCACTTTCCAGCCTGGTGCTGCGTCCTTCCAGCCAGGCCAATACAGCGGTGCCGGCTTCCAGCCTCAGTACCAGCAGCAACAGTATTATCAACAGCAAGGATACTACGGCCAGCAATACGGGGGTGGTGCTGCTCCTCAGCAAAACTTCAACCAGTACGGTCAGCAGTATGGTGGCGGCTTCAGCCAGGGATACAACCAGCAACAGCAAGGTTACGGTAAGACAACTGGGATTCTTATTGCCATGAAGTCTCGCTGACAAGGAGAAGGTGGCGGTTACCCCCAGTACGGTCAGCAGCAGCAGCAGCAGCAGCAACAACAGCAAGCCCCAGCCAACGTTCCAACGATCGCGAAGCGCCCAACCGATGGAACCGCCCCGGCCGGACCCAAGGCGACTGTCACAAAGGAGGGCGGTACCAAGGTTCTGAGCATCGGTGGTGAGCCTGCACCGAAGGCCACTGTGACCAAGGAGGGAGGTACCAAAGTTCTCAGCATCGGTGGCGATGAGCCCAAGCCGAAGGCTAAGGTCCTTTCGATTGGTGGCCCATCCCCCGCGGCGAAGAAGGATGAGCCCAAGGCCGATGCATCCCCAGCGGAGGCGGCCGAGGCTGGCCAGAAAGCAACAGCTGCTAAGGCTATCGAGAAAACTGGCGAGAAGTCCGGCAAGGCAGCTGCTGCATCCGCGAAGTCATCTGGTCGCAGCTCGCCCACACCCTCTTCTGGCCGGTCCAGCCCAACTGGTCCCGCAGAGAGAAAGGCCCAGAAGGATGCCGATGCTGTTGCCAAAGAGCAGGCTGCTGATGTTGATGAGGCAACTCTCAAGGAGATTTACGGCAAGGAGCACGTCAACATCATCTTCATTGGTCACGTTGACGCTGGAAAGTCGACGCTGGGTGGCTCCATTCTGTGGTCTACAGGTATGGTCGACGAGCGGACCATGGAGAAGTACAAGAAGGAGGCGAAGGACCTTGGTCGTGAATCTTGGTATCTGTCGTGGGTCATGGATTTGAACAAGGAGGAGCGAACTCAGGGAAAGACCATCGAAGTTGGTCGTGGATTCTTCGAGACCGAAAAGCGCCGCTACAGTATCCTCGATGCTCCCGGACACAAGACTTACGTGCCAAACATGATTGGTGGTGCCTCACAAGCCGATGTTGGTATTCTGGTCATCTCAGCCCGCAAGGGAGAGTACGAGACTGGCTTCGAGAGAGGTGGACAAACCCGCGAGCACGCTATGCTTGCCAAGACGCAAGGTGTCAACAAGCTGATCGTCGTCATCAACAAGATGGACGACCCTACTGTCGAGTGGTCTCAGGACCGATACAACGAGTGTACCAGCAAGCTCGGTCAGTTCCTCAAGGGAACTGGCTACAACCTCAAGACCGACGTCTTCTTCATGCCGGTAGCTGCGCAACAAATGATGAATATCAAGGATCGTGTTGGCAAGGAGATTGCACCCTGGTGGGATGGCCCGTCATTGCTCGAGTACCTCGATAACATGAGCGCTCTGGAGCGCAAGGTCAACGCGCCTTTCATGATGCCCGTCAACGCCAAGTACCGCGATCTCGGCACGATGGTGGACGGCAAGATCGAGGCCGGTGTGGTGAAGAAGAATATGAGCTTGGTGATGATGCCGCGCAAGGACAAGGTGGAGGTGTCTGCCGTATATGGTGAACAGGAGGACGAGATTCAGATCGCTCAGTGTGGTGACCAAGTGCGCATGCGTCTGAAGGGCATCGAGGAGGAAGACATTCTCCCTGGTTTCGTGCTTTGCTCACCCAAGCGTTTGGTGCACTGCGTGTCGACCTTCGAGGCGCAGATCAGGATTTTGGAGCTGAAGAGCATTCTGACTACTGGCTTCAACTGCGTGATGCACGTCCACTCAGCCATTGAGGAGGTTACGTTCTCAGCACTGCTCCACAAGCTGCAGAAGGGCACCAACAGGAAGAGCAAGCTCCCTCCATCGCACGCCAAGAAGGGCGACAGCATTATTGCGCAAATGAGCGTGATCGGCGGCGCGGGCTTGGTGTGTATCGAGAAGTTTGAGGACTACCCTCAAATGGGACGTTTCACGCTGCGTGATCAGGTAAGAAAAAGCTCCAGATGGTAGTCCATGCGTGAGTACTAGTGCTAATACGCCTATTTAGGGACAAACCATTGCCATTGGCAAGATCACCAAGCTCATCACGGAGTAAGGACAACACTAAGTGGAGGCGAAGGTCTGGGATGCTTTCCGATGTCGAAAAGTTGTAGGCTTGATTCGAGGGTCTAGCCATCATGATGCACATGAAGGGTATTGGGATGAATGGCCTGGAATAGGGCGGGCACTGTCATTGGCGAGGGTAGCATAGGAGATGTTGGCATAGACGGGGTTACGAATACAACGAAAACCTGAGGACCAGTCTTGGACTCCTGCAAAGAGTGAATAATGCACGCTTGCTGGTTGTCGGTCGGATACAATTGCAACGACTGCGACAGTGGCATGAGACAATCACGAGGGCCATCCAGACCGATATTATAACATTAGCCACCAGGACTCATGACCAGCATAGGAACAAAACAGCTACGAGTTCCACGTTCTGGCTTACCATCCCCGGGACAGCATCTAAATGATTATCCTACAATCCAACCCGTGGCATCTTGATTCAAGCCATCATGCATGAATGAAACTGAAGCTGTCACGACATGGCCTTGCACCGCCGGGATACTCCCGGAACACCCCGCGGAACGTAGGTATTCTTCCCAAGTCAACCTCTGTCACATTAGGCAAGCGACAGAGCCGCAGACCAAAGCACGAGAATGAACCGGAAGGAAGTATGATGTCGGGACGTGTTACAGGGGTTAGTAACCTAGCCCACGGTAGGGAGAACGGGCTGTGGAGGTCGCAAGCCGAGATGGAGGTCGGTGAACGGGGAGTGCTAAGCCGCGGGGACGTTCGGAGCCGTAGGACCGGGGATGGGAAATCTGGAGGAGGAGGGGAAGATCTAGACTGTGGCTGTCCTTTGTTCCCGTGGGAGCGGGTAGCTGCTCTCTTCCGAGCCAGATCTATCTTACCCCAATCGTGGAAATGCTTTTGGATGTGGTATTGTTAGGTCTTGATTATGATCATGTGTTTGGTTTTTTTCTGACAGAGAATGCATTTGCGAGTCATCGCTGGATATGCATTGCTGTACGTAAACCCCAGACTAGCACCAAGTTCTGGAAGCATGGGCACAGCAGTCCTTGAAGGTCATTCATTCACGGGCCCTGGTTCGTTTCAAAGAAGTATCCAGTTAAGAAGGGCGTGTCGATAGACTGCAGCATTCCCGATTTGCAAACGCGGCCACAAGGCAAGGCGAAGTGGTTCTGGGAACTTGATGTTCGGGAGAAGTCGGCGATACGAGAAGGCGGGGTGAGCCAATGGTGGAAGACAGGTGGGGTGTGGGGTGTGGCGGATGCTGCAGTTGGAGAAGATGGGAAGAGAAGATGTAGTAGTTGGTTAGTGGACAGGGAGAAACAAGACTACAGAGTAACACTAAATCAATCATTTGGAATGGCCGAATGAGTGGTAACGTTTTCCGTATGAGCTGAGAGAGTCTTGCTGAGCTTCGACAGCATGTCAGAGCCCGAGAGCTTGTGCCGGCATCTTCTTCGGGCCAGAGGAACAACGAAAGGCGAGACTTTGAACCATGTATCGGAATCCCAGAGATAAGGTCAAGGAGGGAACTACTTACGGTGCTATGCAACATGGCAACCTGCAGAAGATCATCGCCCAGAAACAGTCAGGCAAGTGACGGATGTCTACAGTACAGTGACGGTATCGTTAGCGGGGCAACGTCAGCGCTGTAACCCAAGGCACACGCCTCATTACAGGGAGGGCATCAGCGATGACGGACGGTGGTGCATCATGCTGTCATATCCCTTGGACCGATGCAATCCGTGACCAATGCCCAGCACGAAGTCGCGTGGCTGTCTCTTGATTTATTCGTGTCACATATACGATGCCTCTTTCTTCTGTTTAGTTCGCATCCATCAGCAACACTGCCATACTGGTTACTGACAACTGCATACAAGCAGTGCTGGATGAAAGATTAACCCCACCACGTCTGCCCCTCCATCGTCATCACGCGAAGGCATCCGTCGATATCGTGCTTCCTTTCCAGCCCCTCGATCCTCCCCTTTCCTCCCCACAGTAATGATCCTTGCATTGGGCTGGAATCAAATACGATATCGTCAATTTGCAGGCATTTCGTGAAGCCTCGGGAAAGTCCGCTGCAAGCAAACAGCACTGTGTTCCGACCTCTTCCGAATGCAGACGCGTGATGAGGGCCCGATTCCCCCACTAACCCACTAACGCACCCCGATTCGGCACCAGACTTGGCCCCAAACTTACACCGGAACAGCTGCCGCGAACTGCCACCGGCCGTATACGGGATGATGCTCCAGCTATGGCAGTGCACTGTAAATGGACGCGATGCCACTGTACGGAGCTCGCGTTGGCTATTCTAACTCAATTGATGGACAACGTGCACACTCTAGGCTCTGCTGCTGGTGGAGGATCTCGGAGTGAAAGTGGGAAGGAGCAGCGGGCGGCGAAAAAGGAATGGCAGCTTCGTTCCTTCCCTGCGTAAATCAATATCGTCAGCGCTGTTTTTGTGTTTCCGGAGGGAAGGAACAGCCCAACCCAGGCACAGGATAAATAGACCGACTCATCTCGTGACGCCCTCACTTTTGTTTTTCTTGCGATCCTCGACTTTCTTTGTCTACCTTCCATCCTCACCTTTCTTTCCTGCGCCTCAAGTTGGAAATACACCTCCGCTGCCCGTCAACTCCCGAAGTCAACTTCGTGCGACTGTCACGCTTCCAATCTATTTTCCGTATCTCACGCCCCCCGGTTGCTCCACACGCGGGCTGCCTCATCCTATTCTCCAAGAAAGCCGCCGCCTGCCATTATCCTCGGCCTTGACAGTGCACGCACGCACCCGTCTTCACCACACCACCGCTGATTCAGAGTGGTCGTTCCCGCCTAGCCAAGCCCATTCATCTCGCCTTATCGACCTGCTTGCCCTTCCTCCCCGCGCCCGCTTCTTGAGCCACCCCCTCCCTCCACTCTTTGCCGAACTACTCTCTTGCTCGTTACGTGCCCAGGCGAAAAAAGCCGGCCTGACTCTGGAGTGCCTTGGATCTTGTTCCGACTCAGACATCTTATAAACAATGAAGGACCCCGTCGTTCGCACTGCTTCTCCTTACACCGATCCTCAAGTCAAAGGTCCCAAATCTCAACAACAGGCCCAAGCCCAGGATCTCCGCAAAAGTATGCCTTCCCAAACTGCGTCTCCCCCCTCATGTCCTATACATCATTATCGCTTCGTTTGCATCTCAACAATCTTTACTAACTGAGTCGCCCAGTGCTTACCACAAACACTGTCAACAAGACCGCCCTTCACCCGGGCGGTGTCCAGTATGTGACCTTGATCCTCTTCCTGGCTTTGGACAGCAAACTGACAAGCTGATTACTACAGGCCTCACCGACCCTACACTGAGCTTGAGGAGGAGCTCCACGAGACTGCCCACATTGACTATGACCGCGTTGCCATTGTACGTTGTCTCAGATGAACCCCTCCTCTGGATCAGTTCACTCACAGTCAATCTAGATCGCCAACCCTTCCGTTGCCGCCCTCTACGAAGATGCCCTGGTCTACGAGACCGGTACTGCCATCACCTCAAGCGGTGCCCTGACTGCCTACTCTGGCGCCAAAACTGGTCGCTCGCCCCTCGATAAGCGAATTGTCAGGGAGGAGACGTCACAAGACGACATCTGGTGAGTACCCCAACATCGTCCCGCGATTCATTCCAATTCCCAAGCCAGCCCAACTTTGCCCGAGGTGTTCAATGGCGGCTAACCAAGGCTTGTGTAGGTGGGGACCAGTCAACAAGCCCATGAGCCCAGAGGTAGGTCATTCTTCATTTGTCTTACATCACAGTTTGCCCTGGCGCCGCCTGCGTTCTGGGCCGTCGCTCAATCTTCACATGATCGACTTTGCTTTTCACATCCCTGCATCCGCATCCCGGCCGTGCCCGTCGCCAACTTGGACAAGTGCCAATGGAGCGAAGGGTATTGGTTCATGACGTGTCAGCGCCAAAATTCCTAAGCCTGCAGCGAAAGGCGGCAACGACAGTGAGATTCTTCTTACTTGAAGATTGTCTTTCTTCGTGGGTCGCGTGCTCCTTCTCCCTGCAGGGCGCGACACCAAATGCAGACCGACCAGGGCCACCCGAAGCAAATGATGCGTGCGTCAAGCCCACGAGGAGAGGGGAACGCGTCCAGAATTCCGATTGGCGTCATGCTGCTGTAGTGGTTCCCCGCAGTCGGAACTCTGGGCTGCTTCCCAAGCTTTTGGGCAGCAGCTTGCAGCCGAGCTAAAGCGTCGCTCCGCATGCTACCCCACACCAGCCTGCCGTTTTCACCCGGGCTACGCATCACAATTGAGAATTAGTGTCCTTCTGATTGGATCACACGACTCGAGTGATCGTTGGTGCTCAGCGTGTAGCTTGGGAGTTGGTTGTCGGAACTGAGTGTCGGCTATGCACTTCATATGTCAATCTTGGCCTCAAGGCAAGCTCACTGAGATTTATGAGCATCATGGCTGACAAAGTTTCTCTCAGGTCTGGAAGATCAACCGCGAACGTGCCGTCGATTACCTCAACACCCGCAACCGCATCTACGTCGTCGATGGTTACGCTGGCTGGGATGAGAAGTACCGTATTCGTGTGCGTGTCATCTGCGCTCGTGCCTACCATGCTCTCTTCATGAGGAACATGCTCATCCGCCCTCCCCGTGAGGAGCTCGAGCACTTCCACCCCGACTACACTATCTACAATGCCGGTTCCTTCCCCGCCAACCGCTACACTGAGGGTATGACCTCAGCCACCTCCGTCTCAATCAACTTCGCCGCGAAGGAGATGGTCATCCTCGGTACTGAGTACGCTGGTGAGATGAAGAAGGGTGTCTTCACCGTCCTCTTCTACGAGATGCCTATCAAGCACAACGTCCTCACCCTCCACTCCTCCGCCAACGAGGGCAAGAACGGCGACGTCACCCTCTTCTTCGGTCTGTCCGGCACTGGCAAGACCACTCTCTCTGCCGACCCTCAGCGTGCCCTTATCGGTGACGACGAGCACTGCTGGAGTGACCGCGGTGTCTTCAACATCGAAGGTGGTTGCTACGCCAAGTGCATTGGTCTCTCAGCCGAGAAGGAGCCCGATATTTACGGCGCTATTCGCTACGGTTCCGTCCTTGAGAATGTTGTCTTCGACCCCGAGACTCGCGAGGTCGACTACGACGACTCCACTCTTACTGAGAACACCCGATGGTAAGCTCCCATGCATTGAACCTGATGCCGAAACTATTTGTCTAACACATTTAATAGTGCCTACCCCATCGAGTACATCAGCAACGCCAAGATTCCTTGCCTGTCAGAAAGCTCGCCCAGCAACATCATCCTCCTCACCTGCGACGCACGTGGTGTTCTCCCCCCGATCTCCAAGCTCGACCGCTCCCAGACCATGTTCCACTTCATTTCTGGCTACACTTCCAAGATGGCTGGCACTGAGGATGGTGTCACTGAGCCCCAGGCTACCTTCTCCAGCTGCTTCGCTCAGCCTTTCCTGGCTCTTCACCCCATGAGGTACGCCAAGATGCTTGCGGACAAGATCGAGCAACACAAGGCCAACGCTTGGCTCCTGAACACCGGTTGGGTCGGTGCCGGTGCCCTCCAGGGTGGCAAGCGTTGCCCGCTCAAGTACACTCGTGCTATTCTCGATGCTATCCATTCTGGTGAGCTTGCAAATGTCGAGTACGAGAACTACGAAGTCTTCAACCTCCAGGTCCCCAAGACCTGCCCCAACGTTCCCGACGAGCTCCTCAACCCCAAGAACGCTTGGACCGCTGGCAACGACAGCTTCAACGAGGAGGTTGTCAAGCTTGGCAAGCTGTTCCGTGAGAACTTCACCAAGTACGAGAGCGAGGCGACCGAGGACGTTGTCAAGGCTGGTCCTGCTGTCTAATTGACAGCAGCGCTTGACAATGGAAACTGTTGAGGAAATGATATACCCAGGCATATGCGGGTCCGCATTACCCTGATTTGTTAACACGCATAGTTACGGGATTCTAGGAATATTTTCTTTTGTTTTCGTTTTTACACATGTCATGCATGACGATCTTCAGACGTCTGGATCGCATAAAAGTTCGATCAGACTGTAACGTATTAGGGCACAAGGAATAATCGCCTTGGAGGACCAAGGTTGAATAGGGATGCATGCGTGCGTTTCGCGCAACGAAGCTGCACGCCGAAAGAATGAAAAGAAACCTTTAAACTATACACTGTCTCCTGATATCGTGATATGCTTATCCGCTACACTGGAGTGCTTGCTTACCTCGATTAGTACTGTCCATAGCCCCAGCAGGATAGGAAGCAAGATAACAAGCAGGATAGCAAGTAAAATAATAAGTAAGATAATAAGTAGAATAGCAAGCAGGATAATAAGTAAAATAACAAGCAGAATAGCAAGCAAGATAATAAACAAGATAATAAATAGGATAATAAGTAAGATAGTAAGTAAGATAATAAGCAGAATAGCAGGCAAAATAGTAAGTAAGATAACAAGCAGGATAGCATACATGTAACACAACTCCATGTGACGGACGCCTCACTCCCAACCATTCCCACATATCCTTTCCCTCACCCCTCTACGATCAAACACCTACTCTGCCTTGATCAATGCAAGCTTCTGCCCAACTTGCAGTCCACCATCCGCCTCTGCGTTTCGCAGGAACTCGCCTACTAGTGGATTCATACCGCTCCTCACAGCCCGCTCAACCCACTCGCCCATAGGCAGTGTCTCAAGACCACTGCCCGCCTCGCCACTCAGCAGGTCCCGAATGCTCTGCACGGGGATGATCGAGTCGCCTGCGTGGTGCAGGTACTCGACTTTCGCGTCGCCGTCGGGTCCCTGCAGGACAGCGCGGGCAATGCCCTCGGTGACATTCTGGAGAGAGACAAGATCCACGTAGCCGTTCCAGTGACTTGAGTCTGGCAGCGCTTGAATCTGTGATCCATACTCCATGAGGTTGGACATGATGTCGTCGCCTGCATCATCACCCATGATGGCTGACGGACGATGGATAAAGATTGGCAGGCCTAGCTTCTGGCTCACATTCTCTAGCAAGACTTCACTGGCCCACTTGGAAGAAGCGTAACCATTTGCGAGTCCGGCGCGGCCGTCCGAATCAGGTGGGAAGCGCGAGAGTGACTCAAGTGCCAGTGTGTCCGACTTGTTGAACTTGCCCGCCGTAGCAGTCGAGACGTAGTGAATTGGGATGCGGCGTGCAGACGCGAGTCTCACAAGCTCCTTAGTTGAGGAAACATTAGGAGCTCTAAGTGAGTGATACGTCTTGAGGAAGGATACATCTGCGCCGTTGTGGATGACTGCATCTGCTGAGGTTGCGATTGTCTCCGCCTCGGCTTCCGAGAGTCCACAGCGTGGAAGGGAAAGATCACCCTTGTGAAGCACAACCTTCGGGGAGCTTGCGAACTCAGCAAGCTTGCTGATGTCTCGAATGGCGATGCAGTGAACTGTGTCAACATCCGGAGATTGATCGAGTAGTCGCAGAAGAGAGCTGCCCAACAGACCTGTAGCGCCACTGATTACTACCGTTTTGGGGGACGTGCGATCCTGCACTGCAGCTGTTGGGCTTTGACTTGTCTGGGCTTCCAGAAGATCATTGGGAACGGCGGTTTCAGCTTCCCAGTTGATTGCAGTGTCACCGCCTGAAGAGACATCCTGGATCATCGTCGCCATGGCACCCAGTGTGCTATTCTCAAACAATTTGATCAGGGGAAGATCGGTCTGGAACGTCTTATTGATCAGTTGCCGAAGCTCGATGAGCAGCAGAGAGTTGCCTCCGACATGGAAGAAGTCAGAAGCAGCATTGATGCGATGAACCTCCTGCAGTTGCTGAGGCAGGGAATCTTGCCACACCTGGGCTAACTTGGCTTCCGTCTCAGTCAATTCTGCTGTCGACTCTGGTTCTCTCACGATGCTTGGAACCCCAAGTGTCTGGAGAGCCTTCCTGTCCACTTTACCAGAGGTCGTCAGCGGCATAGATGGAATAGCAATAATGACCGCGGGATGCATGTACTGTGGCAAAGCCAAAGAAGACGCCAGGTTGCGCAGGAAGTCGGCTTCGGTTTCTTCTAAAGCTTCTGCAGGAGAGAGCACCGCATGGGCGACGAGCAGGGCTGGATCTCCACGAGGGGTGACAGCCACCATTCTGACGCGTCCATTGCTCGCGTCGATTATGGCTCGCTCGACATCTTGAAGCTCAATCCGAAGTCCCCTGAGTTTGATCTGAGTGTCTCCCTCGAGGCGGCCAATGATTTCCAGGGTCCCATCCTGTCTGAGGACACCCTTGTCTCCAGTTCGGTACATTCTGGTCCAGCCATTCTGCTTAGCCACTGAAGACGGCATAGGGTCCTTCAAGAACTTCTTCTGCGATTCTTCGGCATTATTGATGTAGTCAATGGCGACACCGGCACCTGCAATGCAGACTTCCCCTGTCCAGCCAACTGGCAAGACGCTCAAGTTCTGGTCCATAATGTAGATACCATAGTTTGGAAGAGTCTTGCCGGCAGGAATTCGTGGACCACTGTAAAGACTCAGATCAATCTCGCTTGATGACAAGGAACACTCGGTAGGGCCATAGGCGTTGAAGAAATGGAACTCCTGGTCAAACCGGCTTTTAAGCTGACGGAAGGCCTGCAGCAGCTCTGGTGGGAACTTCTCACCGCCAGCTGTGGCATATGCCCACTGTGTGCTCTTGGAAAGGCTCGTCGCACCGTGGCGGATCCAAGCGAGATACTCAGATGGGGTTGCGCTTGTATAAGTGATGTTCTCTTCAAGAACGACTTTGGCCACCGCGACGGGATCTTTGCGGAGAGCTTCGGGGACGATGATCAGAGTGCCTCCATTGGCTAGAGCCATGAAGATCTGGTTCAGTGACATGTCGAATCCCGGCGAGCTTTGTTGCAAGACGGTCTCGCGCCCAAAGCCATGTGTGTTGACTAAAGCCTCAACGTGGTTGCGCAAGCTTCCATGGGATAGCGCTACACCCTTGGGGACTCCAGAAGTGCCGCTTGTGAAGAGGATAGCCGCTAGATTACCTGCTCGGGCAGAGGGAGGGCGCCGAATCTCTTTTTCTTCTTGCAGACGAAGAACATCCAACACGGTGACAGATGTAGATAATTTCAGGGCCTCCGCCTGAGCAGCTGTTGTGCTGTTGGCCAGGAGCACAGAGCACTTAGACTCTTCGATCATGACGCTGAGTCTCGCTGGCGGGATAGTCCAGTCCAGGGGTATGTAAATAGCGCCAGCGCGTAGGACTGCAAGCAGAGAGAACACAAGGTGCGGTGATGCCTCCTGGAAGACCCCAACGGCCGACCCTGGCTTCGTATTTGCCTTGAGCAAAGCAGATGTAATCCTTACTACCTGTTCATCAAGTTGCTGATACGTCCACGTTGTCCCGTTATTATCACGGATTGCCGTTTCGCCAGGGTATTCAGCAATCATCTCGTCGATGCGGTGCACCAGAGTCTCTGGCCACTTGGAGGGCATCTCGGGGCCTGCAAGAGAGTGAGTATCCTAATTAACTAATTAAGGATATGGATATAGGCTGCAGACTCACCTTTCCCGAGCTGGATTGCATCGCCTATATCTTGGCTTGGGAACAACGACACCTGCTGCAGCACCTTTTCGCTTGAGCGCGACAGGTCGTTCAAGAGAGCGAAATACATATCCAGCAACTTAGATGCATCGCTCTCAGAATACAAGCTCTTCTGAACCAGTAATGTGACACGGGTGTCGCCACCCGGGTTTTCGATGATATCCAGCGACACGTCGTAGCCTGACCCTGGAAGCTCGATCGACTGAACTTCAACTTCAGCAGTATCGAATCTTCGCTTCTCACTGACTCCTTGGCGATAGTTGATGAAAGCTTGGAAAAGGGGGCTAATTGCCGTTGACCTCTCGCAGCTCACGTTGTCAAGCAAGACGTCGAATGGTAGTCTCGAGTTGGACATTGCGAGATAGGCCTTCTTACGCGTATCTTTTAGTACCGCATCAAATGACTGCTTGTCATCGAGGTGGAATCTGAGAGGCAGAAGATTCAGATACATGCCGATGCTCGAGGCAACTCGGTCGTCCCAGCGGTTGGCGCCAGCCATGCCAATGCAGACATCGCTATCCCCGAAGAGCTTATATAGGAGGATTTGGAACACGCCAAGGTGGAAGTGGAAGAGGTTGGCTCTTCGCTCGCGGCAAGTGGATTGAACCTGTGCTGAGAGCTTGGAGTCAATGATGCGACTCACTGAGTTGTGCTCGTACGCTGTGAGAGGGCTTCGATTCCTTGCGGCCGAGAATGGGAGCATAGGGAGAGGGGAAGGCGGCTCTGCGAATTCTGACCGCCAGTATTCGATTTCTCCCCTCATCGCTCCCGTGGCCAACTCCTCCCGCAGCTTCTCCGAGTACTCAGCGTATTGGTATGCAGGCTTCGTTATCATGTCCTGGCCGTTATAGGCTTTCTGTAGGTCATCTAGGAGGACCTCCAAGCTGATGCCATCCATGATGATATGATGGGACCCAAGAAGAAGGTAGCTCTTAGTGGGCGTCAGGCCAAGATGAACAATCCGCATGCACTCGCCGTGTTCGATGTCATAGACATGGTGTTTGAGGCTCTCCAGTTCATGAGCTAC
This sequence comes from Sarocladium kiliense, assembly GCA_030734395.1. Taxonomy (NCBI): domain Eukaryota; kingdom Fungi; phylum Ascomycota; class Sordariomycetes; order Hypocreales; family Sarocladiaceae; genus Sarocladium; species Sarocladium kiliense. The sequence continues at coordinate 1,249,950 of JAUZTG010000044.1, forward strand.
ACCAGACTCGTCGGCGAGAACCACAGTCTGTAGGCGAAGGATCGAAGCAGACGAAATACCTTGCACGGGCTTCTGGTTCTCGTCCACGAAGAACGACGTGCGCAGCGACTCGTGACGCTGAGCCACCTTTTGAACAGCGCTCTCAAGGCTTCGGAGCTTGATTGCTCCGTTGATAACAACACAGATGGTGCTGTTCGCTGTGGTCTGGTCTTCCATGAGGTGCTTCTGGAACCAGAAGCGAGACTGACCAGGAGAAATCGGCAAAACCTTATCAAATGTTGGCTTGATCACCTCATTGGACGTAGAGGTAGCAGACGACGCCCCCTGAATATCCGACTCATCATCACCTAGCTGGCTGGGAGTAGATGAGTTCGTGCTTGTCTGAGGGGTTTTGGTTGAGTAGGTATCAGCAGCATCTAAACCAGTCGGTTGGGTCACCTCGACCTTCGCTGCCTCTGGAGCGGATGACGAGGCGTTGTTCTGAGCACCCACGTTCTCGAGCGCAGGCATATTCTCAACGGCGTGGTCAAGAAGCTCTTGAACTAGGCCGCCAGACAGGATCTTGAAGACAGGCACTTCTGTCTGGAGCTCCTTCAAGAACCAGGAACGAATCTCCACAGCGACTAGAGAGTCGACACCAAGATCGTCAATCCTGGATGAGAGAACCTGGGACGCGTCCTTCTCGGGTGGAATCTGAAGGATGACTCGGAGCTTGCGGATGAAACCATCTGTAGGAGGTAAGTTAGCAATCTGATAGTCATAATGCTGGCTATCAGGGCCCTTATTAGGATCCCTATCCCGCTCCCTATTCTCGTCCCTATCTCAGTCCTTATTTTAAGGCCTATCCTGATCCTTATTCTACTTTATATTCTAGGCCTTATTCTTACCCCTATCGTGGTTTTAATAGGGAGTAAAAACAAATAAGAATAAAGAGGAGAATAAGAATTAAGATAAGAAGTAAAGTAAATACGAAAATGAAGTAAAAATAATAGAAGAGGGATTAAAATAAGAATAAGAATAAAGTGAAGGGTAATGAGTATGATAGGGAGCAGGATAGGGAGTAGAATAAGGAATAGGATAGGAACCATTCCTGTCCCTGCTGTGATCACTCATAATAGAAAGTGTGAACTTACCTTGTGCAATATCCCGAACCTCCTCTTCTGTGGTCGCTTCAGCCAGTCGGCTCTTAATAGACGCATCGGCCGCCCTCTTCGTCGTCTTCCTGTCGCCAGCCTGGTCACTCTGTAGACAGTGCTGGAAGCGAGGGAACTTGGGCCATCGGATCATGACGTCGTCTAGTCCCGACGTTCTCAAAGCCGTCATTACCTCGGGGTTCCGACCAGAGAGCGGGTGAGATGCTAGGACCGCTTCGCCAAAGCAGAGGTGGAACTCTCTCTCAGATAATAGCAAGAAGCCGACCTTGAAGGAAGCCTCGTGCACACTTCCCAGGAAGCCATGGTTGCGGTTGATGTATCCTACTCCCATGACGGCACCGATATGGAGAATGGAAGCGGCCAGCCCTTGGCTGCGACGCTTATTAGCCAGTGCCGTCATGAAAGAATTGGCAGCGCTGTAGGCAGCCTGTCCACGATTGCCAGCGATTGTAACAGCTGAGGAGAAGAAGACGAAGAAGTCCAGCGCATCTGCATCGCCTCGGAAGATCTCGTCCAGGTAGATAGCCCCGTTAACCTTCGGCCGCAAGACCTTGGTCATCTTCTCAAGAGGCATCTCAGAGAATGAGACATCGTCGAGCACCATGGCGCCATGAGCAACACCTGCGATGGGTGGGAAGTTCTGTCGAATTTGGTCCACGAGCGAAACAAGGGCGTCCTTGTTGGTGATATCATTTGCGAATACCTCGACTCTGACGCCAGCCTGTGTCATAGTCTCCAACCACTTGGCATCCATCTTCGGGGTACGGCTCGTGAGCACAATATTCCGAGCTCCGTGCGATGCCATCCATGTAACGGTGGATTGCGCCAAATCGCTGGTCAGTCCAAACATAACATATGTCTTGTCGCTCTTGAAACGAACGAGGCCGTCTACGGTGGGAACTTGCACAGGAACCGACGAAGCACTGCCCCAGTCCAAAATGCCTGCGCTCGCTGGATCGACTTCAGCTCCCTCGAGCAGCTTCTCCACCGTGATGGTAGCCAGTCTGGAACCAAAGGCCTCGGAAAGCACAGTGTTCTTCACTGCCCATTGAACCACTCTGCTGAGCCTCGGGCGTAGATCAGCAACAGTGAAGCCCTGGGCATGCTGGAGCGCTTGGAGCCCTGTGAGGGTCGTTCGAAGACATGATTCAGGCAGAGAGGAGGCGATCATTGCGCCGAGTTGCTTCTCCTGAATGTCATCAGCGGCATTAATAAATACCGCGACGGTAGGAGGCAGAAGAGAGCGAATCTCTCGCTTTTGAGCATAGTGGTCGATTGAGATCCATGGACCTTCGGGGGTTGGTGTGGATGAGGTGGTGAAGACGACAGTTACGTCGACGAGAGATGCAGCCTCGAAAATACTGGAGGCTATCTCAGGAGATGGCTCATGAATGAACAGCGTCGAGCCTTTTCTGCAAACAGACAGGATGTTTTCAACCCGCAGAAGATTGTCAAGCTGGGAGAGGAACTGTGACTCGCTGCCTGCAGGCACCTCAACTTCAACCACGTCATCCGCAGAGACTGAAGCATAAGATCCATTGTTGGTCGTGATGGAGACAACGGACTTGTTCGTCGCAACGTTGGTGCCGAGAACAAGGTAGGTCGGCTGGAGAGGCGCCGTGAGCACCGGGGCCAGGAGTGAGTGGCCAACCTTGATCAGAACCTGCGAGGCATCCTCACTTGGGTCGGGAATGGAAATAGCAGCTTGAAGAGAGCTATCATGAACAAGATTCGGCTTAGAGGATCCCTGAGAGAGATTGACCGGCGTGGTCTGCGGATTGATGGAGTGGTAAATAGTTCGCTTGGAGGCGTTGTACCGATCGTTGATGGCATTCTCATGATGCACACGAGCAACCATAAGCTGCCCGTTCTCAAGAGCAAGCTCATGCTCCTGAGTCCACACCATCTTCTCGATACTGCCATCTTTCTCCCACGTGGTGCCATAGCGCAGGCGAAGGAGCGTCTCCAGGAGTTGTCGCGGGTCAGGCTTGGTGCCGCTCTCCAAGTCAAGCACTTGAGCAACCAGATCCGGGTTCTCGAGCAGAACTGTACGGATGAGACCAATGGACATGTTCATGTAAGGCTCGTCAGACCTGCATCCTTGTGTGATCCAGAGGACTGTCCCCTGTGTCTCGAACAGCCGCTGCATTCCCTTGAGAGTGTCTTCAGAGAGAGAGCGGAAGATAGGTTCATCAAGCTCCGTTAGGCACAGGATAGCACTGCTGGAGGACGTTTTGACAGCACCCTGCATCTCACCAAGAGTCTTGTACACGGCATGCTTCACGCCGAATGGCTGGACCAGTCGAAGGATCTGGTTGATGAGTTGGCTGGTACCCAATGTCTGGCCGCCAATGATCACGAGGTCCCATTCCTCCTCGGGGGTTGACTCATAGGTAGCGAAGGATGAGAGCGGATCACGAAGCAGTGAGACTCGGTCATCAACCGCCTGTGTGACCCAGACAGTCAGTGTAGAGGGGAAGACATCAATCTCAGGCGTAGCCGTATCTACTCCTGAAAAGCCACACTCAAGAAGCAGCTGGTGCCATTCGAGCGTTGAGACACCAGGCGAGAGCATTCTGCCATCATCCTGACCGAGCCACCAACCTGTCGTAGCAGACATCATGAATCCAGTACGGCTGACGTCGTTGTTGGTGATCTCCTGCATGACAAGGAAGCCACCCGGCTTCAAGAGGCGGCGTGCATTCCTCAGGGTACGACGGAGATCGGTAGTAGCGTGAAGAACCAGGGAGGCAACTACCATGTCATACGAGTGTTCCTCATAGCCCTGAGCGACGATATCCTTCTCGCAGTCAAGAGGCTTGAAGATAATCTTGTTGCCCAGGCTATCGAAGACCTGCTGAGCGGTCTCAAAGAACCCCGAGGAGATATCAGTGTAAGTGTAAGACGCAAAAGTGCGACCAATTTCCTTCATGATGACCTTGGTAGCACCACCGGTGCCAGCACCGATCTCGAGGATCTTCATGTGAGGATACCGATGAACAAGCTGCTTGACGGTTCGGCCGAGGAAGAGGGTCCACTCCTTCAAGCCCATGCCGATCTCGTAGAAACGATCCAGCAGGCCATCCTTGGTCATGTGCTCCAGAATCGTTGTCTCGCCCCTGAGGACAGCAGGGATATTATCACCTACAGCGCGAGCGAGCTGCAGCTCCGTTCTATGTGCCCATCTGTGTAATATATTAGTAAGATATACTGATGCCAAAGACAAAGAATGAAATGGGACTGGCTAAATCTAAAGAGTAAAATAAAACTTACTTCACTTTGAGAGCGGCGATATCAGCTGGAGTGTCATCCAGCCACTTCTTTTGAGAGTACGGCCTCGTTCCAGTAGTCGAGATAACATGGTTATAGAACTCAAACATACACTCAAAGTGCCAGTCGAGGTTCAGAGTCTCTCTGCGGCTCTTTGGGAATTCAGCGACAGTGTTCCTCATATAATCAAGGACAACCCTCTCCATGACCTCGGCGAATTCGTAGTCTTCAGCCGTGGATCTGTGGCCGCCCAAAGCCAGCTCGCAATCAGGGTTGAGCGATGCCCACTTGTGCTCAGTGAAGAACTTCTTGTCCGACTCAGCTGTGGGCTCAGCGAAGGCGACGACTTGGATGCCCTCCATCTGCACCAGACCAGCCCCCTCGTGGGTGTATATGTCGACATCACCACGGAGTTGCCTGGAAGTCATCGGGTTTTCAGTCAGATGAGCGCAGGACTTAACACTACTGGTCTCTGACCCAAGATGCTGCTCGCAAAGACCCACGTTGACACGGAAACTCTTGATGCCTGTAGGAACGTGCAGTTGTTGAAGACTGCCATCGCCGGGGAAGCAATAGGCCAAGAAGATGCCCTGAAGAGCCGTGTCCAGCATGGCGGGGTGAAGCAGCATCTGTACGGGCTCGTCGTCCTGAGGAGGCACAGTGATTGTTGAAGATGAGTAGTCAAGCTTCCTCTCGATTGAGTTGAGCGTGCGGAATTCACCACTGTAGCTGTAGCCAATAGGCTCCAGAGAGGCATAGAAGCGCTCTTCTGAGACAGTGTTGAGATTGGGAGGATCAGCCTTTCGAGAGGGGAGCCATCGAGCATGAGTCTCGCCCGTGATGACACGGATTGTACCCGTAGCATGAGTAGACAGAAGTTCGACCTCGGCACTGGTCGATGCGTGATAGGAGAAAGAAGCAGTGTAAGTATCGTTCTTCACGCCCTCTTCCTTGACCACTCCATGTAAAGTGAACAGAGTCTCAATGCCGGCATCGTTGTCACCAAAGACCAGCGGCTTGCCGAGGCTAAAGTCTTGGATCTCGATTAGAGCGATGCTCTTGTCGGGTGAGAGAGTCCTGGCTGCCTCTACAGCCGTGGCGATGTAGGCTGTAGCCGGGTAGACGACCTGCCCCTGGAGCTGATGACCACGAACCCACGGCATCTCGCTCAGCTTGAGGAGGTTTCTCCAGCGAATCTCATCCTCAGTCACATCTGTCGTCCGCTTTCCGAGCAGTGGATGAGGCGGGTTCCTGGCGCTGGCAAAGGCTCTAGAGATCCTAGACTCATGCCAATAGAGCCTGTCATGGTCCCAGTGATAGGCAGGGAGGTCTTTCAGTAGCTGTCGACTCGGTGCACCCGAGGCTAGCAAGTCCACGCCATGGAAGTCGACTGGGGATGGGGAGAATCGAGACCAAAGTGTACCTAGGGCATCGCCGAAAGAATCGATGTCATCCTTACCACGGTTCAGTAGGCCCGTGTACGGCAGCGCTTCCGCATTGTCGTTGCTCGCGCGAAGGGTCTCGAGGACAGGGCCCTTCAGTGCTGGATGGGGCCCGACTTCGATAGCGAAATCGAAGGGGTCCTGAGCGACAGCTGCTGCGGCCTGGACAGCTTGGGAGAAGAGCACAGGCCGGAGCAGGTTGCTCACCCAGTATGGCCCGGAGAGGTCGCGATCACCTTCCATGTCAGCACGCATCTCCGTGTTCTCATACGTGCTGGACATCCAAGGAGCGCTTTCCTCGGCATCAGTCCGAGGCTTGATGTTGCAGCCCTCAAGCCCCTTGAGGAACCCAGCTGCCACCTTTTGCATGTGTGGCGAGTGATACGCCTTGTCGACTTTCAAGATCCTCGCAAACTTGCCCTCATCTTGGAGGATCTCCTGCGCCTGCTCAATGGCATCCTTGTCGCCAGAGAGTGTTACAGCCGTAGGCGAGTTATAAGCAGCAACACATAGACGGCCCTTGAACATGGGCAATTCGCACAGCTCGTTGGCGTCTTCTGCTGATGCGCCAGCAGCCATCATGGCTCCAGGCTTGTCGGATGGGCAGATGGTCGAATAGTAGCCACGGTAGTACGCGATCTTGACTGCCTCTGCTCGGGAGATGTAGCCCTTGGCATAGGCCGCGGCAATCTCACCGGACGAGTGGCCGATGATGGCCTGGAAGGTCACCCCTGCGCTGCGAAGGAGATCGTATAAGATGACCTCGATAGTGGTTGTAATAGGTTGTGCATACGCTGCCTCGGCGACGCGAGACTCAGATGCTTCGCAGGTAAGCTGGTCGACTAGTCTCCAAGAGGGCCTATCTGGTTCAGGAAGACGCTGAAGCTCCCGATCCAGATCCTCGACGATTTTCCTCACGTATGGGCTCTTCATCAAGCCTCTGCCCATGGTGGGCCACTGTGCGCCTTGACCAGTGAACACACCAAGGACACGGACGGGACGTGACAACTCCTTTGCACGGGTGCCGAAACTGGAGCCAGGATTACCATCCGGAGACGCAGCCAGAAACTCATCAATCTTGGCTCGGAGATCATCTACTGATCTTGCAGGAATGCTAGCTCGAACAGCATGATGAGATCTGCGAGCGTATAGCGTGTAGGAGAGATCGCCTATATCGATAGTTGGGTGAGATTGGAGATAGTCCGAATAGTCGGACAGCACACCTCGCAAAGCCGTTCCGGAGACAGCCGAGAAGTTGAACGGCGTAAATTGCGGAGCTTCTGAAGCCTTGCTCTCCTTATCCTGTACGAGAGTCCTGCTGTTTGAAGGCAGATAGTTCTCGATAATAACATGTGAGTTAGTTCCTCCAAAGCCGAAGCTGTTGACACTAGCCCGACGTGCAGCGCCATCTGCGAGCTTCGGCCATGACTTGGAACTAGTCGCTATCTCAAGGTTGGTGTAGAATGGCTCAACTGCAGAGTGCAGTTTGTTGAAGAGCAGGTTAGGTGGGATGACGGCATGCTGAACAGCAAGCGACGCCTTCAGGAGGCCAGCCAGACCCGCCGTTCCCTCTGTATGACCGACAACGGTCTTTATAGAGCCAACATACAACGGGTCGTGACCGGTATCGTTGATATTGTCTCCTGGATGAAAGAATGCTTTGGCAATTGCTTCGGCTTCCTTGGGGTCACCAGCCGCGGTACCAGTTCCGTGAGCCTCGAAGAACTGGCATCGCTGGCCGGGATCCTTAGGGTCTAGTCCGGCCTTCTTGTAAGTCTGCTCAATCAGGTCGATCTGTGCAGCTGCATTGGGCATAGTGATACCCTTAGTCCGACCATCCTGATTGACTCCCGTCTCTCGGATGATACATTCGATCTTGTCGCCGTCTGCGATAGCAGTGCTGAGACGCTTCAGGATCACAGCAGCTACTCCCTCGCCGCGTGCGTATCCAGTGGCATCGGCATCCCACATGCGAGATCGACTATCGGCAGACAGCATGTGCAGAGAGCTTTCAGCAATATACTGCCCAGCGTCAAGGATCATGTTGGCACCAGCAGCAACGGCCACGTCTGAGTCGCCGCTTCGCAGGAGCTGAACAGCCTGGTGAACGGCCACCAGGCTAGAGGAACAGGCGGTATCGATGGTCATGCAGGGACCATGCCAGTCGAAGAAGTAAGAGATGCGGTTCGACATGATGCTCCTAGCCGTGCCTGTCGGGGCATAGGTTGGCAGAGTATCGACATCCTTGTGCAAATGGTCGATGTAGTCGGCACACATGAGTCCAACGTAGACTCCAGTACGAGACCCGACCAAAGACTCGAGCGGGATTCCAGCCGCTTCAAGTGATTCATAGACCACCTCCATCAACAGACGCTGCTGGGGGTCAATAGCCGCCACCTCTACAGGCTTGATATTGAAGAAGCCTGCATCGAAGTGACGGTGGTCTTCATCCAGAAAGTATGACTCCCTGACATCTGTTGTTGCATGGTGATTCGGGTTCGGGTGATAGAAGTTGTCGATGTTGAAGCGTTCCTCAGGGATACGCTGAAGAAGATCACGAGGCTTGAGCAGGAGTTCCCATAGCTTGGATGGGTTGCTCGAGGAGCCAGGGAAGCGCATACCGCTTCCAATGACAGCTATGGGCTCTCCATGGCCTTGCGTAGCGTTGTTCTGGGCCACCATGGTGAATAGTACCTTACAATGTGGTGGTACAATACGGGATGAGGTGTTGAAACTCGTCGATGGTCAAAGCCCGCGTGAAAAAGACGTGTTAACGCGACAGTTTCAACAATAAAATGATTCCCATTCTTCACCAATATGGAGCCAATGGCTAAGTAATCTATCCCCTTTTCTAACTATCTGCTACAAAGCACCTCCTAACTTACACAGGTAGCCCCATCCAGGGCCGCAAAACTTCAGCCTGACCTACCCGGGCGTTCTAGACTTCGGCTCCCAAGCTCAGTGCTAGGATTGGAGACGATTCGGAGTCAAGGTCTGTCAGCCTTATCTCAACCAGTTCGGGTTCGGACCAACAGCTTTGAGAAGAGACAGTTAGGTTCGGGCATGTCCACAGAAACGATGTACGGTAGGACGATTCGGAGCGGACGAATCCCCCGCCCAATGAATCCGTAATGCAGATCAGGTCAGGGTCTACCAAATACCTAAGCTCGGGACTTTTCTTAGTCAATTTTGTCGACCCGAACCCGACGAGACCGCTTCGCCACATGTCTCGGTACTAACACTTATTGGTGGCCAGAGCATGTAAGCCTTCGGTGAGATGAAAGGGGAAGAACCGAAAGGATGACACGATAAATGCGTGGCCGGGCCATTTATCATACCCCTAGATGATCGTGTGGTAGACCTGGGTAATCACTCATCTCCGCTGATCCTCGCACGGCCAGCCTTTGGACGAAGAGAGGTCGTCCCCGTGTACCAGTCGAGAGAAGGATACCGGGCTAACACCACTGTGAGTTCAACCAGATATCGACACTACTGAATCTCGCGTCCCTACAAGACAACATATTCAACGTTCTGACACTTACTATCAAAAAGCCCTTAGTAACCATGGCGTACGGGCCACTCATAAGCAACTTGTTCAGCAAGGTGCTGGTCTTCGCCAACCTCGCCGTCATGCAAGCGCACCTAACCTCCCGCTTCACGCCCGCCTTCTCCAGAAACCTCCAGGAGAAGCTTCCTGAGCACAATCGAGTCCTCTTCTCGTGGTGGGGCCCTACCGATCCGGTGTTACGCGTCTTCATCGTCGGCGTCAACCTCTTCCTCTCATTGTTGCTGTTGGTGCCGAGCTCAAGGACCGTTGGGCTTTGGGCTGCATTCGCGCTGTCCTTCGTGGGGCTGTACTCGGATCTGAAGTTGAAGGAGAGCTTTGTTCCGCATACTACGCTTTTCTTGCTGAGTAGTGGCGCGCTGTACCTGGCTGAGGAGTAGAGTGAGGCCTTGTCCACAGCCCAAGGTTCACTGGGCGAGCAAGCGTGCGTGGCGCTGCAAAGTTGGCCATGCATGCTGCAATGTGGACGGGCCGCCTGGTAATTCACAGCCACACTCCTGTGACTTCCCAATGAATTGGGCACCTCTTCGGATCAATTGGGGACTACTGCTATTCTGTAGCTACTATTTGGCTTACATCTTACCTGCTACTATGGATGCTGTCTTGGTCTCTATTTTACATACTATTCTGGCTGCCATTCTGGCTGCCATTCATAGTCACAGAGCTGTCTATCCGAGAAACTACCTCTAGCCCTATACTACTCCAAATCCTCTCCACTTGTCTGCTTTGATTCTAGCTTGAGGGGAATTATAAAAAGTGGCTTGTTGAGCGGGGTTGGGCTGCCGTCTATCCTGGTCTAGGACTGTAGTATACACGAGCTCACCCCTTGGCATTTACCGTCCTACTCCCGATCCTGATCCTTCATCCTTGACGTCCCCATCGCTGCCCTCAAGCATGTCTCCGTAATTAGTTGGTCTTATCCCTGCATTACAGTTCGTTCAGCGCCGCAGCGATAAAGCACACCCAAGCAGGCAAATCCGTGATCAAGCCCCGAACCCAATTCATCCTAAGCCACGCCTCCATAGAAAGTACAACGTTCCCTTTCGGGACATTCTTCTCGATAGCCGCAATCCGCCTGAAAGCCATCGGCGCAAAAAACATGTGTGCACAGCTGAAAAACAAGCCCCATGCATACCAAGCTGTTGACCCGGGCTGATCCCCAGGGACCAACAAATTGACAACGCCAAGCACGTAATTGACGGGGTAGAAGATAATCAGAATCCATTGCCATCGCAGGCCACCCCGGGTCCACCACGCGGGGAGAACAGAGTTTGCCAAGGGACGAATGGGCTTCTGGACCCAAGTTCCAAAGATCAAATGCTCGTCCAGGGCGAACATAAGGACCATGGAGGAGATAAGCGCCGGGCTGAGACGCAGAAGTCGGAGAGATTCTGCAGCGAGAGCCATGGTTGGTGTGGGTAAGATAAGGTTGGGTAAGTCGAGTAAGTAGGCAGATAGAGTTGCAGGTCTGGTGGCTGGCTGGCTGGGTTACGTAGCAAGGGTCCCCGATGCCAATACCTATGCCTTTTAAGCTGTCCCTGATCTCGCAATAGATCCCTGATATCACGACGAAGTCGTATCCTGCTCGTATGATGGTGTGTGGGCGCACCCTGGAAAAGTCCCGACTCTCCGACTACATACGGTGATCCACCTATCAGCCAAGACAAGCCACCTCCCTCGCGGCAACTCCGTCCCTTTCCGGAGCCGAAAGGATTCTTCCTATGCAGCCTATGCATGTGTGTGGCGCCTCATAACCGCCGGGGGGCGGGGGGGTGTAGTACGACGACTGAACAGCGCAGCAACCTGGAGGTACACTAAAGTATCATCAGGTACCTCAAGGGTGTGCAAGTTGTATTGTGAAAAGCTCCAGTTCATGATCCAGCTCGCCACATTGCAATTGACAAATGATCTGATCTGATCTGATCTGGTATGCCGCGTAATGGAAGAACTGTCTACTTGCAAGGACGTGCAGGAAGATGTCAACATGCCAATGCCATGTGAACTGGCTTAAAGGAAATTCATCAAGATCGCTCTATAATGTAACATTTCGTTATTCTTTTACACCGGCTTGTAAACAAGCTCATGAAGCCCCCGAATCTCTTCCCTCAGAGCTTTAGTTCCTACTCTATCTGCGAAGCCCTCCCCATAAGCTTCGCTCCGTAGCACCAGATCAAGCAGCCTGCGGGGGATAGCACTGCTGCGAGCATTGCTCCCGCTCGTCTCGCTACTTGATTCACCCTCGCTATCATCTGGGTAGCCAAGCAACCGTCCGATGATATCAATCATTCGAATCACAGCCTGTATGAGAACGATGATCTGGAGATCCAGATCCGGCGGGATTGATAGGTCATCGATGTTGAGGAATGAGATTGTAAAGAGGCTGATCTGGCGGTGCTTGGTGAGCAGTGCCGCTCTGATGGCGGCAAAGGCATCTCGACAGATGTATATAAGATTTGTGTGGCATGAGAGCAGTAGCAGGCTCGTAGGCATGTCAAGGTCAGAACCATGTGATGAGTCTTGCAGCCCTGAGAAGTCGGTGCTGCTGTCTGATCGAGGTCTCTTCCGAGGTGGCCGGCCTGTCGTTTCAGACAAGGTCCCTCTCAAGTCCTCACTGTCGAACCCTTCCATTGGGCTCAACAGACTATTGTTACTCACAATGCTGGATTTCGGATTGTCACGAGAGTTGTGCTTGGGAGAATGACTCGGTTCCGAAGAACCAAGAATCTCGACAAGCAATCTGTGGTACGTCTGCAAGCCGTGCATCATGAAGACCACAGAGTCGCAGAGAGTACGGTTATCATCCCGTGGTGTAGCCAGTGCTGTCGAACCCATATTCGAGTGTATGTTTGTGTACTTGGTTCTCGTGGAACCCATGGCGCCTAACTGACGGGACAGTTGCATATTAAGATCCGACAACTCTTGCATCGTCTCTTGGCGCATCTGGGGGAAGCGATTGTAATCGCCCAATGGCTCGGTAGCATCGATTGCGGTGCCTTCGTCCTCGGTGAGGGCCGGAAGGGACGGGGCCGAGGACAGATCCAAGGTTGGATTGAGATAGTGTTCCGTCGGTAGGCCCCGCACCGACTCATCGTCGAGCGTGGGTTCACCGTGGAGAGCGAAATCAAATGCATCCAGATACTGCACCGTGACGCTCCGTAAGGTTGGATCAATTGGTGTGTCGTCGAGGTCATGGACCAACCAAGCATCGCTGTTGGGGGTGAAGTCGACGTTGGCTGCTGCTTGGGATGAGGTGGTAGCCAGGGGCGGGGACCGTGCTGGTTGGGATGCATTGCGGGAGCTTCCGCTTCCGCTGCCGCTGACGCTGCTTTCTGAGTGTTGGTGTTGGTGTTGGTGCTGATGCTGATGCTGGTGTTGGTTCTTATCCGTGCGCCGTGGTCTGCCCATGCGCACTGATGAGTCGATGATGCATGTTGCACCGGCTTTCTGGCATCTCTCGCATGGAGCCTTGTGGTTGGGACTTCGAATGCATCGCAGCTTTTGGCCTCGACATCTGTCGCACGCTAATTGTTGGGGTTTGTCTCTTCTTGACGACTTCCCTATACTTGATCCCGACTCGAATCCTGAGAAGCAGCTGGAAGAGTCTGGACGTGGCATACTTGATGTGATAGAGGATCATCGAACCATCGGAGATGAACAAATCGGCGATGACGATCGTGTGTGTAAACAGTCAATGCAATGCCTGTCCACAGTGCCCTTATAATATCCTGGGTATCAACCCCGATGCCGCTGCATCTTATCCAACCTCCTCTTATATATGTAGGACTCGGCGGCGCCACTTCCTATAGGTCGATCCTAGGTCTGGAATGGCGCCTGCGTATTCCTCGCGCGGCTGACTTTCGCTTATTCTTATTATTGCAACCACCATGGACTCTGTCCTGTACACGCAGTTACCGCCCGCATAGCCTGTATACAGCCTGACGGGAGATCAGGGTCGGGCTCGACCGTCCCATCCCTGCAGACAAGTGCGGAAATTGCCCAATCGGGGAACTCTTGACCTGCGCAGCTACACAGAAAAGGTAAAAGGGGTCCAGTCGAGCTGCAGAACGGCACAGGACTTTACGAAGAGAAGGATCACGCCCCAGCCCGTCCTGAAGGATCGCTCGCCAACCATGGTTTTCCCGTGCCTTCTGCAGCAGGTCCTGCCGTTAGTTCCGCATCCCTTGCTGCGGGCCAAGGCCATGACGAACGAATCGTCGCTGTGAGTCGTCTATGTGCGACGCAGCCTGTGCGTCTAGAGCCATCCCGCGCTGACTTGCAGGTAAGCCTTACGTTGGGAAAGCCACATTCGGAGAGACTGAAGCCCACTTGTCAAGATTTATTGTTTCCTAAATGTCTCACTGATGCCACCGATGGTGACATGGCCAAACCTTAATGCGCGCCTGTTCCCTCAGTACACTTCGAAGGATCCCCGTGTCGGCGCCTCTGGTATTTGCGCTGTCTCGTACCTCCTGTACTTGCTTATGTCTCACTGCAGGATGAAAGTGATACAAAGGTGCATAGACCGACTGGAAGCCAGTTGCGAGGCGGCCAGGTTTATATACTATAGGTCATGACTTGTCCTGCAATGTAGGGTAAGCTTACTCTCAGCTGGGCATGTTCAATTGAAGTACATCGCGAGATTCTAGAGTGATATTAAATTATATGATGTCGCCTACGCTAGCAGGCTCAGCTGGAGCTCTCTGGTACATGACTCCGATTGATGAGCATCGTCACTGTTGTTTCTGTAAAGGGAAATTCTTATCTGTTCCAACTTTTCCCCCTTCCTCCTCAAGCCCGCAGCTCCAAGAGACTCTTGGTGTTGTTTTGTCCACGTTCGATGATCTGATGCAATATTGTTTCACTTCTTGTCATCTTCCGACGTTCACCAATCAAGACATGGCGATGCCTGCCGCCCGTATACTTCGTAAACATGGAGCAGACGTGGCAGGCACAGCTACACGGCCTGGCTGCAGCACTCATCGAGATTATTCCGACTACGGCGCAGGCAACGGCTACTCTTACACCGAATTCACTGAAGCCTATTTCGAGTGCAGATCATTTCTGGAAAAAGGTGATCTGCGGCTGAGTAGGCCACATGGTTCTATAATTGTTCGTCCGTGCGGCTCTCAGTCGCGCCGTGATGATCTGTGCCAAGTGATGGTACCCTGGACAGTTGCTGAGACATCCATTCAGACCAAGTCCAGTTGGAAGAATCGCCTAGTAGAATAGCAACCACTCTCACTTCAGAACTAATGAACGAGATGTGTAAGTAGCTTGCTGGGAAGTCACAGAATTGGAACAAATCATGTCATGAAATGCTGAAAGAGTAGGTAGGTTATGCTCAACCATCTCCTTAGCTACAAGTCAGTAAGACTTGCTTCTCTATACTCCGTACTGGATCTTCAAGGACAGAATGGGGGTTGGGGTGTAAGTCGGAGAGGTAGCTGGACACTATCGCGTATTAAACGACTCAGATATCACGGACAGTTCAAATGCTCATCATGCTTCATTAACCTGATTGCGTTCTAAAATACATGGTTTTCTAGCTTTACTTTCCGATCAATCCCGAAATGCTTGTCCAGGAACTGGAAGCTTCGCTGGGCTAACAGTGGCCATGCCCCTATGCTGGCGGACAACCCGCCATCCGCTGCCTCTGCTGGGGTCCATAGCTCCTTGTTACTCTCTGGTACATTCGTCAACAGCTTGTGGATCTTGATCGCCCCATTCTCCGCCGAAGAGTACATTTCAGCGCCGCCACCGGATCCTGTGAGGAGAACAGGGCACGCTACCCGGTCCAGGACCTTTCCGTCCTTCTTGGTGTCTAGTGAAAAGTGCTCGAGTCGCCGAAGCATCGCGGCTGGAGAGTCGACGCCCATGCTGCTCACACCTAGACCCAGCTCCCACCGCGCTTGGAAACTGATCCAGCTCTGAAAAGCTGCTATCCAGTTGAACATGTTGTTGGTGACCCAGCCGCTCTGCCACAGACCGACGAAGGCCTTGGGGGCACGTGTCATGGCTAGTTCAAACATACTGAAGAAAGGGTCGATTGCCACGCATGCCTTCACGCGAGGGTCTGTTGAGGCTCGCAGAGCAAAGTATCCTCCGGTGACTGCACCAGCCACAGCGATCCTTTCCAGATCAAGTTGTAGCTCTGGCCGCGATTGAGATAGGCTCTCGAGATAGCCAAGAACTTTGTCTGCAACAACCTCAAAGTCAGGACGCAGGTGGACTCCAGTCTTTTTCAGAAGAAGCCCCTGCCCAGGCCCCTCGACGAGGAGAACAGCGTAGCCCAGCTGAGGACCAGAGTAGCCAAACAGAAAGTGCAATTCCTCCTTTGTTGAGTCTGCTCCGCTGAAGTATAGTAAGAGTGGGATCTTGCCGGGCAATCGAGCCCCCCGCGGAGGGAGGTACAGGTAGGCAGACATGTTGACGCCTTTCTCATAGGGGATGTCTACCGTCAGGACGGCGCCATCCATGAAAGACGTTGCACGCACGAAGGCCGCAACAGACTTCTCAGACAACGGCACGACTCTCGGATCGCTGTTTGGGAATAGGTACGACGCAGCGCGGTAGTAATTTGACGCCCTTAGGAAGCCATTCCGGGCCAACACTGTCAATCCGTTTCTTGCAGCATCTTCTGCGATTCTCTCGGCCCGTTCTGCTTGTTCTTTCCAAGCACTATACCATGACTCGGCATCATGCTTCTTGATCTTGCCAATGGCTGTCAAGAACTCGCAGGTATCGCAACCACCCGCTGCGGTGCTGCCGAGAAGCCGGGTCAACTCGAAGTCAAAGATGTCTGAATTAAAGAATCTGAACATTTTGGACGGCGCGCTGGATGAACTCAATCGCGCAAAGTGTTAAATCAGCTCGTGTAAGAGATTCAATGTATTTGCTGCTCATCACGTTGCTCCTGAACGAGGACATCCCGCTTACGGGAGATCTCAAGTCAAAGCAGCTATCAGTATGGTTCCCGCTTTGAGACGGACAAGTCTCGATTCAGTCTTGTCAGTTTCCTATCTCACAAGCCCGAAGACCTCCAGATCTTCCGATACGATACCGATTAAAAGGTCCCGAGTCACCCGCTCGCGCAGCCGAGCAGCGCAGCCTATAACACCTAATTCGGGACTTTTCAGAACAACACTCTAAGGCCAGTCTCGGTCAGCCCATGCAGCCTGTTTCCACATCTTCCAGAGGTAGACGGCAATGCTAGGGACTTTCTGAAAGTCTTTGTGTTTGTAATTCCTTGCCAATTCATTTGCGCCTCTTCAATTGTACAGCCCAGGTTAGGACGCAAATGCCTGCGTAACTTATGTTCTTCAACGTCCATACCTACAACACCCAGCATTGAGTCGTTTCGCCCCAGAAAACGAGATGGCTACCCCTCCAGAGGTGTCGATGGATGATCTCACGGGCTCATGGTTACTGGTAAACACCCATTGAGCCACGGAGCATATCCCTTCAGCCGTATGGCGGATACTAACAGTTTCTAGAGCAAAACTCTTTCCGACCCATTTGATCCTGTCTTCGTCACCCAAGGCATTCCGTGGATGATGCGGAAGCTCATTGGCCTCACCACACTGACGTTGAAGGCGGATCATGGCGTCGATGAAGACGGTGCAAAAGTATTCTATTTCACACAAGCTGCGTCTGTCGCGATTGCCGGTCTCAGTGAGGAGAAAGAAATCCGCTACCTAGATGGTCGGGAGAGATCCCACTCCTCAGCTCTGTTCGGCGCATCCACAGCCCAATCTAGGCTCGTAAACCTGGCGACTGCCACGGGCCATGACGAGAAGCCTCTGGATCCACTGTTGACTGAAGGGTTCCTGGACGAGGGAGAGGCTGGCGGGGAGAACAACTTGCTTGATCTGATTGTGAACCACAGCAGGGGCTGGGTCATGGAGCAGCTTTGGGGGTTTGGCATCATCAACGATGAGCGTCGGCTGAAGAGGAAAATGCTCATCAGGAAGGGTGGCGAGGTAGCGCATGTCACAGCCTGGTACGACTGGACGGGGTAGGATGGCACTCAACAGATTCCCTTTGGTCACAGGAGTAGCTGCTATAAAGTCAACTATGAACTACGATTTGTTCTTCAACAAAGTTGCTGATAGCCAGATTCTTAGTTGGATTTGCACCATTCAAGATATATTTACAACTTACGAATGAGCTCACGTACATACTGACAAAGGACATTTGTGGAACAGATCCTACACTGTCAATGGACACGCAAATGTCCGTGTTTGCAAATCACCGTTGGGCTACTATTCTATATCACATATGCATAAACAGGCCTCCCGGGTGCCAGCAGCCTGTGATATATTCAGTGCACCACTCAGCCGAGTTGTTACTCTCCTCAAGTAGCATTTGAACAGCAAAGAAAACTGCCTGTGAGTGCCCAACCCGTGCCAAAATATCAGACCCATGATGATACCACATACGTAATTGGGGGGATCTCGCCCCGGCATTCCGAAGCTAACATTTACTGCGAGGGACAGAGTGTCGAGGAAGCTGGTTATGCGCGAAACAATGTTCACCAGAAGGACAGTATGTCAACTAGGTGACAAAAGAAGCGCAAGGGCCTCAGCCAGTTAATTCTTTGCGCCGCCAACTACAGTGAATATCATATAAGGAGGCACAATACTCCATCACCTTCCTATCGGTGCTGATGCTCGAGATGACCCGTTCACTATCCACGGTTCGCCGCTGCACAATCGTCATGCTTCGTCCTAAACAATACCACCAGTGCCAGAGCCGTTTCGTTCACCATGGCTCAGGAGAGCGGGTTCCAAGACTTGACAAACTCAACAGCAAAGTCCTTGCCGCTTACCAAAAGATCGACAGCGTAGTTGGCACCGCTGCCCAAGATTCCAACGCCATACAGGACAAATATAGCCCACTGAGGAATGTACTCCGGGAACTTAGCTTGCTCCGTCAAGCCGCGGCCCTCATATTGATCCCCGCCAACCTCACCTCCAACAACACGGTCTGCAAAGTCACTCATGCCAAGGCCTTCGCCGACGCCCAGCTCGTACCACATCATGGTGTGCTGTGTCTCGAACCGCCACTTCTTGTCCCTGGACGGAGAGACGAACTCAAACACAGCGCCGGTGTTCTTGTCATGATACGTGCCGCTGATCTCACCGTCCTCTTTGTATGTGTCGAGAACATAGTCTTCAGTCTTGGAGACATTTCCGACGCGTGTGCCGGTGAGGAGCTGGTCGTTGTAGAACAGATGTCCCGAGACGAACTTCTTGCCCAGGTTCTTCCCTACACGGGACACGACATGCCAGTAGGTAATGGTGTAGGGCCCTGCCCAGGCACGAAGAGCTACCCAGCTCTCACTGAGTCCAAGCCATCCTTGCCTAGCCCAGAGTCGAGCTGAGCCACCTCTGCCTTTGAAGGATATCTTGGTTCCTGATCGGAGTACAGCGTCCATCTCGACTTGGCCGCCAGCTACGGGGACACTGTAGTAAAGATCGGGTGAGAGAACAGCTGCATCAGCTCGGTTTTTCCCCTTGGCCTTGGGGGCTGCGCCGTCTGCGTGGACGGGAGGTGTGGTGGCCGTAAGCCTGTATGTGCCCTTAATGACCGGCGAGTCGAAGACCAGCTTAGTGTGCTTGAAGTCCTTGGTGGTATAGAAGGAGTAATATTTTCCGGTACTGTTGAAGACGCCGTACGTGTAGTCTGGGCAGTCGAGGATGATGGATTCTTGAAGATACTCCAGCTCTTGGTGATGTTTGCCATCCGCTGTGGCCATGAACAGATCCATGCGCAGATTGCCCTTCCCGAAGAAGTAGTATGAGTAGTCCCTGGAGAACATGATCATCATGAGTTGAAGCCCCGTGTGAGAGATGCCGTCGAACTCCCATTGTTCCCAATTCGTCTTGTTGATTGCGGGAGTGATCTTGACCGAGTTCATGGGGTCAGCCGGCGACGAGGAGAAGTTATTAGGGCCCTCGAAGATTTCGTAGGCTGTGCTTCTGCTGATCGTACACGATTTGTCGTCCCATCTTGGTTCCAGGTCGTCGTTGGTAGGGGATTCTGAAGAGCCTAGGGGAACCTGGTAGAGGTTTGCTGAGACCAGGGAAGAGAGCAGCGCTGCGATTGCAAGCGTCTTGAGTGTGGTTCCGCCAAACATTGTCGCCATGATATGATTCCGATTCTGAGCTACTACCTAGCAGAGACGGCTAGGGTATTGAATTTTGCTTACTTACTACCTTTCCCTTATACGGTACGAGCCTAAGTGGTAGGCATTTGGCATCGCTATTAGCACAGAAAGTCCCGACCTTCGAGCAACACTCGGCCAGGTCTAAGAAAAGTTCCGACTACATTCATACTATCAAGCTCCGAAATTCTGGAACCCTTCAGATACGGTGTAAGAGCGAAGAAGTAGGCTTTCTATCAGAGTGATAAGCAGAGAGCTGCATCTGGTCCCTGTGCGATGAGCCGAGGAATCGAGTAGGTAGGTATGTGAGGTTCGCATCCATTCTCTCACAACAGACCGCATCATGGCCGTAACAGCTCTCCCAGCAATTCCATCTTCGAGGCAGGCCGTCGTGCAGTCGAAGACCAAGCCAGGCGTCTTCGAGCTTCGCAATGACCTGCCTATGCCGGATGTGCCACCAGACCATGTCCTCATCAAGGTGGCGGCCGTAGCCGTAAATCACTGCGACTACAAAATGCCTGCCCGAGTCCATTCTCCCGGCGCAGTCGACGGCTGCGATTTCTCCGGCTCAGTCGTGCTTGTCGGTGACGAAGTAGCAGCTACACCGGGCGGCCTGAGAATTGGAGACCGTGTCGCTGGCGCGCAGATGGCGTCGCAAGCTCGTCGGCCATGGTCTGGGGCTTTCACCGAGTACATCTCTGAGAAGCCTGTGAATCTTTGGCGTTTGCCGGAGCATTACTCTTGGGAAGAGGCGGCTTCGATTGGTTGTGCTGTAGCTAGCAGTGTAGGAATGGCGCTTTGGTGGGAGATGAAGTTGCCTGGAACACCTGAGGAGCCAACGCAGAATAGGAAGTTCGTTCTCGTTTATGGAGGCTCTACTGCTAGTGGAACTTTTGCCATCCAATTATTAAACATGTGAGTACTGCGATGTCCTACTTGAAGATGTATCTAATCGTGTCTACCAGGTCTGGCTATCGGGTCGTAACAACCTGTTCTCCCAAGAACTTCGACCTGGTAAAAGAGTATGGTGCAGAGAAGGCTTTCGACTACCATTCACCAACCTGCGGGGATGACATACGAGCATACACCAAGAACACATTGGAGTATGCATTGGACATCATCACAGAAGCGAGAACGATTCGCCAGTGCTATGCAGCTATCGGACGTGGTGGCGGACGCTACATCGGATTCGAGCTCCTCCCCGAGGATCTGATGGCCACGATGCGCAAGGCTGTCAAGCCAACATGGGTGATGGGATTGGAGGTTGCAGGGCTTGAGCTGGAACTGCCGGGAGGATATTATCGTAAGGCGAATCCAGAGCTACACGCTTGGCTTCATGAGTGGATCAAGCGGTTCTCGGTTTTGCTCGAGTCTGGCAGACTGAAGCCACATCCTATCCAGGTCAATAAGGGCGGGTTGGGGAGGGTGATTGATGGCATGGGCCTGTTGCAACGAAAGGAAGTTTCGGCGCAGAAGCTGGTGTATCCATTGCATGAATAAGTACGGAAATGACATGCGTGTGCATGATTTCCATGTATTCTTCCCCTATTCATCGAGAAATGCCAGGGAATCTCTGATGCTGGCTCTTATCGACTCTACGTACGACTTGCTCTCCCGCCGTGACTTGACGTCCTCCTGTGCTATCACAGCCCAAAACAGCCGCGCTCGATCCGCATGGTTGAGGATCCCCGTCGGAGTGGGTGCTGCCTCCCCCGAAAGGCAGTATTCGGCTGGAATGCCCATGCAGCGCTCTAGGACCTTCACCTGGCTCTGAATGGCGTCGAGGATGCCGACGGCGTACACCTTAAGCGGCATGTCCTGAAGCGACGAGATGCCACCAATTCGAAGAACGGACTTGACTTTGATTGACTCATATGACTCCGGCGACACTTGGCAAAGATATTTGTGAATGCGGATGAATAGTGTGTCGAAGAGCCTCATCAGCGCGAGGTAGCTTGATAGAGCGAGGAGCACGACCTCAGTGCTGAGTGTATCTTCGGTTATCTGCGCTTGTGCTTGCTGACCAGTCGGAACCGTCAAGCTCTGGATGATGGTGGTGAGCTTTTGTGTGCATGTGAGAAGCAACGCTGCCGGATTCTCGACGTCCGGACCTGCTGGCGTACTATCATCTTTGCAGCGCTGAACCACTTTACTTGGTTCTGAGTAGTATTCGTCCACTGTCGCAATGTGATGGTTTATTTCCTCCCGAAAGCGGACCAGAGGGGTTGCGGTGCTGAAGTGTGGTGGTATGGGAGCTAAGGGCAGGACAGCATCCTTTGTTTGAGTGAAGAGCGGGTCAAGATGCATGTCGAGAGCAGTGCTTTGATCCCCATTTATGCGAAGTAAGGCATTTAGTTCATCGTCTGTAGCGAGAAGGCCCTGAATATTTGATGCGTTGCTCAGCTGCTCGACCAGGGAGAGCATCTCCTCTCCAGGCGTGGGGCTTTGGTTGATGGAAGGGGGGCTGAAGAAAGCAGAGCTATCGCCAGCCGCTGCCCAGAAGTCTGGCTGTTGCTCTTGAGCCAACGGGGCTTCTCCTGGAGGGTGAGGATGATAAACGGTCGACTTAGGAACAGTGAAGTCGGTTCTATGTCCCAAGCTGTTCCTGTCAGCTCTGCACCGCGATGCTCTTGTTGGCGAGATCATCGGGGCTGCGTGACACTCAAGCTGATCCATGTCTCGCAACGGCGACGAGATATTAGGGGGTGTCATGGCAGCACTCCTCGGAGGGTTAACTAGGCGCTGCTTGGGCGGTCTCCCAGGTTGGCCAGGGGAGCCAGTCACGCATCGTGTACCGATGTAGGTGCAACGAGCACATGGCGCTACGCTGTCTTGGGGGCGCAGGCATCGGACTCGCTTTGCCCTGCACTGGTCGCAGGCGGAGCGCCTGACTGTGGGTTTAAGCATTGCTGGTACCGCCGTGCCTGGTGAGGGCGAGAAAGTCGGCACGGATGGTTTGGAAAGGTGGAAGTTGATGTTGGTTGTTTGGTGGATTAGGTAAGGACAGAGGAGGCCTTTGTGAGGCGCTACGGCACATGAAGTAGAAACCCTCCTCGGAGGTTTTTTGGGGGGAGCCAATCAGCAAAAATAACGATTCGAGCCGCTGTGCATCCGATGTTCATTTAACCGAATACCTGCAGTGCCATTCTTGCGAAAAGGTTGGCAAGCTAGGATAAGAAGAATAGCAAGAATAGCAGGCAGGATAGCAGGCAGGATAGCAGGCGAAGAGAAGGCAAGAAAACCAGACAAAAAATAGCAGGCAAATACTAATGCATGCTTCTAGTAATACATAGAATTGCTTTCTCCGCACGTTGTTGACAGAAACCATAGTCCAATAATGCCCTGTTCAGATCGAAATTCCCATCTATCGAATACCATCACCACTCTATGATGCAGTTGTGACTTTCACCTTCTCTTCCGTCGCTTTTGCCTCCTCCTCGACCGGCTTATCCTTCTTCTTATCCACCATGCCAAAGTCCGTGTCATTTTCCTGTCTCAGCGGAATCTGCTTCATCACAGCTGCGGCAATGAAGCCCACCCCTCCGAACGCGATGGCAACTTGCCAAGATCGCTGTAGCGCCGTAGCCTGCAGATGAAAGACCTCAGCTCGCGTTTCTGCTGGCAGCGCATCGACGAAGTGCTTCTCCGCCATCCCGTACGCGCCACCAGCCTCGAAAGCGGCAGCGATTGTTGCGTTACTGCTGATAGCGCCGTCACCAGCTAGCTCCGATGCCCGGCTGGTATAGATCGTGCCGGCGATGGCGACTCCCCACATGACGCCGAAGCTACGCATGAAACCCCACGTCGCCGTCGCCAGCGCCGTGTCCTTGTCCGTCAGCGGGGCAAGGAGCGCCGGGAGCATGGCTCCCATGCCGAATCCTGCGCCGAAGGACTCAAGGACCTGGAACCCTACCCATGCACCTATACTAGAGTGCTCATCCAGGAGGGTGAAAAGCCCGAAACCGATGGCGATCAGGGCGAAACAGACGATGAGAATGGGCTTGTAGCGGCCGAACTTGCTGAGAAGTAGGCCGCCGATAATGGCGCCCGGGAGGAGCGCGAGGATGGTTGGGAGGAGATCGATACCGGCCTGGTAGGCAGACTTGGCGAGAACACCCTGGAAGTACACCGGCAGGAAATAGAGCGCCCACATTGTGACGATGCCGTGGAGGAAGGTCAGCAGGAAGACGATGGAGCTGATGAAGTTGCCGAACAGGTGCAGGGGCATGATGGGATTAGGTGTGAGGCGCTTGTTGCCCTCCAGCACGATAAAGCCTCCCATTGTAGCCAAACCGATGAGCAAGGGCACGAGTACTTGATACGATGACCACGAGTGTCGTCCTCCCGCCCAGCCGAGGGCAATCAGGACGGGGATGCAACCGCCCACGAAGAGAATATTGCCCACCCAATCGAGACTCGACAGCTTGGTAGCCAACGTCTGGGACTTGTCGTACTTGACCTGCAAGAAGGCGAACAGCAGCACGACGGCAACACCGCCCATAGGTAGACTCATGTAGAACGCCCATCGCCAGGTGCTGTAGCTGACGAGAAGTCCGCCAAAGAAAGGACCGAGGGCAGCTCCGATGCCAACCATACCGAAGACAGCGCCCATGTAAGTGCCTCGCTCGCGCAGGGGCACTAGGTCGCAGATGACGATCTCGCAGAGAACGCTGATGCCTGCGCCTCCGATGCCCTGGATTGCTCGGCCGGCGATCATGGCGGTCATGTTATTGGCTCTTCTGTGTGTTAGCGAAGATTTTGAAGTGTATGGAAGGGAATCTTGCTACTTACCCGCCACAGATACCGCTTCCAAGCATGAAGGTCAGGCCGGAGATGATCAGAGGCCAGCGGCGGCCAAATACGTTCGCAAGTTGGCCATACATTGGCATGAGAGAAGTCCTGCATTATCCATCAGACACGCGAGTCGCCAAAAATGTCATGTGAGTCGAGCCTGAGGGATGCTCACAGGGTTAGGAAGTAGGCGTTAGACACCCAAATAAAGTCCTCGCCACCACCCAGGTCGGCAACAAGCGATGGCATCACCGTCGAGGTGACGGTAGCTTCCAGAGCCGTGAGGAGGCTGATGATAGAGAGAACGACGATGATGGCCCAGAAACGAGGGCCCTTCTCGAACGTTGGTGGGCTCTTTTCCTCAGTGGTCGTCGCATCTTGGGCATCAACTGACGACTCCTTGTTGGACTCATGAGTTAAAATGGTTGTTTCTGGGGCTTCTTTGGGTTCTGGAGCCAAAGCGACCGGATCCTTTTGCTCTGCCATCGCGTCAAGACCAGCTCAGTAGTTGCAGTATGTGTCGCTGGTATGATGGGCTGATAGGCAAGCCGAAAGAGCAGGAGCCGAAAGAGAGGGCTTGAAGTCTTCCTCGCGCAAAAGAAGTCGATCCGATGTGTCTTTGGAAGTAATTCACACTGCGACACGGTGCGAGAAAGCTGTAGCTACATATTTAAAGTACCGAATTAAGTTCCGGGGATTATTTTACGGTTGGCGGCACGGGTCCGAGTGCCTGACTCCCAATCCTTCTTTCTTTGGAAGAACACTCCGCGGAGGGTTTCGTTGCCTCGCATGTTTTGGTGTTCATTGCGCGGCTGACGTGATTAGAGGCCGCGGTTAGCAATCTCTTTCGCATATTGCCCAGTAAAAGGAAATGAATAGATGTAGCACTTACAAGGCAGAGTGGCCCGTGGAAAAATTAAGAAGGAAAAGACCGACTGAAAACAGCAATCAGCTTTTTGGGCAGCAAGTATAGGTGGGATGCAGGGACTTTTAGCGGGCGTGATGATCGGCCAGGATCGAGGGTGCCCAGCTAAGTTCAGCAGTAGACTTACACATGGAGAGGAGGAAAAAGCACTAGTTCATAAACAGAATGCAAAGAGTAGGAGCTTGCAGTCGAATAAGGCTCATAAGGCACGATGTTTCTAGCCGTACTGGTAGATCGGCCTTGTGCCCTTGACCCATCCCCATCCCTAAGGTACAGCCCCATGTCTTGTACCAACATTCATGGGAAATAAACTTCAAAGTCATTCACCGGCGATCCTCCCTCCCGAATCCCTCCTCCAGGAATGTACACTCCTCCTCCAATACCCACCGCAGCTGTCCCGTGCTTCACGACCAGCATCGTCCCATCCTCTCTCCAACTACCCCCATCTCTAGGCTCAAATACTTCAACCTGATCAAACATACCTTCCGCTCCCTCCTCAGGATTCCCTTCTCCTCCAAATGTGTACACCAAAGACGTCAACGTTCTGTCGTGGCCCTTGACCTTTACCGTTCCAGCTGCAAGACCACCTCTTGGTGTCGGCATCCTCGCCTCGCTCAAATTCCAGCCTCCTTCAGGGTTGGAAAGATCTAAATAGAAGACCGTATCTGTGACGTTTCTCTGGCCGAATCGTCTGCCTCCGAGGATGAACATCTTGCCATCAATGACTGCACCACCAGCATGGTCCCTCTCCTCCGGCAGACTAGGCCACACACTCCACTCCTCCGTCTCCGTGTCATAGACTGTGACGGTTGCGACAGTTCTCTGTTCTCGCCCAGCTCCAGGAACAAGGACTTCCATGCCACCAGCGAGGATAATCTTCGATCCGTAAACACCCATTGTTGCGCTTCCACGTGCCTCGCCATCGGGCATGTCTTCTAATTCAACCCAGGTGTCCTCCTCCGGGTCGTAAGCCCAACATGCCCGCGTCGCCTGCCACGCTCCAGTGTCATCTGGAATGAGGCTTCCGAGGAGATAAAGCTTGCCGTCAACGACCGCCGCATTTGGGTGGTTCAGCGCCACAGGCAACGGCTCGACAGTCTCCCACGAATCCGAAGGGATATCGTACACCTGCACGAGGTTCGTGGTGACAACTCCCGGTCCGTCGTCATTGGGAACTATGCCTCCAAGAATAGCGAGCTTGGTGTCGGATAAGGCGACTGTAGCGTGTTCCTGCCGTGGCTGGATGGGGATCGGGGCAAGACTCTGCCAACCTTTGGGAGAGCTCGGGCACACGGGACTGGCACCGACTGAGACGGCCAAAAGAAGAACTGGAAGGAGGGTCACATACATTGTGAAGAGCTCCAGAGGGTTTGTAGATGGTCTTCGAGGTAGGAAGACCTTGACTGCCCGACAGAGAGCTCTAGTTATGAAGCAGGTTCGCCAGTCTTATATAGCCACCAACTGGATCAAGAACCAGCTGAGGTCGCTTATTTAATTTTCCACATGATCGCGATAGCATTGTCGCAGCCACGTCACGTAAAGGCTCAGCAGTCAGCAACCCTCACTTGGCAGTCCCCAGTCAGGGCCTCAAAGGACAGGTCCTGGCCACAGATGATGTCAGGAATAGGAAAGTCAATCGCTTGGCTCCTGACTGGTACAGTTTAGAGGACTATGCGGAGCTGACATGGCTTGATTTAGGGTGTTATGTCGGGATTAGCAGGCTGATAGGAGGCTGATAAATCCGACAGGAGGTAAAGCCTCGTGAAGAACCCTTGTGCGAGGAACAAAGGACTACGGACAGAGTTCAAAATGGAAACCAAATAGTGACAATAAGGGTAGTTTAACACCTTCTAGATATAATGTAAATTTGTATATATTAATTATCAAAGTGCGAAGACTATTTACGACCTTCGCATTGTGAAGCGGTCCATCGATGCCGACATGCAGATCTGCCTACGCAAAGGTTACCGTGGATCTTGGCTGTCCGCGGACTTGGCCGCTGGCGCAACAAGTTTGAGAAAAAAGTAAAGGGTGCATAAATATGAATTCAAAGACAAAAATAGATGCACAAATATAAATTCTAATTTGTGTCTTACGACGCCCCGTGCTACTACAAACAACTTGCTTTCTTGCACAGGCTGCCGCCATTGCCTCTTTCGCACGTAGCAACCTCTTAGCCTATGGGACAGTCTTCAGAGCAGTCGTGGGAGGACTGTTAAAGAAGAAGACGTGTAACTCTGAGAACTGTCGAACTCCTATTCCAGCAACTGAGTCTCTTCTCTTACGGAACGTAATGTGTCGACTCACTTCTGGTTGCTTGCTGTCGCAGCCTGGCTACCCCAGCGATCTGCTACTCAGGCATCGAACGATTCAGGCCCGATTCCCACAATGATCGGAATGGCTGACCAACCTGTACTCTGTTCTCCCATACTTTACACACAATCTACATTCAACTTACATGTATGAAGCTTCGATTTCAGCTGTAACTCAACTTGTACCCTAAAGGTAGTCATGGTGGCGGGCAAAATAGTGGCGTCCGGCGCACGTTGGTGGCGCACTGTGCCCCGCGGTAGCTGCTTAGCGGGGGTGACAAAGTGCGGCGGTTAGGCGGTTGCTGGGCCAAGACGTCATCGGGGCAACGCCAAAAACAATGCAACGTGGGCGCGATCTGGTTCACGAGGACCCTGAACAACCGGAACGCCATGCCATGCATTTCTTCACGCGACGTGCACGCTCCCCATGAATCACGATCAGCTGCGTCACGAGAATCTTCACGAGCAGTACAATAACAAGCAACTTGCATCATCTCAACAGCAAAGCGCCCAGCATCAGAAGAGCAACAGGCCTGGTGCTAGATTTGCATTTAAGCCAAGCAACACCATCGCATCTACCAACGACCCCGATTTCCCAACCGCTGCAACCTCTGTTACGTCCCCAGCATCTTCTTCAGCTCGCTCCTTAAACAATCCAGGTACAATCTATCTCGGCCGTGCGACCATGGTCAACGAACGAGCGCCGCCTACGGGCGAAGCGCAGAGACCTGCCAACGACGCGCCACCTCCACCACAACGCCAAAGAGAGGCATCTCCCGATAGTGACACAGACATTACCTCTCTCGTCAGCGGCTTCGCGTCTCTCAAGGGCAAAGTTCAACAGAGCGCCCTCGGCGGTCCTTCCAACAACCGTGGCCCTCAGAATCACCATCGACCCGCGTTTGGTCACCCCAGCAAGATGGTCTCGTCACTTAAGCAGAAGGCGAACATCTTCATCCATCAGAAGTCGCATCCGGAGTGGCATCGCGATACAAGCAGCGGGAGCCATACCAGCAGCGCCAACAACAGCGGCCCGACGTTAGTCTCTACACCGAGAGCCCCCAAGTACCAAGACAAAAGGGCTCCGCCACCGACATTTTACTCATCGACTGCGAGCATACCATTCCGGCCCACGGGAGGCCGAACGGGAGGTGATGAGGTCTTTTACACCGATCCGGACAAGGCGAGTGCGGATCTCAAGGCGCTGCTAGAAGGTGGCTTGGAGTCTGATGACGAAGAGGAGGATGCTGCGCCAGCAGACGGCACTGCCAAGCTTGAGGCAGGCAAAGAAGCCGTAAAGCCGGTGGCGAAGAACAAGGTCGACAAGGACGGCACGGTCAATGGCCTCAAGGTGAAGCTTCTGCCGCACCAGGTCGAGGGTGTCGAGTGGATGCGAGGCCGAGAGCTTGGCCCTGTGAAGCGTGGCAAGGTCCCTAAGGGTGGAATTCTTGCTGACGACATGGGCTTGGGAAAGACCCTGCAGACTGTGTCTCTGATTCTCACCCAGCAACGACCTTCAAAGGAGGACAAGCAGTGGAAGAAGCACTTCGAGGGCGTCGAGAAGACCACATTGGTGGTTGCTCCTTTGGCACTCATCAGGCAATGGGAAGCAGAAATCAAAGAGAAGGTCGAGAAGTCACATGGGCTGAAGGTGCTGGTTCACCACGGCCCGCAGCGGACGAAGAAGTTCAAAGACCTTGCACTGTACGACGTTGTCATCACGACATACCAGATTCTGGTCTCAGAGCATGGAGCCTGCAATGACAGTGTCAAGGCTGGGTGCTTTGGCCTACACTGGTGGCGAGTCGTCCTGGATGAGGCACATACCATCAAGAACCGCAACGCAAAGATGACTAAGGCATGTTATGCCTTGAGATCGGAGTATCGGTGGTGCTTGACTGGTACACCTATGCAGAACAACCTTGACGAACTGCAGTCACTGGTGCGCTTCCTGCAGATCAAGCCATACGATGACATCAAAGAGTGGAAGGACCAGATTGACCGGCCTTTCAAGGAAGGCAAGGGTCATATTGCCATTCGCAGATTGCACAGCCTGTTGCGATGCTTCATGAAGCGCCGCACTAAGGCAATCCTCAAAGAAGACGGTGCTTTGAACCCAGGTGGCAAGCCATCAGCGAAGGGCGAGGGATCTACCACGGGCTTCAAGGTCACAGAACGAAAGGTTGTGACTGTCACTGCAACCCTGCCACCCGCTGAGAGAGCCTTCTACAACCGCCTCGAAACGCGAGCCAACGACAACATCAAGGACATCATGGCCGGCAACCAGAAGTACACACACGCTTTCACCCTCCTGCTACGTCTTCGCCAGGCGTGCAATCACCCCAAGCTTGTTGCCGGCAAGCTGGACAAGGACGCCATGTCTACAGGAGCAGGCAACGCATCAGCAAGCCAGAAGAGCCAACAAGACGCGTCTATCGATGCTATGGCAGATCTGTTCGGCGGCATGAGCATAGAAGCGAAGCACTGCACTGTCTGCGCCAAGGTCCTCGACGCGAAAAGCACAGGCGGAGCGGATATGTGCACTGATTGTGTGGCTGATCTGGAAGTTTTCAATGGCGACACACCGAAGAGGAAGAAGTCATCACGGCGCAAATCACAGGTGAAGAAGGTCGAGAAGAAGACACTGAAGCCGCAGCGTAGAGTCAAAAATCGTCGAGCTGTTGTGGATAGCGACGATGAAGAAGAGGAGGGCAGCTGGCTTGTTCCAGAGGGTGAGCGCGGATCACTCAAGCTCGGCAAGGCCGGTGGTGAGGAGGACGAAAATGCCGAAGGCGGGGGAGAATGGATTGGAAAAGACGACTCGGATGAAGAAGGGTACTCCCGGGATCAAAGAGATCTGAGTGGGTTTGTTGTGGACGATGAGGCCGCGAAGAAGGAGAAGGGGTATAGGAGTGCTGGGGAGGAAAGCGAGGATGACTCGCTACTTTCCATCTCTGCTATAACGAAGCAGATGGCCTCTCAGACTCTCAACGATAAACCCGTCACGTCCTCGCAAGCTTCAGCCTCGGATGCCGATGCCGGCTACTCCTCATCCACGGACTCAGAAGGCGTCGATGCTTCCTCCATCCGCCACAACTCCGACTCCGAAGCCGACGACGACGACATTGATCCCTACACCCGTCCTGGCACGCGCGTCCTCGCCTCCGCCAAGATCTCAGAACTGCTCCGTCTATTGCGTGCCGAAGCTTCCCAGCACAAGTTCATTGTCTTCTCCCAGTTCACAACCATGCTGGACCTGATTGAGCCGTTCCTCAGAAGAGAGGGCTTTAAATTCTCCAGATATGATGGGTCTATGAGGAATGAAGATAGGGAGGAGAGCTTGAGGCAGTTGAGGAAGGAAGAATCGTGCAGGGTGCTGTTGTGTAGTTTGAAGTGTGGCAGTTTGGGATTGAACTTGACGGCGGCGACAAGGGTGGTGATTGTCGAGCCGTTCTGGAATCCGGTAAGTCAGCTTCCGACCTGATCATTTGGGGGCATGTTACTGACATACACATCTAGTTCGTCGAAGAACAGGCTATTGACCGCGTCCACCGCCTCACCCAAACCGTCGACGTTATTGTCTACAAGCTAACAGTCACTCAAACCGTTGAGGAGCGTATCCTCGAACTTCAAGAGAGGAAGCGTCTTCTCGCAGAGCAAGCCATTGAAGGTGCGGGTATCGCCGGCGGCAAGGGCGGTGCGAACAAGAACGCTATGAAGCTTGGCCTCAAGGACATCATTGATCTGTTCAGGCCGACAGCGACACAGACGTATGGCGAGGGCAGTACGGTTGGGGATGAGAGGGGAATGGTTCAGGGACCGAATGCGAGGAGGAGTGATGGGAGGAAGGGGATGGGGATGTTGGGCGGGGTGAAGAGGGAGGAGAGTGCGACGTACGGAAGAAGGTGGTGATTGTGAGATGATTTGATCAGGCGTCTGAGAGGGTGATTTGTTGTTGTTTTGACATTGTTTTCAGGGGCGTTGGGGGTACAGGATGTGGACATGACTTTGATGACACGATGAGAAGAGCATAAAGGGTTGCAGAACCTTCAGGAGGATGTGCATACACATACACACACACATACACATAAATGGCACAAAGACATGTTGTGAACCCCACAGAAGGGACAGTTTCACGACAATTCCATGCTGTCAGTCGTCTGGTGGGACTCTGGGCTACGTGCTAAGCATTCCCCTTTACTCACCTTCTGCCTTGTTCTTAGACCGTAACCCACAAGACTTCCCTGTTGAATCGCCCTGCCAGTCGCAGAGGCCTACCCAGAACTGCATCACGGCGAGACCTAACGCCAGCAAGCCCAACACCACGGCCAGTAAGAACGCCGCCACTGTTACCCAGAATGCATGTCTCGGCCCCTTCCTCCTCTCCGACCAGCGACCCAGGCGTGTGATGGGCGATGGGTCCGCCGCCTCCTCGAGCAGGATATGAAGACGGACACCCCAGTGAGGGAAGCGTTTGAATAGCTCTGTCCTCGTTGTCAATGGTCGATTGTACCACATTGGTCGGTGCCAGTCGTCGACTGGGTTCGTCAAACGGGGATCAAAGGTTTGCGGGGATGTCCTGGGTTTGGATCCCCCTTTGCAGAGACCCTGTATGGCCTTGGTGATGCGGAGCGTCCACGGTTGATCGGGGTTTGTGTTGCGCTTTAGCTTGCGCTCTAGCCATTGCCGATCTCGGACTGGGAACAACAGGCGATATGTCATGAGTGTCTCGTATAGGAAGCTGGGTGTCATTCTGCCTCTTTGAAAGCTTGGTCAGTTTATGGCTAAAAGACGTTGAAGCAGGATTGACTCATGAGATCACAGGCGTACCTAGTCAAACTCTCGGCGAGTGTCTCGTTGAATCCTTTCCCTTCGCCCTCCTGCAGCTGTGCAGCCTCATATGCCACTTCCAGAAGAGATGGAAGCGCAAAGAGTCTTAGTGTCTTGCTGCTCTTCGTAGTCCTGAGGGACAGATGGTCTGGCAGGTGCTGCGTCCAACTAATCTGAACGCCAGCATGCTTCTCTAGGTGTCTGGCCCGGAGCATACTACTCCTCACAGGAAGTATAGGCTCGCCTTCCAGGTCGTCGTATTTCGGGAATACACTGGCGATGAATTCTAATAACGATGTTCGCGCGTGCCAGGTAGCCGTCGAAGTGGACTGGCCGAAGACAGCGCCGTGACCATCGGCAACAGGATTGGGGTCTAAGCATATGCCATAGAGGACGCGAATTGCTGCTGCAAGTGAGTTGTCAATACCCAGAGTACCCAGAGCCTCTGGTGCCGCGACGCTGGGGACCTTGACGGTCGTGGGAGTTGCGGCCTGCTGTCCTGTTAATTCCCAAAACCTCAACTTTGTTGATCCGTCAGGAATTACCGACATCGTTTGCGTAATTGTTCCCGTTGAATAGAGTGGTCAAACCAACGTTACTTGTGTCTACAATCGCCCGGCCAGCCCTAGTCTCATCAGATTGTTCCAGTACAATATTGACCTTTGCGGTCAGCCTCTCGCGCGTTATAGTTGTGTTGGCCGCTAGAGTTTCTTTCCAGTATATGACAAGCTTGTTGACCTGCGTCACAGAAACACTTCTCCCAGTCAAATGTTCAAGGTCCAGAAAGTGCTGCCGGTAAAACTCGAAGTACTCTGTGAGATTCTCGAGCCGCTCCGCCCAGCGTTCTCGTTCGCTCGTCAAGGCATTTTGAGGAGGCTCCCTGATGTGCCACAGCCCCTCAACGATCGCCTTCTTGGTATCCTGGTCAGCTGCGAGAGAATGGGTTAGATACGTCGACTTGGACAACGGCTCAGCGTCTTGTCGAGAGGCATCACCCTCATGGTCGAGTGCCATCGCCGTTACTACCTCGCTGCTCATCACAATGATATCAATCTACTGCTCAGAAATTTGCGCATTTCCCTTCTTCTTCGTCGGTCAAGCACAGGTGGTTGGTTGCCTCCCAAGGCGCTTCAAAGCGCCAACGCTGAGTGGACGCCACATCGCACCAAATCACAACACATGAGAAGGCACTATTACCAGACTACAGGGGCGAGAGCATCATTCACCAATAGTAGACGTCGTTTCTCCTCACCTGGGAGGTCTTGCAGTAACGTGCAGGTCGACATCCAGCTTATCTTATCAAATATCAGGCTCTGAGCACCCTTGTACCTGTTTGCTGGTGCACTGTGTGCTTTCTTTGGTTATTAGATGCAGACAAGAGCGGGGAGTGGTTTCTTCCTTCCAACCCAAAGTCCTACCTTCGCCCGACCACGATGCATATAATGGAGCGGATGGCTGGTTGAGACCGCGGGTCGTCAAGATGGAACTTCAGCCGTCGTCATTCAATGAACAACGCACGCAGGCGGCGGGCTTGGACTGCATCGCATCGCCTACTTCGCCTCCCCCGTCCGAACCTCTGGCTGGTCTGAGGAACGGCTGGGTAGATGAAAGGGTTGGCTCTTTCTGGCGAGATCGAGGCAGAAAGAGCTTGGGAGTGGTCTCACCACGTACACCGAAGCAATCCACAGCCACTCCGGTAGCTCTTGCTGCGGCAGGAGACCTTCCTGTAAACCATGAGCCCCGTTCCAAGGCCATTGAGTTCAGCGGGTGGAAGGAGAAGCTCCTGAATCCTCGCATTGCTTCGGAGCGAGATGTTTGCATTGAGCTGGAGAGGACGCTGTCGCCATACGAGAAACGAAGATGGGACGAATTCCGACAGTACCTACGAAGCCTGGCTGGAGACAGTGCCGAAGATGAAGCAGAGCGTCAGGCATTCCGTCCGTTCCATAATCGTACTCGACTTAGCTGGCGTGTGGTAGAGATTGCGGAGGATGATCAGCCCAGCGGCAGCAGTGTTGGAACAAACGATACTCAGAAGCGTGTGCCGTACATCTGCATTGAGGGAGTTCGCACGAGGCAGAATGCACAGAACCTACACGCTTTCTTGAGTAAGCGCAAAGCTCGCGCCGAGTACCACCCACCTTTCAAGCTATGCTACTCTCTGGCACATATCAGTGCACCAGCTTCGAAGCATAGGATGAGGCTTCGACAGCAGCCGTCTCCCTTCACGCTCTGTGGCTCGCTGGTCATGACTGAAGAGGGCAACAGTGGCTCCTCTACATTCACCATAGGGGGCCTGGTCCAGATTGGCAGTGAGGTCTTTGCACTCTCATCCCGGCACGACCTGGTCTCTGAAGAGCCCACGAAGACCGAAGAGGGCATGGAGGAGTTGGTCGAGAAGCTTGAAGGATGCTCGGACTTGGACGACGACATCGACCCGCCCTTGATACTGGAGCCAGACATATCGGAACTGGATTTGGACCCCATAGATCAAACTTCTCCAGGAAGGCAGTCAGCTGGCCATGAGGAGTCTCTAATTGAGGGCCCTCAAGAATTGATCGGGAACATCACACACCTTGGAACTGAGTGGTGCCTCTTCTCATTGGACGATGCTTTCCAACATCTGGCAAATTGCGTTGACAACTCCCTCGCAACAGATGAGTCCGTGAACGTGACTAGTCGACGCGTTTACCTTGATAAGGTTGCCGCAGAGCCAGTCAACACAGCTGTTGTAGCTGTTTGTGGGAGGTCTGGTCAGGTCAACGCGCGAATGTCTCCAAATGCCACCGATCTGTTCCTCCCCTCTGGCAAGATAGTAGAAGTTTGGAGAATATCGTTCGACCGACAAAGAAAAGGTGAGTCTACCTCAGAGGCCGAGTGTTCGATGTCACTCAGGGCTGATTGAAGTTTAGCTATACGACAAGGAGACTCTGGTTCATGGGTTGTGGACCTCGACAATGGGGTCGTTTTCGGTCACATCATCGCTGCAACAAGCTCCTCGGCACATGTCTTGCCAATGAAGGACATTCTGAAGGACATCGATGCTATGGTTGGGAAGAGCATGAGCTGCCACCTCGTTTCTGCCTTTGAGCGTCTGGCAGATCTAGCAATGATTCACAGTTCCCTTTCCCAACAGCAAGCGAGGTTATATGCAAGGGAAGCTCTAACATTAGATGTCTTGACTCGTTCAGAGAGAACGGCTTCCGTATCTCTCCTTTTGGACTACCTTGAAGAAAGCAACAGGGCTCAGGCAGATCTAGAAGTCCTTGTCAACTTACTCAAGTTCACTGGGTCAGAACTCGCACGTTGTACTGTCAACGGAGTTGCCCGAACAGAGGCACGATCGAGGACGCTCGGAGACTCTAGTGTTAGTACCAGAGTTATCGAGGACCTGGAGGCCATCATGCGACAGAATCAGGTTTATGAGACCACACACTCAGATAAAAAACGAGGCATCTGGCCCCAGACTAGTGGGCAATACCCTGTTTCCTTGTCAGAAAGGTCTTCGTCACCGCACAAAGACAGTGCAGATGCCATCAACTCCGACACCCTTCCCGGGACCGACGCATGGTCTGCTTTCTCAGGGAGCCGCTTCAATCTCCGCCCAACTATGTTCGATAATTTCGATTTCGGCTACCAGTTACTTATCAGACGGGAGCTTCATCGCGTTGCTGTTCTCCGGCGATACTTTGGAACCTATCGCCTTGCCGCAACGGACAAAAGCACGGTTCTTGATATGCTGGGAACAGCGCTTAGGGCATATCGTGAGACCGCTGCCGCTCGCGTACAGCGTGGAGTAAGCGACATTCGACTGCCAGAACCTGGGTGGTTTGACCGGAACCCCAGACTGACAAAGGTCGAGAACTGGCAACATACGCCTGTCCAAGACACACATGACACGAATAGGCTTGGTTCAAATAATTATGAAACCCCTGGGACACCTTTTGGAAGCATCGACAGCAGCGACTATAGCCTCGATGCAGAGTACGAAGCCGCGCTGGTGCTATGGGACAAAGGATCTGGGGGCGTCAGCAGTATGAGCGAATTCGTGCGAGGGGAATTCCCGAGTCAGAAGATATCACTGAATGATCTCTTCCGAGAACACGAAGACCCGCCCTTGAAGCGGTCGACGGGGGGTGACAGGATCCAGTATCTTCACCTTCCGGCAAACCACATGGGTTGGGTTGAGGTAAGTTGCTATATTCCCCGTTTCACCGAAGACTCTTATTGACCAAGCAGCGTGTGTTTTCCATATATTATACCGGAGCACAGTCAGGGTACGCCTCGAATGAAGGCGTACACACTCCCTCGCCATGGGCCATCCAGCATCGGGAAGATGATCCGGTACCACTTCATGCGCAGCAGGTCACCCCTCACTGCTCTGTGAGCATGTCTATGCCGCACAATCCCAATGACCTCAACCTCCCTGGATCTTCACGAAGCAGAGATGTCGGGCTTTTTGTAAGATTTCCTCCTTCTCATGATTACTGCCGCGTTCTACTCTCGGCCTTCTTACTGACCAGGGACTGTAGATGCCTTACCTCCATTGGGAAGACAAGAGGAGCCTGGATCGCGCGCGACAATATGTCAAGTTCGCCCACTCGCAGAAGATACTTGAGGCTCAGACACTCAGGTCAGATGAAGGTGTAAAGGGCACTACAACTCGCAACTCTAAGCTGTCGCCACGCGAGAGCTCGGTCCCTCGTAGCCAGAATAACCACAATGACACCCAAAATGCTGCGATAGAAATCGGATGGGAGATCCAGCGCACTCCGGCGTGGAAGCCGCGTCTCCCACTTGCGCAGTATCTCTTTTATGCAGCTAAAGTCTATCAGCTGTTCCAAGAAGCCGCAGACGCAAAGCTTGTTATGAAAGACTTGATGGCCCCGTCGCCATTGCATTTGCGACGGACATTGGATCCCCCCCGGAAGAGATCTATTGCGGATGGATCGACGCAGCAGAACATGGAAAACATCATATGTCGAGCGACAAGGCAACAACGAGACAGTGATCCGGGCGGCAAGAATCTTCTGACATCCCGTATCGTAGTAGATCAGCTATGGTTGTGGATACTGGATGACAGTAAGTCAAGACAAATGCATTCTCTGGACCATCGTTAACCCTGCTCAAGATACTATTATCTCCAGCTTTCCAAAGAATTGGGGCTGCCGCCTTGGAGATGCTCCTTCAGATGTATACTCGAGTATTTCCCATCGCGTCGGTGCTCTCACTCCAGCGGAGGTGACCAGCGTACACGATATTGCTCTCGTCATTATTGAAGAGTGTTCAAAAGCCATGTTTGGCCAGTGTGCGGCGCGTGGCTCACTCACAGGCATGGGAGGCTTATATGGCTATTCCCTCTCTGAAATTGTAAGTACCCTCCGTAAAATGGCCCTAAGGGTGTCTAGGCAGAACGTCTATCGTTTGCACTCTTGCTGAAGGAAAGTTTCTTGACACTAGGCTTCGAGAACATCGATTGCGTACAAGTCTCTCGGCGACATCATGAGCCTCGACCTGAAGGAAGTCTCTTCACTGGAGAGGGCACTCCCTAACCTCCAGCAGTCCTCGGAGTCGAGCGACTACAACGAAGTACATCAAGCGATCAATTTGCTACAAAGCATGCAGAACGTCTTCTCACAGCAGATACCCATCGTAAAAGAGTACAAACTAGTGCTGAATCAGCTCAGCAACGAGGTGAAAGCATCTACCAAGGAAACTGGTCATGATCTCATCAAGACGAGTGAGAAGGTTACGGCGATGATCAATGACATGGGTCACAGACGCTCTGAGTTGGAAGATATGGCGTATCTTTACAAAGGGACTCAAAACAAGGTTCGTTGCACCCGTCTTCCAATTCCCATCCTCTCATTGAAACAGAACTATAATTGATATGAAGTGGGCAGCTCCGGGATCTCCAACGCCTAAGGCAGCAAATCCAACTCTTCAATGCAATAAGTTCAAGGGACATGACTCAGTATTCCCTCTGGCAGCAGAAAGCCATATCAATCTTCACTGCAGTAACCGTTATATTTGTTAGTCATGTTGAGCGCAATCTCCTGCCTTCACTAGTTTGCTAACATCGCCGGTAGCTTCCAATCAGTTTCGGAACCTCGTTCTTCGGCCTTAACGCAAATAGCTATATGAACATTTCATTTAGCGGCGCAACGTTTCTCATCTGTAAGTGCGAATACCACATCAAAGCACCAGCTTTCTTCTCTTGGGCTAACCAATGCTCTAGTCGCCATCAGTTCCACCCTCATTACGCTGGCCCTCCTTATCACCTTCAGCGCAGGATTCCGGCGTCTACTTTCCCTCACCGACCCGATTCTTTTCCCGGGGTGGGAGACACAGAACAGAAGACAAATGTCTCCCTTGGGGGTTACGAATGATATAATAGAATGGCCTGCCGCGGACAGCAGCAAGCCGAAGCCGAAATGGCGATCCACCTTGGACAACGCCAGCGGTACATTCGGTCTGAGGAAGCGGAAAGGGGGGTAGCTCAGAGATGGGGGCTTTGGTTGAAAGCTTGGATCTGTATTCCGTAGTGAGTAGATGCAGTTAAGGCTATTCTCATGTGCACCCAACCGAAAACTGCCCTATGTGAGGCTATGCTTTGACGTAGCGGGATTGGTGAGCCTAAATAAGATGGGACGCACAGGTCCAGATGATAGACTATGCAGTGCTCATCTACTTCCCTCACAGAATGTTGCCAAGACTATCAAGGACTACAAAAGATATATCCGAATGAAACACAGTGGGAATTATTTGCCTGCCTGCCTCGACCTTGGGAACGTGTACTTCGATGCCATCTTCATAAGCCTTCTCAAGACATACGTTACCCCATCTCTCCTCCCATCCATTCTCCTTCACGCACTCCTCATCCTGTCCAATCCCTTTCTCACACCCTCCGTCACCTTCCTGCTCAGTACACCCCACTCTGCCTATAATAATCCTGCGGCGCTGGCGCACTCGGCCCATCATCTTGCTGCTGCCCTGGAGGGACATATGGTTTATACTGCGGTGCCGCCGACGTTCCCTGACTAGGTAGCCCCTGTCTAGCATCATATCCACCCGGTCCACCACCCGGCTGCAATGGTGCCGGCACAGCGCTACTATCCTGCGGCGGCTGACCGGTGGGAATTGGCGGTGGTGCGTTCTCCGGCGGAGGGTTGTAGGATTGATACTGCTGCTGGTATGGTGCTTGAGGGGAAGAGGTCTGGTTCCGAGCTTCGTACTCGTCTTGTGAGTAGACGGAGCTGGTGTAGGTGTTTGCGGATTGGGGATTGTTGGGTGCGATGGGGGAGTCGTAGACAGAGGTGGCGAGTTCCTGGGCACCGTAGGTGCTTTGCGGGCGGGGGACGTTACCTGGACCA
Organism: Sarocladium kiliense; assembly: GCA_030734395.1. Taxonomy (NCBI): domain Eukaryota; kingdom Fungi; phylum Ascomycota; class Sordariomycetes; order Hypocreales; family Sarocladiaceae; genus Sarocladium; species Sarocladium kiliense. The sequence continues at coordinate 1,289,777 of JAUZTG010000044.1, forward strand.
GGAGGGAGGGCTTGAGAGTACGGGCCGCCGGGTTGGCTAGGAGGAGGCTGGGAGTATGGAGTGTAGGTTTGCGCGGGTGGTGAGGTGTCGATGGGACCAGGGGGTTGGTGGCCCGCGGAGGGTTGACGGGGAGTTGAATCGCGAGGGGGGTATTGTGTTGAGCCTGGACGGTTGGCGGGAACCTCAGAACCGGCGACGTAGAATGGTGCTGGCGTCTGACCTTGAGGGAAGTTTGGCGGAGGCGAAGAGGTTTGGTATTGAGGCTCTATAATGTCGGTTAGAATATGAGTAGTACGAGGTCATGAGATAATTGACATACCTCCTCCTGGTGGTGCATTATAGAAGCGATTGGGGTCTTGACTTTGAGGCGGGTAGGCCCCCGAACCAGACGGGTATCCTTGAGGTGGTCCAGGTCTCATAGCGTACTGCTGGTAATTGTGCTGCGGTGGGTGTGCCATAGAGGACTCCAAGAGTGCCTCATAGTCTCGTCTCGCCTTGATGAACTTCTCATTCAGCTGCGTGAAATCGTCTACGATGTGTTAGTGAGGTGGTTACGGTTTAGCAGCTTTATGTAGACTGACCCTTCTTCTGAGAGTACTTCTCGATAAGCTTGATCAGCTTCGGCCGGATCGCCAGGGTCTGGTGGTACAGTTTCTGGGCATGGTCAGCAACTCGCATGCGTAGCTCTGCTCCTAGATCATCGACTTACCGAGATCTCCTCATTATCCTCTTCCCGTGGCGCTGTATTGCTCGTACTCAACAGCGTGAGCAGCTTCTCCACGTTCTTGATCTCAGCAAATACCTCCGCCTCCATCTGCGCCTCGCGCTGCAGCTCATCCGGTGTTGGGTCCGTCAGCTTCTCAACGTAGTTGAGCGGGAAAATGCCAGTCTTCCCCTTGAGTGAGCCACGCCACCAGTCCTTATAGACACTTTCCAAGACTGCAATAACATCCCCGCGCTTGAACTCCAGCTCGCCAGGCTCCGAAGGAGTGAAGTCGAAGAGAGCGCGAACACGGCTGACTGTTGCAGCTGTGGTGCCTGCAGGGACTGGGGGAGCTGGGCTTGAGCCTTGTGCACCGCTCGGTCCAGCTTGTGAGCTACCACCTCCGACAGAAGGCTTCTTGCTCTCCTCATCCTGCAGACTCAGCTTCAACGCCATCTGCAACTCCTCCTCCTCCTTCTGCCTATCCACATCCGTAAGCCCCTGCTTCTGCGGCGCACTTGGTGGATGCAATGTCGGGTTGCTCTGCTTCAATCTGTAGTACGCATCATACATGATGCCCAGATCCGCATCCTTGCTGAACATGTCACTCCAGTCCTTCATCTTCTCCAAGATCTTCGCCTTCACCTGGGTATGTGTGTTACGGTCGTTGGCAAGGCGCAGGAGAGCCTCTGTGAAGGCCCGACTAGAGATCTCGCGGTGCATGTTTTTGCCGCAGTTTTGGCAGAGGGCATGGGCGAGCTCGAGGGTGTAGAGCTGGACATTGGCATTGCGGTGTGCGAGGCGCTTTATCATGCTCTGGACGGCTTCTTTGGGGCCGTCGGCATCGCTGGTGACTTTGTCGCAGACGGAGATTATGGCACCCCAGTCCTCTGAGGTGAGGTTCTCGTCGGTCGCCTTGGCTATGAGGACAATTATGTTAGAAGGAATGGTATTGCGAAGGGGTATGATTGTGGCTGCGGAGGTCAGTTGCTTACCGACGACCTCGTCGTAAGGGCCATTTGCGGCCGCTCGAAACATGTTGGGCGATGACGATGAGTTTTGGTCGTTCTTGCGAAGCTCGGTTCGTTTGTCAAAGGCTGGTTATATGTCGGTCGTCAGGCTCTGGTCACAAGCCGATGCGCTCCTCCAGGCAACGAGGCTCCAGAAGTCGGGGTCCGTCCGTTCGGTGTCTCCCTTGCGTAAATGCGAATGGTCGGCTATAGTCGACGGCAATATCCCAGGTCAGATATTTGCTGGAAATAAGTTCAAGATCTGGAAAAGCCTGCTACAAGAGTGCGAAGAACAGGGAAACCTCGGTTGGTGGTGGTGGTAGTGGGAGATGGCGATTGACAAGCGGGTGAATACGTTGACCACCGATGAGGTAACGCACCTCAGCGCCCAGCCACTGCACGACCGTCGTCATTGCCTTGCGCTGGGCGTGGCGCGTGCTCCAGCTGCCCACTGTGCACCAGTGGTGTTGGGCGGACTGGTGAACCCCAATGCTCCCCCACCCGCAAGTGCTCCGGGCTGTGTTGAACCCATCATTACGTGTCCTGGCGGGCAGGACAGCCGAGAACGCCACACATACAGCCACACTTGACAGAGCTACCCTGTACATCGGGCCATGTCTTCCACGCCTTAATACAATCACGAAGCCCTTGGGATTGAGGTTCAACAATAATTACGAGTTTTGCAGGTTTGGCAATATTCTGCAGTCAAAATCGGTGTTTATCGAGAAAGTCCTGGCCAGAGCTCGGTGCGGAGGTTTGGATAGCGTCGTGTGTTGTGTGTATCGTGAAAATCCATCAGCAGTCTTAGACGCGTCACCATCTACGTAGACTGTTCGCCTCGAGAACTGTTCTGTTGTCGAGATTTCATGTTTTCATGTATCACCACTCTCGCACGTCTCAAGGAAATCGCGTAAAAAGACTGTCGTTTCGCAAAGTGCTGGTTCAATGTGTGCTTTGTAGCATGCAGTCTCCTGTTCAAGCCTGGCCTATAACACCCCTGATTATCCCCGAGACGCCTGATCCAAAATCGTAGAACAGCTCCGAGGTACCTTATATACAAACAGAATGATGCAAGGCCACAGAAACGCTTCGCTGACCTGCGCCCCTAAAATGATCAAGAAAGCAAGGATAGGAAATTAGTCCTCATCCGCTCGCCCAGCTTGGCGCAGCATGTTTGCAGTCTCTTTGTTCCATTCGCAACCGGGCGCTTGATCTGTGCTGTGACTTCCGTGTCTAATGTGTCGCTCTGCCCTCCTCTGTCACGCATATATGTGTAAAAGCAATGCTTTTCGGTAGATGCTTCACCATCCTCGACGTGTGACGCCCCTTTGCTCATATGAGCCTCTCGCAGAGCCGCTGGGCACACTACTGCCCCCTTGGCTTTCCTCTATACTGCGTCGACCTTGGGCATCCATCTCGGAAAAGTCAAACACCAGTGGCTCTTCGCTGACTGAATCTTCATCTCGGCCAGTCCGATTAATAGACCCGGTGAAACTTCCTCGGGACGAGTGTGTTGGCGTTGGTCGCTGTTGTCGTCCCGCAAGACCAGTGTAGCGTCGTCTACCAAAGGGTGAGCTGGACGGAGAGGCCGCCATAAGACCATCAGGAGGAGCGTCCTCTGAAGACCTATGACGAAGTCGCCGGCTCGAATCGCCAGCCTGGATCTCAGCTGCGGGCTGCAAGCTGGATGGTGGATCCTCCCGTACCGTCGACTCTTCCTCCAGCTGCAGGTGCATATCATGTAGAACACTCATGGTTGGAGGTTCCCTGGTGTCAGTATCCAGACTAGTACTGCGTCGGGCGAAGGCCAACTCATTCTCTTCGTCATCGGCGGTGTTGCGACTCTGCTGAGCCACGGAGCTGGATCGCCGCTGATATGAACCCAGCCTCGGTGAGAGTGGAATGTCGATGGCCGTTGCCGTGCCTTCCTGCGTGATGGTACTCTGCCTGCTCGTACTGGGTACCTGTCCCGATGTTCGTCCTTCTCGGGCTGACACACGTCCATGTCCCTGACTGTAGCTTGCTACTGAGTTCTCACTCAACCGAGACGGAATAGCTGGTGTATGAGGAGTGTGAGGAGAGAGCGGTTTGCCAGGTGAGGATGACGCGGACAGAGACGCTGGGGCTACCATCCCTGGAACGCTCGTAAGCTGTCTACTCGACGAGCTCGACGATCGCTGCAGCTGCATGGAGGAAGTCATCGATTCCGTCAAGGCATTGTTTGACTCCCGCATATTATGAAACTTAGACAGCTGAGCCACCGTTCGGTTCGTTGCCGACTCTCCTCGCTTTGGCTGGTCGAAGCTCTTCAGCGTCTTTTTACTGTCCAATGCCTTAAGGAATTCGGAAATATTGTCATCCTCCGCTTGAAGTGAGCCAGAACTTGTGCCGCCAGTCTCTGCCAATAGTCCAGATCCAGGCTGGGCAACAGAAGAGGCTAGACTTTGCCGGCCGCTGCTGCCCTGCTCATCATCGCCAGCTCTACTGGCGCCACCAAACGACAAACGACCTCGTCGGTGAGTGAAACTGCTACTGTAGCGGCTGCCACTGGTTGACGCTGGTCGTGGGGAGCCGACAATGGCATGATCGCCGACGGATGTTGATGGCGGAGGTCCGCCACGGAGGGAGGCCGGCATTCCGGCAGTCAAAGAACTACGATTCCTTGGCTGCTGCAAAGCACTCAGTCCCGGTCGTGTGAGGGAGTGAGGCGATGACGGGGACTCCTGCTCCATCATGCGAGGGCCCGGCGATTGTGATAGTGAGCCAGCCTTGAAAGGCTGAAAAGACACCGAGGGGCGACGGCTTGAGCTTTCGCCTGAGCGAGCCGGGGGACGCGATGAGATAGCTCGACTGGAGACAGGTAGGGAATGCGGAGGCTCAGGAGTGGCATGCGTAGGTAATGATGGCGGTGGTGAGTCCGTGTCCGATCCAAGTGGTTTCACTGAGCGAAGTGCTGACATTGGACTGGTCCCGATGTGCCCTTCACCATGGAAGGTCGATAAGCTTCCATATGTCTGCCGCAGATCAGTCAAGTCTGGCCGCTGCTGACGATCACGTAGAGACCCAATCTCCGCAGTCCGTGTGGTCTCAACACGCTGCGGCAATGAAGGCTTGAAGAAGTTCTCATCAACGCCCATGAACCGTGAGCTCAGTAAGGACTCTGAATCATCGATGCGAAAAGTGCAATCATTGCGGTAAGTCACGGACGTGCTGAGCCGTCCGACAGGAACGTCCAGATCACCAAACATGTACTCCGTCACGGGGTCAGGTCGTCCGTCAATCGGATGGCGCAAAGCATCTGGCTGGCTGGTCTCGTCTGACGTCCTAATTCGGCAACGTGGGATCAGGGCTGGGTTTGCATTCCTTGACGGTCCTGAACTGGCAAACTTCCATGCCGGTAGTAGCCGCGTGGTAACAAATAATGATCTAAAGAAGACAATGGCCTTCTTGTAGATAGTTGGAAGGAGAGGACCGAAATCTTCCGTCGGCATGTCCAGCAAAGGGGTCAATTCAACCCGCCACCGCTCGATGATGACCTCGCAATTTTTCTTAGCAATGCCACGCGTGTCGTCTTCGGCGGAAGACCCTGATGAATTCAGCCTCTCCATCACGTCCCATCGCTTTCCATCGTCATCGACGATGACTAGACTCTGATTCTCTTTCAACGTCGATGTATCGAGGTAAAGTTCGATGATGAGTGGCGGAGGCCGATTTTCCAGGCTGCCCGAGACCTTCCACGTTCTGAGCTCATCTTTGAAGTCGTCGAGTTCGTCTGTCTCGAGTTGAAACTGTGGCAAACTTTAGTTCTTATCACACACAACGAATGCGACAGCGCATACCCATTTGTTAACCTTGCGGGCACCATTAGCACCCCGTGTGGCCTTGACCTTTATTCGAGAATCGAGAACGATAACAGCGATTTTGACGAAGAAGTTCTGACAACTTCTAGTCAGTACTTGGGCACATACGTGATTGTTACCAAAGAAGCACAAACCTGGATAATCTGGTCAAGCTTCTTGACGGATTCAGCGGGTACGCCTGCGAACGATGGAGGTTGTTCGATGGTGGGGGACTGTAGTGGCTCTCTACCAGAGACATTGGAAGTAGCTCGAGGTCGGCTCGGCAGTGCAGCTTCTCTTGGGTTATTGGTTCGATTCGGGTTCGTTTGAGGAGAAGATGCTGGTGATGAGGCCCTCGGGCCGGCTCTCGTCTGTTGATGCATGGTGTCGAGCCCGGGGGAGGAGGAGGGGCTGGACGGGAAGCAGATGGTGTCTGTTAGGCATGGGCGAGATGAAGCTCAAAGCTGAGCTGATTCTCCATGGTCCGCGATGGGGATTTGTGAGAAAGGATGAGGAAGAAGTAATGCAGGGTCAGGTAGGCACTACAAGGTCGCCCGGGGCGATGATCGGTTCGTGGGGACGAAGGTTGTTGATGGTGCCGAAGGCTAGGTCGGGTGCAACGGCCAGTGGCAGAGGACCGATGGACGGAAGTTCCAAAGTTGATACCCAGGCGAACGAGGCGAGATGCAGTCGGGAATGGGCGCTGATTCGATGCCTGCAGCAGGCGGCAGCTCAAGGCAGAACAGAACGAGTGTCGGTGGTGGTCGTGGTAGAGGAGGTGGTGGTAGTAGTGCAGCAGGGGCCGTCAAGGCGTGACTGGATGGGACGAAAGGGGTGGAGGCTGTCTCCAAAGACCAAGTCGAAAAAGAGAGGGACAATGCACAGCGATGCGCCTAGCTAGTGAGAAATGGGCAGACAATAGTTGTTTTTGTTCCTGCAGAATTGCCTTTGATGGCTTTGTTGTCTTATGGCGGAATAAGTGGAAGTGCCGTCGTCACGGGCGCGTGAGATGGTAAGCGAAGCGAATGACTCGGTTATAGAGTGAATGCGGTCAGAGACCAGGGACTCGTGATCTGAGGCCGATGGCGGACTGTCGTCATCGGGGGAGGGAATGCGGTGAGCGACGCTGGCAGAGCTTAGCTGGGGGCCCAGCTGGATTAGGATGAATTGACCGGGGGAAAGGAGCAAGGAAACCCAAAATTGAGCCTCAAGCTGGAGCTGAGGCAGAAGTGCAGAATCGACAAGAAGAATGCATGACACGGAGAGCAACTTTGAAGCGATGTGAAAGCAGAGCAGCAGTAGTGGCAGTAGCCTGGGGATGGCGGCTCTGATAGATGGTGATGCAGGGCGCAGAGGTACCTGCGACAGGGTGCCGAACAGGTATCCACAGAGGTACCTTGCCCAAGATCTAGGTCCCTGTCTCGTCTGTCTGCACGCGTGCGCTCTGTGGCTGGCGGTCTGGCGGCACTGTGAGTGACTGTTGATTTGTGGAGAGACAAGGGAGACCAGAGTGGTCTGGAAGGGTTGTGTGGGGTCAGCAGCCTGTCACTCCTCTCCACACTGTGTAGACACATGTGAGATACGCCAACCAAAACAGTGCGACACAGTGCACATTCTCTCTGCAATCGGCGGCCCCTGGTTGGCAGATGATTCGACCTTATCACGATCCACCACCTCCGCCTCCGTTTACTTCTCCTCATCTGACTCAACGGAGCTGCACGGACGGACACTACTCGTCTGCCTTATCAAGGCAACCCTCATGGCTTTCCTATCTGGATGTTTGCTCTATCTCGAGATAGTGTTGGAGGGCGCTAAAGTGAGGGGTTGCCTGGGGATGGAAACCAGGCTTCACTCTTCAGGTATCGAGTCGTATGCTGGCCTGCTTCCCGTTGCTTGTTTACCTGTCCCATTTCCTAGGAAAGATATCCACTCGCGGGAGAACCACGATCTTGTAGACTATGTGGGCTTGCCGAAACTTTCATTAGGTGTTTACATGGTCGACTGTCGCGCATTCCTCCTGGATGGGGTTCGTTCTTGTGCTTCCCACTTTATTGCCTCGGAATATCTGCAAACCAGATAGTTCTACCCTCCAGATCACTAAACATATCGTGTCCGGGCTGAAGCTTTGGCTTTAAGTGAAGTATTCTATTCGGATTACGTCGTCGCGACGAGGTGCCTAGACCTACCTAGGCTGTTCTTGTTCGATATACGTTCCCCTGCAACGACCGATCCGTCAGCAGCGGCAACAGCAAAAATGTAATCATAGGATGAAGTCGCTGCACATGGTACCCGTTGGCTACTCGTATATGCATATGGGTCGATCTTCATATATATCGAACCGGATACGAATTCATGTCGTCTGAAATACAGCGCTCAAGTACCATACATTAATAGCCGCCTATCTACCCAAGCGCCAACCACCATTGTCATCACGTCCATCTGTCTCCCTGGTTCAGATATGCCTTCGACTTCCAATTCTGCCCCAATCTCCCTTCCTTCTCAACCGTCAGCGAAACGGCTGCACACCCACTCGTCAAGAAATCCCACATCCATCCAAACATCGCGGACCCCAACGGCTTCTCTTCCAAGTCAGCCCCCAAAATCCCCAACAACGCCCGTCCGATATGTCCCGGCTTCTCAATTTCCTTCAGCGTCTCGTAGATATCATGCACGACGTCCGGCGCATCGCATTTGACGAGCACGTAGGCTAGAGGACGGAGGAGGAATTTCTCGGTTGCGGAGGCTTCTTCGCCAAAGGGACCGTGGGCGGAGGTGCGGCCTCGGGTTACGGTTACAATCTCTTTGAAGAGAGGTTTCGTGGCAGGGAGGATGTTTGCGTCGCTGAGGTGGTATTTGCTGATGCTGCCCATGGACTCCAGGTACAATGTTTCCAGCATCAACCCGTGGAGGTACTTCTCTGCCTTGGGGCCCTTGTCGCGATAGTACTCTCGTCTGCTGGTCTCAAAAAGAGGATAGAAGCTGGCATGCCAACTATGAAGAGTGTCGGCGCATTGTCCCCACATCTTCTGCTCAGCGGCACCGCCTGTCCGGCCTTGATGGGCGTGGTGCATGACGAAGTGCTGCGTTGCATCCCACCACTTGGCCGCGGTAGTCATGTTGTCGAATGAGGTTGGCATGCGGAAGAGAAGGGTTGTGTAAAGCTGGCCTTTGCAGCAGGACATGAGGTGGCTGTTCATGGTCGGGGTTTCTACCTGGTGGATCTCATCGGACCAAGGGTAGGTGCTCAACCGTTGCATGGTGTCAGAGATGGCCCTCTCGAGTTCGGTAAGAACAAGGTCTGCGAATGGTACCCCGGCATCCTCTGATCGTTTTGCCAGGTACTGCTCGAAGATCAAACAGGCGTGTTTGTAGTGTGAAAAGGCGACCTCTGGCTGGCCAATGAGCATCTCGTAAGTGGTGAACATCAACGATGCAACACAGACACTCAGCAGACTGTCATTGGTTGGAATGCATTCTCGTAGCAAAGCAGCAGCTCGACTGTAGTGATGAGACGAGTCGGCCAATGCCTCAGTGGCCAGCCTACCGCTTGTGCTCATTGTCTTGCTCAGAGCGCCCACTGCACAACAGACCTCCTTGACAGCAGGCACAAGGTGGGCAACCTGCGGCGTCAACAGCTGAAGAGACCCTTCTGGGAGGGTCTCATATGGGGTGCCCATGCGGATGAAGAACTGGAAGTGATCCCATTCTTTCGCGTTGGAGAAGAGGTTATCTGAAACAGCGGAGGGGACGGCAGTGGTCACGAGCTGCCACAGTTCATCTTTCCGCATCCTCACCCGATCTGTTACCTTGTCGTACGCTGCCTTGGGTTTCGGCAAGGTGGTGGCCATGCCAGAGTAGGCAAGGCCTTCGCACACGCGGCCACCGACAAGACATCTCTGACACGACGGCTTGCCTTCGTCGCACTTGATGTGTCGTCGCCTAAGAAGACACGGTATTAGCTCAAGGTTCCAGTCGGGGTTCTTGAAGATCCCGAATGATGGAGACGTCGGTCCTGGGGTGGGCTTCCGACGAATGAGAAGCGCTTGTAGCCGGGCTGGAGAACTCACTTGCACTGTTTGCAGCCTGTCCGGGCTCTTGGTGCCCTGGCTCGCGTCTGTCGGGGCCGCTCAGCGAGGGTCATGACCGACATGCCACTGTGACATGGAAATGCATTAGCAGGGTGGCCTTGCGGCATGCGAGATGGTCGTGCAGCGTGCATTTAGCTCGCGTCTTTCCACGGGTCGCAGGGTCCGAGGAGAATATATCTAGACACATCCCACCCCCAGGACCTCAGAGAGCCTGTCCGCCATGTCACACATCGAAAAAGCTGGCTCAAGACTCACCCAGGCTTGGTTGTTGGCTCCTGTTCGAGGCCCAACTTCACAGTTCGCTTGCTGCCATCGGGCTTCGCCATCAGCTCGCGTGGAGGCCGCATTGTCACAACTGACCCCATATCGGCGCCAGAGCTGTTCCTCAATTCCGTCTCTTCCTCTTTTGGGGGTAACAAAGGTCAGTTTCACACAACAGCTATCGATGGTAAGTCTCGGACTTCGCGGCTGATGAGAACAGAAAGAATGGGAAGGAAGAAGAGAATGGGAAAGAGCCCGGGAGATCCACGTCAGACTTGGGAATTCCAGAAGGAGAGTGAGTATGCTTTCTCTTTGTGGTCATTCCCCAGCGGAGGGCCAACTTTGTCAACGCCACTCGGCACCTTTACTATATGAGACAAATGGTGACCAGCGCCTTATGTCCTGCTGTGTGGGCCTAAATGCTGACGACCCCAGCGCGTGTCGTTGACCACCCCGTCGACACTACCAGCAAAGATAGGGCCAATCATAGTAGGTCGTCTAGATGCGTTCGTGATTGGTCAGATTCGACATTCAACCCTCAATCTTAACCCAAGCTTAGAGCTGCGCTCATGCGCGGACCATGCCGAGACACATCTGACCTGTCAGGGTGGATATGTCTTTCTGTCTTTGGTATGCTTAGCCAAGATAGGGCATGCAAAACGGTTTTCATGGGTTCTATCCGTACTCCGTATACTCGTTGAAATTAAGAACGAGGGGAGATTGACAGGTCAAGGTCAAAGAAAGAAGCGCGACAAGGGGGGGGAGTGCATCCCCTTCATTGCACCATCACTTGCCGCACTGTATGTCGGATGGCAAAGATCATCAAAGCTGGGATTTGATCGATCAAAGCTCAGCCTGCAGTACCAGAAGCTACTAGTCACCGGCATAGGGCTGAGTCCGGCCTGCATATCGAAGTTCGCGTACGACCTGACAAGGATGATCTTCATTGGCCATCAACAAGCATATCTGTGTCGACGCTGCATCCCCTGGAATCTACCCGGTATTCCGCGGACCCGACAAACCCTCCATGGTCATTACTCATGCCATTCGTTGATTCGACCCTCGTGCTGGGCTGTTATTGCCGGTGGAGTTCGGAAAGTTTTCGATGCATGATCTTGACAGACAGCTCAGCCAGATTGGTTTTGGCCACCCGATCGTCTTCGGCAAAGTCGCCGTGTAAGCGACGTGGCCTCAGAACGCATGGGTTTTCGCTGAGTATCTAACTAGAAAACAAGGTTCATATCACGGACGACCAGAGCTATGGTCAAGAGCACCTCCAACTGTGCGACTTCCTACGTCCAGTGCCATTGGATATTCCTGGCTTGTTCGATGCAGATCCTCGGTCCCAATTTGGATGGTGGCATAGCTCTCTTAGTACTCCGTAGTATATGATGGATCTTGCTGGTTGCAAACAAGGAACGACTCCACGGTGGAGCCGAACGATCCTATATGCGTCAGTTTGTGGAGGATGGTAAAGTCTACGAGGACCTCAGCATCGTCCACGCGAAGGACACAGATCGCCTCATGTCCAGCTGATCGGATCGTCAGCTGACCAAACCTGCGTGTTGTGTAAGGACAGCAGCCGAGCCAATGCCGATCCAATCGTCCTACAACCCGCGAAAAGGAAGATCCAGAGGTCTGGATATGCTGGCAATTGCCTGCGAGCGCAGCCTAAGCAAGGGTTTACTGTTGCCACTGTGATTTGCGTACTAGCATACGTTTTTGTGAGGATCTATTCCAGGACAGGTGCCAAAAGACAAAGTGTGCATCACACATCTTAAGTTCCTGATAGCAAGAAAGTTCGCAGCATTCCGACGGAATACTGACCCTCATACCCAGCCAAACGGAGGCGCTGAGCACGATAGAGCCGGACCATTCTTTAATCCGGCTTCGATGCGTCAATGGCTGGAAATCGGCAGACGCACTGCCATCCTCTAGCAGCTGCGGTCATCTTCGCTACCCGGGAGCTTAGCTTCACATCCCACCAAAGCTAAGGAGGCAGCTTGTAGTGGCCCGCACGGCACTGAGTCGGTAGCCTCAGCGACACCACCTCACCCGTCGCCTCCTCCCCTCTCCCAGCCAACCACTGCGCAGCATTGTTTGTTCCGTGTTCTCATCACCCTGCCCTACCCTGCCCTGCGAAGCAAATCACCCATGCTTCGATCATAGATACCTCATAGATTCACCTTTCTGGCTTCCCCTCGTCTTCGCTTCACCGCTGCGACCGCCCCTCGAACCCCGCTGTAGCTGCACTACTGTGCTGGCCATGGCTGGTTGAGGCTGGGTAGCGTCTCGGAGCCTCCCACCGCTTCTCCACCATCTACCTACGATCAGACCTCTAACGTCCCAACCAACGTCGCTTCCTCTCGATCTGTATTCTGCTCATTTTTGCACGACCTCCTCTCGTGACCGACTGCCCCATCGCCGTCCTTCTCGCAGTTCCCCTCAACAGGCGCCACGATGCCCTGCTTCAAGGGCATTGCGGTTAGCATTCACGCCAACTCGGCCCCGCTGCCTGAGCATGGCATGCAGAAGCAATCCCGCCTTTCGCGGATCAGTACCTATATTCCAGTACCGCAGCCTGAGATATCTGCAGAGTCAGGGAAGCCCGAACCCGCAAAGTTCGCCATCAGCATTACGTTGCTTACACCTGGCGTTCCGATCCCATACTCCACCCCGAAGCCTACAGAGTCGAACCCATACCCGAAACCACAGTTCGTCGGGACTCTACAACCCGGTTCCGATGGCGAGCGAGGAAAATACAACGGCATGGTCACGCCGTACATCCCCATGACCAACTCAGACAATGAGACGATTGCTGCATACATCTACTTCGACGGCCGAGCTAAAGAAGAGGTCGCAACGCTGCTGAGGCCAGGCGAGGAGACCTGGGTCAACAGTCGCTGGGTGCAGGTCCCAGACTCCGAAGGCGGTGGCCTTGCTGAGCGGGAGTTCCTCTTCCGCGAGGTTGGCCTGGAAAAGTGGCTCAATGGCCTTGATCTCCAAGGACACGATGCTCCCGAGAAGCTCGAGAAGCGCCGGCAGAAGTTCGAGAAAAGACAACGAAGGCAAAAGGCTGCCCAAGAGGGCAATGCAGGCATGGACGTTGAAGGGGGTTCTAGCAGTCGAAGCCGAAAGGACACCATGCGCTACGGTGCAGACGCCAAGTCCCCTCTGGAGGCTGTATTGGACGGTACCGAGTCCTCCTCATCCGACGATGATGAGCCGCCGGAGGCGACTGGGCAAATCAAGGTTGCCATGTTCCGTGTGCTGGCGTCCGGCGAAATCAAGAAGGGCGAATACTCACCGCAGTTCGACGCTCACGATGGTGACGACGATTATGCCGACGGGAAGCAGGGAGCCGATGTCGAACACACCACAAGCTTTGCGAAGCCGAAAACACTCGACCCCAAGACTATCAGCACACAGACCGTGACGGGTATTGATGGCCCAGACAAACCATATGCCACATTTACCTTCTTCTATCGAGGCGAAAGTGCGTTATTACGACCCCAAAGTCTTCCGAAGCAAGCAAGCTAACTATCTACTCAGAGCAATTGCAGAAGGCTGGAATCATCCAGTCTGCTAAGAACAATCAGACGACACCAGCATCAGCTAAACGCCGATCTGGCCAACTCGATTTCTCAAACCTCGGACCCCTGAAGGCAGGAGGCACAGTTGGATTCTCGACATTCCGAGATCAAACGACAGATGCCACCCGCCGTCGGAAGGCACGGAAGAAGAGCAATGGCAACATTGCTGACGACAGTGACGAAGATGACGAAGACGACGACGATGCCGCAATCACGAAAATGGAAGACAATGACGATAAGGTCGACCCAGGAAAGCTGGCCCCCGAGGATGCGCGGTTCCAAGGTGAACTTGCCGATGGCGTCAACCGGATTCATGTAGGTTGCTGTGCACCCATTAGTCCAATTAAATGGCTAACAACTAGCACAGCTCAAGCGCGCACACTCGGCAGACCCCGACACGTCCTCTACAACCCCAGAAGCAGCCCTGCAACCAGTCGCGTCCGACCCGTCAGTCGACACGGCTGCACCAAACGCAACACCGGGGGTCAAGTCGGCCGCTAGCATAGTGGACGTGCCTCCAGAGGCTCTCGTCGGTAGTCCGCTGAAGAAGGCAAGGCCAAGTATAGATCAGGGAACAAGCAGCGAGAAGTTCGCGGCGACCCAGAGCCTCAGTGCGGCTCTCGGATCGGTGGTTGGTGGAGGAGTCTCGTCTACAACTGGAACAAGCTCGACCCCAGCAACGGGAAATGCTCCTGCGGCGACGACGAACAACAGCACCGTCAAAGTTGAGGAGGAGGAAGAGCTTTAGTGCACCTTCTGAACGCTACTCCGCATCTTGCGGTGCATGAATCATCAATACGCGTATGCCAGACAAAGCGGCTGAAATGGACATTTACAAGCGCACGTCTCGTCCATTGCGTGTTCTTTCTTTGGACCAAAGCAAGACTAGCGTTCTCCCTGCAATATATAGTGCACTGGGGCTCTTGTCAGGACCGTTGGATGCCTGATAGCCCAGACCGGTCAGGCAACGGATAAAAATACACAGGGACGCCTCAAGGGGTTCGGGTGGCGTATGGAGAAGGGACCGGAGGAGTGATTGGCATATCAATGAGATGATCTGGCATTGTGTCTTTTGAATCAAGGGTGAGACCCAAGCTAGACGTGTATTCACCAGCGGAAATGCAGAGCGCTGTATTTGGAGACAGTCCTATGCGTATTTTCTTATACAAGTGGTCAAACACCTTTGTGGCAGCGTGGACGGTGAGCGGTCGAACCACGGGTCGATAGGTGCAGAGCAGCATAGGGGAGACAATACCACCAGCCATCTACTTCTAGTCTACCGTTGACGCAGAGAAGTCGACACATATGGCTACACAATGAAAACGAGCTTAGGCATGATATTACGGACAATGGGTATGGGGCCGTGCCACTCGGGCAGTTCAAAGACAGCTCAGTAGTCAGCATTCGCCATCGAAGCAACGAAGCCGTCCCATAGACGGGTACGTATTGTCAAGTCGAGGGCAATTATCATATTCCTGTACAATGTCTTGAGAGGATGTTAGCAATCCATCCCATTTAAGTTGAGTGCGAGAAGGTAAATGTGCAAAAGATGTAAGAGAGGAAGTGCGTGTCAGACTGTTGAGCTTGATATTTGAATGATCAACATGGAGATTCAGTTGGCCGTTCTTAATGGAAGAGTTTGTCATCACGTAGGGGAGCACTTTCATTTTTGGGAAGGCGGAAGGCAAAGGAGAAGAGTAAAGCAAAAGTTGTCAAAACTTACCACTTGGGATGACGAGTCGTTCTGCGAGCAGGGTTTTCGCATGCGTCCATGCCAATGTAAGGCTGACAGAGGCATGGCTGCCCATGTCAAGGCTGCATGATGCCCGATTGCTGCGCTGGCAGCGTAACGAGACAACGTGGACTGCTGCTGGCACACGAAGGGAGTTGTATGTTGGGAGGGAAAGGTCGTCGTCTAACTGGGCAGCGAAAAATGTAGTAGTTTCGAGAGTAGGGCCAATGCTTGGTTGCTGCATACCACCGCTTAAACGGCTGCCGGACTCAAATATCGGGTGCTATGCAACTAACAGTGTACCTCGTTCCCACAGCAATCTCGCAACACAGCTGTGCGCTGCACGTCATGCCAGCGCTGGGAAATTGGCGGTGGTTGCCCCTCATCCCAGCCTGAAGACACAGCCAGGAACCCCACCAATGGGCCACTGGCGGCAGCAGGCAGCTTCAGGCAGAACGAGGGGCCGTGCGATCTGTTTTCCCTCCCCTTCCACTTGCCCCTCCTTGCGACTTTGTTTGCTTTCCTCACTCTGGAACCCGATCTTCCCGTCAGGCACACATTCACCCGTTCCTCGAACGACCGACTATAAAAGCATCTGTGGCAGTTGAGGCCAGCTTCGATTTCGCTGTATACCCTGTTTTACTTCGAGATTTCGCGTACGCGCATTACATACCGTCACAATGGCTGGAAGTGAGTTTGACTTCACCTATACGTGGACATCGCACTCGAGACTGTTGCTTTGGATCTGGTATACTGACGATTTTGTTCTCTAGACTTCGAGGAGGTTGCTAGTAAGGACTGATCTTCATTAACGTTGGCCCGCTCCAAGTGCTCACCATGCTTCTAGAGCAATTCATCGAGTTCTACTACAATACCTTCGATGGCGACCGCAAGACGCTTCAGAGCCTCTACGTACGTTACAGAACTATGACAACCTAGCTATGATCGAAAAATGCTGATGCCCAGTCCAGCGTGAGCAGTCTATGCTGACTTTCGAGTCCGCCTCCGTTCTCGGTGCTGCTCCCATCACCGAGAAGCTCGCTGTATGATTCATCACCTATAACCCTTGGTATATGCAGGATACTCATTCCAGCCACAGTCTCTTCCCTTCGAGAAGGTCAAGCACCAGGTCGACACCCTTGATGCCCAGCCTACCATGAACGAGGGTGGCATCATCATCCTTGTCACTGGCAAGCTCCTTGTATGTCCAATACAGACAGCTATCTCCTCACATAACGCTCGTTACCACTAACCCTCCAATCAGGTCGATGAGGAGCAGCGCCCCATGAACTACACCCAGACCTTCCAGCTCGCCCGCGACCCCTCTGGCCAGTACTTCGTCTTCAACGATATCTTCAAGCTCGTTTACGGTTAGACGGATGAAGCCATCGCGATGACAAATGGGCATGGATAGCCTGAAAATTGGCGCCAATTGGATGGATGGACCAAAGCGGAATGACTATATGATGAGCTTAGATTTGCAAATGGAGGTTGTGTGTGTTTTCTTGGAGATCGGAGGATTTCGTCTGTCTCTGGGGCCCCATCTCCCTCCTCATCCACAGAACTTTCCGAGTTAGCGAGAAGAATGCACCTGAAACAGATGATGATGTCGCGATTTATCTTTTGTGGTCATGATGAATGGATATCTGAGAATTACAAGCTGCCCGTGACAGCGTCTTTCTATGTACTCCCCTGCGCAGCCTGCTGCGTCTTGCCCCTAGATTATTGGATCGCCATCGATGCGCTCCGGCCACGGAACACGAGCATACCGTGGTTTCCGCGGACGACTTGCCCGGGTGCTGCGCCGCCAGATTTGGCCCCTGCAGAGCTCGAGCCTAGTTCTGTGACCTTACCCGTCGCCATATCGAACATGCATCCGTGGACGGTAACACCACGGCTCTTCATGCCCATCCTCACAGCCCAGTTGGCCTTCAGTGTGCGTACACCAGCTTCAACGTTCATCTCAGCAACACGGGTGCACTTCTGCTCTGTGCTTGTGTGGCCATTCATCTGGCTTGCAACCTGCCCGGTCAGAGCACGGAGGGGCGTCAGCCAGATGTCAAGAATACCGCCCATTGTGCCGTCTCCGAGAGCGGCCTCGACCATGTCGCACCCAGTGTGACCACAGAGGACGATGTGCTTTACTTGGAGGTTGATGACGGCGTGTTCGATGACTGCGAGGGTGTTGAGGTCGGTTGGTGAAACAATGTTGGCGACGTTGCGGTGGACGAAAATGTCACCAGGCTGAAGGCCGAGAATCGTGGTCTCAGGAACGCGGGCATCGGAGCAACCAAGCCACACTGCTCTTATTAGCTTTTGAGATCCGTGGGAACAATGCTTGCAATGAGCTTACGGATAGAGGGGGTGTTCTTCTCAGCGATGTTTTTAAAGAAGGAAGGGTTCTGGCGAGCTTTGTATCCTGCCCAGGCCTGGTTGGAGCTCAGGGCGTATGTGTAGTCATCCTCTGAATCGTGTTAGTAGTTGACTACACGGTGCCGGAGTCTCAACATACCGGAAGCCATTGTGAATGTGAGAGATCTGTGAAGGGAGGTATATAGTTTGCAATAATACTAAACGACAAAAGGTGTCGTTCGCCGTTCGTACAGTTCGAGCCTATCGTTCAGATGGTGTAAAGCTGGGTTATAGTAGCGACGGTGGAAGCAAAGTCAAGCTTAGAACAAGAGACACTGAGGTCGGGGTATCATGAAAGTTGGAATGAATTGAAACAAGATTTTTCTCTAATCGTCGCGGGGAGTCTGCTCTTTTTCTTTCTCACCAGCAAGGCCAGATCACAGCTCTTGAAACAAAGGGTTTGCTCGCTCGCCATTATGATACAGCTGAGTCGTGATCATCGCAGGGGTGTTGTTCCGGACGACGCGCGACTCTGAAACCACTGCAGCTTCAAGGCTCACGCGTGGGCGCTCGGGAATACTCCATGGGCACCCCTGGCTTCTGGAAACACACTCCTTCAAACATAGGGATGGACCTGGACGCGTGTGCTCTGGTAGTGGAATTGGCCATGTTGCATGTGCTGTCTTGGCGGGAGCCGCACTGATATAGACCGGACCAGACAGCTCGAACCAGACCCCAACGGGGTTGCCCGAAACCAGGGGGTAGCGGATGCTTGTTACAGGCGAGAGCGACACATGGGGGTCCACAAGCAAGACTTTTTGAATCATCCGAACATGCTTTTATTCACATCTCGAGGGAACGCGAGGCAATTCGCGATTGTTGGGCGTGGGGGATCCCGATATCCTTTGACTGGTAAAATTCATTCAAATTTTCATGACCCTGAACCCTGACGTGAACACCGATGATCCCTTGATTTCTGAAAAATGCACAACACCCGAATGCAATTGGCTGGGTATTAACACCACTAACGAGGAACGAAGCCTCTTTTTGTTTAGATCTTGGTGGCCGCCTCAAGAGCCTTGCGCTTCTTCTCAGTGCGCATGTTGGCCTTGGGGCCCATGATGCCACCACCCCACTGCCTCCTGGCGGACTCGTGCTTGTCCATGAAGCCATCCTTGATGGTGGAGACGAGCTTGGAGAGCTCAGACTTGTCCTCGGAGCGGACCTCGGTGAGGGCAACGACAGCAGCGGTCTGAAAGTTCGTTAGACAGGATTCAGTCACGTTGAACGTTGGAGAGCGCAAACCTTCTTGTGGACGACAGTGCCGAGACGGGCCTTGCCCTTGACGATGGCGTACGGGACACCCATCTTCTTGCAGAGGGAAGGAAGGAAGACGACGAGCTCAATGGGGTCAACATCGTTGGGGATGAGGACAAGAGAAGCCTTCTTGTTCTCGATCAGACCAACAACGTGGTTGAGACCGTACTTGGCAGCGTAGGGCTTCTTGGAGACATCCTCCTTCTTCTTGCCCTCCTTGACGGCGGTGGCCTCCTTGAGGAGACGCTCCTTCTTCTCGGCCTTGGTCTCAGGGCGATACTTGTTGAGGAGCTTGAAAGCCTGGGCGGCGGTGTTCTTGTCGAGAACGTGCTGGAACTGGGCGAGAGCCGGGGGAACCTTCAGGCGCATCTGAAGGATCTTCTTCTGGCGCTGGAGGCGGACGTACTCGGGCCACTTGACCATACGGCCCATGTTACGCTTGGGCTGGATGTCCTGACCGACGCCGAAGTTACGGGGGCGCTTCTCGATCAGAGGGTTCTGCAAGCAAGACGAATTAGGTTTGGGTTCGGATATGATACCTTGGGGAGGATTAGTACTGACCTTGGGAGCCTTCTTAGAGCCAGCCTTTCCCTGAGGGAAAGGGGCCGCGGCGACCTTCTTGCCGGATTTGGGGGGCTGTCATTGAGAAAAGAAGACATCAGCGACTTGCTCCAAGCCAAAAAGTCTTCTCTGAACTCTAGTGAGAGCTACACGGCGCTCCCCTACCACCAAGGCATTTCGGCACTCGATGGAAGGAAGGCCGTGCGCATCTCCAGCCAAGTCTTCACCATGCGAAGAAGATATCGAAGCTCGCAGGGAAGAATCGAGTCCCTTCTCGCAGAGGGCGGTACATCCCCTCCAACGGGGCTTCGCCCAAAGACGAACCACCCGTCGGCGGAGGAATTGGACGATCATCAATTGCGCACCAGTCGCAAATCGAATCACAGCACTGTGGCCATTAGAGTCCAGAGATGAGGCATTGCTGCCTCTTCTGTTTGTTTCAACTCACCATCTTGGATCTCGGGGAAGGGTGTTGTCGGGGGAAATGCTCAGTCGTAAAGAGCAGGAAATTTCCTTGGTGCGGATGGAGGTTGGAGGAGAGGTCGATTAAAATGGATTTTGGTGGGAGAAAAAGTTGTGTGCTCAGCCAAAAGTGGGGCATAGCGTGAAAACGGGGTATCGCTGCCGGCACGTGACCTCTGCTCAATCTGAGCAGCGGTCAGTCCAAGCTATGTCCCCAAGTAAAATTGATGACAGAAAAACAGGTTTTCCATAACTGGGATTAAGAATCAGGTCGTATGAAGAACCCTTCTTGGATGCTTTAAACGAAGATTGACATTGTGAATGCCCGGTCTTGCAAGTGATGTGCAGGCGCCATAGCGACTTAGGTTGGCAAGGAAGGATGGGCACGACTTCATCATCAATTTGGCTGGAACATAGCACAAGTAAAGGGCAATAAAGATTTCGGAACTAAGATCCTTGTATGAAAAGATATAATGACTATTTGATGCAGTTTCAACCTTGAGAGGTCGCCGATAAGTTGTTTGGGCTTTGCACTTGCCACTGGCGTTGGGCAACGCTCTCCTACCAACTTGGAGGGGTGAGTCTTGAGTCAAAGACTTCAGGCTCACCATCACCTCACCTCAACCAACCTGAACTACCTGGACATCATCATTATACGCTTTTCGATACTTCAAGTGGACGTGCACATTATTATCAGCTACAAAAATTCGGAGAACATCAAAACATTGGCTACTGTCGATCATGCCTCCCATCACCTGCGTACAGTGCCGCCAAAACCGGGCTGTTGTCAAGCGCCCTAAGAACCACCACAAACTATGCAAAGAATGCTTTTGCACCGTATTTGAAGACGAGGTTCACCATACTATCACATCATCAAAACTCTTTTACCCCGGCGAACGGGTGGCCATAGGCGCATCAGGAGGAAAGGATTCGACGGTGCTGGCGTCTGTGCTGAAGACCCTGAATGAGAGACACAAATACGGCTTGGATCTTGTACTCCTCAGTATCGATGAAGGGATCAAGGGATACAGAGACGACTCGCTGGAGACAGTGAAGCGAAATGCCGTGCAGTATGATATGCCACTGAAGATCGTTGGCTACGATGAGCTCTACGGATGGACTATGGACCAGGTGGTTGAAACGATCGGGAAGAAGGGCAACTGCACATACTGTGGCGTCTTCAGGCGGCAGGCGCTTGACCGAGGTGCTAAAGTTCTTGAAATCAAGCATGTCGTCACAGGTCATAACGCGGACGATATCGCCGAAACTGTGCTTATGAATCTTCTACGCGGAGACGTGCCCCGGCTTTCACGCAGCACCAGCATTGTCACAGGCGACTCGTCTAGTGATGTGAAGCGCAGCAAGCCGCTCAAGTACGCATACGAAAAGGAAATCGTTCTCTACGCTCACCATAAAAAGCTCGACTACTTCAGCACCGAGTGCATCTATAGCCCCGAAGCATTCCGAGGAACGGCACGGAGTCTGATCAAGAACTTAGAGAAGGTCCGGCCAAGTGCTATTCTGGATATCGTCCGGAGTGGAGAGGATCTAGCGAGATTGACACCAGACAAGGGACGAGGGCCCTGTGGATGTGATGAGAATGAGGGTATGAGTGGCTGCGGTTCGGCTGTTGGAAGCAGTATGGGTGGCGTGCTGAAGGAGGCAGCAACAGCAAAAACAGAGGTCTCAACCGCCAGCGCGCTCGAAACCGAGGTCACGTCGGGTGATTTGAAGAATGATCAGTCCGTTTCGATACCTCTGAGAGGTGGAAAGGCAAAGAGTAGGACGGTGGGTTCTGTTCAGCAGATGGGCCAATGTGTTCGGTGCGGATACATGTCCAGCCAGGCCGTGTGTCAAGCTTGTACCCTCGTTGAGGGCCTCAACAAGAACCGAGCCGAGATCGCAATATAGAAGCACAATTTGATGTCATTCCACCTATTTGACGCAGGATAGGCGACTTATGGAATTCTTTTGATTGAATGTTGTATCTTGCCATTCCTCCATCCATTGCTCTGGACGCCTCTTCACTCTAAAAGCACTCGACTTGATACATATGTACATGCCGGGGTCGATGATCGCGGCTGATTGTGGTGTTGTAGAACATTTCGTCTGTTTCCGTTTGCGATTACGTGAACCTCTTCTCCAACTGTTCTTCGGTGTCAGTTCTGTCATGCATTGGCTTCCGCAGTATGACCTCACCTTCCAACCGTTTGTAAATTCGAAGCCGGCTGGTGCTTCTGGCCGGTCGATCTGCCCTCTCACTCTTCCCGTCAATCGACGATCACGGTCCATCACTATGCGATGTCAGTCCTTCGTTCAATTGATTCGTCAGTATTGCAGGATCGTGGAGGCCGTACTTTGCTACACTTCAGTTAGTCAATCCGTCTACCAGCGCGTAGGTCTAAATGCTCAACATACCCTGTCCCACTGGTCAACAGAGTACCTGGGGCGCTTGCCATCGTTCTGCATGGTCTTGATGGTAGCAAGACCAGCACCCGTAGCACCGAACATCTATCAGCGGTCAGCATGTGGCCAGACAATGCGGAGTCGAGTGCGTTGGAGGTCATACCGCAACGATGATGGCGTACGGAAGGAGAGCCTCGAAGGGAACCGGCATGATGCTGTTGGTGCCACTCGAGCGGTCTTTCTGTTATGCTAGTGGTTGTTTCGGCGGTCCGTAGGTGTGTTAATCGGATTGACCGCTTTGAGCGCAGTTGGATGTCGTTGACGATACTCAGTGGTTGGAGGTTGTCGTCGTTTGAGCATCGCAAGCTCGGGTGTGGGAGGTTGAAGAATGGATGCCTTAGGCCGAGATTTCACCGAAGTGCCAACTCACCTCGACATCTTGAAACAAAAGCATCAAGAAAGCATCATATTAATCTCTGGTATGCCTCTTAAGTTAAATTGACCTTTTCATCTACGATCTGTAACAAAACGCCATGGTGTGGTCCGACTCTTCGTCAAGTGCTGTGAATCAATGTAGTAACCGTTGACTTAGTCATCCACACAGTAAGGTTCACAGTGTACACTGTGGAGAGCCCCAGACGCGGTGCGCAACAGCAGTCGCGACAGTCGAGGTATGCGCGCGCCTTCCATGCTCGACCAGCTCACCAAACCTTCACCTCGAAAAGCTTGTGCTTAGTACTTTGGATCTGTACGGCGTGCGACCCGGGCGCGATGATTTGCGAATCATCTTTAACGACAACCCCGTCGCACGCAGCTCCGCCGGCTCGAACTTGCTCCGTGGAGCACCACACCAGATAATGACCATGTCGAGCGCGCGCGCAGCCGAGGACGAGCTCCAGCAAAGCGTCCTACTCTCCGCTGAGGACGCAGAATATGAGACTGCCGATCAGGGCAACGACGATTCGACAAAACGAGCCGAATCGCGAGCGCGAGGTGTCAATGGCGACGCGGAGGCTAGCGGCAGTGACAGCAGCCTAGGCGACCCAGAGGATGCTGAGAGCGAGGATCGGGATGCTTCTGGCGAAGAGGTCGAGGACGATATCGATGCATCAGGCGACGATGAGATCGACCTTGTGCCGCAACATCCACAGAATGGCGTCACAGATGATGGTGGCAGCGAAGAATCGGAATCCGAGGATGGGGATGAAGCTGTGGGCGCAGTGAAGAGCAGAGAATCTCTGTCAGACGAATCTGACCAAGATAGTGAGGTCTCGAGCCACCAGAGTGCTGTAGAAGATGACTCAGACGAGGCTCCTTGGGAACAGGATGATGATGCTGGTGAGGACGACGATGATTCGGAAACAGCGCAAGCCAATGTGTGCTTCTTTTGCAAACAAGACGAAGAGAACGATCCCGGTGAGGATTTTGAAGCCTTCTTGACATGCAGAGTATGCAAAAATCATGGTAAGTTGTCGCCAAGGTTTTGCGTGGGCGTACCCAAGGCTAATAGTCTATAGCCCATCAACAATGTGCCCGGGACGAAGCAGCGTTGGACCCTAGTACCGGTGAGACTCAAAACCCCAGCCAGAATTCATTTCCAGTCACTGACAACACATCAGACGACAAGAGCTGGTTATGTCCGGACTGCGATGCTGTCACACCGAAAGTCGAGGGGCAGGATGATTCAGACATCAACATGGACGATGATGAGCTAGTGGAAGTAGGAGATGCCAAAGCGCACAGCGGATCTGTAGAGGATGGGACCCGAGATGGCAGTACGGAGTCCACAAGCTCCGCGATTGCCTCACGGCCTCGAAGGAAGAGGAAGTCCCCATCGGTGGAGCCAGAGGACGACGACACAATCTCACTGCGCAAACGGAGGAGGAACGCTTCCAGTGCTCCTGGTTCGATAACTGATCCGGATGGCGAGCGATCAGGCGATCAAAGCCGGTCCCAATCTCGAGCTCTACGGTTGAAGGCAACTCGGCCAACGCCGGTAACAATCGAGAAGCGATCAAGAACGTCATTGATGTTGACGATTCGCGTGCCGCCGGAGAAACTACGAAGATCCATGGTATCAAAACGAACATTACAACGTCGAGCGGCTGGAGCTCGCCAGCGTGCAGCAGCTGCCGCTGCCGCTGCCGCGGCAGCCGAAGCAACTCCAACCCCGGGCATCCCAGCACTTCTTGAAACACCATTCACCGCAGACTCATATTCCCAACCGTTCTATTCCTTTTTCGATAAGGAGACAGATGATGCCAAGGGAAAGCCCTACGGTGGTATCTTGACAGAGGCTGAAGCAGACACATCGAAGACCTTGCCACAGCCAGAAGACCGTCGAAGGTTTGACCAAGCAAAGCAAAAGGCGGAAGATGAATGGCGGGCACGAGTGCTTGCCATGCAGGCTCAGACCGAAGCCCCAACTCGAAAGAGCAAGAAGAGTGACCACGCCAGCCAAATTGAGTGCATCGAGTTTGGCGGTTGGGAGATCGACACTTGGTATGCGGCCCCGTATCCTGCAGAGTACAGTAGGAACCGAGTACTCTACATATGCGAGTTCTGCCTCAAGTATATGAATTCCGACTACGTGGCGTGGCGGCACAAGCTCAAGTGCGGGACCAAGCATCCGCCAGGAGACGAGATCTACCGCCACGGATCTGTATCGTTCTTCGAGGTTGATGGACGCAAGAACCCAGTGTACTGCCAGAACCTCTGTCTGCTGGCCAAGCTCTTCTTGGGGTCGAAGACTCTCTACTATGATGTCGAGCCGTTTCTCTTTTACGTGCTCTGTGAGTACGATGATAACGGTTATCACTTTGTGGGCTACTTCTCTAAGGAGAAGAGAGCCAGCAGCCAGAACAACGTGTCTTGCATTTTAACCTTACCAATACACCAAAGAAAGGGGTACGGAAACCTACTAATCGACTTCTCATACCTCCTGACCAAGGTTGAGGAGAAGACGGGATCCCCTGAGAAGCCCCTGTCCGACATGGGCCTGGTCTCATATCGTAATTATTGGCGACTGATCTTGTGTCGATACTTCATGCAGACGATGGATCATGACGATTACAAGAGGGAAGGATTAAGCATACGAAGAATATCTGACGATACAGGCATGACAGCCGACGATATCATTTCAGCCTTGGAAGGGTTGAGAGCTTTGGTCCGCGATCCCCAGACAAAAATGTACGCCTTCCGAGTTGACATCGAATATTGTCGGCAATATGTGGCCAAGTGGGAGGCGAAGGGCTATGTTCAACTTAAACCCGAGGCTTTGGCATGGACACCGTATGTGATGGGCCGAAGCAATGCTGTGAACTTCGAGCTTGGCCCACCTATCAATACGATTGCTCCCCGTGAGGATGACGAAGCGAAGCTGGAAGAGGGTCCGAACGGCCTCGTGCACGGCCACAAGCCTGTCGACAACGGGCTGACAGATGCCACGACGCAGCTTGAGAACACACTTGATCCCAAGGACGAGGGTGACGAAGATGATGAGGCAACACGAAAAGTGACAGAGGATGACAAGGAAAACGCAACACCAGGACAAGAGGAGACGGTCGAGACGTCACAGGCGGACAACGCAGATGCTTGGTCGCTCCCCTATCGCAACATTCCTCCATCACGCTTCGAGGTCTTTCCTGCGGTAACCCACGGCCGTCGAAACGACAGGCCTCGCGTCAGCCGCCCTTCCGCGCCTCGCACGACAAGTAGTGCTTCTCGTCCGAAGCGGCCCAGCGGCAGTAGCAGACGGCCAACCCACTCACGTCCCAAGAGCAGCAGCAGCAGTTCACGTCGGAAGAGCGGGGGAACAGGGCGTGGACCAGGTCGCTGGCCGAAAGGTACCAAGAAGGCAGACTATGGCAATGCAGACAGCGGACCCGGATTGCCTCCTGGATGGGTGGCTCCGAAGCCAGGGGAGACCGATCCCACGGAAGCAGGTGAGCGTGATAAGGGTGATGGAGAAGATGACGAGTCTGCGCAGGATGAAGTCCGTGTCTTCGTCGCGCCGCTGGATACAAATGGTGTGAACGGAAGCCCTTCAAAATCTGCTCCCACCGTGGCCGTGACAGTCCCTGAAGATGCCATCATGGTGGACGACGTTGATGCGGAGGGGGAAACAGAGTAGGCATCTCCTGCTACTGGTCGTGTACAGCTTGGTCGTTTGGCGATTCGTTTGGCGTCGGAAGGGGGGACAATGATGTTTTGAGAATTTGTTATTTGTTGCTTTCTGTGTGTTGGGGAGGGACTGCTTTTTCGTATGGTGAGATACCTCTCTATTTTTTGGCTGAAGGGCGAAACATGGGGCGATGGATGGACGTGCTTTTCTTCATTTAGCGAGAGTGGTGTGGTAATTGGAGAAGATTATATTGTTATGAATGTGCAGCCTCTTCCTGTTCTACGTTGCAAGGTTTATGCAGACGCTGGGTCCCTTTAATATACATCCACCCATTCATCATGACTCCTCCCCCTTCTCCTTCTCCTTCTCCTTCTCCTTCTCCTTCTCCTTCTCCTTCTCCTTCTCCTTCTCCTTCTCCTTCTCCTTCTCCTTCTCCTTCTCCTTCTCCTTCTCCTTCTCCTTCTCCTTCTCCTTCTCCTCCTCCACCCTCTTCTCCCAAAACCCCTTCCCATAGCTCACACAAATCTCCTCCCCCTTCTGAATCCCCTCCCATTTCACCTTCACCCTCCCCTTCCCCTTCCTCTCCTCCCCGACCAACCCAGCATTCCCCCTCACCACCCAAAACCCAACCACGACCATCCCCCACTCCTCACTCCAGCCCACCCCAAACTCCGCATTCGGCCGCTCCCTGACGCCTCCCCTGTAGTCATTCACGAACCGCGCCTCGTTACCGCAGGTTTCTGCGTCGACGGCTAGGTCTCCGGAGCGGTCGAGCCAGAGGTCGTAGTCGGATTGGGGGTTGGTGGTGGTGCTTGTGTGGGTGCGGCCGAGGTAGGGGAGGATGAAGGTGCCGGGGGGGAGGGGCTGGAGGGCGAAGAGGCCGTGTTGGGTGTAGGCTGGGTGGGAAGGGTTTGTGATGGGGGTTATACGGACGAGGGGGCAGGGGAGGGTGGTTTGTTGGGTGGTGAGGGAGGGTGTACTTGAGTCGGTGGGGTTTGTGCGGAGGGTGGTGAGGTGGGAGGGGGTGATGTCTTTGTCTAGGTAGGGAGAGGAGAGGTATGGGATGTCGGAGGGCCAGTTCCTTGGTTTTGACATGGTTGGTTTTGAGGGGTTGTTGGTGTGTGGTTGTTAGGGTGGTGGTCATGGGGGAGTGAAGATTGTTGGCGAGGCTGAAATCTTGAAATTCGGTGTTGAATGAGGCTGGAGCCCACCACACCACCACATCACGAGTACTACTAGGTTCTACTAACACAGGTCAAGGATTACCTATGCATTACTCGATGGAACTTTTCTATAGGGGCAGGTGATGCGTCTCGAAATGATATCATTGCAAAGGCAAGCCGACTATTTCGACTCCCAACTATACTGCATGCTTATGTTTCCACAGCCCCAACCCGATTTTTCAAGGTGTCAATTTCCTTGTGCTGTTTGTCTCTTCACGGCTTTCTCTTTTCAGCATGATGCCTCAATTACACACACACAGCCTGTAGTACTCCTCCTCGAGCGTACACGTTCTTTTCCCCTTCTCTTCACGCACACCAAATGCCCTTAATGTGACATCACCTCGCTGTTACGCTTCGTGCCTAGGTCCATCGAGTAGGCGAGCCGCCTGTCCTGCGTCAGGGGCAGATTCAGAATCTTGTTGCGGAGCTCAGAGTCCTGGATCTCATATTAGCATAGTTCGTCAATGGGTTGGAAGCGCCGGTAAGGCATACCTGTTTCTTTCTTCCGAGCTTCAGAATCTCCTTCGCCGTCTCGTCAGCCATGTCCGACACAGCCGCATACCTCATCAAGTCCGTCTCTGGCACCTCCTCATTCATCGCATGCAGGCCGGCCTGCAACCTATCCAAGACCATGGCCTGTGTGTTCTCTCCCTTACTCCTCTGTTGCAGTAAAGTGAGGAAGAGACTGTAAATCTCGCCGCCGGAAGACCACCCTGAGATGGTGCCCTGGCGTCCTTCGAATTGAGCAATAAGCGACGATAAAGTCGCGTAGTCTCGCTCAACAATCGCTCGCGGGGCGACCTCGTTTGCGAGTACGCGATGCGCTTCGTCGAAAGATCCGGCGCGGAGAAGGCACTCGACCTCGCCAGAGGCATCCTTCTTGACACTGCGCATGTACAGTGCCAACGCCTCCCACACCCAAGCCGAAGGGATCTGCAGCTTCTGCGTGAGGGCCGCAAAGTTGGGTCCAGACTCGGGTCCGATCTGACCAGCATGCCTGCAGAGCTGTTCCTTGATAGCCTTGGCACGGGCCTCGGGGTCGCTCAAGTGCAGGATGACGAAGATGGCCTCCAGCCACTCTCCAGCACTGGTGAGTTGGGAAGCGTAGGCGAGGGTGGCGGCATCGGCCTTCTCCACAGCATTGCTGCCGTAAGAGACCTTGCCAGTGCTGACGAGAGCCTGGCCAAGTTGCCACGACAGGCGCATGTCAAGCGGTGACAGTTGTGAGTTCTCAGGACGAAGGACAGCCTCAAGATCAGTGTTCTCATCAGCGTAAAGCTGCAGGAGACCCCAAAGAAGATCTTGTCGGCTCGATTCATCCTCGTCCTCCCAGAGAGGCTTGATGCCCTGATCAATGTACCAAGGATGCGGTTTTGACTCTCGCTCCTGATCCACATCGCTCTTGAATTTCCGCACAGCCATTGACAGATCATCCTGCTTCGCGATCGCATACCACAAGCGCAGACCAAAGGCCTGCTTCCAGTCCAAGCCAAACTTGCTGGAGATGACGAACGACTCGATCCGATCCTCCGCAGGTACACCCTTCATTCCCTCGCAGACACCCACGTTACCGCTTAGCAGTTCGTAAATAGTTCGAATGGACTCGGAGAATTCAGACAACATCTTGGAATCGCGCCAAACCTTAAGCTGCTCACGCATGTCTTTCTTGACAGCATCACTCGACCCGATGAGTGCGACGAGAGTGCCGAGGCGAAAGTTTTTGCCGTCAAGAAGAAATTTGCATGCCTCGGCGACACGGTGTCCAGCCAAGCAAGCAACAGCCTTCTCCTCGCTAGAAGCAGCCAAGTCGGTGCTCTTGGTTGAAGACTCGCGCACAAGATCTGCCCAATAGTCCGAAAGAGCTTGACGACGGGCCTGTGATTCGTCCTTGTCGGTAGCGCTGAGATCAATTTCGTCAAAGAGAATACTGGCAAGCTCCCAAACGCGCTTCTCCTGAGCAATGGCAGGATCATTCCTGTCTTCGTTATGGAAAATGTCCCTCACTTTCGAAACTTCAAGAGAAGCAGCAGGGACGTCCTTCACCATATGGATCTTGGTAAATTGGTCTTGTGCTCGAAGATACTTCTTCGACGGCTGGATCAAAGTTAGCCAGATCCGCTTCACAGCATTGTTGGGCTGTGAGTCCTCACCTGTGTAGAGAAGTTGGCAAGCCGGACAGATTGTCTATCGGTTTGCACCTGCGGTCTCTGAAAAGCAAGTACACCAGCCCCGTCTCGAGTAGTCTGCCCAAAGCGCCGAGAAGCACCCGTAGTCACGACCAAGGTCTCGCTAGGTCCCCAAGTCGGTCGACCAGCGTCATGGAACGCTTGCTCGGTCTCATCCATAGTGAGAGTCTTGTCTTGTCGTTCATACGGCCACTGTCCAAAATGCACCAACAATCAGTATTTTTTCCTTTAATTCAAAACAGGAGCGTAAATACACAGCAATGAGACCCAATCCAGGACAGAACGTTACACGGCAACGAGGGAACCAACCTTTGGGAAACCTTTCGAGGAGGTCGATGCCCGCATGCTTTGTGCCATCGACTTCGGTTTTTCGAACAGAGAGTTCATTAAGTCAATGCTGGTGGCAAAGCCCCGGCCCTTATCAGCGGCAGCCAGGCGAGTACTCGCAGCCATGCCTCCCATCTGGTTGGGCTTGGCCACACTCTTTCCCCAGATCGATGTCTTGCGATCATCTACCTCCTCACCCTCAGCATCAGTAAACCTGGGTTGCCGAGATGGCGAGTCGTTGTAATCACGAAGCTGCTGCCGATCCCTTTTCATAGGGCTCACTGTTTTGCGCAACATTTCAGTCCAATCGTCGCCATCTGCGACCTCGAGCTTCACGGGACCAGCCGAGTCCTTCATGGCTCGCATCCTGGCCCTAAGGATGCCACCAGGAGTGCCCACCTTGGCAACCGGTCCTCCTTCTGACGAGATATCGTCGTGCTCCGCGGCAAGATGCTGTCCAACGGAAGATCTCGCCATCTCTTCGTCGTCAGACATGTCATATTCTTCGCCCTGGTAATGGTCGTCGTCGTCCTCCTCAAGTGCGAGGCGCACGTCCCTGGGCGCGGAATCCGCGGAGCTAACCCCTAAAAAAGACTGCTGCATGGGCTGCTCATCTTCATACATCTCCTCCTGGCCGTCAAACGCACCAGGCACGCCACGAGGTCTCCTGAAGTCGAAGGTATCATCGCGCATGTCCGAGTCATCAGAGCCCTCAAACCCAGCTTGGCGAGAGTCAACAACGGGAAGGCTGTTGTTCGTCTCGTCCATGGGCTCAAGGTCATCGTCGTCATCGGAATCATCCAAGCCGTAGGTCGTAAAATGCTCGACTGAGAACACCCAGACACCTGTGTCCTTGTCGTAAGACTCGAATGTCGTGTCAGGGATACGCTTCAGACGCTCAACGTGCTTGTTGAAGCGCTTCTGGTCAGTAGGGGCACGCCTGTCACGAGCACCACGCGGCCAGGATTGCTCAAGGGTGATACGGGCAGGCACGTTGAGACCCTTGCCAACCGGGGGCTTCTTGGCGGCAACGGGATAGACGGTAGCGGAGCGGGGCTCAAGCTGGATGATGCCACCGCAGATCTCGTCGAGGTCAATGGAGCTCAGGTCAACAGGCACCTTGAACTCAATAGATCCAACGTTGTCGCGGCCAACCGTGAAGTGATCGATCTTCTGACGCTGCACACGGTTCATGTTCTGGAGGTCTTCCATGGGAGGACTCATCCAGTAACGGCCAGGGGCGTTGTCGAAGCCAGAGGTCGAGTTGCCCTCAGGAGTGACAGAGTTATCCTCCTCATGGACGACGCCGAGCTCGGAGTTCTTGGTTTGATCGCCCTCAGGGGTCCTCGAGCCATTCGAAGCATTGTTGGCGGGTCGGGTCTGGCGAGGGGTCTCTTCCTGCACATCCTCAGGGGCAGGGAGAGCGCGGACTGGGGTACCTTCCTCGGCCTCAACATTGGCGGTATCAAAGCTGACCTTCTTGGCAAGCTTGCGAGATCCAGGGTTGGAATCCATTCCAGACTTGTCCTTCTGAGGGGTGGAGAACAGATCGCTTCTAATATCTCTATTGATCACCAGCTTCTTCGACCCTGTGCTGCCGTACCATCTAGCACCTGAGCTGGAAGAAAACGCTCCAGGGTTCAGGATGGAATCCTCGGCATTGTACGTCCTCCGCAGGTTGTTCGTGGACATGCTCTTGCTCAAGCCGCTGCTGCTGCTGGCAGCACCGAGCAGACTGCGTCCGAGGTTGGCATTACCAGGAGTGCTCGAGATGCTGCTAGCAGGACTAGCACCAGGGGTACCGTAGTTGCTGTACGAGAAACCGAAGCCTCTCTTCTGCGGAGTATTGAAACGGGATGCGGAGGCGGGATTGAGCTTGTACATCGGCAGGATGGAGCCCCGGCGCGGCTTGGAGTTGCCATTGAGGGAGGTGGCAAGTGGTCCGGGGTTTTGGACCTCGTTGCCTCCAATGCCGGCGAACAGGGAAGGGCTGCCGTAGGCGGACACATCGTTGAGGTTGGCAGTCAAGCTTTGAGGAGCATTGCTGGCCTGTTGAGAGTTGCCCTGAATAGAGTTACCCAGACCCTGGTTCTGTTGCTGCTGGTTGTTGTTTCCACTAAAGAGGGAGCTGCCCTGGTTCTGTGTCGAGTTGCCGAACAAACCACCTCCAGTATTTTGCGCTGGGCCACCGAAGAGGCTGGACTTCTGCTGGTTCTGGTTAGTAGAGCCGCCAAAAAGGCCTCCCCCGGTGTTCTGCTGCTGGTTCTGCTGGTTGTTCATTCCGCCGAACAGACCTCCGCCAGTGTTCGGATTTTGTGTAGCGCTACTGCCGAACAAGCCACCCCCGGTCGTCGCAGGCTTGCTGCCAAACAGACTGCTACCGCCTGTCGCGTTGTTGCTGCCGAAAGCACCGGTGCTCTGCTGCTGATTGTTGGTGTTGCCGAAAAGACCGCCGCCGGTGTTCGTGTTCGCCGCGCTGTTTCCGAAGAGGCCTCCCCCAGTTGTCGCAGGTTTGGCCCCTCCGAATAGACCACCGGATTGTTGCTGGTTGTTGTTGTTCCCGAACAAGCCGCCACCCGTGTTCTGCTGCTGCTGGTTGTTGGCGTTCCCAAACAAGCCGCCACTCGTGTTCTGCTGCTGGTTGTTTCCGCCGCCAAAGAGTCCTCCACTTGTGTTGTTGTTCGCGTTGGCCCCGAAGGCACCTCCGGTGTTGTTGGCGGTACCAAATGCAGAGCCAGTATTGTTGTTCGCGGTATTTCCGAAGCTGAATCCTGTACCAGCGGGCTTCGGCTGATTATTGTTGCTACCGAAGAGGCCACCTCCCGTGCCGGTCGCTGAGGCTCCGAATCCAGTGTTTGCGGGTGTGCTGCCAAACCCACCAGATGCGTTATTACCGGAACCGAACAGACCGCCTCCTGTCGTGGCCGGAGCGTTGTTGCCACCACCAAACAGACCTCCTGCGGGCTTGTTTGCGTTGTTGCTACCGAAGAGGCTTCCGCCAGCGTTGTTGCTCCCAAAAGCGCTCCCGGTGTTGTTGGCCTGACCGAAGCCCGTGCCTGCGGCGGGAGTCGTAGTTGAGCCGAAAAGGCTGCCAGCTGGCTTCGCGGTCGTGCCAAACGCCGAGGTTTGCTGGGTAGCGTTATTGTTCGAACCAAAACCGCCGAATCCAGAGCTTTGGCCAAAAGCACCAGCACCGCTAGGGTTCCCTTGACGTCGTCCCTGGGCGTAATCGGCTAGACGCAACTCTTCAGCAGACCACTTCTTGTAGGGGTCCTGGAAGGCGATGTTTTGGAACGAGTTTGTGGTGTTGCTCGTCGTCTCCTTCTCAGTATATGCCTGAAAGGGTGTCGAGCCTGTGCCTGGCGGATCGTTGCCACCAGCAGCGGCACCGAAGCCCGTTGAACCAAACCCGGTCGATCCTGCGGCAGTGTTGCCGCCTCCGAAGAGTGACCCTCCGGTGTTCGTAGAGGTGCCGAAGGCAGGCTTGGCCTGGTTGTTGTTGCCGAACAGACCCCCGCTTGTGTTGTTGCCGCCTCCGAATGCGTTGTTTGTCGTCGTCGAGGAGCCAAAACCGCCAGAGCCAAAGCCGCCACTCGTGTTGTTGTTGTTGGCGGAAGCGCCGAAGAGACCAGTTCCAGTGGCACCAGCCGCTGGTGTCGAGCCGAATGTAGGCTTAGCACCAAACCCGCTGTTTGCGTTCGAGCCGAAACCTTTGTTCACGTTAGCACGGCTATTCCGTATTGTATCATCCACGAAAGGCAGCATACCAGAGCCACCAAACGCTGAAGGGGTGTTCTGTTGGTTGTTGTTGTTGCCAAAAAGACCGCTTCCAGAGTTGTTTGCGCCAAAACCACCAGTGTTGGATGTTCCGAACCCTGTCAATCGTGTCAGGCCACCGGATTCCTTGTCGATTGAGGGGGACGACAGCGGTGACTTACCTGATGTTGTGTTGTTCTGGCCAAAGCCGCCGCTACCAAAGCCGGTGCCGGACTGCTGACTATTGTTATTTTGGCCGAAGCCACCGAATCCGCCAAACGACATTTTGAAGGTCGCCTGTTACCGGACGGATCGGTTATGGGGTTGTGGTTGAGAGGATGTGCACGCGCGTTGGAGGTCGTCCCAAATTTTTAGGAAAACGACGTCAGTCGGTATCGCGCGTCGTCGGGAATCGCAACGAGCGCAACGCCGGGCGCGTCAAACGAAGCCTCGGTCAAGCTGTCGAGAGAATCGATGAGTCGTCGAGCGAAATCGAATCGACAAAGGAGACGGGAGTCGCGGCGATGCGGTCCGCGTCGAGTGACTTGGTGATGGTTTCGAGCCCAACGAAGAAACTCGCGCCCCTTGCAAGCAACGACGCTGTTCAAGGTCGCGCAGCAGGGGTTCGTATGGGAAAAGACGAAAGTAAGTTAGAGAGGAAAAAGAAAAAGAAGAAGTCGAGGTGGATGAGGGCAGTCACAGAGAAAATAAGGGACGGCGTGGGGGAAGACTGGACGCGCCCTTATTTGCAGCTGAGCAGCTCTCTTGATCCAACAGCGTGGCGTGTAGAGAGAAGTGCAGTGCAGAGCAGTTGTGGAGGGAAGAGGGAGGGTGAGGTGAAGTCGGGCGGTTGGTTGGAAAAAGACCTGCTGCGGCTGGGCTTGGGTCCGCGTCCGGCCTGGAGCAGGATTAGGTACCTGTAGGTACTAATCTACAGCAGTTACAGTGACTTGCCCGCTATAACGGTGCTCAAGAGTCAACTGAGTCGCTGTGCACAGCGTCCAGGCTACTTTAGGCAAGCAAAGGCAAGCTCCAATCCACTGTTCTGATTGGCCAAAGCTCTCCCCGGCTGACTAACCCGGCTCAACGCAAACATCCAATCAGTATCTACGAAGAGCTCCTCCAAGGCAGGTTCCTCTCTGCCTGGTGGCAGCCTGGACAGTACCTGACTCAGATGTACCTCGTGACAAACTTTCTGCAGTAACTCATCACCGATTGCAAGCATAGAAAGCATTGACACTGGCCATAGCATGACAATTGACCGTCTGCACTGATTACAAGGAAGACAAATGGTCACGTCATCACTCAACGAGGCATACTTTGCTTGCGATTGTGGCTTGTAGATCCGGTTGTCTGTGCTTAGCTTTCGACCGTGCCCGTGGGACACTACCACCACCACCCACAGCAGCTCTTTGAGTGGAATCGCGAAGTCGCGTCTTTGGTCGCGTCCACCACCGACCTCCCCTCCACCAACCGCCCATCGCAGCCACATCCAGCATTCTCTCCAGCAAACAAAGGGAAAATGCCCTCTTCTTTGTCGCAACACCTCCAGTAATTCTCCAATCATCAGATCCTCTCCACAAGGCGACAGAAGCCTCCTCAATTTGCGACCGAGCCTGTCGCTCATCTAAAAACATTTTCCTTTCTTTGAACCTACGTACAGGATGAACACACATGCGACACCGCGACCTTTTCCGGTGCGATCAATACCGGGAGGCTCAACACAGCAGCACCAGCAATCTCTTCACCAGCAGCAACAACAGCAACATAGACAATCCTCAGCGCCTCAACAACAAATGTCAGAAGATGAATATGCCCTCATCCCCGAGGAAGATCGCATGCACATTGACGAGGTGGTGAGTCTGCCCTCCTGCTTGCCCTCTCTTCTATGACCTCGGGTCGTGTGAAGAAGAATGCGCTGACATGCAATGCGCCAAAAAGTTCGACCTCATGGACATGAAGAAAAAAGGCTACCTCAACAGCTATGAATTCCGCCACTCCCTCGCCGCCCTAGGTTTCGACCTTCCCAAACCCGACTACTTCAAACACCTCGAAACATACGGCACCGTCCCCCAAGACTGGCCCTCCTCCTCCCACAACACCTGCCCCGTCAATCGTCTGATCATGCCACTCGATCAGTTCCGGTTGTGCGCCGCGCGGTTGATCATGGATCGCGACCCAAGGGAAGAGGCGGCGAAGGTGTTTAACATGTTTGATTATGATCAGGATGGAATTATTTCGTTGGAGGATATGAGGAGGCTGGCGCAGGATATCAAGGAGGAGAGAGCGATGAGTGATGAGGAGATTCAGGGGATGATTGAGTATTTGGATCATGATGGGAAAGGGGGTGTGAATCTGGAGGAGTTTATCCAGATGATGGAGGAGGCTGGGTAGGATGGTGAGGTTGTGTTTGTGGATGGTCTGCATTCATCAGGGCTGGCAGAGGAGGTATCGGCAATCGGGGGCAGGTCACACCTGGCAGAGTGCTAACGATTGTTCCCAGTGTCGAGCTATAACCTCTCGGCACAAGATGTGGCCAGTCCAAAGACGTACAAGGGGAGGGAATGCGGCGTCAAGGAGTTCAGGTTCAGGGAGTCTTTTGGGTTACAGTCCAGTGAGCGTCCATCACATTTCAATAGTCAGAATCCTCCTAGGCGATATCAAGGGCACGCGATACGATCAAAGGGAAAAGTCATCTAGACGGATCAGGTATATTCTCCTCAAACCACGTCGCTCTCTGCTCTTCTCTTTCTCCCCCTTGATGTCTTTCTGTCCACTTTACCTCTCTCTCTCTTTCATTCTACATACTGCGCTCCCCTAAGAAACGGAGGTTCGATCGACAAAAAACCCAAGAGTTCAGCAATCCTCCACAACCCCAGGCAAAAGTACACCCAATGTCCATCACCAGCCCGTCTCCCCTCAACTATGGAAGTCCCAACGTGGACGAGAAATGTTGCCCCCCAGGGACCACGCCGTCCCGAGGCAAGTACAAGTGCGTCGATATTTTCGGTGCCGTAGAGGATGGGTAGAAGTCGGAACTCAAAGAAAATCGCGAATATAATAAAGGAAGGACGAGAAACAAAGCACCTCCAACGGGAAGAAGAGGTATCAGTTCATGACGCTCGGAGAAGAAGGAACAGAGGGGAATCGGCGGATGCATTCATCGTAAACCAGCCTCTTCTTCTCTAAAACTGGATCAGATCCTGGTTCTGCTTTTGTTGTTGCGGCTGTTGCTGTCCGAAGGGGTTGTTGCTCATCTGACCGTTCATGCCAGCAGGACCAGTGGCATTGGGTTGGCTGTAGTTCATGGCCGGCATGCCAGTGAATTGCTGGCGCATGAAGGGGTTGTTACCAGTCGCCTCGGCCTGAAGACGTGCGGCGCCGGAACCGGCACTGTTGACGAAAGTACCAGGGGCAGTGTGCTGAGCGGGGATACGGAGGTTTCCTGTGTTGCCGAAGGTATCCATGCCATCGCCGCCAGCCAGAAGGGAGTTCAGCTTCGCCTCGTGCTCGTTAAGCTCCTTCTGTGGTGTGACGAAAGCATTCTGTGCCTGAGGCTGGCCGAAAGACTGAGAGTGCTGCAGTGGCTGGGGTTGTTGCTGCTGCTGCTGGTTACCGAAGTTGGACAGTGTCTTCTGCTCCGGCAGAGATCCCAGGGACCCAAGCGTTGGCTTGGCAGACTGGGATCGGTTGAATTGAGCGAAAGGGTTGTTTGAGCCTGTCGGAGTAGGCTGGATTGCCTGTGGTTGCTGCATAGAGCCTGTAGCCCAGGGGTTGTTGCTACCGGGCTGCTCGGGGGAGGTGGGAGTCTGCATTTGTTGCTGCTGCTGTTGCTGTTGTTGGAAGTAAGGGTTGTAGCCGGTTGGCTGAGGTTGGAATGGCTGCTGCTGCTGTTGCTGCTGACCAAACATGTCCGTGCCGTATCCAGTCTGCATCTGCGGCTGCATGCCGAAACCACCATTGTAACCCGTCTGGTAGCCGGTTTGCTGAGGCTGCTGGTAACCGGTGTAGGCGTTGTTCATAAAGCCAGTCTGCTGATTCTGCATCTGGTTTGGGTCCACGGGGTTGGCGAAGAAGTCAACCTGGTTACCCTGCTGATAGCCCTGGTTGAATCCGGTTGGTTGAGGCTGTGCTGGTTGGTTAACCTGAATGAGATCGTCGTCGAAAAGCGACGTTGCGTTGGCCGTGCTTTCCTGTTCTTGCTGACGCCGTCTCTCATCCTCCTCTTTGCTGAGCTTGATCGCCTTCGCAAGATCATCGTCGTCTTCCCCTACAGCTCCGCCGCCATGTCTGCTTTCCCTCCTCTTGCGATCCTCCTCTTCTTGGTACTTGCTAGCTTCGAGGGCAAGGCGGTATTCGGCATCCTCCTCCTCGTTCATAGGTCCGACCCTTCTCTCGCGTGGCTGTCGGCGCGAAGATGAGGGTTCCGCCCCTTGCGGCCCATACTCTTCAAGACCAGTGACACGAGACTTCCATGACTTGCGGTCGCTTCGTTCGGCGCGTAGACGCTCTTCGTCGAGGACAAGAGATGTGAGCTCCTTGGCGGCGACCCGCACTACATGGGCCTGTTAGCGAATATGGAGCTGGGTGGTGTGCGGGGGCGACCTACCGTTCTGGCCGACATCACGGCCATCCTCATCGACATATTGGAATTCGCGCAGAGTCTTGATGATGTAGATGTTCTGGCGAGCCCAGGTAACGACAAGTTCAGAACCCTCGTGCAAGCAGTAGTCGAGGACCTTGAGGGCCTTTAGAACGTGCCTCCAGTTCTTGCCCTTGTCGTTCAGCCGCTTGTCAATCATATCCATAATGTCGTAGAAGTCGTTGGATCTGCATTTCGATGCTTGTCAGCCCTTACTCCTTAGATTGCCAGCTACAGCCAGGTAAATTGCGTACGTGTTGAAGGTCATCTGAGCGATTTCGCTCATCTGAGTTCCGGTTGGACCCCATGGATCGTTACTGGTAGCTGCGTTAAACTGTCAGCTGTGCGCATCACGATATTCTCAGACGCCGATTGCCTACCATCTCTGACCTTGACCTGGGTGTTGGAGTAACCCTTGGTCACATTCCTCACGCTGCGCATTACCTTGGACATGATGGGCGATTTGGTGCTCCCGAAGGAAGCGAGAGAGCCCGAATTGGGGAGAAGAAAGGGTCGATGTAGCTTCTCGTGAGGTACGAGCAATTGTCGGCCAGGCAGACCAGCGGCTTTTCAGAGATGAATGCCGCGTATATGGTCGTGACGGTGACGAGGCGGGGCTGTGCGGAATGACGCAGGCGAGGGCGACAACGGAACAGAGAGCGCACAGAGACCTCGACACAAAATCAACAGGGCACGCCGTCTAGCACGGTCGCTCGAGTATGACAGGCTCGGGTCTCAGGGGACGGTACGACGTCGAGTCGCTGCTGCAAGGAGGATGCAACGGATGTGGCGGTCGGTCGGTCGCAAGCGAAAGCTGTGCGATGGAAGCAGCCTTGACGGGGGAGCTGGGAGATAAAGGAGGACAATGGGTGCGGTCTACCGTCGACAGGAAGGGTAGTATACGGTACGAGAGAGCTCCGACGGGCTGGTTGTCGAAGGATTCACGCTGCAGAAGGATGAGAAGAGAGATGATCTGCTGGAAGATGGTGGTCGTGCTTGGAGGAGGATGGGATTGTGTGGTTTGGGCCGAGCGAGCGGCTGCCACACGGCGCCACTGGAGCCGCTACTACACCCAGCACCACGGCCCAGCGCCCACCCGCACCAGCGCACCACGTAAGCAACGTCATCATTAAACACCGCCCGGCAGCCCCCAACTCTAAAGGTGAAGGGGCACTTGCGCGTCGCTATTTTTCCACACGACCCGTGATTCTCGATCAAGCCACGGGCGGATAGCCTGTCTATGCTTGGTATTCCATATTTCCGTGTGCTCCTGCTCTCATCTCACGAGTCATCGAATTGGGTTGGTTGAACCCATAGCTCTCATCAAGGGCCACGTCATTGACGACCTGCTCTTCTTGGTCACGCTACGCTTCCATTTCACTCACAGTCCTGCGTGTCTACACTCAGCGAGAACTGCCTTTCTCGAATTTTCAAGTGGAAGCAAGGTCACTGAGTGGCGCGAGGCCGTCTTTGGCAGGCTTCTGGAAGCCTACCCGTGTAAAGCGCAAAGCAAGCACACACACTTCACCGGAAGCCATGGCGATAGAATTTCGGACTTTTCATCGAACTTTGACTTAGCTAATTCCATATCTCTCCTTTGTCGCCTTCCCTTCCGATGCAATGATTCATATGTTGTCATGATGTCACGTCTCCCAAGCTACGGTCCCATGTGCTCATCACCATGCATCAGCAACAGCCAGGCGTATCCCAATACGCTCGCAAAGCCACATCAATCAGCCCAAGGCCCAGTCGACTTCGCCTCGTATTCCATGAGCGCATCTCCATCATTACCCGGGCTCTCAGGATCCTTGTCTCGCGGACGCTTTGGCGACGGTATCTCATCGGCCTCTTTCATCCCAACGTCGTCCTCATCTTCACGCGCTCTCTTCGGACTCGCCGGGTTGCTAGGGCTAGCCGAGGTGCTGCCAAAGTTCATTGAAGCCCGATCCAGCCAGTAGGGTGACCGCGTATGAAGATCTCTCTGTTCGACGACGTTGGGATCGCTCTGTTCTGTGCTAACACGTCCGGGAGATGAAGACTGTGTCCGCTCGTTCATTACCTCGCCAATGTTCATTCTTGTGAGCAAATCGGCGGCAGGGCTGGTGGACAGAGTGAAGCCTGGCCTTCGCTGAAGAGTGAGTCTAGGTATCGACACCGTAGGCGAGGTCTCATTGGGCTCATCATCGACGATCATAGGAGTGTCCCTACTCGAGCCAGCGGATAATCCACCAGCATTTCCAGACTGTTGAGACAGCGGTGACGAACGGAATATGTGAGGTCCGTAGGACACCACCGATGAAAATTCCGGCGATGTCGAATGAGAGTTGGCAGGTGTGTCTCCGATGAAAAGACCAGGCTCGTCGCCAACAGGACTCGAGGTCGCGTTTCTGGGCCTCTGCGGTGTCTGGAAAATCCCGGGTGAGTATCGCCCCTCAGAGGCGGCTTCTGGTGATATCACCCCAGCGGTCGGGTTGTTCAAAGGCGGCGAGATGAACAGGTTTTCGGAATTCGTATCATCCCGGGACGCGTATGAATCACCGTCTCTATCGTCAGAGCTTGGTTCAGGTTGTGGTCCTAGAGGCAGCGGAGTCTGAGGCTCAGCGGCTACCAGCTCATCGCTGGGCTCCCTAGGAGATGATGGAGATGGGGACTTGAACTCCCGCGGTTCATCGTCCTCGACGAAGAGGCCCTCTTCTTCATCCGATGCCGCATATTCTGGCGCCTCTTCTAGTGCCTCTTCTGCTGGCTCGTCTAGCAAGATGGCTTCCTGAGGGGTGGCGCCCCGTGTCAGGTCCGATATAATTAGTCTAGATCCTGTGATGACAACATCATTATCGGCGGTGACTTGGGAGTTCAAGCCAGTGCTGGGATCCAATGTTGTGCCAGGAGCAATGTCCGTCTCTGCTTTCACCTCCCCGTCGTCCTCAGATGCCATGGAAACATCTCTGTGTTCACAGCCTCCGAGGCCATTGCCGCCGCTGTGTCCATCATCATCATCATCATCATCGTCATCGCCATCGCCATCATCATCTTCGTCGTCCGCATCATCACCCATGTCCACGTCTGCAGCAAGACCAGGGCTTTCAAGACCCGACTCCGGGGTGGGCATGCCATGTGGGAAACCTTCGAATGGGCCAGCATCGTCATCGTTCCCGTGCCCAGCACCGTCGCCGTCATCGTCTGGGTTGCTGCCATCATGAGAGACACCTCCGTCTCCGGAACCGTCGCTGTCAGAGTTGTCGCTGGTGTCGTCATTTGGGTCTGGAGTTGGTGTCGGAGTCGGGAGCCAGTCGCCGCCAACCGGTCGGGCTCCCCGTAACGCCTGGATCACGAACTGGAAGTCATCTTCAGTCGGCTGGTAGTTAGCAGGCACCAGTTTGAGGTTCCTAATACGCCGGTTGATGTCATCCTGAATGTGAGGCTTCCTCGTGACACTGGTGTTCAAGTACGATAGGAAATCATGGTCTCGGATGACTTGGAGCTGCTTATCCTTGCGCCACAAGCTGTAGTCCCATAGCCTCGCATGATCCAATCCACGCAAACACATGAGCGTGTCTAATCCCTGAAGGGTTCTGAAACTGCGCATCAGCCGCATGTCTGGGTGTCTGATCGTGATGTCCTTCATGTATCTGATCACAGCTCTCGGCTCATGACTTCGTCGCATATGCTCAGGACAGGACTCTTGAATGTAGATTTCCATAGTCTTCAGCCTGATCGCCTGAGGGAGGCGGAGTAGACCCTGAGTTCTCTTCGAGACATACTTGCCTTGTCGGGTCTTCTTGTTCACCAGCGCTTGAGAGCCTTTCCAGAAGATCTCAACATGCTGCAGCCGTTGAATTCGATATTTGATTCCCGCCGCAAAGCGATCCTATTCGCCCAGGGAGCTGAAAGCAAACCGATTTAGGCCTACGAATAGATGAATTCCAACGAAACACCACTGTTTGGACACCAGTAGCGGTGCCAGGAGGTCGTTTGGTTCAATGGCGTGCGTCAGATCACACTTTGCCTTCCCAATGTGGAACTTATGGAAGAGCTTGTATTTGCCCCGAGCATTTCTCCGAATGAGCTGCAAGTCTTCTCCCATCGGGTAGGGATCAAGTCGGGACAGGACGTGGACGACCTCGTTGGGGAAGACGAGAACCATCTTCAGAATCTTCAATCTGATATGATCCGGAAGCAATTTCCAATCGTGCACCAGTGGCGTCTGGTCGTCTGAATATTCAGCGTCTCCAGCATTGGGAAGCTGGCCTTGAGGGGTTGTCGATTCGTCTCCATCCTCGCCTGCGCCCAGTGCTATCAGAGCTTGGTCCTGTTCTTCCTGGCTGTACGTGCGCCATCTCAGATGAGGGTGAACCATGTCTGGATGAGGACTGATATTGGACTCTCTGCAAGACAATCCGTAAATTTCCTCCCAAGTCAAGGAGAGAGGGTCACCCAAGATATGAAGTTTCGCTTCGTGATGCCATGACTATTCACAACATTAGATTCAGGCAACTAAACATGCCGTCATGATACATACCGCCCTTGACTGTCCCGGCAAACGAAGAGCATGATCCGGGGGCTCTGGGTCGAGGGCTCCACGAATGATCTCAATGATGGCTTGGGCGTCGCAATCTTCTTGAGCCTCAGCCAACACCTCTCTGAGGGCCATGATTCGCGCTGTGTCGACATCCCGCAAGGCAAGGATCTCGCGATTTTTTTCTAGGATTTTGGTTCGCGAATTGCGCAACTGTCGTTTGAGCGTAGCATTCTTCTCTTTTTCTCTGGCAATCAATCGCTTGCGGTTGTGCAGAAAGAATTCAATTCTATCCCAATGCTGAAGCAGGGAGAAAGATGTCGGCTGGTCACCCACTAGGTTGTCGATATCGGAGTTGCCGTCCTCGGAGCCTGAGGTGACCGATTCCTCATCTTCATGGAAGTTATCCATTGCAAGGTTGAGGGAGAGGTCCAAGATTTGGGAGTGACGAAGACGCAGAAGGATGCCAGAACCGCTCGTAAGCTATCGCTCCTATATCAGAAGTGCGATGTTGCAGAAACGTTTGTGCTTCTTCTGGAGGGTGAAAGAGTCTCCGTACGGTGTCGAAGCTTGTGAAAGGTTTTCCTTCACTCTATATTGGCCGGGCCTCCCATTCCGTGACCATGAACTCACTGAAACTCGCGAACTAGCCAGAAGAACGATCACGTCGAGATGCTGAAGGTCGATTAGCAGCTGGGCCTGGAAGCTGACGTGTTGATCCGACCTCCAGACGAAAAGGTACAAAGGAGGTGAAGAAAGGCACACACATGGGAGGAAATGTGAGTGTGTAGGAGAGAAGGTTGGGGAGAACAAGAGACGAAAGCCCTCGTGCCTTTTATAGTGCTCCGGGAGTAGAATGGTGAGTAGAATAGGAGGAACAATGACGTTCTCAGGGCTCAATGGGACGAAAGCACACTTACCTTTGAAGCACAATCACCTATTCTACTGTTCAGAGGCTACGAGAAACACAATTGATTGGTTTCCTCAAGCTCTGTGAGGTTGGTGTGTGATGTTGAACTTCAACCCTGGAGATGCAAGCTATGAACTTGAGGGCCTTTGAGAGGAAGTGGTAGACACAACAAAAGATGCACGAAGGAGAAACATCGTATCATGACTTTGATGGCGAAGGCACTGATGCAAAAGCACCGATGTTTCCTGCTGCCTATTTCATTCCGAGCAGCCATATCTTACACCTTGGTCGTACTCCAGAGAGCGGACAGTTGTGATCTCGGAGCGTGAGTGGGTCGCCTGCCGTGCCGAGTCGGTCGGTCATCGGGCTGGTGGATCTGAATCATGGTCAGGGCTCCGTGAATTGTCAGCATCTCACAATAACTCATCCCAACCCCAGTTGTTCCTTGTAGAGCAAATGCGGTCATCAATGGCCACAATAGCTGCAGCGAATGAAAAAGAAACGGTGCTCTGTTGAAAAGAAAGGTCGCCAGATTCGATCTAGACTCCATAACAGGTCGCAGATAAAACAGTCTAAGTGTGCGTGTGATATTCCAAGTCTTTCCCGTTGTATTCTTCTTTTCTTCTCGCAACATAAGGAAAGGATGCCAATGAGACAGCGCTACCTGGTACAAAATTAGACGTTCACAACCATCCCCTGCCTGGCTTACAGAGCAATCCCCTATTGTTGCCACTTGCGG
Organism: Sarocladium kiliense; assembly: GCA_030734395.1. Lineage (NCBI taxonomy): Eukaryota > Fungi > Ascomycota > Sordariomycetes > Hypocreales > Sarocladiaceae > Sarocladium > Sarocladium kiliense. The sequence continues at coordinate 1,334,523 of JAUZTG010000044.1, forward strand.
AAGGTGTCCATGACGCTTGTGAAGACGACAAGGAGGATACCACCACCGGGACCGAGACGGAGAACCTGTTCATGATTAGTATGGAACCTCGATGCAAGGGTTGACCATTGCGCATACCTTGGGAAGGAAGCCCTTGTAGAGAGCGCTGAAACCCTCCTCGCGAGCAACAGTGAAGACAGCAGGCCAGGCCCAGTTGTACTTGGGGACCTGACCGGCAACCTTGGGAGTGTTCTGGATACGGCTCTTGACGACATCCATGGGAGTGTTGAGAACAGTACCGACAGTGCCACCAATGGCACCAGAAATAAGGTCGTTGGTAACCTTGCTCTTCTTGTCAGTAGCGACCGGCAGCATCTGGCGGACCTGGAAGATGCAGCCAAAGTAACCAGCGTTCCACAGGATGTGCCTCCACATGGTACTCTCAAGACCTTGGTAGAGGGTCAGGATACCCTCGTTGCGGACAGTCTTGACAACGCAGTCGATCATGCCGTTGTAGCGGCCGGCAGAAGCCTTGTCCTGCAGACGAATCTTGACGAGCTCGAAAGGCACGACGACGATAGCCTCAGTGGCACCGGCGGTAGCACCTGTGAGGATGGAGAGCGGCTGGTTCATCTTGGCCATGCCGAACATGTTGCGGTAGACCTTGCCCCACTCATCGTTGGCAGCGAACTTGGTGGCACGCTTGGGAGCCTCCATGAGGATGGGAGCGCTGATACCACGGTATAGGCGAGAGAAGCTGTTGTTGCCGTCGTGTTAGTTCGAGTACGGTGAGGCTATGAGAGTGTCGGATGCGTACCCCTCGTTCCGGACAATCTTCTGGAAGCAGTCGACCATGCCATTGTACGACTCAGCACCGGCGCTCTTGCCTGTCTGCAGCTGACTATGTCATAGTCAGTATTCCGATCGGTCGTGTGGCGGTTGGGAATCGTACACTCGGGTCTTGACGACATCAAGCGGGTACCTGTGATCGGTCAGTATTGATTGCCGATGTCGGCATGTTCGACGAGCACTTACATGACCAAGATCTATTCCAAGAACGTAATTGAGTCAGTCAACTATCAGATCCCGAGGTCATAGGGTTGCCATACCTCCGAGACACCGGCAATGGCGCCTAGAAGATGGTCAGCAACAGCTCTCAAGACAGTCACGAGACGAGGGCAATTGCGCGATCACGAACCTGCGGCGAACTGGTAGACGAAAGGGAGAGGCTGCTCGGCCGACATTTTGGCGGTGGATCTGAGGACCGGTATCAAGCGACAGACAAGGCGACAGGCAGAGGAAGGACCGGGAGGATGTCGTGAAGGCGATGGTGGGGAGAGAAGGAGCAATGGCAGGCGGATACGGCTGGATTGGTGATGAGGATGGATAAAAATCGCGGTCGTGCCAATGGAGGACTCGCACGGGCAGCTAAGTGGCCCCTACTGCCCTGGCGTCAGGTCCGGGTCCCCTGTAAAACCGGCTGGGCGCCCCCACGTCGCGCGGCCTTGTGCTGGATTTGCGGCTTTTGGGGGGGACTTGCATCTCCGGTTAAATCCAGCCGGTAGACTAGGAACCTTACCCTGGAGAACTAGGACGGTGCTACACATTGAGGGAATAACAGCTTAGAGAGGCCGGAATATAATTCAAATTGTTTTCTGGAAATCATAATGTCGCTAGGCTATGGGTAAAAGGTCGTTTTTCTATATGCTTCCTGGTGTTCTTGGGAGCATGTGATTGCAGATCACAAAGAACAGCCAGACGAGTCAAAAGTACAATCCAACCCATCCACCTTCTCCGGAATCGCTTGAAAGCTCTCTCCCCATTGAAGCTAAAGAGTATCGCTACTCAAGCATCAGCTATTTCAATAGTGTTGAGAATCTAATAGACTTCCAAGCTCTGATTAGCTGCTCAGGCTCGATTTGTCCCTTCCTAAGCGTACACATGCACATGGAGAAACAAAATAGCGATGAAAGAAGTAACCAAGGCATTACTAAAAAACGATACCAAATAGTGATCAAGGTAGTAACCGCAATAGCAAAGAGTCGAAATAGTCGACGCAGTCTTAACGACAGCGAACAATTCAACTCCCCTGCAGCATGTTGACGATCGTGGGGCATCACATCCCCGCGTTCCCTCGACGCGCACTGCACGGGCCAGATGAACTACCTTAGGGCTAGACACAACGAGGGAGAACCCGCCCATGCAGCAACATGTCTTGCAGCGACGGTTAGTACCAAGAAACGAGCCCTTGTTGCCACGGCCGGCTATCGCGTCCCAGGAAGCCGAACACCCGTCAACTCATCATATCAACATACTGAGTCGCTTCGACTCATCGTGAGACGAATGGCATGGACTAGGCACCCCATGTGGTGATCGGCACCATAACCAAGCCCTTACCAACGGAGGATGCACAGGTTGAACCTCGAGGCACCGATTGGCTGCGCACAAACTGGGGTAGCATTGTGGCATGCCAGAGGAGAACGTGTGGAATAAATAGTCCGGACCTTTCCGAGCAAGCTGCACAAGTCGCGTTAATTGCTATACCATCAACAGCCAACACTCCGTAGGGTGGGTAGGCTCCCAAGGCGTTGACGCGCACAATCTCCAGTCATCCATCCATATCAGTGCCACCACCACCCCTCCATCCTTCCCATCGACCTGGCCCTCCCACACCACCAGAATCAGCACATTATCGCGAACACAGTCATGACACGCTGCAATTTTCATCCTTTCCAACTTCTAATAATTCCTCACCGGAAAGGCTACAACCCCTAACGACTTTCCAACCGGCAGCCAGAACCTCAGCTTGCCCACAGATATCACATCGCATCGCGACCGTTTGCTGCTATCGCCACCAACAGTACATTTTCAAGCTTGCGCGTTATAACACACCCCGAGCTCTCCGACGCCTCGAAACGCACCTTTAAATAAGCCGTGAGCCTCGAGTCTCACAGCGAGGTGCATTTTCAGGCGCACGGACGACCTCTCATTCCTTCGATACCGACTCCCGCCGCCAACCCATGAGTCACTTGCTGTGGAAATACTACTGGGAAGATGATGTCGATCGATTTCGACGTCTGCTGGCCCCGCCAGGCCAGGCATCCCAGTCTGTGTCCAAGAGTCCGGCCATAGGTAGCTCAGGAGGCTATCTGGGTGCGGCAAGTCCAGGGGCTCCTGGCACCTCCCCTCGAACTGGGCCGAAGCCGCGGAAGACTTCGACCTACTTCAACACTCCAGGCAAGACGAAGGACGGAAACACAGGATTGGGCAAGGCCGAAGTCAACAGTCGCGATTATGCAGGCTTAACGGTCCTACTCCGCGCTGCCTCATCCACGGCATCGAATGCAGCGGATTACGTCCGCGCTCTTCTCGCGCACCCCGCCATCGACCTTTACGTTCAAGACCCTGAAAGCGGCTGGAATGCCCTTCATCGATCATTATACACTGGCAACATCTCCATCGCGAGGTTGCTTCTCGAAAAGGAACGCGCGGATCTTAGTGGACACAATGTGGCTCTTGCGGGAAAGGTCGGCCAACTCATCAAGACCAAGGATCATGAAGGCAACAGTCCCTTCGACGTCTACAACTCGACTATTGCCACGAGATCTCTCAAGGCTGCGCGCCACAGCAGTGATTCAGGCGAGGATACGGATAGCGACGAGAGTGTTGATGTGTCACACGATGAGGCACCTCAAAAGCCGGAAGGCTTTCGCCTGGAGGCATATGGCGAGGAACTTTTCATGTTTGGTAGCAATAAGAACCTTTCACTTGGTGTTGGTGACGAGGATGATCGCCAGTATCCCGAGCGCATCCAGCTGTCTCGGCCAGACCAGCTCATCCACCGATTCTACCAATCCTATCTGGACCACCACGATATGGACTCGCCTGCTGCCCTGCCTGATATGGACGACATTCCCAACCTCGTCAGGTCAAAGCCTCTTGTCATTCGGGATGTGGTAATGTCCAAACTGCACACCGCTATTTTGACATCGGACTCGATGGCGAATCTCTATGTTTGCGGTGTTGGACGTGGAGGACGTCTTGGTCTTGGTGATGAGAACACGCAGTTCAAGTTTGTTCCCGTTCAGGGCCCCTTTGAAGATAAACGCGTGCAGCAGATTGCACTTGGACAGAACCATTCGGTGGCTGTCGTAGGCAATGGTGAGCTGTGGACTTGGGGACTGAACTCCGACTCTCAGCTGGGTTACGTTCTTCCACCTCCTGTCAAGAGCGACGAGGAGCCGATGAGCCTCACGCCTCGCCAGGTGTTTGGTGTACTGAAGAAAGAAGTTATTCTTGGTGTTGCCGCATCAAGCATTCATTCAGTTGCCCACACTGGCTCTGCTATGTACACATGGGGGCGGAATGCCGGCCAACTCGCCCTGATGGATGCCGACTCAAGATCGCTTGACGTGCAACAGACACCGCGAAAAGTAGCAGCCTCACTTTTGACAGCGCCTATTGAGATGGTGTCAGCTGTGGACCGTGCAACTATTTGTCTGCTTTCTAACTACTCCGTCTGGGTCTTCACTAATTATGGCTACAACCTCGTCAAATTCCCCATTCCCGATGTCTTTACGAACCACAACCTCACGACAACTTCGTTCAGCAACCGCTATGATTCGGGCAGACGGGATATTTGCTATGTGACTGCGGGTGGCGACACCATCGCTGCTGTTACTGCACGCGGCGACCTCTTCACTATGCACTTGAATCACAAGACTGACGCGGGCCAACAGGCAGCGTCAACTACCAACCCTGTCAAAATGAAGAGCGCTGTGACGCCACCGCAATGTATCTGGGATGCTCGCAAAGATGGTGTTGCATCAGTCGGCGTTGGCGAACACGGGTCCGTTATCATCTGCACTGAATCAGGAGCCGTGTGGAAGAGGGTCAAGCGCGCTAAAGGAAAGAACGCCGGGTTCGTGGGCTCCTCCGACATCAAACGGAAGGATTTCAAGTTCGAGCGTGTGCCTTATATTACGAATTGTGTCGCAGTCCGCAGTTCGATTTACGGTGCATTCGCTGCTCTGCGCAGTGATAGCCGCGTCATGTCAACGGAAATTCATATTGGCGACAAGACCTTATGGGACGACATTAGTCCGCTCTTATGTCTTAATGACTTCGAAGCTACCGATGGCCACGAGGAGAAGACAGAGGCTGCCCGCCGATGGAAGGCAGCTATTGCGAAGGAGCATCCTGGCTCTGTTCCCTATGAGATTCTTCGCTCTCGTCATTTGGAGAAAGACATCAAGCAGTACCTAGACTTTGCTACTCTAGACGACACTGCTCCTGACATGCGTATCCGCACGTCGACGGCTCCAGAGCTCGAGTTCCCCGTCCATGGATGGGTTCTCTCTGCACGAAGCGCGACTTTTCGACGCGCTTTGCCACTCTTCCGACTTCGAGGACTAATTCCTGACAATGACTGTTTCTCTATGGAGACAGACCAGGGCCGGCCGATCATCACACTTAACGGTGTTGATATCCTAACCCTTCTGAACATCCTCGTCTACATCTACCATGATGTCATCATTCCCGTGTGGAAGTACACACGTGAATCACCCTCGGAGGCTGCCCGCTTTCGTCAAGTTCGCAATGAGGTCATGAAGCTCGCCACCAAGTTTCAGATGTTCAATCTAGAGGCATCTGCCCGACTGCAAGCAGGCTTGGAGAAGTCACTGGACGAAGATATGGAGGAGGCTGTGGCTGAGCCAAGATTCTTTGAGGATGGTGATGTGGTGCTTGAGTTAGATGGCGAAGACATCCTTGTACACAGCGCCCTCGTCTGTCAGAGATGCCCGTTCTTCGAAGGAATGTTCCACGGTCGCTCTCAAGGGCAATGGCTGGCTGGCCGACGTGACGAACTCCTTGCTGCTGAGAAGGTTCGCGTTGACCTCAAACATGTCAATCCCGAGACTTTCCACTACGTCCTTCAACACATCTACGCCGACACTGGACCTGAGATGTTCAACGATCTCGCAGCGGGTAATATCGATGAGTTCTCTGAACTGGTCATTGATGTGATGGGTGTTGCGAACGAGTTGATGCTTGATAGGCTGTCACAGATTTGCCAATTCATCATCGGAAAGTTTGTTACGACGCGGAACATATCGAACCTCCTAAACGAGATCAGCGCATGCTCTGTTACCAGCTTCAAAGATACTGGGCTTGAGTACATCTGCCTTCAGTTGGAGTCTATGCTTGAGAATCACCTCCTGGACGGACTGGACGAGGATCTCATCCTGGAACTCGATGAAGTTGTTCGCGATAACCAGCTCTGTCGCCTGCCATTCGCACGAAGTGGGCGAGCTGTGGCACTCTTGCATGAGGAAAACCCCGATCTCGCAATGGACATCGAGGAGGAACGTCGTCTACGCGTCAAGGAAATGGCATACAAAGTTGCGCAGAAGGAGGATGAGAAGAAGCTGTCATCGTCTTACAAGACTCGCTTCGGTAGCCTGGACGATTCTGCAGCATCACCATCGATCGAGCGCTCTCGACGCAAGTCTCGAACAAGCCGCAATGAACCATTCAGCCCTAGTTTGCGCCCGAAAAAGTCCATGGGAGACCTCATGTTCGACATGGAAGAGGACGAAACGTCAGCCAACATCAGCCCCATGTCGCCAGCTGTGCTGCCAAGCGAGCATCAACTGGACCTGGACATGGATAACATTCGGCTGCCGCAGCCAGGCCGGCACGGCAGGGGACTGGAGGAAGGGTCTCGCAGCCTGATCGGAACCACCCCTGGCTCTCCAGGCCTCATCCCGGAGATGGGCTCGTTGAAGATGGAGACACCGGAGCCGACTGCACTCGAGAAGGGCAAGTCCAGAAGCCCTTGGGCTGCCGCATCGCTACAGACAAGCAAGCTAGACCTCAGGAATATCATGTCTGAAACGACATCAAAATCTGCCTTGACGACTAGCCTTGCAGCTCAGAAAGCCCAGGAGGAATCGAAGTTGAAGCCGCTCGCCCCGATCAAGATGTCGCAGAAGGAGCGGAAGCGGCAATTGCAAATGCAAGCGGAGGCCCAGGTGGCTGCGCAAGCAGAGATGGCAAATCGTGTACCTTGGGAAAAAGTTGGATCGGGGTCGAAGCCTGCACCATGGAAAGCTGCCTCGCCAGCACCGAAGACCTCACTCAAAGAGGCTATGGCTGCGGACTCGCCCAAACTAGGCTCCCTCCCAGGCAACACGAAGCCGCTGGTGGCATCCGAAGCCAGCTCAAAGTCAGCAACCCGTCGCACAGCATCACCCGATACTCGCTTCCCTGGCCAAGGCCGCACTGTCAGCTCCCCTGCAGTTACCAACGCTACCGGATCGTCCGCACCTAGCTCTCAGCCTAAGAGCAAGCCTCTAATCCCACACTCCAAGTCTTACATGACCCCTGCTCCAAAGTTCGAACATGAGATCGGTGCTAGTATGGCCGATATCATAGGACAACAGGCTCGAGAGCAGGAGCTCGTCAAGGAGGCTGTCGCGAAGCGGTCCCTTCAGGAGATCCAACAAGAGCAGGCGTTCCAAGAGTGGTGGGATCAAGAGAGTCGTAGGGCCCAGGAAGAAGAGGCGAGACGGCAAGCCAGAGCGAAGGGCAAGGATGAGAGAGGCGGGAAGCGTGGTGGTCGTGGTGGTCGTGGGAAAGGAAAGGCGCGTGCAGCAGAGGTCGGCGGTGATCCAACGCAACAGAATGAGAAGCCGGCAACGGCGCAGGCGACTATGGGTGGCTCGTCTGGTAGAGGAAGGGGCAGAGGCCGGGGGAGGGGGCGTGGAAACTAAATGTTTCGACTTGCGCAATTGCTACAAGTATATGGTGTAACTCATGAGGAGTAATTACGTGTGCGGTTCGCTTGTTTTGTTGATATACCCTGAACGTACATACGATATAGAAGTTCAAACCTTGGGGGCGTGTTTTCATGGGTGGCTATGGCGCATACATACCGAAGAACGGAACGCCATGTTTCAATAGCAATCAATATCCGGCATTACCCTGGTATCTCATCTATTTCATGTAAATCTCCAAATTCTAACCCTTGACCTTCTCGTACCTGGATCCCTACTCCATTAAAGTCCTCGAGGTCCTCTTCCTAACACTATGCGATCCTTCCTCACTATAACTTGTTCCAATTCCTGAATCCCGCTTCTCATCTTCTTCGTAATCGTCCTCATCATCTGCCTCTGTGCCTGCGATGGGTAAGTCGGCCATTAACCTCTCCTTCTCCTCATCTTCATCGTATTCGTGCTTGATCCCCCCCTGAGGCTCGTGCTTCAAGCGTGGTTGTTTGCCGTATGTGGGGAAGTTGTGGGGATGGTCTGAAGTATCGGCCTGGTCTTCTGTTATGGCGCGGCGGCCTTGGAGTTCCTGTTGTTTGAGGCAGGGGTTCGTGGGTGTGCTGGAACTCGAGAAAAGGACGAAAGCGCCGGTCATGAAGAGGACTTCGAAAACCCAGAAGAAGAACGTAAAGACAAGGTACGTCGGCAGACGGTAATGTGTCATGAGGTAGCGAAGCCCAGACAATTGCGCTGTAAGCGTCAATGACGCGTCGTAGATCTGAATCGTCTGTCCGGCCTCAACCTCCACATACGCCGAGCGCGGAACAGCCCCCAACTTCGGAAACGCAACCATCTCCGCAAGCTTTACAGTAAGCTCACAGACCTGCGTCCTCTCCGGAAAGATCAGATGCCAAAACACAAACAATACCCTCGAAGCCATGGATATCACCGGATCAACGTAGGGGACTAGCGCTGGACGACGAGAGTGGAAGAGGATGGAGCGCGTGAGGCCGAAGTCTGTAGTGGAGGAGAAGTCGTGCTCGTGAGGGGAGGAGGATGCGAATTTGCTGGCGTCGGAGAGGAGGGAGGGGGTGGAGGGGGAGTCGAGGAGGTAGATGCTGATCATGAAGTTGCCGCGGTTGAGGTTTGGTGGGGAGCGCGGGAGGGAGAGGGTGAGGGAGATGTCGTATTCTTGAGCGGGCTTCGGGGCAGGAGTGGTGAGAGATGCGATTCCGTATGGGTTGAGACCAGAGCTGTTCAAGCTTGTTAGTTATATAATTGGGAGGATGGGACGCTGGGTTGGAAACATACCCATATTGCAAATGCACCGGCGCACTCAACACCTGATCCGGGACGTAATTCTGGAAGAACAAAGCTGTAGCCAGACCTGCGATGCAGAATAAAGACACGGCGCCGGTTACTACAAGGATGGTGTTGACGACGGCGCGTTGAACCGGTTTGGAGGTGACGGCGCGGGCGGTTTGTTGGATAGTGTCCTGCTGGATTGTTAGAGGTTGTCTGGGCTTGGTTGATGGGACAGAAGGGCACCATTTTGAAAGGGCGCGTGTGCGCCGAATGCGCGATTGTGCTGTAGTGAAGCTATGGAGGATGGACGAGGGAGGGAGACGTGAGTTGGTAGTGGGAGGTCTTGTGGTGGTGGCATGTGATGGGGCCTGGGGAGCAACAGCAGCGGCAACGTCATACCTCAGCTCGGTGCAACATGGGCACGCACGCTGCTGGAGTAGGTCACATATCACCAATATCATCACGTGTATCATTATAGGCATCAAATTTGATAAATTATTTCTCATTGAACAGATCTTTAATGACAATCTCACTGATCCCCAATCAAATGTCGAAAAAAGCAACAACGTAAAACTACCTAAACGCCGGGTCATAGGTATGTACAATGCAAGCCCTATCCAGCCAAGCAATGGCCGTCCCTTTACTCGCAGAACGACATTATATCATACCCCATCACCGTGAAATCAACTTTGCGCTTGCTAGCCAATTCAGCGAGCTCACTGCTCGCCTTCCTCTTTCACAACCTGCACTCGCTGACTTGCTCAGCACGGCTGCAAGTAGTTGCTCGGCACCAGTCCGACTCGCCCGTTGCCGTTGTGCACCTCGGCCTCCCACCATCCGTCGTCCTGGTGGCGGAGAACTGCAAGGTAGTCGCCCTTTGCAAAGCCCAACTCCTCAGGGATTGCTGCTTGGTACATGTAAAGAGCACGAGCTAGGATGGCGTTAGCGGTTTGCACTGTGCATCGAGCTGGAAATGTGCAGGGAACACTTACCAAAGTGGAGGATCGGCCGGCCGTCACGAGTATACTGTCGGGACGGATCGGCGACACTCTTGCTACGCGGACGAGAGCCGCCTTCGTACAGGCCCATGGCTTGAGATCCACGGCCCCTCTGTGAGCCGTAGCCCTCATCACCGGTTGGTGCAAGCTGAACAGCCATATCTCCTCCGCTGGACTGACCATACACGCTCTTGGGGCGGTTATACTGCCCATAAGATGATGGCGACGCGTCGTTTGGTGAAGCACCACGATAGAAGCCCTGGTCAGAGCCCCGGTTCATGCTCGTTTGCGATCCGTTGCGCGACTGATAGCCGCCACGAGGGTTCGGGGAGGCCGAGCGATGCTGCATGCGACGAGGATCGTTCATTGGCGGCTGAGGGGATGCGCTGCGTGTCGGAGCAGGAGATGCTGCACGAGGGATATCGGCACTTGATCGGGAGTTGGGTGAGTTGCCGTAGCCGTTGCTACCGCCGCGCGCTCGGTCACCAAAGACACTGCGGGTTTGTTCTGCAACCTTCTGAGAGGCCTGCTTCATCGCCTTGGCCGTGACAGCTGGAGGTGGTACTCCGAGCCTAGACGGAGGAGGTTGGTTGTATGATGGTGGTGGCTCGCGGCCGCTAGAGGCTGGCCCAGCCCGGGATGCTGGTCGGTCTGTTCCGGGAGCTGGGGTAGCAATGCCATGGTAATGATCCGCCGACATGCGAGACGAAGATTCCTTGTTCAGAGTAACACCCTTAAGCTCAGCCAATGCTTGAGCAATTGGGTCGCTCTCATCAACGTCCTGAGCTTGCTGAGGTGCTCTGCGCCTGGGCGAGTCCTGAGCGGTAACTGGCAGCACATTTTGTCCAACACCGAGTGCGAGGCTGGCATTGGCATCGATTGGGTCAGGGCTGGGTGCTCTGTCATGAGACTCCTGGCTGAATAGCGCAGGACGGCGAGGACTTCCAGTGTCCTTGGCCGCGTGCCAGGTGTTCCTGCTGGCTTGCGGGGCCGTATTCTTAGTGCTCTTGCGGCGGAAGGGGCTGTGGTTCTGGAAGAAGCCACTCTTCTTCTTAAGAACCTGCTTCTCCGGAGAGCCAGCAGGAGGGGCGGACTGCTTCACAGGTGACACCATACCACTGGGTGGCTCGATACTGGAAAAGGAGGTAGGGTTAGAGTACTCGCTGCGAGAGTCTCTGCTAGAGGGTCGTGCAGAAGTCATGGCTGAGCTGCGATCCGAAGGTGGACCAGTACGACAGAGCATGGTCATGCCGTCCATTGGGTAGGGGTCATGAGGTACTGGCGCGAAGTCCTGGTGCTGGTTCACCTCGTATGGCATTTGGGACTGAGGAGCCTGGCGCTGATAGTGCGGTTCATCAACAAGTTGCCGAGGTTGGGGCTGTGACATCTTCTGAGGCGTCAGAGTGGCCTCGCGGCTGCCGTGACCAGGCGAATCCCTATGCGCGAGGTTGTTGGCGAGCGCGGACTCTGGGTCGTGATGAGACTCGAAAGTAGAAGGCTGAGGTGACGAGGAGCGGAATGCAGGGTTTATACTCCGAGGGAACTGAGCGACGGAATAATTTTCATCTTCAGATGTCTCCGACTGGGAGTCATTGATATCGCCCCGGCAGAAGTTGATGTACTTCGGAGGGTCGGGAATCTCCTGACCAGTGCCACGCTCCGTGATGAAAAATGCGATGTCTTTCTCGACATCCATCTTTTCCAGCGACAGTCGGATCTTCTCGCACGAGGCATCATCGCTGACGCAGACGGTAGAGGCAACATTGGCAAAGGTCCAGAGGCTGCTCTTGGTGAAGTCGAGTCGCTCTTCCTCCAGGTCCTGGAATTTATCGGCAGCAGCCTTCCACTCCCTGTTCCATCGCGTCGTCGTATCTTCGAGTGCTTTGACTGCATTTTCGTACTCTGTGTTGGAGGTAGCGAGACTAATCTGTGTCTTCTCGAGCTTTGCTTTGTTCCGTCTCTCTTCCTGGCCCATGACCATGTGACCCTGGGCGAGGTAGCCCTTGATCTTCAGACATTCTTGTTCATACTTATCTCGGGTCTATGATGGTCAGCTCAGGCTCGAAAGCTCTAAAGTTCATGTAAACTCACCTTGTTGACCTGCTGTGTCTGTTGAATTTTGGTCTTCAGAAGCTTCTCGACTGTGCCCTGCACAATCTTGCGACGCTCTTTCATGCCACCCGCGAAAGCAGCGAGCGGTTCCTCCAATTCGGTCTTCATCTGTGCTGCGATGCTCTGGTGTTGCTTTCCCATCGACTCGACCTCGCCCCGAAGAGTGTCGAGAGATATCTTTAGGCTGCCGGTCTCGTTATGACCAAGCGGCTTCCGACTAAGGTTCAGGAGTTTCTTCGCGTATTCGTCTTCGATCGCCGCCCGGGCTAGGTTACAGTCAGTATCATTGTTTGTGGTTGAAGCTGAGCTCTCTCTTACCGCCATAGAAGGATTTGAGCTCATCGCATGTCTGCTTCGCACCTTGCATGCGATCCAGCAACGGCCCAACTCCAGCATCTTCTTTGCCCCAGAAGTTGTTTGCAACTGTCCTCAGTTAGAAAGTTTCCCGGAATGGATCAAGAGCAATGGCACTCACAGGACAGCGAAACAGACGGCGCTTCCGTCGCCACAGGCATGGTGCCTGATCTGGGCAAGAAGCAGTTGCTTCTTGTATCAAGACTGGGAGGAGGTAATACGAAGGAACAGGTTTATCAAACAAACGTGAATTGCACAGCTTCTTCCAGAAGAAACTGCAACAAATCTTTTTGACGAAAAATGAATCGCGATTGTCAGTCCGAGCTTTAGGGAGGATTGCCGGAGTGAGGGCAAGGCAGGTATGTAGATGGGGTGACGTCTGGGGAAGGAGCGAACAATGCTGCCTTTGTTTGGAGACCCACCTTTTGCGACGTTGACTGAGCAACGGGCCAACTCCCACTAGCGTGGTTGAATGGTCACGTGATCACGGTTCAGCAGCCATCCGCTCTGTAGCCGCCCGATCGAACTGCACCCCAAATACGGTATGCGTAAGGCGAGGTCCCTTAGCCTTACCTAAGCCGGCCTAAGTACCAGCCACTGTGTTCAGAGTACTCAGTACAAGCTCACATGCAATCACAGCCAGTCATGCCAAATGCCACGAGAATCACCGTCATGGTCCAGCAAACAATCACTCATGCCACGCAATTAGGAGCTTGTCTCATTGGCGCAATACAATCGTAGACGTGAAGCTGTGACCTTGCCCTCCCCTGCATAAAGTACCATCATCCTCGAGCAAGCACGACAAGTGCCGGGTAGCCTTGAACACGCGAGGTGGTACCGGTACCCTCTGGCAGGTTGCAGCCACCACCACCACCACCACCACCACCACAGCGACAGCTGCACAGGCGGAATTTGCCGTCATGCCCCGTGCACGCTGCTGGGCCGTCAGGTTCTGAGCCAGACCCTCACCTCCAAACCACACCCATTCCCATCCACCCCAAATCCATCCAACACCTCCCGCCGCCCGCACATCGCCATCGCCTTGCTGCTTCCTCCCAGCAGACTCCGCATCGTCTTGACGCCTGGGCCTGCCTGTCACCTCTACCTTCAACCCCTTGCGCCCTTGCGACACGCCCTTTTTGGGCCCAGCTCCCCCTCCGCCTCAACGAAGCCTCCCTCGTCTACACCTCTAATCTGCCACGCTCCAGTCTTGGGTACCTATCGAACGCTGCAAGTTTGACCTTGCGGATAGATCCTCTCGACGCAGCGCACGCACAGGGACGACTCGCATCGGCACTGCTGCGCATTAGCTGGGTCGTGACGGATCTTTCCACCCCAGAGAGATCTCTGCTGCGCAGGTCGTTACGACAGTTTGAGTCCCCCATGTAGCGCTCGCCGCACTCGATCCCTTCTCCCGACCACAGTCACCCCCCATCCCTCGCTCTGAGCATACCTGCCTGCCACCGATCCACTGGCAGGCGCTCATTCCAAAGGCTCCTACCACCTTCAATACACCTCCATGGTCCCTCCACCACGCGCGGGATCGTTTTCTCCAAATCCTGCGTCAAACTTGCAGACTGGATCCATTCACTCGCCTCATCCATCACACGCGGCTGCCCTTAGTGCTGGCGCCAGCCCCAGCACCAGCAGTCCGACCGGGACCAGTTCCCTGACAAAGATCGTCGTCGCTCAGGTCTACCTCCTCCTGAGCACGATCAAGGAGGACAAGGACCGCGCCAAATTTGAGTTGCAGGTCGATCAGCTGCGCAAAGTAAGCACATTTCTCCCGATGCCTCCCGCACTTTTGATATTCAGACGCGCAATTTGACACTGACGCACTCCCTCCTCACAGCTCATCGATGAACACGGTATGGAAGTCTTCTCAAAGTATTTCACCCGGCTTGTCGCCGGCAATGCTCCTCAAATATTCCCTGGCCTCAATCGGCCTGTTGCCAACCCGGGTAATTACCACATCCTCGTTGGCGAGATGCGCAAAATCGCACACGACCCCGACCAAGCCAGCAAAATCGCCGAGTCGATAGAGAGTGGTACCGAGGACATATTTAGGGATTTTGACTTGTCTACGTTCATGGAACACTTCAAGCTCGATGCATTGGAGAAGACGTTGCTGGCTCTGGCTTTCAAGCTGGGGTCGCGTTCTGACCTGAAGACGAAAGGTTTGTCGACCCGCACATCCTCGAAGCATAAATCAATGCTAATCATACACGCGTTCCTGTAGCCGACGCTATTCTCTCTACCAACTTCATGACATTTGCAGATATTATATCCCGACCTGATCTTGAGGCCCATAAGGATCTCACTCCGGGGTTCATCGCACTGATCGTTGACCGACTTCTTCAAAACCACCCCCCGAGCTTCAATGCTTCGTCTCGACGCGATCTATCCACCTGCGTCTCCAAGAGATTCGCAAACATGGACCAGCCTCCGCCCTCCGAGGTTCTTGCCGCGCTAGATATCGGGCGACTTCTTGCAGAGAGACCAGCCAATGCCCTCGCCCGCTATATTCAGAAGACTGGTTCAGACTTTACGCGCGATGAGGAGAGTTCCGTGGCATACCTCCAGAACCGCCTCAACAATGTGAACCTGAACCCCGATCAGGTTGCTCCAGCTCTAACATACACAACAATCTCCATCACTCCTCAATACGATGTCGGCGTTCTAGTTAAGGCTCTGCTCCGGATTGTTCCCAAGTCTTTCGACTGGATGGAGGTACTGCTCTTTTTTGACCAGCCTTCTGCCCGTATCTCGCCTCCTCAGTTCTTGCGCCTGTATCAAGCCCTCTTACCTGTCACTGACAACCCCAACTTCGACATTCAACGACTCTGGGGTGGATCCTGGAGCGAACCTGAGGCCCTGCTCTCATTTGTCTGCGCGTACGCTTCCCACAACCCTGATCAGCTGGATGCAACGACGATCCCCGGTCTACACCGTAGTATCAACCTTGAAGACTACGCGGACTCGCCCCCGAATGTTCAAGAACGCGCTGCTGTCGCCATCAGGCACCCTCTCGTGTCCGTGGTTGCATTGACGTCAATCTTCAACATGGCTCTCAGCTCAATGCATGCCTCGCAAAGTGTTGAGGCAAAACGCCTCTTCCAAGATGTTGTTGTTCCCAATCTTGACGTCTTTCTGGTTTCTGCATTCGAGGTTCCTCGGCAGTCCTGGGCCAATATGGCTGTCGAAACTATCAACTCACTCTTTGACAACTTTCTTCAGAAGCGCTCTCCCGAGTATGACTTTGTTTTGGACAGCCTCTGGAAGAAGGATAAGGATTGGGTCATCAATCGACTGACAGAAGCGCATGCCTTGCGACCCCTTGACCTTTCGAAGATCTTCGAGCATGCTGTGCAGCACAAGTGGTTGGACGAGCTGGTGTATAGGAATAACGGCTTCGGACTCGACCTCGCTGCGCTGGCCCACGCGGAAGGCTTCCTCGACCTAACGAAGTGGGCGAGAGTCAATGCGGATCGCAGCCATGAGTATTCTCGTTCTCTATTGCAGTTCCTCATGATCAAGGCGAACCTTGAGATGCAGTACCAGCACCCCCCTGATGGCGAAGCGCCAGTCAAGAGCACCACCACTCTGCAAGTCCGAACTGTTGCAGCTTTACTGCAGATCCTGGAGGACTTCCTCCCCAAGGCCCCCGTTCATGATCTCATCGTTGTCCAACGCCAGTGTATCACCGCTTACCCCCGCTTAATCAACTACGGTGAAGGCTTCGACGACATCATTGATGCCAATGGTCAAGACGGCAATGCGCTTCCGCCATCCGCTAGCAGCAAGATGGAGGAACATTACAAGAAGATGTATGGTGACGAGACGCAGGTCAGGAATATTGTCGAGACACTCGATCGCTACAAGCACTCCCGGGATCCTCTCGACCAAGACGTTTTCGCCGACATGATTCATGGGTTGTTCGACGAATACAATCATTATGGTGGCTACCCGTTGGAGGCTTTGGCCACCACGGCTGTTCTCTTCGGTGGTATCATTTCTCACAAGCTGATTTCGGATCTCCCCCTTAAGATTGGTTTGGGTATGATCCTCGAGGCAGTTCGAGACCACGCGCCCAGTGACCCGATGTACAAGTTCGGGTTGCAGGCACTCATGCAGTTGCTTGCTAGGTTCAGGGAGTGGCCTGGCTTCTGCAAGCAGCTCCTCCAAATCCCAGGCTTGCAAGGGACCGAGGCTTTCAAGAAGGCTGAGGAAGTTGTTCGTGAGCACGAAGAAGAGCTCGCCCGTGGCCGAAATGGCGCCAGTACCCCTCATAGCATGGGTTTCGGAGGGGAAACTCTCGCCAATGGCAACCCGGAGGAGTCCGCAACCGAAAGACAAGCGCCGCCCTTTGCCTCGATTGGTGTCGAGCCAATCCCCCCAGGCATGAACTTCGAGGAGCCTGGCGAAGACGCTCAAGACAAAATCCAATTTGTTCTGAACAACATCACTGAGGGAACGTTGCAGTCGATGTGTGCTGAGCTTCGTTCCATGATGGAAGGCCGGCATCAGCAGTGGTTCGCGAGCCATTTGGTCGAGCAACGAGCCAAGATGCAACCGAATTACCACCATGTTTACCTCCAACTTGTCACTATGTTGCAGGACAAGACTCTCTGGAACCAAGTACTTCGCGAGACTTATATCAGTGCTGCCCGGATGCTCAATGCCGAAGCGACAATGCAAAACTCGACGGAGCGAACGCATTTGAAGACCCTTGGAGGTTGGCTTGGCCTATTAACACTCGCGCGGGACCTCCCAATCAGACACAAGAACATTGCCTTCAAGCAGCTGCTCATGGAGGCCCATGACACAAAACGCCTGATTGTGGTCATTCCCTTCGTCTGCAAGGTCCTTCTTCAAGGCGCAAAGTCTTCCGTCTTCCGACCTCCCAACCCCTGGCTGATGGACATTATCTACCTACTGATTGAGCTCTATCACCACGCAGAACTCAAGCTCAACCTCAAATTCGAGATCGAGGTATTGTGCAAGGGCTTGGACCTCGACCACAAGAGCATTGAGCCGTCCGGAGAGATTCTCAATAGACCTGTAATCGAGGAGCCAGCCGAGGTCATTTCACAAGAACAGTTGGATGCCTTTGATAGCTTGTCTCTCAACGGACTGACATCTGCTGTTGGGCAGGGAATGTCGCCCCAGGCAATTCCCTTGACGCTTCCAGATCTCGGACCTCTTGTCAACATCCCCCCTACCAATGAGATGGTTGTCAGCAGCAGCCGACTACATGAGATTGTCCGCAGCGCTCTTACACGCGCACTCCAGGACATTATCCAGCCTGTGGTTGACAGGTCGGTAACCATTGCAGCTATCTCAACTCAGCAGATGATCCACAAGGACTTCGTCACTGAGCCTGATGAGCACCGCGTTCGCACTTCAGCCATCAATATGGTCAAGGCCACCGCTGGAAGCCTTGCCCTGGTCACGTCCAAGGAACCGCTTCGGGCCAACTTCACCAATTACATGCGCAACCTCTCCAATGATCTCCCGTCTGGTCTTCCAGAGGGCACCATTATTATGTGTGTCAACTCCAACCTGGACCTTGCGTGCAACATCATTGAGAAGCAAGCTGAGGAGAGAGCTGTCCCGGATATCGAAGAGCTGATCGAGCCTGAGCTTGAAGCCAGGCGACGTCACCGTATCCAGCATCCGAATGAGCCCTTCTACGACCTTACGAGCACTAACCGTTGGGCTTTGACCATCCCCAACCCCTATAAGCTGTCACCAAGCCTGACCGGGCTGAACCCGGAGCAGATGGCTATTTACGAGGACTTTGCTCGTCAACCCCGCAGTGCGCTCACAACTGGCGCTTCTGCATCACACAATCCATCCACGTCAGACGCAACTCGCTCAATTGCAAACGAGGTTTTACAAGAAACTTATATGCCAGCACCGAACGTTCCTAGTGCCTCCGAAACACCCTCTTCACAACACCTGAATGCTCCCATGCAGTCCTATCCTCCAGTGCACAATGCTGCAGCTAGCAACATGACCAATGGACGCTCCCCTGCGTTCCAGATGGATGTTCGCAATCTCGCGGAAAGAGTGAACAAGCTCCTTCAAGAGCTTCTTCGTGTTGCTGGTGAGGCTCGCGAGGAGCACTTCATGGGCCTGCCGAGGCCGCATCCCGTTCTGGACGTCGTCGATGCCCTCGTGCAGCTCATCATCAAGACTTCTCAAAGCTCTGAGGAGTTCGCCATTTACGCTGCTGAGCAAATCACGAGCTTGATCTTCCAGCAAGTTGATGACAATCTCACATTGGAGAGCTTGGTACATGTCCTCGAGACACTGAGGAAGATTTCCGGCCCTGCCCTGAACAACCGTGTGCGCGCAATGTTCAGCTCCCAACCGGGAGCGGCCTTCCTGAGCTTGCCTCTGCTCGCCGCTCTGGTTCGAACAGACCTTTTGGACTGGCGCAACATTGATCTGGCTTTGTCGAAGGCATTGGAGGCGCGCAAGGATGGCTCACTGGATTTCCTTGAGCAGATGCTAGATCTCGCACTACTGAACAACAAGCCTATTGCTCTTTTTGCCGACTTTGTGCGGACCTTGGAGGCATCTTGGTCGTGGATTAGCGACGAGCCCAATAACGCAATCGCTCAGCGTCTCAAGTCAAAGCTTATTGGTTCTGGCTCCCGAAGCGAAGACCAGGGTACTGCGCAGCAGGAGCAGATGGAATACGTGTTCGAGGAATGGGTTCACCTATTCCACAACCACAATGCCTCTGAGAAGGCTGCTATGCTGTTCGTTCAGCAACTTCAGTCGAGGCGTGTCATCTGTGGCCGTGATGACTTCTTAGTCTTCATTCGTATTGCCACGGATATCGCTGTGGATCGCTTTGAACACATGTACCATGCCGGACTTATAAGTGAGGCTTATGTTGCGACCGATGCCTTGGCGAGGTTGATCAGTCTCTTCGTCAGCATGCACACTAACGAGGTGCTCACCCGCGCGAACTTCCTGGACTCTGTCCTCGCTCTGATTACTCTTGTAATGAACCACCACCAGGTCAAGCGCGCTGAGCACTTCAACCAGCGTGTATTCTTCCGCCTACTGTCAATGCTATTGTATGATTTGCAGCTCATTGGCGAAGACCTCAACGAGGAGGACCGCCGCACCATCATTTTGAGCTTCGCCAAGCGCCTCGCCAGCATGAACCCATCGGCAATGCCCGCTTTCTCATTTGGTTGGATGAGCTTGCTGCAGCACAAGGCTTTCACCTCCGTGCTTCTCCAGCTTTCGGACAATGCTGGTTGGGAAGCCATGGCTGTTCTCCTGATTCAGCTCACTGAGTGCCTTGGAGAGCTGCTCAAGGCCCCTGAAGTGCCTCTGGTCGGCAAGGAGATGTACCGAGCGACTTTGAAGCTCATCGCTGTTCTTCAGCATGACTTCCCAGACTTCATTGCGGCCAATCATATGAGGTTGTGCGCCAACCTCCCCCCACACTGCACGCAGCTCCTGAATGCTATTCTTGCAGCGTCCCCGCAAGGAACCAAGCTTCCTGATCCCTTGCATCCTGGCCTGAAGATCGAGAGGATGGAGGAGATGAAGATCATGCCAACTGTGATCGACAACTCATCTACTGTCCTCGACGAGAGTGGTCTCCTGAACGTTGTTGACCAGGCCTGCCAGAACGGCCCGTCTGAGGATATTGTAGCACAGCTTGTGCACGCGATGACACAGAACCCGAACAGGCAGACGAGCTTCGGATACTTCCAACTCAACACAGATGTGCGTGTTACAACTGCCGCCGTCATGTACCTGGGCCACCACGGAGCTCAGCGTGCTGCGCAAGGTTCTAACGCCCTGTCAATTTCTGGCAACGAGCCCGAGGTTGCTACCCTCTCGCTCCTTGTGCATGAGCTGAGTCCCGAGGCGCGGTACTA
Organism: Sarocladium kiliense; assembly: GCA_030734395.1. Taxonomy (NCBI): domain Eukaryota; kingdom Fungi; phylum Ascomycota; class Sordariomycetes; order Hypocreales; family Sarocladiaceae; genus Sarocladium; species Sarocladium kiliense. Next base: position 1,354,953 of record JAUZTG010000044.1, read on the forward strand.
CGCCCTGTGCGCCATGGTTAACCAGCTCCGCTACCCCAACGCGCACACAGACTTCTTCAGCCAGACCATCCTGTATATCTTCGGCAAAGACCTCAACGACCCTGAGGAGACCGAAATTCGACAGGAGATCACACGCATCCTTCTGGAGCGCCTTGCAGGTTTCTGGCCGACACCATGGGGCTTGATGTGCACCATCATCGAGCTGGTCAAGAACGAGAAGTACATGTTCTTCGACCTCCCTTTCATCAAGTCGACCCCTGATGTAAGCCTAGCTCAGCTCTTTTCTTTTTTCCCCTTGTATACTAACTTATAACAGGTCGCCGACCGCTTTGCCGCTGTGCTTCAGCGTCAGATCCCCCAATAAGGGCATCTACGTCACGGGCCAAAAACTGATGAACCAAAGGCCGGCATGAACCTGTCTCGATACACGCAATACCGCCGGGCAGTTCCATCCGAGGACTGCCAAAACGCTGGCGGATCTAATGACCTACAATGAGCGCTGAGGATAGCACAGGGAATGCTTCCTCTCGCAAGTATACTAAATGGCTACGGTGGAGGATATGTTGTCTGAATAGGAGCAGAAGCGAATGAGCCAGACGCCGGAATGAACTGGGGAGGCGGTGGGAGGTTACCATCTCTCCTGATTTGTTCTAGGCTTTGTGCTCACTCGAAAGGGTCGCAGAAATGGGGAAAGGAGTGGAGGATAAGGAGGATCAGAGTTCGAGAAAACATGACACACAAGCAACGGAAATGGGGAGCCGGCGCCTGGAAAGAAAAATCTCTTGTTTTTGGAATGCCTGCCTTCTTTTCTTTCTTTCTCCTTCTTGTTAACAACCCCTTTTGATCCTCTTCTCATGGATAACTTCTTCTTCTCTCCCTCCTTCCACAAGATATGATTTGCCTAACCACTAACACATCATCATCATCCTCGGCCCCGACGATTCGAATGTCACAACACATTACATCACACACTTGTATTATTGTACGATATAGACACTTGAAGTATTTAACTGCGTTTGCTTGTTGTTCTGTCAGAAATTGTTCTCAATTGGATATGTGACTTGTAAAATTGGTGATAATGATGGCTTCGAGCTCTGAGACCATCAAGTGTGCAGTGGCCGATGAACTTCTGTGCCGTATACCGCACCTTTCGATTCGAGAGCCGATGAAAGACGGCATGGAAGCAGCACGTACAGTGATGCGCTGCTCGTGAACTAGCTGACTTGCTTCGGATATTGGATAGCCATCCCAAGCCTACAGTCGCTCATGACAGACTGTAATCAGTACGTCGCCTATGGGCCTAACAAGCTAACAAACGCATCGCGATCCGTGACCACTCTAACTGGTAGGCATCTACAGCGACACGAACCCACGCATAACCTGAGTCGCGGTCCCTGCCAACGTCACAGTTTCAACTTTTCCGCCCTTAACTCCAACATTAATCACGATGTTGCTCTCCCTACCCATCTCAACACCCTGGGTAACTTCGTACCGAGTCAGCCCATCACCTCTGCCACTCGTGAGACTGAGGTAGCTGCAGAGTGCTGAAGCGGCACTACCCGTCGCGGGATCTTCTAGAGTAGGCTCTACGAGACGGGTGCGAAGCGTGACGACATCGCCGGTGGAGCTGCCACCAGTACGGACGAAGTGGTATCGGCCAAGGAAGCTCTTACGCCAGCCTTCGTCGAGGAGCTCACCTGGAGCTAAGGAGGAGGGGTTGAGATTAACACGGGAAAGGTGATCGAGGGAGGGAAGCTCGATAAGGAGGAAGGTCATGCCATTGACGATGCTGACGATAGGCGCATTGAGCTCAGCTTGGCGTATAATCGGGTCCGGTGAGAGATCGAGGGTGGGTGTCAGGTCGTCGCTGAGCTGGTGCAAGCGCTTCGCATGGATGCGGACGTCATGGGGTATGCTGGCCTCGACGGCGCGGGGGCCGGTCTGTGTGATAGCGATGGGACCTGCTTTGGCTACGACGGTGCGGACGCCCAAGGGCAGGAGAGATACGGCGGCGCCAATGGTAGGGTGGCCCGCGAAGGGGATTTCAGCGTTAACAAGGAAGATGTCGATCTTCCGCTGGGTGGTGTCATTACCGCTGGTGGGATCAACATCGTGGACGAAGACGGTCTCGGAGAGATTGAATTCACGGGCGATGGCCTGCTTCTGAGCTTGGGTTGGTGGGGAGGGGAGGTTGGCGGGGATAGTGACAACTGCGAGAGGGTTGCCTTTGAATTTGGTTGTGGTGAAGACGTCGAGAGTGATGAATGGGAGCTCTTGAGCCTGAGATCCTTGTTCAGCCATATTTGCGGTATTGACCTGAGATGCTGACCGGAGGGAACTTCAAGATCGCGAACATGCACCAGTAGTCCAGGATGGTGTGAGATGATTGGTTGCAGTAAATGCAGCGACCAGATGGATGTCGTGGGTGGGTGGAGAGGTAGGTTTCTGTCGCCTGAGCTGAGGGTTGCGTGCCTTGACTCGAGTTGAAGGAGAAAATGAAACCCATCGTGTAATCTGAATGCCCAAGTGTGGTATGCTTTTATAAGTTACCCCTCTCGAGGCTCTTGGCTACGAACTCGAGTCATCGTGGGTCTTGCATGCGGTTTCGGCGCTGGTGACTCTTAGGGAGTCAGAATGGTTGGTAAGCTGCTTAATAGCGGTGAATGTTGGCCTCTTCAAGATAATCCTCGTCCGCAGCTGTTTTGAATGATACAATGCAGTTCCTCGCATGTCGCAATTCAGAGACTGGGTGCTGCAGCTGATCGCGCTGGGGCTTTCATCCTGAGCTGACGCCTCATTCCTCTGTCCGAGACTGAGTTTCGCGGGATGGCGAGCCGTCACTAGTCAGTCGAAAGCCCAGCCAAAGCTTCCACCAGTCGTCCGCCGTTTTCAGCCACGAATATGCACCGAATGGAATGATCTTGTGCGGGGGAACTGCGGCATCAATTCGTTCACTCACAAGCGCGCCTTTAGCTATGGCGGAAGGTTGCGATCGGAGATCGAACGACTGAGCTCAAGGGCGAAGACACCAGGAGGGATGTCAAAGCGTTGATGACGGCATGATTGGCGGCTGCCAGGACCTGCACCCCAGTCTGCACAATTGGGGGAGACAGCTCCTTAGCGACGTGGGCAGAGAGACTGGAGTAAACCAGTGCCCTGGTGAGATGCAGCTCGACCCAAGCTAGAGCTGCAGAGAGACGGGGCTCCATCTCCAAGCCCAGGAGAGAAGAGCTGGGCAATCTCGGTATGCTACTGCCACATTCGCAGGATCGTATCGTGTGTTGACCCAGTTTGAACTTGTAATGCAATGCGTAATAGCAGCAGGCTGGGTGGCTCAAGGACGCAGATCTTTGTCTAAAGAACTGACGACCCCGACTCGCACGGGATGCCGTGCGACCGGGTCTTTTGCCCCCCTAGTGCACAGCGATCCCATCGACCCCAGGCTGTCGTCTGTCTCACAACAGAGGCGGTGGGGCGTCGGCCCTTGAGACCACGCATCGTGCCGCGATTCACGCATGTACATGAAGCTAAGCCCAGAGCTTCAGGGGCTGAAGTCGATCCATCCAAGAAGGCTACTCTCTATCTTTGCGAGGCGCATTGAAAGATCGCGATGCTCTTGGACTCGACCCGGTGTGCGAGCATATCAATTAGTCGGTGAAACAAACAAAGAGAAGAAAAAAAGTTGGAGTTGCGTGCGCATAAAAAGATGGCTGGGTCTAGGCGCTGATCATGCAGGAGACCGCAGGTGGTGCATGTAAGTGAGGAATACTGTGCAGCGCATAGTGATGATGCATGGGCGGCTGAAAAGGCGGAGAGCGAAAGAGGAAGTACTTGCATGTGTTTTGCCGCGAATGAAACGGGCCTTATTACAGCGAAGAATAGAGATGATGATTGTCGGCAAGATTTAATGTTCCAGATAGTCGCCAAGATAACAGGGACGAAAGCAAAGGTGGAGGAGGGTTGATTTTACTGTGGACAGATTTGACCTCCCCGACAGCGTTGTACACACAAACATCACAGAGAGGTTTCGAGTCTACTGCGGATTGGCCGGAGCCAGAGAAAGGTTTGGTGGGCGGCGGAGCACGATCCGCGTGGGTGAGGCAAAAGAGGGACAAGAGCGCCAGAGCCGGAAGAACAGGACCCCTGGAAATAGTAAGTCCTGCACGGACCAGGAGAGTGGCGCTGGGAGCCGTGTTTGTGTCATTTGGTGTTTGGCGGGACAGCTGGGATGTGCTGGGAAATGGAATGGAATGCGAATGAGGGGATGATCAGCCTCAGGCAAGGTGAGGATGTTGACGATGAGGTGGGAGTCAGAAGACGACAGGCAGATCTCGTTGCCTGCTGTGGGTGAGGCCTGAACCTGAGGCATAGAGGGAGAGCTCACTCTCGCCCTCAGTTATGTGACACAGGACTGGCGTGTGTCTCTCGGCTGCCTGCCACTGCCAATACCGGACAGTCGACAGCCACTGCTAGGAAAGAGTGGTGTCATCCGTCACCTCGGTAGACAGCAGCAAGGAGCTTTCGGTTTGCGCTTTCCCAAATTTTCGCCCACTCCGAGGCACGTCTGGCCCGGGTCCATCCTTCCTCGTCCTCTCTTTCTTTCCCACTGGGACGGGTTCAGAAAAGTGATGGAAGGAAGGCAGGCACACGAGTCGGTGACGCTTGTCTAGCGCCCCAATTTTTTGGAGCGAATTATGGGTAACTGACGTTTAGAAAGCCGCTAGCGTCTCCACTCATCCGGCAGCACTGGTGCTGCTGCAGGACAAGCTGCAGCCAGTAAAGGCTTGGAGCAGCTCAAAGCAGCCAATGAGGAGGGACGGAATTGGCTGGCATTGGCAACTCCAGCCTGAGGAGTCGAGAAAAAAAAAATCAAAGAGCACCTGCCTGCAACCACTTTCATACTTTTTTTTCTTCCCGTCCGGTCCTGATGGTGGTGTGAGAGTAAGCGCAAGTGTGAGTGCACGCAACCAACTTGCCTGAGTGAGCGTGTATCCATTCCTAAACCCGTACCTCCCGTTGTAACCGTCACTGTCGCTGTCGGCTGCTGCCATCTGATTTCATGTGCGAGAGGGGAATCTGAACACACTGTCCTGCCGGAGTGACTCGTCCATCATCCAGCCATCATCATTACCGTTCTCCTGCTTCTCCTGCCTCACTCTACCTCTGCTTCTGTCGCTCACCCAACGCATTGCTACTCTCATGCATTTTCGCCTCATCTTCCGTCACTAACACGCCCCAGTCGCAATAACTCTTTATTACCTGGGATCCATACCCCCCCTGCTTGGTCCCTTCTTTTTTTTTTCACTCACTCATCATCGTCTTCGTCACACCCCTCTTTCTCCGTCCTGCAGACCTTCTCCTCCTCCTCCTCCTCTCCTCCGTCTCGACTCCACTCGCTCGTGTGAGCTGGTGCCTCGCCTGTTTTCCCTTGCAGCTTGCGAAACCCACCTTCGACGCTGCTTTTCGCAACACCCCCCGGCCCGTCGCCCAAACCATCCATCGCCTCACCCTCCTCCCACCCCCAAACAAACATTCTCGCTGGCTACGACTGCCGCAGACCGCTTCTCCCGACTGCGCCCGACACCCTCCCCAGTTGCCTCTTCCTTCTTTCCTTCTCCAGACTGTCTTGCAACGCAACGACACCTCGATTATCCTTCTATTTGACATCATCTTGTCTGTCGACTTCCCTGTCACGACGACTATCGCCACAACGACCCCTTGTGCTGTCGTCCTCTCCTCATCGCATCAGCCTCCTTTCGGAACTTTTCGACCACCGCCCCCAGTAATATCCCAAGGACCCTGACGACATCTCCCACCCGCCTTCGATCTTCACGTACCCCTTCTTCTCCTCTCCCTCTTCTCTTACCCGACCGAGGTCCTACGCCAAAACATGCCATATAACACGCGGCGCAAGTCGCTCTCGCTACCCAGCCTCGGTATTCATATTCCCATGACACAAGCCGCCCGCGCTGCGCTCTCATCGAGAACCTCGACCGGTCGTCCCTCCTCCTCCGCCTCTTCCACGCCCTCCATGTCTGCCTCCACCTCCCAGTCGCCGGACTCGCAACCGAGCAAACGCCTGAAACGATCGCACGACAGCACTTCTACCTCCGACTCGGTTGCCATTGAGCAAACACCACCCCCTTCTCCAACCCCCGGCAGCGACACCCGAGTTTCCGACCTCAAGTCTCCCCCCAAGGTCGATCTCGAGGGTATCAACGATGACATTGTTGAAGGCGTCATAACCCAGCTCGAGGCTACCGGCAACCGACCTCACCTTGTCAAGGAGTTGGCGTTGGTGCTCTCCCTGAAGCTCACCTCAGTTCAGCAGTAAGTCTCAGATCAGCTTCCTTTGCCCCATCTTTTCGCTGTTGCGCTAACATCATCGCCTATAGATCTGCAAACCCCTGCGCCATCATCTCGTCAAGACTTGTCTCCTATCTCAAGCGCCCGTGCTGGTCCGCGCTTTCGCCTTGCCCCTTGGCCAAGGAGCTTGAGCCAGTCCACCCACGCCGCACCTACTATTTCCTTACAACTTACCCTCACCAACCACTTCCGACGGAGATCCTGACGCTGCAGACTGCACAGGCTGCTATCGTCACTCCCTCAGTCTCTCTCACCGATGACTCGGGCTCTGACGACATTGAGAGCCGCCGTCGCGAGCTGAGCCCGTCCCCTGAAGTCGAGCTTCTACCACCAGAGTTCGATGACATGATGGATGGTATCTCACTTCCCACCACTCCCCACGGCTCATCCAAGCGTCGCTTCCTGGCGCGGGACCCTCGTCGCGATTCTCCTCCGCTCGAAAAGGACGAGCGTGAGTTTACACAGACCGCCGATGTTCTTCAGAAGCGGAAGTTAAGCGATGCATTGGCACCTCCGGAGAACCTGGAGCGGGGCAACCCAGCCGAATATACCTACCGCGACGACTCATGGTACATGGATACCCGTAGCACGGTACCATCTGCCTTTCTTACCAGCCCAGCTATGAAGCCGAGCATGTCCTCTCATAAGAAGGAGGAGGAAGGCATCCACTGGTTGAAGCTCAACAGTCTCATTGAGTGGGACAAAGGTGCCGAGAGCATCGAGATCGACGAGCTGGACTGCCTTTTCGACACGTACTGATTTCGCAAAGAATATCCCACCTCATTTTGCTTTCAATTTTGCTTTTCACAGCCGGGGAAAACGACATGGTGCGACGGAGTTCCACAAGGCAAGGGTGCCAGGCAATCAAAATCGCGCGATTCTTACTTGGCTTTTGTTTCTGATTTGGAGAACCAAAAAGGGGCGGACTACTGATTTCTGTTGCACTCTCTTCTTTTCGATGCAATTTGGCAGATATCTGGCTGGCTCAGGCTGTGTAGAGATACGACGTGTATATAGAACCGAGGATGGGGCTGGACGAAAAAGGAACGTTCGACCCCGAGGTTGTAAGAGGGAAGAAGGCATCCCTGGGGATGGCCAAAAAGGTGTAGAGCGGGTTTTGATACCAAATGATGCCAGAGACGCATAACTGAGAATTGAGACATATGCCACTCATCAAAACTGCGGTTTATTTCTTCGTTCGTGCCAGCATGATACACGTTGCGCTCTATTGCTACAAGTCTTACACGTCATGATGTACACTCTGGTCATCTTGCTACACCGACCGCCGCTGCTACCACCTCTCATCTCAGTCATTATGCCTTCTTCGATCCTTTGTTAGTTACCTTCAACTCAACCCACACCATTGTGCCCATCTGCAGTACCTTTGGTCTTTCGATCTTCACAATTTCCAAGCCGGGCGTCGCCCTAACCGCTTCCTCCACCAATCCTTGGATATCCCTGTTCCACCAACACCCGTACTTCTCGAAATGCTTCCCAGCATTCTTGTCCAACAACCCATTCACAACACCATACCATCCCTTGCCATGCTCCAAAAGTAATATCCTCCCTGTCTCGGGTTTCACCGCTGAAGCGAGGTTTGTGAGCACACCGACGGGATCGGAGACGGAGCAGAGCCCAAAAGTTTGGATGATGGTGTCGTATTTCGCGGAGGGGGAGGATGGAGGTGGAGGCAAAGGGTGGTGAGCATCGGAGTGGATGAGGCGCAAACGGGAGGAAAGGTAGGAGAGTTGGCCGCCGGTGTGATCGGACATGGTGGAGGATTTGACGATCGGTTCGGAGGACTTCATAGGCGGTACGGTGGCGACGAGGCGTTTCCGAGCGACGTCTAGCATATCAACCGAGATGTCTAGGCCGGTGAAGGTGGTGATGCCCTTGGCGGAGATCTTCCCAGCCATCGGCCCCCAATCGTAATATTCCAAATTCCTCCCTGTCCCCATTGCCAATTCGAGAACTTCTCCCCTCGCATGAGCTGCGATCCTCTTCCTCAGCGACGTGATTCCCATCCACCATTCTCCTAGATTAAGCTCCTTGTCGAATTGTTCGGCATTGGCGCCATCGAGGGCCGGGGGTCGTCCGGTGGGGGTAGTGTGTTCGTGGGTGCATGTTGAGGCCGAAGAGCAGGGGGTTTTGTAGGTTGCAGTTATGGTCCCGAAGATGTAGTAGCCAAGAAAGCCGGCGAGGAGCGCGGCGCCGGAGAGAGGGAGCCAGGAGGAGCGCCAGATGGATGCGAGGTTGTCGAGGGGGGGAGGGGGAGGGGGCGGCGTCGTTCGGGATATTTTGGGGCGGTCACTGGGTGTTCGTTAGTTACGAAGGTCGTAAGGGGAGATTGAAGGGTGGGATGACTTACTGGTTGGGTGGTTTTGTGACTGGGCGGGAGGGTTGTGACTTGTCGAGCTTGGGTATTGCTTTCGATTGCGCTTTTGACCGTGTGTTGCGCGTGGAGGAGCTGGCGGAGCGAAGGCATTGCACCGTGTTATGGGCGCGGACAAGCCCGCGCGAGGAGGTGATCATCTGTAAAGCATGACCTACCAGTCCAGCACACGGGGAGCGATATAAGGTAGTGGGAAGGGTGACGACGCCAGTCGGCTGGTCCCTTGAGGCCGCAGAGGTGCTTGGGGTTGGTCAAAATTCGGGGATGGCGTCAAGGGTCTCTGACCTGTAACGGCTTATCGCGATAAGGCGAGGATACCTAGAAGGAGTAATGCTCCGTGCATCTGGCGCGTCCAATGTCTACCCTGCACTCACGGTGGTGTTCAACGTGTGTCCTACATTTCCCACCATCGATTGCCACGCCAGACCTTCGTTGCCTTTCACAAAGTCTCATGTTTTGCTGTGTCTCGTTGGTAGCAACTCTCGAAGCGCGATGGCTGACCAAGGAGACTTGAAGGAGCTGCTGCGGATGTTCACGGCGCGCAAGGTCTCGATGCTTGCGGCCATGAAGCACGTGAAGTCATTACAGGCTGAGAACCTCAAGAGGTACGTGCACTTCTTTACCTGCTGTCGCTTGAACAGACCACCACTAACAGAGTCCCAGTATAGCGGATATCGCTGAAGCTCCTTTGGCTAAAGTTGAGGGTATCCTTGGTGATCCGAAGCTCGCCAAAAGCTTCCACACGGCATGCAAAACCCACGGAAAGAAGCGTCCAGCCGCTGATGACGATTCATCAACTTCACCATCATCAAACAAGAAGCAACGTCTGGAGCCACACAAGCATGATCTCGACTATGCGTCCATGTCCTCGGATGCCCTCGAGTCCGCATTAGCTCTCCCGCTTGTCGAAGATGAGGCTGTCATTCGCTCAACTAAGTTGATCACGAATCGCGCGCCTGTCGTGCTAGCTTTTGCTGTGGAATTGCTGCGCTTCACAATGCCGGAGCAGCCGTTAAGCAGCAGACTGAGTCTGGCTCAGGCGGTTGTCAGTGCGAATTCGAGGACCAAGGCTATCAGCATTGGAATTGAAAAGGCGCCCCCAGGTGGTGAAGTGTTAATTCCGGACGGCCAGCCAACAGTCAGAGTCATGGGAAGAGAGGTTCCTGTGCTGAAGAGAGGAGGGTACACGTGGTCGGGTGCTTCATCCCAGTCACAGGCGCAATCGCAGGCATCTACGGCAACCGTGGAATCGACGCCGCCGGCAAAGAAGACTTGGAGCGCCAGTCGGAGAATTACTTCTAGGGACTCTACTTTCATAGCCCACGCTGCGACCATCAACTCTCCAACAGCACGAGCAGGTTTGATCAAGACATTGATGGCAGAGAAGCCCGAGCTGGAGTCAGCAACACACAATGCTTGGGCAGTCCGGACAAGTTTTGGCAATTCGCCGCTCAAGCAAGAAGCATCATTTGACGATGGAGAGACAGGCTGCGGTAATCTCATGCTGCAGGTGATGAGGGAGGCAGACATCACAAACACAGTTGTGGTGCTGACACGATGGTTTGGAGGAACGATGCTGGGCCCAGACAGGTGGCGTCTGATGCGTGAAGCGGTCAATGATGCTCTTTCATCCCAACGTCGAACACCTAGTACTTTCTCTGGTGAGGCTCTCTGGGGTCTCGATCCTCAAGACAAGAAACCCAGCACCACAACCATCGGCATGGCAATTCATCGACCAGAGGGTGCAAGGAATTACCTCCTCCGCTCATTCGCTGGTCGGAGTGAAGATCCCGGGGACAGTCAAGCTAGCCCGAAGAAGACTACAGCAGCAGCATTGAATGAGGAGAAGCAGGAGAATCTGGGGAGGCTGCTCGGTGCGTTGAGGTTGCTGTTTGCGAGCTGGGCGGAGGTGCTGGATGCCAAGGAGTTGGATAGGAGAGCCTGGGGTTGGTATCTGAACGTCAGGCCGGATGTGGAAGCTGGGCAGGCAGGTTGGGGAGCGAAGGGTGAATTGGATCTGAGAAAGATTTTGGCTTTGAGGCGGTAGGGCGTCTTGAGGTGAAGGTTCACAACGATGCGATGGTGAAAGGCAGGATGTGCCGTGGTATAGGCTTGGAATTACGTATATACGACTTGGCCAGCCGGTGTTTCGAGCATTGCGATAGTCAGGCTGGCAGTGGGATGTTGTGGGTTATTATGATGCAAAATACAGCTGCAAATCACATCATGTGGTTGTCATCGCCATGACAATGCTCATTCAGCCTTACTGTCGTGATGATGCCGCCGCTTTTATCGATACCAAATCAAGGACTCGCGTGCATGAGACGCGTTTTAGCAGGGAGCCCCGGAAGTACCGAGATAAGCAAAATTGGCGGGCGTAGGTACCTGGCACCCCGAGTCCAGCTGCCCCCCTCCACCCTTCAGGGCACCCTTGTTTGCTTTCCCCCTCCTCCCTTTGTGTACAAACAACAAACAATTCCCACCGCTCAGCAACGAAAACACCAGCCGGAAGCGACCACGACGAGCAGCAACAGGTAAGACGACAACCATAACGGCGAATTAGTGATTGTATTTCTTTGTTTCGACCTTTTTTCTTCCAATATTGCACTTTCTAGACGATCCTCTTGAGACGACAAGGGAGCTTGGACTCACGCGAAGGTGCCCCTCATTCCGGATTCAGGGCAAGCAAGGGACCCAAGGGAGCGACCGACAACGACGACAACGACAACCCAAAGAAGATTTGAGGATTGCAAGTCGACAGAGAGCTCTTCTGCAGGACGGTTACGTTCCTGAACGTGTATTCATACCCATTGACGCACAATCATGGAGAACTACGAGCGGTTGGAGAAGGTCGGTGAAGGTAAGCATCAAGCAGGCCTACAACACCTCCTGGACGCCCGGAGTCTCAATCGTGCCACGAAGCTGACTTGACCCTTACACTAGGCACCTATGGTGTCGTCTTCCGAGCCCGCGACCTACTCAACGGCGGCCGCATCGTCGCCCTCAAGAAGATCCGCCTCGAGGCCGAGGATGAAGGCGTGCCTAGTACGGCCATCCGCGAGATCTCCCTCCTCAAGGAGATGAAAGACCCCAACATTGTCCGTCTCCTCAACATCTTCCACGCCGACTCACACAAACTCTACCTCGTCTTCGAGTTCCTCGACCTCGATCTCAAGAAATACATGGAAGCCCTGCCCGTCAGCGATGGTGGGCGCGGCAAGGCTCTGCCCGAGGGCTCCTCCGCCACAGTGCATACTCTCGGGCTCACTCCGGCTGTGATTCGGAAGTTCATGATGCAGTTATGTGAGGGAATCAAGTACTGCCACTCGCATCGGGTGCTGCATCGGGATCTGAAGCCGCAGAACCTCTTGATCAATGGCGATGGAAACCTGAAGCTTGCGGATTTCGGATTGGCGAGAGCGTTTGGCGTGCCGTTGAGGACGTATACTCATGAGGTCGTCACGCTATGGTATCGAGCTCCAGAGATTCTGCTCGGTGGCAGGCAGTACTCCACTGGCGTTGACATGTGGTCTGTGGGATGCATCTTTGCGGAGATGTGCACACGGAAGCCGCTGTTCCCTGGTGATTCGGAGATTGACGAGATCTTCAAGATCTTCAGGTACGCTCCTCGCTCTTAGAAAGACCAGTTACCCTATAGCAGCGTACTGACCAGATGGAACAGGATTCTCGGCACTCCCACAGACGAGGTGTGGCCCGGTGTCGCTTCATACCCCGACTTCAAGTCATCCTTCCCCAAGTGGCAACGCGACTGGCAACTCCCTCTATGTAGCAACCTCGACGACCAGGGCCTCGACTTGCTGGAGATGATGCTCATGTACGATCCTGCAGGACGCATTTCCGCGAAGCAGGCCGTCAACCACCCGTACTTTGAGGAATACCTTGCAGAGCAGCAGGCAGCAAGTAGCCGTAAGAATGGGTACTACGACTAGGACGTCTCGATGGCCTCTGGCACAAGGTTTTGCTCGCATCCCTCCATTCAGGCCTTGACGGAAGTCGAGGGATGAGCCCCATGGCTCGTAACAGTCAGGTGGACCTGTCCGTTGTGATACGGGGTGGCTGGTTGGATGAGGACGCCATGGATGTGCCTTGCGGTTGGCTTTCAATCACCCATTGCAATTAATCTCCTCAGTCACTGGCTGGTATGCTGGGCACGGACTATCTGCAGACAGAGTCACGAGAGCGTCATCCACTGCACACGGTGCCCAACGCGAAGTGTGGGAGCACGGTGCTTCGGAGGGATTGTTGGCTTTCATGACTGACCATGCTTTGGGGGCGGCTGCGCAAATGCACATCCCGACGGAACGGTTCGTAAGAACGAAAAAACAAACGAAAGGAGTTGGTGGACAAGCCGGGCGTGCACGTGTATTCACAATGAGAGTGGCACAGCTTGATGGGTTTTTAAGGAGGCTGGGAGAGGGGGCAGTGACTGATATCGCGATCCCATACCATTCACTCTCAAAAGTCTACTTGCGAGTCCACATCAACGGATGAGATTTTGCATTTGTTCCCTTTTCCTTTGTTATAATTTCCTCTTTTCCAGGGTCTCTTGACAGGATGGGACATGGAGGAGGGGAGTACTTTGCTCATAGACGGACATGCGCGTGCGATATTCCATGAGTTTGTTTACTGTTATTGACTTGATGACTCTTTCATGTTGACTGTGTTGGTTCGAAGTGCATGGCCCACCCTACATCTTGGACATGCCTCCTTTCGGGGCCATGTGAGTGTCTAAATGGAGAGAGGTTACGTCTGGGCTGGAACACGTGTGAGCTTTATGCCAGCCAACGGACATTGTTGGGTCGGGTGTCCTGCGACCTTGGGATGCAGTCTCAGCTCCTTCGCGCGTATTACAATCAACAAACAAGGCGAGTGCAAAACACACGCCCCAGGTCAAGGCTTCCCAACCGCGCGCCTTCACGGGTGTTTTGCACGATCCGGTCGCATCCACTGTCCACGGCTCGTTCACAGACCAGAACCATGGCCTCTTGCAAGGGAACAGGGGATCCAAAGACAAGCGTTAGCCGCGCCGCAACAGCCGCCTACGAATAGAAACCCCTGTCCGGAACTGCTTCCAGCCGCGATCCTTTGCACGCTCATAACCAAGCAATTTCTTCTGCAGGGAGTTTTTACCGCCGTTGTGGGATTTCGAGGACGTGGTTTTGCTGAAACAGTAGAAGCGCTTAAGCAATATGATTTAAGCGCGATAGTGGGTGCTTCCACAGTCTGGGGTAAGGGAAAGCTCTCAGGGGTTTGGGTACGCGCTGGGATGATGGCCGTTGGTGAGGAGATGAGAGGATGTCATGCATATTGAATGGCCTGGTGGTCGGGACAATACAATGAGTCGGAGGATTTGGTACGTGTTTGGCCGTTGGTGTTGGTTGGGTGTTGGATGCCTCTTGAGATGAAGGCTGAGCCACGAACTGAGCGCGCGCGTAGGGGCACTGTCGGTCGGTCGCAGATGAAAGCCCCAGGCCTCCGACATCAACCAGAACATGATGCGAAATGACAATTACATGGAAGATACTATGCAAAGGGTTCATTTTTCATGACAGCTTCACTTTCACATGCATATTGCCTCTAATGACGTATTCCTAGCCATCCCTCCGTCTTGCACAGCATCGCACAGCTCCCACAAAGCGGCTGTGCTGCCACCAGTGGCTGCGGCTCTCATTGGCCAACACGGCGCTGCCCGAGACATTGGGAATCCCCATTGCCACAGTACGGCCCGTGGACGGTCCCCGAGAGTCCGTGACGGGCATCCCGGGAATGGATGGTTGACGCAGCGAAGAAACGCCGCTTGGCTGGATGCATCGGATGTCGATTGGGAGATTCTATTCTTTGATCATCCTGGGAGTAATTGAGAGCTAGTAAGGGGGCGTGTATCTACCGGACCACGAGTCCGGGCGACGGGGAAACACAAAAAAAGAAGACCACGTTTTCAACCTTTTTTCCTCAATCCATCAGATCTAAGCGCTTTCCGGAGATGCCGTACGCCATACGGAATGTGACAGAGTGGCCCAACTTACCACCGTCGCGGAACGATGCAGATCCGTTTGTTGAAACGTCTGCCACGAGGAAAGATTAAGGTGCGACGGGAAAAGTGGTTTCTTTACCGCATGCGATTTCCTCTATTCTGGTGGCCATCGTGATGTTGGATGTTGAGGCCGGATGGAGTATAGGGTACATTATTCGCCATGTGCGGACCACGAGAACACATGACAGCTGAAATGATGAGAGGAGACGACAATGACTAGCTAAATCCTCAGGGACTTCGAATTGAGACTGAATGCAGTGGTTTCTTGCTGTCGCAGAGGCCGCATGAAGAATGGCCTGCCTAGTTGGTGAACAGGTGCATCTTTCGCATTCTGAGTGGTCGAACCTCACGCAGAGGATCAGCAACAGGCTGACGAATGAGAAGCCGGAAGCACACTAGCTTTGCACCTCTGCCACGCCCGACAGGGCAGACAAAACCAACAGAGCCTCAAGAAAACGTAAGCCTTGGAATTCGCTACAGTCCACTATAGGTGCCTAATAGTAAATCCTAGTATAGCTGAAGACACAACCTTACTCGCTTTTCAGGACTTCAGTCATCGGTATCGCCATCAATCTAGTCTGTGTTTGGTAGTCTGGTGCGATGCACACAGCCCCTTTGCGCCCAGCTCGCCATGGGTTTGCGTATTCGGCAGATGCAACGCCACATCGAACAAGCCACATCGGACTTTACCAAAGACAAAGGCAGGTGAAATTCCTGACTAACCCGCGACCTTGGGTAGCCCGCCCTCAGCCACACCTCGGCCGCGGACGGGAATTCGCCTCCCCCCTTTGTGTCCGTTTCATTGGGTCCAATCACATGGTGTCCCTGGTCACCTGTCAAAGTATCAGTCGCCGTGTCCACCCATTCAACGCGTAAGCTGGGAGGCGGTGAATGACGGGAATGTTAGGTATACACCTTGTATTCGCTTTGCTGGGTATATACTCGTCACTATGAGTGGCTTTTTGGTTCATGGGATTTATTTAGCTGCCTGGTATAGGAGAAGGCGAAAAGAAAAGAATACCTGGAAAGCCCCAGCGTTGTGTTTAGTGGCTGGCCACCTGAAGCTCTATGCAAGCCCGGTTCGGCCCCCCTGCAGTACGGTACCTGATTGACGCATGGCGCCAACAAAACCGCTCCCACAGCTTTCACCAACCTACACTTGGAATTCTAGTGATGCCATCTATGCTTTTGACGGTATTATAGCCTAGATAATAAGTTGCAGTAGCCTTGATTCAAGATGTGTGAACCCCTGATTCATGGTCTGCGTGTGTGCATCTGTCTGTGTTCCCCCTTCTAAGTAGAAGGATCAGAGCATGTGATGTGATGCGCGCGAGCCCATGACCAGTCGATCCGGGGCTGCAAGACACGTACAACAGTGACCCCTCCTGCTCAAGCTTGTGTGTCTTTGCCTCTTTGCTTTTGTGAGCCATGAGCCGAGTGATGAGAGGGTATCATGGTGTGATGTGCATATGCTCAGGCAAGAACTGCAGGCTCTCAGTAAGGTCACCCTGGTCGCTCACACAACGTAGCATCGTGCCTTGATAGTCCTTCGCCTGGGGGCACATGAGCTGAGCTGAACCTGATATGTATTGAACCCGCCAGTATCGAATAGTTCCTCGCCAACTCTTGAGCATGTGGCAGCCATAATCTGCAGGTGACCCTTCCCAACGACCGTCTTCCCCTCCCTCCATTCCAAGAACGGGCTTGTGGTTGGGAGGGGCTGATGGATCGGTCCCGCGACTATCAGTGGGATATAGGTACTTCCGGGTCTTTAGTCTGATGCCTGATGCTACTCGTACCGTCCACTATTCCCTGGCTTGAATGCAGGCGAACGCAGAAAAAGGGGGTCAGTAAAGAAAGGAGGGGGCTTGAGAGACATCGCCTTGATCCCTTGAATTGGCGCGAAGGGCGGCGAACGGTGGGTGGACGGACGGTGGTGATGGTGGTGGTGTCATTGCCATTCCAGCATGGCGGTCAACGTAAGGGAAGGGACTCTGCGATGCCACTACTACGCATCGCTTCGTATGCTTTCCACTCACTGCGACTGGACCCAATTAGTTTACATTATGGGGTCATTTGTTGAGCACCAACGCTATATGCGCATGAGGAGGCTTCATGCTCAGAGGTGGGGCTGGATTTGTTAGACCACTGGGCTGGGCCTTTTAATGTGGTGGCTTTAGTGGCATCTAGACCCCTGCACTCGGAGTTGACCTGGAATTCCAGCGGGTGGCCGATCGCGCGGTAGATCGGGTCTACCACGTCTGGCCCTGTGGCAGTCAAAAGCTGAGCCTACACTATAGCGACCAGTCAGGGGCTTTTGACTTCCTGGAGGGGGTGTGTGAGTGTGACTGTCCTGACTCGAAGAGGGGACCTTCAATGGTTCGTATTGAACTCTGTTTGCGACCGCGCGTGCAGCCGTCTTGAATGGCGAGAGCGAGACTTTAAATTCAGCACAGAATTCCAGCATCAAAGCTTGTCACCGTTGGATTTGATTGATTCAGGGTTTTCTGCTGTGAAAGGCAGACGACACGAGACGAAAGCGGGGTTCGGTAGAGCGGTTGAAACGGTGATGGTGGTCGTCGCCCAGTCAGAGGCATCGTAGCGAGCGAGTCGGAGGACGAGGGCGTTTCGTTTCTGACCAGCCTCCCTTGCTTGGAGGTGTTTGATGCCTTGGCTGGGCAATAACATGTTTGCTGTTATCGGTGCAGTGGTTCGTCAGTCTGTGTTTGTTTGTTTGTTTGATCAACCAGCTATTTTCCCCTAATGTCGAGGCTTGGAGGCTTGTGGGACGTGGTAGACGTGGCCGGATAGGCGTCGCGAACGTGTTATGTGGGCGTCGATGAAGGAGAGCCAACCATCGGAAATAGTAACAAGATTTTGAGAGTCAAGCTCCAGCGACTGGGGAACCGCCTTCAGCCTGTGAGAGCGCAGTGCAGGTGTTGTGCAGCTGTCAGGCCCTGCGCTGGGCTGTTGGCTGAACAGTTGGCGACTGGTGGCTGCCCGTGTTTCATCAGTCCGTCGCCCTGAGCCAATCGCTCCCCGCCTTCACAAATCGCTCCTTCCCTGCCCTGGACGGGACAAGCCCGCCAGGGAAGGTACGTACCCTTCCTTCCTTCCGTCAGTCGCCTCTCCTGCAGACGGAGGCGTTTGTTTCGTGTTTCGCAACGCCTGAGCCCGCTGAAGTACTGAAGGCAGGAGCAAGGCAAAACAGCCGCTATCCAATCAAGCTGCAGGTTTAAGCCCCTGTTCAGGATCGAGGAATGCTGGTTTGGCGTATCGTAACCTGATCTCACCTTCAGTGGATAGAGCACCTCAGTGGATGGACTGATAGACGGATAGACAGGGGTTGATCAACGGGGGCCCTGTCAGCGCCGCGCGACTTGCGAAACACCATACCGCTCGTCCATAGCCAGCAGAATCTACAGGACAGGGAATCTTGACAGGCCAGGGCCCTTTCATTGTGAGATCTCGCGCTGTTTGTGTCTTTTTTTGGTGGTTGCCATTGCTCTATTCGTGTGCTGCGTGCATCAGGCTCAGGCATTGGAACAGCATCGTCAGACTCGGCCCCCAAGATCCCTCCTCATTAAAACCACGACTGGGCGCCTCTTCTTACTCTGGCCCCTTGCCCTGGGTCTCTTCAACTGCATTTACTTGCTTTCGCTTCCCTTTTCACCTTATCCCTCTTCCTTCGTCCCCTTCTTCTTTCCTTCTCCTTACCTTGCGCAGGACTGTGCGAATTGCACTATCGTGAGAAAGGACATTGAGGGTGAAAAATTACAGGCACTGGCATTGCCTCTCCTCTTCTTCCTCCCTTGATTTCATCATCTCCTCTTTTCTTCCCTTGCCTACGTGCAACTCCACTTCGATTACATCGTCCTTCACTCGGTCCAGCCACCACCGCATACCTTTGCGAGGTCTTACGTCCAACTGTCGATCCGAAAGCCGACTGGAATTCAGGCACTTCCAACCTCCCTTGCGCCCCTTGTCTCGACGACCCCAGCGTAACTGAGCGAACTCCTTCATTCTTCTTATTATCCTTATATCGACCCCGTCGAACTATTGCAGGCCATTGGATTCCTTCATTATTCGTCCTTCTCTATTCTTCATTTCCTCGCCCTTTGCATCGATATCCGATTCCTTGACGACTACGATCTAAGACGCCTTGACGATTTCTCCGACGAACGACGATTTGCCCTTCGAAGCTGCATATATAATCTGAGCACCAGACACACACTTTGGTCTCGAATTAGTCTACTGCAGCAGCAACCAGCTCCTTCACCCACCGAGTCTCTCATTCGCTCATCATCAGTCACTGCTCGAATCAGAAACTCAGTTTACACTCATTCAACTCGACTCAGTTCACTCTAAGCCTCTTTCATCGCTGAATAGAGCCACGATTTCCTTTCTCTGTCGACCTCGTTCGCACTACCCCGTTTCCGTCAAACGGGCATCCCCGGATTCAATTCCACGTTCTCGACCAGGCGCAGCCCACCCCCGACTCCGGTAATCCAGACCAGACCACGGCCGAGACGCATCATCAAAATCCGAAGAACGGCACTTGCACTAAAATCTATTGTTGCGAGACTCGCGAACGTGTTCTTTTTCGCTTTCAATAGAGTCATCTGACCTTGAGAGAAAGCTTGAGAGTTTTCAGTTGCATTCCCACCGAATACGGCTTGCAGCCCCTCCCCCAGCCACAGTGACGACTCAGCAGGCCGCTATACGGACTGCTATACCCACTGTAACGTGCTTGGCCGGGCCACCACAGAGAATTGGACTCGCGGCCTCTTCGCCACCTCATTGACCAGCTTCAGCCACGACCAGGACTGTCGTCACCAGCAATACGCATTGTCATCAGCCTCTTTGAGAAAAGACAGATTTCATCATATATTTCGTTCTCTTTATTATTCATCGGTATCGCTCGGCTTGCAGCTACCAAAATTCTATCCATCCATCTCCTCGGCTCGGTCGCGCCGCTGCATCCATCACCGGACTTCCTCCCGCATCTCGCAACTCTGTACTCTATTTAGAGCTGCTTGAGTGGTGCTGAGCCTCTTCCTGCTACCTGACTTCAGGTGCTGTTCCCGACCGCACCGACCACCCCCCGCTAGCGTGCATTGTCCACTGCCAGCAGCATCGTGTTCAGCGGCCCAGGCCTCTTTACTACGCTCACACCCTATCGCCCAGGGCATTCCCCAGGGCATTTCAGCGCGCCGCACTCAGCCTCGTGGCATCCCTTGGTATTCCAACTAGTACGCGACAGCGCTACTAGTACTTTCACACCCACCCCCTCCCTCCTTGGGCTTTTGCTTGGGCGTCCATCGTCACCCCCCTCCTTCTCCTTACAGCCCTCCCTTCCGTTGGTTCAAAGGTCACTTGGTCCCCAAGTGTCTTAAAGCTCCTCAATCATCCCTACCTTTTGGATTGCTTCTGTTCGGGACCTTGTCTTGCTTCTTGTCATTCGCCCCATGAGCATCTGATCGGATAGACTTATACATAATCTATCCATCAGCCCTCTTCTTCCTCTCTCATCCTCTCTCACCCCACACCACCTTCACTACCTTTCGCCAACTCCTACCTCTATACCCGGGTCGACTCTCATACAACCTCACATCACATCAACATGGAGTCAAGACATCACCTCAGCCTCTCCGAGGTCAACAAGACCGCTCTCGATCACTTCATCTACCAGCCCGTCAGCCGCGATATGATCTCGTACCTCGCTGCCGCCGCTCACAATGTCATCGCTTGCGACTCAACACCTTCACCACCTTCATCGACTTGCTCCTCATCTACCGCTACGCCTTCACCACCACCCCGCGAGCCTGAGGACAACTCTCTTCCCACTGTCGAGGAATTCATCACCCAGCTCGTTGTCTCCTCCAACGTCCAGGTCCCGACCCTCATGTCCACCCTGGTCTACCTCGGCCGTCTGAAGGCAAAGCTTCAACCAATGGCTCGTGGCCTCCGATGCACCACTCACCGCATCTTCCTCGCCTCTCTCATTCTCGCAGCCAAGTACCTCAATGACTCATCTCCCAAGAACAAGCACTGGGCCAACTACACTCACATCACTACTGAGTACTACTCCTTCGGCTTCAGCAGGACCGAGGTCAACCTCATGGAGAAGCAGCTCCTCTTCCTTCTGGAGTGGGATCTGAGAATCACCGAGGATGATCTCTACCGTGAACTCGATGCTTTCCTCTCACCGCTCCGGGAGCAAATTGTCGAGAGACACGCCCGCAAGCTGCGCCAGCGCGAGGAGAAGCGTCGCCTCAAGGAGCTCCAGCAAGTCGCCGCCACCGCCGATACCATGCGCTGGCCCATTCCTGTTGCCACTCGTGGCCGTCAGCCCAGCCCCGATCAGTATGCCCGGTCAGGTAGCAGCGACTCTTCCGTCTCCCCTCCTTCGCTTTCCTACAGCAGCTCT
The DNA here is from genome assembly GCA_030734395.1 of Sarocladium kiliense. Lineage (NCBI taxonomy): Eukaryota > Fungi > Ascomycota > Sordariomycetes > Hypocreales > Sarocladiaceae > Sarocladium > Sarocladium kiliense. The sequence continues at coordinate 1,376,196 of JAUZTG010000044.1, forward strand.
GCCAGCTCATACGCCTCCTCCACGTTCTCCAGCCGGCAGCAATCGCGCTCGACGACACCTGACGACGAGAAGCTCCAGCAATCAGCACCCGCTGCCTACTTTTGCGATGCCACCGCTGCTGGTGCTGGCAGCCTGTACGACTCGCCGGTCGAGATCGTACTGGACGAGCAGTCTGAGGCCTGTATGCCCAAGGTCCGCGTCGTGGATGTCAATCCCAGGATGATGCTCCCTTACGAGATCTCAGCTCGCGAGTACCAGCGCCTCCACGACGAGAGCACCGGGGTGGCGAAGAAGAGGCAGAGGAGAGGTATGTGGGGACGTCTGCTGGGCAATACTGTCGCTGTGCGATAATGGCCTTTGACAGAAGGATGTCTCCAAACCACTACCTCTTCCTCATTACACGCCTTGCATTACACCAACCCTCACTAATAATACATTCCTCTTATGTCATCTTTTCATGCGGAAGCAAGGCGTTATTGGATGGATCTTTTTCTTTTTCCTTTGTCAATTGGATCATACACCTCATACACCTATTTGCATTGAATACAGGGCGAACAACGGCGCCTTGGTGTGGAATGGGATGAACTCGGAAGGAAACGGGAAAAGGGTGACCAGGGGGGGTCTTTACTACTGGAAGGTGAAACTGATTATACGATACGAAGTCTATCATTGAGAAAAAGAAATTGAAATGTCTCTGTTTCCTTTCTCACACTTTTATTCCCGCTTTACCCTGCATTAGTTCCATGTGTGTGTGAGTGTCCTTTCAATCTTGGTTTGCTTTGGCAGGGTAACGCAAGGGATGGGCCAGCGTGGGGACGGAAGCACGGGAAGGGAGGAGACATGTCTTATTAGATACTATAGCCATTACTTCGCGATAGTCGCATGCGAGGGGGTGTTTCCTGAATTGAATCTTGGACTACAACAATAACCTTCTTCATCGTGAGGGATCAATTTTTTCTTAAAATTGTGCATAAATTTTCGTTGATTCTTTTTTCAGCCTCTCTCCTCATTGAAGTGCAAGAATAGTTATCATGCGGCTGGAAATGCAGTTTGGGGGCGTACCAAGTTCCTGTGTAGAGGGCGTGTGATTGGCTATGAGAGGTGGAGCGGAAAAACGTGGCTTGCGACGGTCAGCTGCAGGCGGAATGGAAGGCTGTCCCTGGGGCGGATTCTGGGCGCATCAAGACCCCCAGGTATGGGCTATTGCGATTTTGCTAAGTTGGGGTTTGAAATGCATGCCTTATCGGGGGAGGAGGCCTGAGTGAGAGGGGGTTTTCTTATTTGAAAGGAGATGATCATGCCAGGATGGGAAGGGAGTGCGCGTGGGAGGATGACGATGGGGTTGGGGTTGGGGTTGCCTTGGTGAGGCTTAGGCGGCGCATTTGTGTTCCCCGTTTGCCGAAGCTTACGTATTTTCGGGACCCGAGAGTTTGGGATGAGGGTAGTTGGTGTGAAGGTCGGTGTTCAAAGGGTGTTGGGAGTGTAAAATGTGGATTTATTAGATAAGTCTGGGGGCCAAGTGGTGACAGACTTGCGGAAGAGCTGAACGGCTAGGCATTCGAGCTGAGCTGGGCTCTTTTTCTGGGCGGGGGATACACGATCTGCCTGTTCTAGTTCGGTGAGGTTGGGCGAGCTGTGCAAAGAGAGCCTTGTGTTGGGCGATTGAGTCAGTTGGTGAGGAGGCACTTCTGAGGGCGTTGCGTAGGCTGAGGGCGGTGTTTGCCCGTTTCGGTGCATTTCACACATGGCTGACGATCGGTCTGCCCTGCGCGAATCGTCGTTCTTCGTCTTGATCGTCGTTGCGGGGTAATATGAGGGGCGTATGTGTAACATTATCATGGATGTAAGAGGCGGAGAGGTTCTTGGGTTTGCTGACAGGTGGGATAGTTGCCTGGCCGTGCGAGATCATGTGGCGTAAGGGTCTTGCGCGTGATCTGACATCTTCACCAGGGTAGCCCTGGTCTTTTGCAGTATGATTTGCTCCCGGTGAAGGAATGCAAATACCCTGGGCGATTACAGGACTTTTGGGGCTTTTGTTGGAACTATTACCTTTATGAAGTAAGCCCCGAGGGTAGACATGAATGGCGAACTGGCAGGCAGCGATGCCGGAAGCTTGGGTATATGGGCATATGCGTAGAGAGGGAAGGCGATAAGTTGACTTGAAGTCTGAGCTAGATATCGTGTACGCGTATGGTTATCTTGCGGCATGGCTGTGAGTGACGCTGGCCGATACAGTATCGCTCCCAATGCTCCTTGCTGGCCGACAACCTCGCAATGGTCGCAGAGATGCCGGTAGACATTGAGGCAACGAAAAGGTGCATGTACTGACGCGACCATAGAAATGGTAAAGTCCTCTCATCTTTTATTTGCAGATGTATATCGTCGCAACTGACAAAAGTCCTTGAGTTGAAGTCTCACGCTGCCGGTAGCTTCTGCTGGCCAACTCAACCTCTTATCTGAACGCATTGGTCATACTGTATGTATGGAACAGTGATCGAGGAGTATTTAAAGCGACTGCCGTGGTGAAGTTCTGACTGAAGAGCGGCGAACAATGGGTCTGGAGGAAGTCCCTTGTGCCAGAAGGTTAGCAAAGTTCGAAGATACAGGGACAAGGAGACTCCAGAGAAGAAGTGAACAGAAGCAGAAGGCAGTGAAGGAGAGCGGCAACTTGAATTTAATTCTCGGCAGTCATGTCCGTCAACAGAGTCCGTTCGACTGCAAGCTCTTCGCTTCTTGTTGAGGCTCGTGTCGGTGAGGTCCGTAGTCGTAGCGAGCTCAGGGTACCTGGCTGTCGTCACAATTTCCTAATTAATGAGTCACTTCCTGAGCCATATTCGCTTCGTTTGGGGGTTTGACTTCAAATAGAGCATCATCAGTCATTGGTCTCGCGCGATCCGAGTCGGAACGATGCATCGGAATGGACATGGTTTCCGGACACAACAGGCTGGAGTCCTCGGAAGAAGAAGATTGAACGACTAGAAAGAATCAGATCATTCTTGCCGAGTTTTGATTCCGGAACCAAGTCCATGGTATGGGGAAGACTCCTCTTCCCCGGGCCCCTTGCCAGGACCTGGATGCAACGCTGGTCTGGGGGCGCTTCAGATTGCCTAATTAGGAAACACACTGTTTTGGCTACATCCTTTGGCGAATTGCGCCATGTCTTACATAACCAAGCTGTGTGATGAAGTAGGAGATTAGCTAGCGAGATAATGTCGCAGCCATCTGGAGGCCATTTGTCGGAGTGCTTCGAAGTCATAGACCTGATGCTCTGATCATAGGAAAGTCGATGGCTTCAGGCGTTGAGCTGAAAGAACCCTTGGAATCACAAGCCTAATTGGGCAGGTTTAGGCTTTGCGCATCACACAGCGACAACCGTACATGGGTCTGGGAAATGGGACCCGAGAGAAGGGAAATGTATCTCTAGAATTCAATGGTTCGACAGCCGAGAGCTGTTGCCGATGATGATGCCGAAAGCAACCTCCGGATGCTAACCTCGGATCGATGTGACGGGTGTGATTCTAGTCACCAGCATCAAATCTGACAAAGTACGAGATATTGATCATTCCAAGCTGTATTCGAGAACTTCGAGTATCATGCCGGCGCCATCATGTCGTAGTCCTTTGACTCTGACTCGGCGAGGACAAAAGCGATCGAGTGTATCTAGGTCCCGAGATCCTTGAAGTGACATAATTGCAATGGTCTTGGTTTAACGATGTATTCAAGGATAGTCTTACTTCACTAAATTGATAGAAGGACCAAGGTCATTTGGTCTCCAGTGCTATGCGGCGAACCATTGTGTTGGTGATATCGAGCCCTACATTTTGGCCGAACACTAACCACCCTCGATCCTCGTTGCTCCACTACCTCCTAACGGCCAAACTGGTCCTGTGCAACAGAGGCCATGAATGAGGTTCCAGCGAGTCTGTACGTATCAGGCATCGGACCGGTAGCGTTTGGGTGAAGGTAGAAGGTCTTGCCATAGCCTCCAGCAGCGTTATACTCGGGCCATGCGGCAACGCCTTTGACTGAATGAGCAGTATGTGTTAGCAAGAGCACTCGGTCTTTTGACAAGTCATCCCTCAAAGGAGGAAATCAGACGTACTTTTGTGATTGTTAGGATCAAGATCATTGACGAAGCTGATCCACATGCGCGTAATGAGCTTCGCCAGATCTTTCTTCTCCTGAGAATTGTCGCCAAATGGTGCGATATTGGCAGCGTAACCCAGGTTCAGAAGGTTGTAGAACACATAGCCAACCTCTGAGAAGTGTCCACTTCCTATGCGAGAAGCTACACATTTAACTCTCATTAGCACTGCATATCTTGCCAGAGACCGGTCAGTCACTACTTACTCCAATCCCGAGGAGATTCAAAGAGATATGTGTATACAGGAACACCCTGCTCAGACCAGGCATTCGCTCTGAGGCGTCTCCAGGAGAGGAACATCTGGTCGGTGAGGAAGGCAACAGCGCGCTTGTACTGAGCTCCGACGGATCCATCTGTGGGTGTGCGGTAGTGAGCTGGCGAGCCAAGAGCGTCTATGTCCGGGTACAAAGCCGTCAGGATATCTGCAGTCGCGTCGTCAACACCAGTGCCCTTGACCACGGTGCGGAATTCTGCGTCAGTAGCCACCATCGGGTTGGCGAAGAGCGTAGCCTCATCCGCGGTAGTGCCAAGGAGGAAAGGCAATTTGGTAAATTTGCCCTTCTCAAGGAGCACAGATGGGTAATCCTGAACAAAGTCGCCATCCACGATAGGAGCAAAAGATGGTGTGATCTTGGTGATGGTGGCATTGAGCTTCGCAAAAGGAACCTTGCGAAGACAAGCCAGCTTATTTGAGGCATCTTTGCATCCTGCAGCTGAGGCAATGCCGTTATAGATCCGCTCAGGGTTCGTCAGGTTCTTGCCATGGCTGCCATCAGCACCGGATTGAGCGATCAGGCCTCGGAAGAGGTGATCATCACGACCGCCGAATGCTGTGGCGTGGTAGCCGACGTTGCCGCCGCCGGCGCTCTCGCCGAAGATGGTGATTCTGTCTGGGTCGCCGCCGAATGCGCGGATATTTTCTTTGATCCAGTGGAGGGCGAGACGTTGATCCTTCAGACCTAGGTTTGCGACTCCGGCATCGAGGATGTCCTGGCTTGCCATGAAGCCCCAGAAAGAGAGTCGGTCTAGTTTCCACCTTCATTAGTATTGCCACATTGAACGGCACGGAGGAAAGAGCTATTACAGTTCATTGAGACAGCAATGAAGGGCTTGCCCATCTTTGTTGACTCCTCGACCATGAAAGTCAGGTTGTATACGCCGTTTGCGCTGTAGTCCATGGACCAGCCTCCTCCATGGATCCAAACTCCAACAGGAAGCAACTCTGGCTTGCGAGGGTGCGTACTTTTCTTGTGGCCTGACTTCGTCGGCCGAACGACGTTAAGAGTCAGGCAATCTTCGCTCATGGTATGAGGCCATGCTGGGCTGTTCTGTAGTTGAACATGTCAGCACCATGCAATTGTCCCGGAAGTCACGCTCCAAACTGAGGATCTTGCTCACTCCATAACCGACACATGAGTCCGAGTATCTGGTTGCATCTCTTGACTTGTACTTCTTGTTGTACGGTTTGGGATTCTCAAAGCGCAGGTTGCCGATAGGTGCCTGCGCATACGGAACACCAAGGAACAAGTCCTGTTGGTATGAGGCGACGTAGTCACCAACGAGCGTACCGTTCTTCACCTGCACAACAGGCTGCTTGTGCGCGTCCACTAATGGGCCACTGAGGAGACACAGAAGGGCTGTCACAACTGGTTGGAAAGCGTAGGACTTCATTGCGAAACGATTGACACGGGCGGCAAGGAATGGTCGTGTGGTCGAGAACGCAAGCCACTATCCACACAGACCATCAAGTATTATATGGGACGAGCTGAAGAGGAAGAGACCTAGTAAGGATGTAGTTCCCCGTGAGTGTACCGTTTAACTATCTTCTCCGATATTTACTCACATGCATACTCATGCGCATAATCAAGGCTATGACATTATAGTCTACCCTCGGAAACTAGGACAGCAACTACACGTCTGCCCAAAGCAGCATCTCTAGCCCCTCAACTAGCATCCTTTCGGTCCTCCTCCTCGTCGATCCTGACTCATTGCAAAGCAAAGCAGCGACTGCCGGTCCCTGGAGCCGCCGAGTCAGTAAACCACGAGACCAGTGGGGAAATATGGAGAAGCATGCTCCCCGCATGGTCAGCCCATGGGGAACCCCTGGGCCCCAGGATCCCGAGCTGCCAGCATTTCCATTCGCTGGACGTTCCGAAGCTTGGGGGAATTTAGCGAGGATTGCCAAAGATCTCTGCCATGAAAAACGAGGCCCCTAGATTCTAGCGAAGGGGTAAAACTTGCCTGATGAGGCAATCACCATAGCTGGCACCCATTTTTTTTTCGCCCTAAAGGGCAGCGCGTAACTTGACCTATGTGGGCAGAGGCTTTTCAGGGACTTTCGAGTCTGGGCTCGTCCTTCAATTGGAGATCGCGAGGGGAATATTATAAGTAACTTCGCATGCGCCGATCTTCTTGATGTGTCCCGAACCACAATCTCGAAGCCATCACCACCGGGGCTAAACTGTTCTTCAACGAGTCTTGAGGATCAGGGACTTCGCATTGCCTGTTGTGCTCTAGTGGTCCATTATCGAGTCAACCAGATCCCAATCTCGCTTGTCCGTTGTTCATCATGGCGACTATTACAACTGATGAGAAGCCCAGCGTCGGCCAGGAGGAGAAGCCGCACGAAATCACCAAGTCGGCCGAGGTCATGCAGGCGGAGGCTTCGCTGCCGCCCACTCAGTCGAGTGCGCATATTACTTTCAGAGACTTCTGGGACAATCGTCGAGTCTTGATGTTCTGTGAGTCTTTGATCCCAGTGCACCTTCTACCAGTCCCTCCCTCTCACGGGACAATAATCGCATGAGTAGAGACTCCTTTGCTGACCTGACGCTGTCTAGGCTTCGTCATCTACCTCCTCCCCGTCAACTTCGGCTACGAAGTCTCCATGATGGGCAAGCTCCTCGCCGTGACGCCGTTCGCGAAACAATTCGGATACCAGGTTGAGGAGCAGTGGGTTGTTCGCGCGACCGACCAGCAGATTCTCAACGCAGCCAACACTATCGGCATCTTCGTCTCGGCCTTTACGACCGGTATTGTCAGCGACTTGATCGGCCGCAAGAAGACTATCGGCATTGCGTGTGTGGTCTGCATTGGCGGCATCATCATGCAGTACTTCTCGAATTCGATCCCGATGATCTTCGGTGGCAAGCTGATTTCGACATTGGGCTTTGGTCTTGGCCACTCTCTTGGGCCGGTCTTCGTCGCTGAGCTGGCTCCTGTTAAGATGCGTGGCTTGTGTTTGGTCCTCATCGTAAGTTCATCAACGAAGAATACATCAAGTGCCGAGACCGGACAGATGCTAACATCAGCGAAGAACACCATGATTGTTCTCGGCCAATGGCTCAACTCTCTCGTCATCTATGCCTGCAACACACGCTACTTCGACGACCTCGCCTGGCGCATCCCCATCATCACCCAGCTCATTCCTCCGGGTCTGCTGGTCTTGGTTTTGGTCTTCCTTCCCGAGTCTCCCAGCTGGCTGCTCATCAAGGGTCGGAGGGAAGCAGCCGCTATGGCCTTCCTCCGCTTCAACGGACCCGGATTCGACGTTGATGCGGCCATTGCTGTCGCGGATGTCGCTATCGCGAAGGAGAGAGAGGCGAGGCAGCTGGAAAAGAGTAGCCGATGGTTGGATTGCTTCCGGGGAACTAACCTCCGTCGCACGACTATCATTGTCATGGTGTATCTGTCGCAACAGTTCATTGGCGTCGGCTTCATCAGCGGATACCTCACGTATGTTCAATCTCGCTGCTGTTCAGCTCCCATGAAGTTTGTCGGCATATCACTCACACTGTATTAAACAGATACTATTTCCGCCTCGCCGGAGTGAACGACCCACTTGCCATCGGACAGGCAGCCAACGCTATCCAACTCTTCGGTAACATCTGCTCTTGGCCGCTGGTCGACCGTCTAGGAAGGCGACCTATGATCGTTGGAGGCGCATTCGTCATGACAGCTTTGTTGCTTGTGATTGGAGGCATCAGCACCATCAACTCCTCCCAGGCCTTGTCCGCTACGGTTGCCTTCATGGTCATCTGGGGATTCCTCTACCAGGCAACGCTTGGAGCTGTCGCCTACAGTGTTGGCGGTGAGACTGCGAGGTTTGTAATAGAGTCCCATCTGCAAGTTGACTGAGATGCTGACTTCGAATAGCATGGAACTGCGTCAAAAGACCTACAGTATCAACATCATGACCTCGACTGCCATCTCCTGTCTCATCACACAGGTCATGCCCTACCTCCTTAACACCGATAAGGCCAATCTCGGAGGAAAGATCTCCTTCGTTTTCTTCGCCACCTCGCTCCCCATGTGTGTCTACCTCTTCTTCTGTCTCCCAGAACTGAAGGGTCGCAACTACGCCGAGGTCCAGGAGATGTTCGAGAACAAGGTCCCTGCAAGACAGTTCAAGAAGCATGTCACTGTGGTGGAGCAAGCCGCAGTTCAAGGCAAGGGAGCAGATGATGCCTAGACGTAGATCTGGCTGGGTCTTGGACATGGGTAGGCGGATAAGTCTATTTTAGCCAGCAAGGCGCCTGGATAAGATCAACAACCTGAACCAAGAGGATCTGTTATAGTCATATGTGCATCATTCCTCACTCGGCCGTGTCTTGTCACCTAAAGAAACATAAAAAAGTGGTCACACTTCGAGTGGCGCCTTCGAGACCGGCGAGGAATCGCCGACATAATGCGGTGAATTCCTGGCAAAAGTCGTTCGGCAGGGTTCAGCGATTCAGCCCAACCTCAGCTGGGCCCGGGAAACAAATGATTTGTCCGGGGAACTGTCGTGATAGCCGCCCGTCCCGTCGTTGCGTGAGTAGCCGCATATGAACCCGCTTCGTCGCAGCATCTCATCCATATGACTGGCTCGCATCTTTGCAACCCTTGCTGCTTTTGGACATATTTTTGGTCTCAGGTTATACTTCCCTAGCTTCGTCGTAGTATGCGAACGTCTATTCGACCTCATAAAGTTAAGCTTCATGCGGCTGCCTGGTATAGCGTATGGATGTAACGGGCATTGGCTCGTTCCTCTACATAGGCGTAGCCCAAATCCGACATATATTGCACGCATAGAATGATGAAAGTCCAGTGCTCTGTAAGGTGGACTGAGAATGTGTATAAAGCCAGGTGGCCCAGGCCTTCTGTACAGCAGGAGAGCCCTTCGACGGAGCCCTTCGACATATCGTGATTACCAGACTGTGGACAACCCCAATCTCCAAGGCTTCTCCAAGATCTGAGCATGCGCTTCACGTCTGGCATTCTCACCACCGCCGCCGCCTTTGCTGTTGGCGGGACAGCCTGGACCAAGGGCGGCGATGGAGTATGGCGAGCAAACAACGAATACTATCAGCTCGATGGCAGTATGTGTCACTGCTTCCAAGTCCCCCAGTACCTGTCTCTAACATGGCCCGTGCTTCATCAGTGTTCGTCCATGAAGCCTGCACCACGATGAACACCAACAATTGGCATGCGACAGGATCCTGCTCGTACTGGACCAATGCTAACGGCGGCATCTTCTGGGGCAGTAAGCAAGGCCATCTCGAAGACTGGGACCTTTATGATGCTTCGCGGTTCTCACTAATGCTTTTCCCCCAGATTGTCATCTGACCACCTTTGGCATTGGGCAAATGCCGTGGATCTTCTGCAGCTAAGGCTGATAGAACGATACAAGTCCAGGAGGATTTTCGACTTGCTGAACGAGATTTAATCTTTACTATTGCGGTGCTTTGCTGAGTTGGCATCATTATCCTGTCACAGTAGTCGCAGTCACGTTCTTTGGCAATGCAGAAGTCCTCCTACGCTCGGAGACAATTGCACGGCTTCACACGTATGACCACAGCCGTCAATCAGCCCGTGTCGTTCGCTTTTTCGACAATTCTACCTACTGACTTCCAATTCTCATGAGAGACATTTGGATCATAAAATTTACTATATGTTGATGTACCTTCTCAAGACACCGGGGCTCGAGCGTCTTTGTCTTGCCAAGTCCCAAACACACTACCTATGTCACGTATAAGATGTGATTTACAAAGGAGGACTCTTCAACTCTTCTGAAACCACATATTAACAATCTCTGAACTAGATATACCTAGGGTAAGCTACAGCTGGCGATCGGTATATACCGAGAGACCGCTAAACACGATTCGGGACTTTCTTGCGCGGTGCATTTGCGGACTTCGGGCGGACTTGGGTGTTAAGCGATGTGGCGTAGCACTGCATCACTTGCGATACCTTGCTTTCGAAATATTCACTCCGCAGTTACAGGTTTGCTTATAATAGCGTCTTGATCATCATCGATCTCTTACCTGAGTTCTATCGCATGAGTGGCTCGGCACAGCTTTCGAAGTAAGGCTTGCATAGTCAGGCACCTTGAAGATGACAATGACCTCTCTGAGCACCCTCACGTCCGTGGCGACAGTCGTCGGAGCGGTCTTCGGCACAAGCAAACTCATCTACATCCTCCAACTCATGTGGACCTACCTCAAACCGTCGACTCTCTCCCGCTACGCGCATCCGACCTCGGGGAACCCACCTTGGGCTTTAGTTACAGGCTCAACTGGAGGCATCGGCGGTGAGCTTTCTCGCGAGCTTGCTCACCGGGGCTTCAACATCGTCCTCCATGGTCGGAGTCCAGCGAAGCTCGAGGCTCTGAAGAGCAAGCTGGTTCAGGAGTACCCCCATCGCGAGTTTCGGATTCTTGAGATCGACGCCGGTGGCCCTGCTGCCTTTGGGAACACCACCGAGCTAGAAGAGATTAAAGTCAATTTGGAGGACATCAATTTGACAGTCGTCGTCAACAATGCTGGGGGCGCAACTGATCGCACAATGTCCACGATCGATAGGCTTTCGTCGCAGAGGATCCTCTACGACGCCAACGTCAACGCTCTCTTTCCTATGCAACTCATCCGCCTCACCATTCCCATCTTGCAACGCAATGCTCCAGGCCTGATCATCAACGTTGGTTCACTAGGCGAGATTGGTATTCTCGTCTGTGGATCCTACTCAGCGAGCAAGATGTTCCTCTCCCGCCTCTCTGAGGTGGTTGACGCCGAGATGGAGCTGTCGAACCGAGACATTGAAGTCCTTTGCGTGAAAGTTGCAAACGTCTATGGTACGGGACAGACCATCACGGATCGTCCAGGGTTGTTGGCTCCGGACGCGAAGACAATGGCAAAGGCGGTGCTGGCGAGGGTGGGTTGTGGGAGCCCGTCTATCGTGGGGTATTGGGCGCATGCGGTTCAGTATGAGGCTCTCAAGCTTCTTCCTGAGTTTATGAAGAGGAGGTTCCTATTGGATATTGCGAGAGGGCTGCTGACGGAAGAGAGCAAAGCCAAATGAAGGACAGGAAGCACGGAAGGGTTAGACTTGCTTGAGCGGATGTCGCCATTCCTCCTTGGAAGTATCCGAGAGTGGTATCTGAAAGTAGAGCGACAACTACCGGACTGTTCTACGGGCATGTCGTGCGAAAACGGGGAGACGAGCAGAACTGGATTGCCAACAAATGCAGCAGTACCCATGTAAATAGGCTCGAGTCGCCTGAGCGGCAGCTTTTCGCGACAATAGAACTGGAATACAATCATGGCCCTCCATCAGTAAGCAATACGCAAGAGGTTAATGCAACTTGATCAAAGCAGGCATTGTCCGGTCTCGGCCTCATGTGTCCTCCCTCGCTGACACATTTGCTGACGCCCTTCAGCTAGCTCGAAGGCCAGCAAAGCCTTTTGCCCCATCTTGGACGCATGTATGGGCGACAATTCGCTTGTTCAAAGGACCACTGAAGATATTGAGACAGCGTGTGTGGACTCTGCGCGCTCTCACAGTTGTTTTCGGCAATTATATCGCAGATGCTGTTTCTCAAAGGGACCTAGCAACCTCACAAACGAACGTCTTACATACATCTGACCGTTACTGCAAGTGGATCCAGAACCTTAGAACGGAACCATAGCTTCGCCGAAATGACCATAACGTCTATAGCGTCAGTACGATGTGGTTTCCCGCTGACGGCCAGTGGGGAGCCGTGACGCGACGTTGACTGGCGACAACGCACTGCGTCTCGAGTCATGGACGATACCTGCACTGACGAGCTGAGACAAATATCCTTGAGCGGTTTCCAAGAGAGCTGCAGTATGAATGCCGGGAGGACGACTGGATTTGAACCGCTTCCGTGATTGGAGGATATTTCCTCGCGAGCTTGGGTTCCCATTGCTACTGGGGACCGCAGGCTCGGTCCTTCATTTGGACGGACTATAAAAGCTATATAAAATCTCTTTGAGTGATAATCTGAGTCATTCAAGTCCTGTGACAATTGTCCAACAGCTCATATCCAGCAATCTGCCGTCTGTGTGCAACATGGCTCAAGATACTATCCGAAGCTGGCTATCATTCCTGCTCCAACCACTACTCGGCAATCACCTGCCCATTCAACACATCTTGAAGCCCATTGCGACATTCGGACACAAAGATGCAAATCAAGTATATCAGACCGCTTTACCGGCAGCGTGGTGCGCTGTCGACCAGAGGGACGAGATCGCCTCGGATTTGGACGCACAACACTGGTGGAACTCATCTGGATATGCACTCTCCATTCTCTTCGACAAGGCGGGCTATTCTTCTTCATCGCAATACGATCTTCTGTGTTTCTTCCAATCTCTCACTCGGTTTCTTGGACCAGCCCGAGTCGACGGCAAGAACACGTGGAACAGCTTCATGACCGATGACCACAACCCAATCGAGCTGAGCTGGGACTGGCGCACAGGTGGCAAGCCTCCCAAGATTCGTCTCTCCATTGAGCCGGTTGGACGCTATGCAGGTACCGAGAGAGATCCAAACAATAGCAAGGCTGCCAAAGACTTCCGGAGGAGGTTGCCAGAGCTGGTTCCCAGCACTAATATGGCGTGGCTCGCGCACTTCCAGAGACAGCTGTCGGTTGGTGAGGAGACTGTCGACGCAGCAACTGGCCATTCATCAAAAGAATTTTACGCCTTCGACCTGGATGAGAATGGCTCAATCATCAGCAAGGCGTACTTATTCCCAGCCTACAAAGCTGGAGTCACCGGGTTGAGCAGTCTGGACATTGTCTCAGAAGCCATCAAGTCAGCTCCCGAGTCCACACTGGACAAGATCCAGGCGCTTGCTATCTTTCGCGATTTCGCAAGTGACCCGCAGCTCTCATCTTTGGAGATCGAGCTGCTGGCCATTGATCTTGTGCAACCTGCAGAGTCTCGATTCAAGATCTACTTTCGCATCCGCGACACAAGCTTCGCCTCATTCCGACACGTCATGACTCTAGGGAACAGGATCGTCGACAGCCCAGAGCAAGGTCGAGGTCTTGCAGACATGGAACAACTGTACAAGACTCTCTTCATTCCTTCCGAGTTCGAGAGCCAGTGGGATGAGCACATGCAGCTTCCGGCAACCAACCACCGGACTGGAGGATTCTTGTACTTTGCCGAGTTCAAGTATGGAAGCAAGTGGCCGAAAGTCAAGGCTTACCTGCCTGTACGACATTACTCATCGAGCGAAGAAGCGACATTCTCTGCATTGGGGCATTATCTGCGAGGGAACATGTTCCTGAAAGACTACATTGCTGCAATGAGGACAGTCTTGTAAGTCAATCCTCCCCGCCCCCCCCCCCTCCACCATGTATCGTGTACCGTCCCACCTCCCCAATCGGGGAAATCGCACACACTGCAGGGACCTCAGTCATCAAACACCATGGCGCAGCGGAGAAGAAGCTAATAATGCCGTGATCACTAGCTCTGAAGATGCGTTGAAGACACGTAGTGGACTGCAGACGTATCTGGGATGCTCAATCGAGGAGGGCGGGGAGTTGCGGCTGGTATCTTACCTCAATCCGCGCGAAACGAAGTTTGCTGACAAGGTACTGAGCAAGAACTAGGGAAGTGCAATCAACTTGGCCCAGTCATAGGACAGCCAAAGCATGGTACTGGAGTTGTAGCCGAATATAGAACCTGAACATGTCCCTTTCTTGTCGACCTCCGCCTTGAGAGGGCGGTGAAGTTGAACTATGCTCGAATTGAGCCGCCTTCGTGTGATCTTGATAGTCAATTTAGTGGGCTGTGGCAACGCAGATAATGACCGGTCTTGGAAAAGTTGGTGCAGATCATCCAGACGTAAGCATCGATACTTGGCAAGTATGAGGACGTGCATAGATCTATCGCACTAGTTGCTTAGACTAAGGTGGTATTCATGTCAGCGAGATAGATCTAATACCTGATCCGGTATTTTTTGGACATTCTCAGGCATGAGATCTGCCCTTTTTTGGACTCTCCTCCTGCACATCGTCCTTTGGCGTCGGCGCCACCCTGGGCACTTATGCACTAGTTGGCCAACTCTAAGTTCAATGCCTTCTACCTTTTCCATCGCATCTCAGATTGGGGGATTCTGTCCGAAGTGAGCAGCTCGCTGGGCCGATGTCGGCTCGCCTCGCTCTTTGCGTGGTCACGAGATTGTTTACTGAGTGTTTCTGCATGAGAGACTGTGGCTACCCAGTCGTTGCCTACGGTCTCCTCGAGTGTTCTTTTTTTTTTTTTTCCATGAGTCCTGTCCTTCCAAAGACTTCAAGATCCATCAAATGAATTGATCCTGAAGATTCAGTTCTTTCAACAAAATGGATCCGCTCCGGGAGGATGCCATCCACAACGAGCGCCATGTCAAGATCATCTGTGTCGGCGCCGGAGCCTCTGGTCTATGCCTGGCATACAAGCTCCAACGCTCGTTTCGATCATTTTCTCTCACGGTTCGTGCAACAGTGCCTCAACATCAGCTATGTAGAAAGACTGAACAAAGCAGATCTACGATAAGAACCCTGGGGTAGGCGGTACTTGGTACGAGAACAAGTACCCAGGGTGTGCGTGCGATGTGCCGTCACATAACTACGTCTACTCCTTCGAACCAAAGGCAGACTTCTCGTCTGTATATGCCAGCTCTACTGAGATTCGGGGGTATTTCGCCGAGTTTGTGAGGAAGTATGCTCTCGGGAAATATCTCAGACTGGGCCATCTGATACAGAAGGCCACCTGGGGCGAGAAAGAAGGACGCTGGATGATTGAGGTTCAGGATATTGCTACTGGAGAAGTGAAGCAAGATTGGTGTCATATCATGGTCCAAGCGACAGGCTATCTCAATGTGCCCTCTTGGCCGGCACTCCCCGGACTCGAAGATTACGAGGGCATCAAGTTACACAGCGCCAGATACGACACCAGCGTATCGCTCAAGGACAAGAACGTACTTCTTATAGGCGCTGGCTCCTCTGCGGTACAAATACTTCCCGCCATTCAACCGATCGTGAAGAGTCTCAAGATCTTCATCAGGTCGCCTACCTGGGTGCTTCCAGACATCTCTAAGGAGGCCAGTGCATATACAAGCGAGGAGATCGCAAGATTCGTTAAAGACCCTAAGGCTGTTTTCGAGTTGAGGAAGAAGAACGAACAGACTATGAACAGCATTTTTAGTAAGTTGAAGCGAAGTTCGCTAGTGCTGAGACTCCGACTAATCTTGCCATAGCGATGTACATGAAGGACACGATACTACAGGAGCAGTGCAGAACACTCCTTGAGGGGGAAATGAAGAAAATACTGAACGACGATGTTTTGGAAGCAAATCTCATTCCAAAATTCTCTGTTGGCTGCAAGAGAGTGATCCCCGGTGGCTTTCGGTATCTCAAGGTTAGTTAATCTTCGCATCGCCTTCAACGGAACGCATTGCCCGCCTTCTGATCCCTATACTTGATAAGTTTGTGCCTCTCTTGATAACACAAATATCTACGCAGATGCTGAAAGACGATAAAGTCACGCCGATATTTGGTGGGGTCAAGGAGTTCACCCGCTCGGGTGTGATCTGCGACGATGAATCAAGCCATTCGGGCGACGTGATCATCTGCGCCACTGGCTTCGACACCTCCTACATCTCAAGGTTCCCCATCTACGGCCCCGATGGCCGCAACCTGCAGACAGAATGGGCCGATTCCATCATGGGCTATATGGGCGTGGGAGTCTCCGAGTGGCCAAATACCTTCTCCATGCTCGGCCCATATACACCCGTTTCAAATGGAGCAACAATGAGCGCCCTTGAGGCACAGGCCGACTACATCTGTGCTTGTATCGACCGCTTCCAAACCGAGCCGATTCACAGTCTGGCTCCGAAACGAGAAGTGTGCGCCGAGTTCAAAGCACATGTCGCCAGTGCCATGACAAAGCTGGTCTGGACGGATACTTGTCGCAACTCGCACAATAACCACAAGGTCGGGGGCCGTGTGCCGACAACTTGGCCTGGAAGTACCTTGCACTACCTAGAGGCTGTGAGAGAGCCTCGCTGGGATGACTGGGAGATTAAGTACACGGGAAACAGGTTCAGCTGGTTGGGCACTGGTATCTCGCAGACGGAGTGGGATCCTACTGCTGATCTGGGCTATTATATCAAGCATGATGATGCGAATGATGTATGGCTGAGTCGTTGGAGAAAGATTGCAGCCCTGAATGGGAGCGGAACAATGCCTTCAAGAGCATTACATCGCCAGGAGAAGCTTGCGGTTAAGGTAGCGGAATCAAAGGATGGGGAAAAGGAGACACTGGCCGAGGTCTCAGTGATGAAAGTAGTTCAAGGAGATAAAAAGATTGTAGTCAGCTCAATCTAAGATGAGAAACGGACGGGTTGGTCTATCGCACTGAGCTGGGCGTTGCAGCATGTGCCTCAAAGGGCCTTCGATGACAAGCGCAGTTCTAGAGGAGTGATTATACTAGATAGAATTGTCATTGAATACGTATAAATCATGAGAGAACGATCTCATCATACATCACACTAAAAGCAACTAATTCATTCCCAAACTCCATATCTTAACCCTGGAGACGTACATCATTCAAGGCCGGAACCCAACCATGGGCAACTTCGTCCTCAAGAACAGACTGCTCACCACTACACTGATGCTCGACAAAGCCATTGCCAGGGCTGCCCAGACCGGATCAAGCATGAAATGGCCTCCGTCCCCGGCGTTTACTGCATACAACGCTCCAGCAGCCACCGGCACCGCAATCATGTTGTACACAACCGCCCATCCGAAGTTGAACTTGACTCGTCGAAGAACCGCTCTGCTCAGCGACAGCAACGTCGGCACTGAACTCAAATTCGATGTCGCAAGGACGAAGTCTGCGCTAGAGATGGCAACATCGCTGCCTGAGCCAATTGCGATGCCGACGTCGGCAGTGGTGAGGGCAGGAGAGTCGTTGATGCCATCACCTACCATGGCGACGATCGCTCGGGGTCGTTTGGCATTGGAAGAGGATAAGGTGCGCTGAAGGTAGCCAATCTTGTCGGCCTTCTCAGACGGAAGGACTTCGGCAAGGACGTTGTCGAAAGGAATGCCTACGCGGGAGGCGACGGCGCGGGCGGTGGTAAGGTTGTCACCGGAGAGCATCCAGACCTGGATACCTGCTGATTGGAGGGTCTTGATGACGGTCGACGCTTCGTCACGAATCGGATCCGAGATAGAGAGAGCAGCGGCAAGAGACCACGCATCTTGACCTTCGGGCTTGATAGCAACAAGTGCGACTGACTTGGCTGCCTCCTTCCACTCTTGAAGTGCTGAAGAGATGCCCTCCGAGGATTCGATTGCAAGATCATGCATCAGAGCCTCGTTGCCGACAGCAAGTTCGAAGGCACTCGAGCCGTCAACCTTGCAGTTCGCACGAAGACCTTTGCCTGCCATCTCCTTGACGGAGGTGAGCTCACAAGCCTTGCTTGTCGAACCGCAATACGCGACGATGGCTCTTGCGATAGGATGCGTGCTGCTCTGTTCAACAGCCTTCAAAGAGGAGAGCACAGCATCATCACTGACACCCTCGACAGTGCCAGCAGGCCACATGGTAGAGTCAGTGACCTTTGGCTCACCACCCTCAGTCAATGTGCCTGTCTTGTCGAACACCACGCAATCAACCTTGCTACCCTTCTCGAAAGCTTCACCCCCGCCTTTGGCAAGAATGCCGTACTTGGCTGCCAATCCGCCTCCGACGAAAATGGCCGTCGGCGCTGCGAGCGCCAGTCCACAAGGGCAGGCAATGACAAACACGGCAATTGCGAAACGGAAAGCGAACGCTACAGCTCCGGCAGTGGTGTGCGTAGAGTGATTACCTACGGCACCAGACAGTGCGAGTCCCATCCAGATGGCCCAGGTACAGAGCGCAATGAGTGTAATTACTGGCACGAAGTAGGTGGTCATCGTGTCTGCAACTTGCTCAATAGGGGCGCGCTTTGTCTGCCCTTCACGCACAATCTCGACAATTTGGTCAAGCATAGACTTGCCAGAAGTACCAGTGACGCGGATCGTGACAGCTGAACCCTTGTTGACTGTGCCCGCGAAGACATCGTCACCTTCCCCCTTCTTGACAGGACGAGACTCGCCAGTCAGGCTTGACTCATCGAAGGTTGACTCTCCCTTGAGGATTTCGCCGTCTGCTGGTGGAGATGCACCGCTAGGAACCATAATGATGTCTCCAAATTCGAGGTGGTCAAGGGGCACTTGTTTTGTGGTTTGATTGGACTTCCGATAGTTCTCAACCAGGTTTGCAGTGTCTGGCCGGAGTTGCCCTAGCTTCTCAACGGCATCACCAGTCTTGGACTTGCTGTAGGCTTCGATAAGTCTACCAGCGAGCAGGAACATTGTCAAGAATACAACCGAGTCGAAGTAGAAGTGGTCGCCCTCTGGCTTGGTCCCATCGGCCGCAGCGACAATCATCTGGATGACGGAGGAGAGGTAGGCGATGCTCGTTCCAAGCGAGATGAGCATGTTCATGCTCCCAAACTTGTAGAACCGCTGCAGTATAGGTGTTCGGCTGCTGCGCTTCCACATTGTTTGGATTTCTTTGACTGCGCGAACATGGAAGATGTCAGCAGCGAAAAAATACACAGGCGTAGCCAGCACACAAAGTGCAACATCCATGCGGCTCAGCCCTGAAGTCCATGGTTTCTCGAGGTAATGCTTCGTAGGATTTGACATGGGAAGAATGCTCATGTAGACGATGCCGATGACGAAGGTGGGAATGGCGATGATGACTGAAAGGATCAGTCGCCACAAGAGTGCCCTTTGATGCTTCGCTCTGATGGCGCGTGATCGGTCCTCCAACGTTGGGGGATGATGTACAGAAGCGTGCAACGCCGGATCTGTCTCCTCGATAGTCCGCAGAATTTGTCTGATCGTGAATTTAGGAACCACAGGTCTATAGCGAATGCGGAGGATTGGCTGCGCGATACTTGGGCTTTGAAGTATGCCTATTTGCCCCATCGGCAGGTCTTCGAGAGCCTGGTTGATGCGCTCTGGGCACCTGGGGCAAAACATGCCCTGGACCTTGATTTCGACTTCCTTTTCATCGCTTTCAGTGCCGGTTGTCTTGGCAGACAGGTTTGAGACTTTGTCGAGGACGGCGTCGTAACCCAGATCCTCAATAGCTTCTAAAATGTCGTCGACGCGGTCTCCATCCGTAAAATCAACAGTGGCACTGTTTCCGACGAGGTTGACAACGACTTGTGTGATCCACGGTCGCTTCTGCAGCCCTGAGGCGATGGTGTTCGTGCACACAGCGCAAGTCATGCCTCCGACGGAGATCGTTGCCTGCCATTTGCCAACGCGAAATTCGTCTTCACTTACAACGACGCGGTCCAGATGAGTCTCCGGCAACTTCTTGCTGGGTTCTGGTGTTGCCTTCTCCTCGATACCATCGCTGACTGTCGACGCAGTTGAGTGCCTTTGAAGCTTTCCGGCTGCCTGACAAGATTCGCAGTTGTCGAAATGAGCCTGTTGTAGATTGTTGGACGCCGTGCTGCCGTTGGACCACGGCCATAGTCTGAACCACGGCCGTGAACTTGAAGCCGGTTGCTGCCCAGCTGTGAAGCTACTCTCTCCGGCCTCGAGTTGCGAAGCTCCATCCCAGCGACTACCATGTAGTGATGCCGAGCGCGACGTTGTGTTGGCACCACAGATCTCGAAGCCGACATCCTCGAGTGCTTTGCCCATAGCGTTGAATAGGTCATCGCCTTCTGTATCTATGTGCTCGACAGTGACCACGCATGTCACCAAGTTCGGCGAAACCCATGAGATTTTGTCCGCAAAGGTCTCGGGTAGTAGGGCGCGGATCAATGCGACACATGATGGGCAGTGTAGATTGCCCAGCAGGTATGACGAGGTCGCATATTGCGGGGAGGGCGACATGATGTCTCTAATCTGGTGCCGCAAAGGCTAAGGACTTCTGTGAAAGACTGCGGCTTCTGTTATGTCTCAGTGCATAGATTGATGGCACGGACAGTAGTCTTCCGATATGTGATCAACAGCCCGTTGGATTGAGCGTGCGTCAGACTGATATTAAAGACGGGAATAATTCATCCAGAAGCAGCAAGAGAACTTTGTGAGCGATTCAAGTCGGAAGATGCAGATGCCGTGTGGAGGAGATACATGGTGCTGGGTGTTGTCTTTATATGTGAGATTCTGATAATTAGTGAGGGGGCAAAATCCGCACAAACCACGCATCGTGGTCGCGTAGTGGTGGATGACGCTCTAGCCAACGAGGAACTGTACCATCCGGCACTTTCGAGCGAATTCCCCTCAAATGCTATCAACAACGGCCCGTTGCCGCAATATCCGCTCACTAAGCGAAGAGAGAAGATGACACCTGTTGACGCTGGTGACTCAACCAGGAAGCATTCTATGACGAAGGACCTGCCTGCCTACCAGGTACGCACCTCCATAGACACGCCCGTCCTCACAACGCCGGCCTTGACAACTGCCAATCAGGAGATCGCGGGCCGTTTTTGGCTTGCGGCGTGACCGTTTCAGCGCTTTGGGATTCTCTGGCAACGAACCAGTGTCGATGACTAAGTCAAACGCAGGTTCAACGCTGCTGGCGCAAACTCTGTCTCCCACCAAACGTATTGAGTTTGAGTAATGCATGAGACTCTGGCCACGCCTACGTACGTGAAGATGATTATTCAGCTCGCGGTCTGACGACGCACAATGCTTCACGACGGAGTCTCGAATGGCCCTCAAGCAGTCGCAGCGCCATGTGATACATGTTCGGCCATGGGCTATTCTTTTCTATCGCCCTGACTTTTCGTCTCAGACAATCTTCTGAACTTTCGAGAGAAGATTAGTGCTCGTAACGTAATGGCTTGAACTGGCGACTTCGTCAGTCCCTTGAGCGCCGACAAGTCCCACTACGGACATTGTAAAAATAGCGTTGACGAGTCGGGATATCATTGTGTCAAGGCAGCAGTTGACTTGAAAAGGCGAGATGGTCATCATAGTATTCGGTACGACTAGAGCTTACCTTTGACAATTCGGAGTTCCTTGCAACTTATCCAGGCTGTACTGGTCTGGGCATCCAACTGGGAACTAGGATCCGCTAGTAGATAACCGAAGGTATCTGGCGGTGAGACCTGCGACGACAGGACAAAGAGCAGTTTATGAAGGCGTTCTCGGAAGTAGTCCAAGGCGGCATGGTGCAGTGAATGGGACCATTATATTCCAGATATTTGAGGCATTTCTGTTTTTAACTCGACCATCATTTCCTTCAAGTGAAGCCGTCATAAATAACAGACTCTCGAAGGAGGTATACGACGGTGTCCACATCCGTACATCTGCACCCTTTGCTAGCTTCCCTTATACACAAGGTATACATTAACCCTGGATCTAACCAGCATCTTAGAGCCTAGTTTTCCTGGACGCCACCTTGATCTTGAAATTCACTGGCTTAAAGAACCAGTACGCCTGAGTGCGCCATTCGTTCGAGATCAGGGACTCATCCAGCGAGAAAGTGAAGTCCCGGATTATCATAGGAATTAGCTTGCACATCTCAAGCATGGAAACATGCCGACCAATGCAGGTACGTGAACCGAGGCCGAACTTTGGGATAAGATGAGATTAGCTTCTTCTATGACGGGTTGAACACGTTAAAGACGTACCGGCATCCAATATCGATTCATAGCAGCGATCTTATGGGCATCTCCTTGAATCCATCTCTCGGGGGAGAAAGCCTCAGCATTGCCACCAAAGACAGACTTGTCACGGTGCGCAACCCATATGTGAGTACCGACTATGGTCTGTTGCGCTTGTCAGTTACATTCACCCCATACAGCATGCAGCAATGAACAGGCTTGCCCACCCCTTCCGGAAAATACTGGCCGCTGATGGTGGCTCCTCCCTCAGGAACCACTCTCTCCAAAGGCAAGCCTCCGATCGGGTGAAGCCTCAAAGCCTCTTTGATGACAGCCTGTAGATATGGCATTTCTTGACTCTCCTTGAAAGTGGGCAGCTCGGACAGACGGCCGCTCGCAGAGTATTCGTCGATCTCTTCCTGAAGTATCTTCAATGTGTGAGGATTCTTTAGCAGGTAGTAGAGAATTGCTGATAGGCTGATGGCAGTTGTGTCTGATCCAGCGACCATGTTCGACACACAACCGCCGAGTACATGACCGTAGGTGAAGTTATCAGGATCATTTGCATGCTTGGCCAAGAATTTCGACAGGAAGTCTTCGGGCGCCGACTCATCCTTGGATTCAGATACAGCTTTTGGCTTGGATTGTGCGTCCCGTATCCTTTGACTCGTGAACTTTATAACGTAGGCTCTGCCTGCGCCGCTCGAGCCAGCTAGCCAATTCCTGAAGTGGAAGAGCCATCGATGGAGGTAAGGGTAAATGCCGACGAGCGTAGCATACGCAACATGGTCGTCCAATGCGCTGATGACGCCCATAATGTCATCCCCTTGGTCCAGAAAGCCAATTCGTACCCCATAGGTAATTTTGCCGATGACATCGAAAGCATAGCACTGGAACCAGTGCCTCATGTCGACTGCCATGTTTGTGGACGCAAGCTCGCTAAGCCTGGACCTGAAGAGAGCGGCGCACTCATCCACAAACGCCTCGTAATTCACAAGAACTGACATGGAGTAGGTGGCTTGATAAAGCTTCCGCATCTGAGAGTGTCTTTGTATAGACTGGTCGCTGAAGAGGTTCCATTGGCCCGGGGAGGCCCATGTTGAGTACCACGAAGACTTTGGGAATGAAGTTCCGAAGCCATACACCGTCTTGATGCTTTCAGGATCGTTGATACTATATCTGTTTGGGCCATAGCGGACAATCTTGCCTATACTTCGAGTGAGAAACGTTGGATCAAATTTGCCTTGTGCTTTTGCCGACTACATACCATGTTCCGCATGTAACTTGAGGTTCACGCCAGGGAACGATCCTCTCCAGACAGTCCAGGCATACCAGACTGAGCTATAGCGGGCCAAGAGGGGTCCCCCGACCCCGCGTAGAGGACAGCGGAGCTGTTTTACAAGAGACAAAAGTATTTGCAGGATCGCGGCGCCAACCGCCGCGAGAATGATGGCGTTATGCATCGGGCTGGTGAAAGTTGAGGGGAAAGGAAAAAGGAAAAGGGAGAGCAATGAAATTGGGTTTCAGGGTCAGAGAACGATAGAACAGGGTGAACTCGTCTTACGATGGCTTTGCTATGCATGCAGTTTAATACGTCACAACGCTGCTAACAAGCTTTAAAGCCGACCAGAGAAGCCGCGGACCGTATTGTATCCCCGAAGTGAGTTGTGGGGGTGGGGCTGGACCTGAACGGTAACTCCTGGCCGATTGGTAGTTGTATTCACATGTTTGGTACGGGTTGGCCTGCCTTCACCGTCAGAGGTAAGCAGTAAGGTCGGTAAGCTTATCTTACCCACGATACCCCCGCTGTGCCATTTCGATTGAAGGAGCTGGACGGCTTCTTTCCGCGCGGAATAATGGGAATGCTGGAGGTCCAACACAAACTGAGGTCCCCGGGCGGAACTGAGTCAACGTTACTACATGCTAAACTGATCACTGCGAGCAAGTGATGATGGTTTACTATTACTTAACTTATGGTAGTAGTGGATTAAACCTATGATAGTCGAGGGAATAAGAAAAGAAGCTGACCAAAGTATCGGGAGCGTATAGCAGTTCTAGGGATATGCAGACTTGCTTAGCCTTGAAGTCTGATTGAATTTACAGTTCTTTCCATGCCTTTAATTGGCCTTTCTTAAAGTTCTGAGCAAACTGTGATAACAGTGAGAACACTGATGATTAGATAAGTGATAGTATATTTCACCTACATCACAGGGATAGCATACCCAAATATATGAGCATTCTCAGTTTCCTCTTCAGTTTTTAAAACTGAGCAACACTGCTTTAAACTAAAGAGACGTTAGCGTTTAGTGAGCTAATGGTAAGGCAGAGTAAGCCTTGTGCGAAGTCACCCAAGTCACATTAAGTCTATACATTATCTAATAAAGTACTAAATAAAGAGTTATCTCTAGACACAAGACTAATATCACTATCAAGCGTATACGCCTAATAAACGGTAAGACAGCAACAGCAGAACTCCAAGCTAAGCATGACTAGTTTAAGAACGCAATGTTTCGCCGCACTCGATTGGAGGCCACGTCTGCTCTCTGGCTGGGCGTGGGAAAACATGACCCAACATCCCTGCTTTTAACGAGCGCAGTCGACTATGGAGATTGGAAGAAGATCACCTGTATCGTGACATCGTCTCTGACGTAGCGACTGACTGGGCTGTAGGCTGTCATGATGCCGCGGAATAAATCCCTTCTGCGGCCACCAAATGCATTTTTTGCCAGACAAACAGCCGCATTGTCCAGGTCCTCAATAGCAAAGACATCAGGGGTTGACTTATACTCAGAGTAGCCATCCTTGTCCACGGTGAAGTGCGCTTGACACGACTCTGTCTCCTCAGGCTTGGCGGCCTTCCTTGCCGCTAGCCAGCGTTCGACGCAGGTAACGGCATCTGCACTGCTCATGACGTCCCACAGGCCATCGGATGCCAGGATGACGAAGTCGGTCGCGGGTTGCACCCGACGCGTGGTCACTTCAGGCCGTGCGGTCACGTAGGGGGGCGAACGGTCAGCGTTGGGGCGCGGGCTGTATCCCCAGAAACGCTCCTGAGCCGCTTGGACAAGAGTGCCCGGCCATTTCCAGCGATGGTCCCCAAAAGCCCGCGTCACCGCGAGACCAAAGAGCCGGCCTGATCCAGGTTTCACCATCTCGGGCATCTCATCCGGGTGCTCCGCATCCAGTCGCGACACCTCGGCGGCGTTGAAGCCGGTCTGGTCAAGGGTTAGCGCTTCTGCCAGGAACTTGCCCTCGCCTTTGTCCTCAAGCGATGCAGCCTCATTCGCGGACCATGTGCCTAGCACGGCGCGCGAATCTCCTGTCAGAGCTGTGCGTAGTGTCGATGATGATGGATCGTAGACTGCCAGCAGCGCACACGACCCAGCAATGGCTGGAGCCAACGCCGCCACCGCCTCAGGGCTGCCGGGTGATGCTGACGATGCGGGTTTGTCGACGGCTTGCTGGCCGAGTTCCATGATGCGCTCATCCAATGATTCAAAGGCGGTTTGAATGCCCTTGGAGACTGTTCCGTCATCTGCACTGGCTGGCAGTCGACCCAAGACCGTCGACACATAGCGGATTAGTGTGTTCTTGAGCACAGCTGATGTGGCCCAACCGCTGATTCCGACAAGTTAACTACCAGTGAAGATGCAGCTAGCCTAAAGAGAAAAAAGAAAGGCACAAATTGGGAAGATACTCACGCATGTCCATCGTAAATACCAGCATACAGTGTCCTTTGACTGTCTTGGCTGCTACCCACGCCGTGGCCAAGGCCAACCGCCCACTCATCTTCGACTGGCGAATTGCTTGCTATGCGCACCACATCGACCCGGCCCTTGGCCACGTTGGCGGCGCTGGGACCGAATTCGAAGATACGCGCGCCCTCGCGGAGCTTGTCATTGGCCTCGTGCAAGCTCAGCACTCGGACTGGCGAAGCCACCTCTATCTCGTCCACAGAGCCTGCAGCCGCAACGAGTGGTACAGGTCTGGCTGTAATGTGGCTGGTATCCCTCCCTCCGCCTCCTTTTGCGGTGTTTTCGAAACTGCCCAATGGTGAAAGGAATGATCCAAGCACGAAGCCGGCACCAATGCCGCCCAGCCCTGTAGCCAGCACGTATGCAAGTTTGCCTGGCGACGCATCGCGACCCGCCTTGGCCGCGTAGCCTCTATTGCCTTGCGAAATGCGTTGGACAGCCTTGTAAGGAGAGGCGCGGCTTGTGTAGACCCCTCGGCGAAACAACGTAGTATGCATCTTGGGGTGCAACGAGATCAGCCTTTCAAGAATGTGTATATGCAGGTGAGTGATTGCAAACCTGCTTCCGCGAGATGCGATTGAGATAGGGGGAATGGTGGAAGCAACAATTCAATATCGCGAAGTCGATTGTCTCAGATGATGGCTCCCCCCGCTCGCTGACCCACTACGATTCCTAAAAAAACGCTACTTCTGCGGACTGCCCTGGTTGGAACTAGGGAGTGGTTTCGGACATAACTTTTACGGGCTCAGGTAGCGGGAAGAGATGATTTACAACTCAGACTCTGAATACGATTGTTCCCATCTGCTGGAATGATGGCACTAGGTACTTGCGAATACATTGCATTAGCTCGTGATTTGCAAGTTCGCAAGCAAAGTGATTTCTACTAAAAATAGATATCCTGAATGAAAGCGGCAGTATCTTATATCCCTGTAAGTAAAGGCACACTGGAAATCCAACTCCTCAGACTTTCTACGTACTTGCATAGGTGGTCCTTGACGCTGGTGTGACTGCTGTTGCGTCCTCGCCGTGATTGAGGTCTGCATGCACGGAAATGAGGAGATCTCTTTAAATAGCGCCCTTCTATACTCTATCTTACAAATGGACCTGGCCTCTCAATATGTACATCTCAATATGTACGGTGGATCTGGGTCCTCCCTCTCTTGCTCTTCTTCATCATGCGCCGAGCTCCTATGTTATTGTTTCAGTGATTGGCATCAGAGAATGCGTTGCCTCTTCATATATGATGTAGGCACTCAGGTTTCAAGGGCCTTTTTGGGCTTCCTTTCCTCCATTCCGTATTCAGTATCCAACTCGCTGCGCATAGGTACCTCTCTTGCAAGGGTCGCAGCCAGAAGTCCCATACCAGCAAAGGCAAACGACACGAGCCATGTCTGACGCAGAATTCTGGAAAAGACTTGTTTTATCTGTTCACGTGCAGCTTCGGATAGCGTTCCGAGGAAGGCTGAAGTGGCATGCTCGTATGCCTTCCCTCCCATGATGTCAGCCCTGAGTGTCACGTTGTCGATGAGTTTGGGTGCCAGCTGGTCAGAACGCGTGTTGAATACGGCAGCGGGGATAGCCGTTCCCCAAACCATGCCGAAGCTGCGGACGAACGACCACGTTGCCGCCCCTAAAGCGGTATCAGACTCGCTCAATGGCGCTAGAAGTGCTGGGAGAAGCGTTGGAACCAGCATACCAGCTCCCATAGAGTAGATGATCTGGAACCCGACCCATGCCCCAGTGCTCGAGCCACTGTCAAGGAGGGAAAACAGCCCGAGACCGACGAGAGTGATGGCCCAAGAGGCATAATGGATTGGCTTATAGCGGCCCATCTTGGTCATGAGAAACCCGCCGATTCCGGCCGCCGGGAGGATCGCGAAGACTGTTGCCAGAATCTGAATACCCGAACGACTAGGCGAGGAGCCAAGAACACCTTGGAAGTAGACGGGCATAAAGTAAAGCTGCCAAATAGTAATTATACCATGGAAGAAGGTCATTATCATGACGCTCACTGACGTTCGGTTCCCAAAGAGGTGTAACGGGACAGTCGGATTGGGGGCAAATCGAGAACCCTCAAAGATCGTGAACATGCCCAGCCCAGCGATGCCAACGAAGAGCGGCACCAAGACACGGAAGGATGACCATGCGTACAGAGACCCAGCCCACGATAGGCCGATCAGAACCGACGTGATGGCCGCGACAAAGATGACATTTCCCGCCCAGTCAATGGTCGAAATCTTAGTGGTCAAGTTCGTCTCCTTTTGGTACTTGACCCTTAGGAAGAAAAACAGGGAGAGAAGCGCAGCGCCGCCGACAGGCAGAGCAAGATAAAAGGTCCAGCGCCAGGTCGAGTACTGCACGATCAGTCCAGCAAAGAACGGCCCAAGCGCGGTACCTAGGAAGATCATGCCCATCACGATAGCCAGAAATTTGCTCCGCTCTCTCAGAGGCACCACGTCGCAGATAATAGTCTCTGTGAGCACAGTGGTGCCACTGGCACCGATGCCCTGGAGAATGCGACCGGCGATCAGGGTTTCAATGTTGTTTGCACCGCCGCAGACACCACTGCCAAGAACGAAGAGGGCGGTTGCGACGAGCATTGGCCACCGTCGACCGAAAATGTTGGCAAGCTGTCCATACATAGGCTGCATCGCGGTCCTGGTCAAGAGAAGGGTTGTTAGCCACAGCTTCGGGATTCTTGTGGAGATCAAAACGAGCTCGGGTGAGCGTATAATTAACCCACATGGCAAATAGGTATCCATTCACCACCCAGACGTAGAGATGCCCGCCTCCGAGGTCATTGACGATGGAGGGAAGTGCGGTCGAAGTGATGGTTCCCTCCAGAGCCGTGAGCAACCCTGCGAGACTGATAGAAGCCAACAGAGCCCAGAATCTCCAGTCTCTCTTAGCCGGGGCCATATGTCTAGGCTCGGTCTCGGAATTCTCATTCTCTGGAGTAGCTGTTTCCAAAGGAGAATCCACGGTAGTGGCGTTGCGACCGGGCGCACTGTCGTCCTCGACACCTTTGGTCGAGGTATCGTGCATGGTTTGAGACCCTTTTTCTTCTTGCAACATGTCGGCTTGAGGATTCGTTTTCGCGTTGTCCTTGTGTAGACTGGCGTCAGATGTCATATCGTATGCGGTCTGTGATGAGGAGTCGTTTTGATGGATGTCCGCGTCTTGATAAAGTCTAGGTTCTATCATTTAGTCATTATGTTGCTGCGTTGCTTCCAGGCTTCCGTCCATATCATATCCATGGCCACGGCGGAGGTAGCAGAGTGGTGGACGGAGCCTCCGAATAGTGGGAACTTTAGGGGTTGCGGTTCGGCGACTGAGAATTGCCTGATTAGGAAATTCGGATGCTCCGATGGAGTAGCAGTCGCTCGCCGGCCTGCCGCCACTTGACCACCTCCTTCTGCTCCTCATGCTCATGCAGCCAGGCTAATAGACATTGTACTTCACATCTCGATTGCTACACCTGCAAGGCCTCCACTCGCATCTCAAAGCATCTCCCAGGTCGGCCTCTTGTCAACATCGGCGCTTTCAGCATCCCAGACGGCCTCATGGCAACAATGTATCGATGGTCCATGAACAGCTGGTGTCCGACCTGGCTCGGTGGTGTACCCCGGCCATATATCCCTTTCAGCAACACTCCTAACATGCAGGAGGTTTTGAGTTTAGTTGAGATTGTGCAGCAAGGAAAGCTCCAGGTTCACCTAGACTCCGAGTTTGCAATGGAAGACCTCATGAAGGCATAAGAACGCGTCACGACCAAGGAAGCACGCGGCAAGGTTTTAATTCGGCTTTATTAGACATACCATGACGCAGCCCTATACAAACTAGATGCACGTTTTTCTTCGGTACGACAACGGTAGACTTCTTGCCTTTCCTCCACTTTGCTTTCCTTATTTTTCGTAGCAAGGCAGGTTATTTACCCTTGTATTTCAATTCATTGCTCTAGCCACATAGCTGTGTATAGATGGGTAGGGTAAGCATATTAGGGGAAGTGTATCAAGCCTGGGTTTCCGGAAAGTCGGCCCTACAGTCAACTGTACCGTTCATCTGCTATGCATCGTTGATACAGTTTCAGTAAGGGTCGTCGTTCATAACACAAAGGCGAGTATAACTTCGCGGCGTGATTCTTCTTCTCGGTGGTTTGGGAGGGGCGGATTAAAAACCTTCCGGGTCGCAATCGCCCAGAAATTCAGCGGCTTTTGTCTCCCAACAAACATGATCCCACGTAGCACGTCACATCATCCCATGACTCAATCCTCGCAGCCCTCATGCACCAACAGCAACCCCAGCAGCCATCGCTTTCTAAGCGGTGGGCATGCGACCGATGTCGGGACCACAAGCTGCGATGTCTGAGAACCCAAGGCCGGAGCGATGGCCCCTGTGTCCGCTGTGCTCGAGCTGGCGCTTCGTGCGTCACGGGCGCTCCAATGCCACTCGGTCGTTCTCGCGCCAGCTCTGACAACACACCTCGCCCGCAAGCATCCAGAAGACCACGAAACTCGGTCTTTGTAGCTGTCACGGCACCTGGATCTACGCCCCAAGAATCTACCAGTACCGCACTCCCACCGCATCCAGAGCCTGACGCTGTCACCGAATCTTCTGGGGCACATGCACAACCATCGGCTCTCAGCAGGCTCGAATGCTTCTACAACCCGCTCACTGCAGACTCGGGAGAGCTCCCCAGCTTGTTCCTCGAGGAGAGAGTGCCTGAAGGTCAGAGCTCAGATGCTGCTGTCGACAACGCTCTGGATTTTGGATTCCCCGACGATGCCGCAGAGGCAATGTTTCTTACCAACGGTCGAGATCAAGGAGACTTCACCAACTCGCTTGGTCTCTGCATAGACCCTGCTTTCCAACTTCAATCCCCCCCAAGGAATACCCTTGACGTTGCTAGTAAGACCCCGGAACCATCAATCGGCTCAAGCCACGTCCTCGCCCGGCTTGCTCATCTCAACGAAGAAATTGCCCATCAGCTTGCATACATAGAGAGCCTAGTCCTGAACAAACCCCCCACACACCTCACCCCTTCCTGTGTTGACAAGGTCGGGGATCGGCAGGTTAATCCCATCCTCCGGGCGCTGGAGAGCACCTCTGCCTTGGCCGCCATCATCAAGCAGATCATCTCACCAGCCCAAGACCAAGGTCCTTTGTCCGTCACCACGCCCGTCGTGCTCATGTGCTTGTCTGGTCACATCCAGCTGCTGCAGATATACAACTCCATGTTTTGCCACGTCCATCGGTTCTTAACGGGTCTGTGCGACATCAGCAGCTTCTTTGAGAATTTGCCGGGCTTCGCTAACATCAGTGGCCTGCCGCCTGTCAAGGGCGACCTTTACATCAAAGTCGTGATCCAAGTAGCTCAGCACAACATCAGCAGCCTTGAGCGAGCCATCAGCCTTCCGCCAGAACTGTGCCTCTCACCGCAGCGCGCGCCCTCCAAGAGCTTGCTGGGCTATGTGGACTCGCCCGAGTTGTTTTGGAGCATCATGGACCAGGCTTGCAGCCCTGCCGAGAAGTCAGCGCGGGCCCTAGTCATATCCTTGCGAACAGAGATTGGGAATGTGCTAAGTCTCCTGACTATATAGTTGTGGCGCTGGAATGTATACACTTCGTCCAGAGGGAAACATGGTATGGAGTTGGGAGTAAGGGTGTTTTGAGCAGGCGTTTTGTCCTAACCCTAACGTATAAAGGTGATCCAAGATTGCTAAAGTTGCCCTCTCGGTTAAATATGACAGAAGGGCTTCGTCGAGATAGAAAGGGCGCCTTATTGTAACCAAGAAGGAACGGCGTGTATAGTCGTACGGCGCACATGTTGGTTTTCTTTGATATCAACAGAGATGTATGAGACCGAAGTATTGCGGATGCCAAAGATGGCATTAACTCTTGTGCTCGTTATTCCCCATGCAATTTGGGGGATCTGAATACCAGCTTCGTGTCCAGCTCCGCTCTTCTAGCTCAGTGCTCATAACA
The DNA here is from genome assembly GCA_030734395.1 of Sarocladium kiliense. Classification (NCBI taxonomy): domain Eukaryota; kingdom Fungi; phylum Ascomycota; class Sordariomycetes; order Hypocreales; family Sarocladiaceae; genus Sarocladium; species Sarocladium kiliense. The sequence goes on from JAUZTG010000044.1 coordinate 1,408,017, forward strand.
TATCATCTTTGACATGTACCTCGAGTAGGAAAGAAAGTCCATCCCAAGAGCAAGCACTGATGAATATACTCAACTCATGATGAGTCTAGTCGTTCTTATCCGAGTTTCTCATGGAATTGGCGCGACAAGCCGAGGCAGAAATGGTTGAGTATTCCAGCATTGGCTGCTTGAGACTCTCGGATATGGCCGCCTCGATGAAGGGCGAAAGGAGACCTTCTGACTGAGTCCTGCCGCATTCGTCAATCTTAGCCAACGACCGCGTGAGGTCAGTTCCAGACCACTTTGAGCAGACGTGCTACAGGTGTATGTGGCGCAATGCTTATTTGCGCAACAAGCTTGACTTTCATGTCACTTGCGTACTTTCGAGCCTGCTCTAAAGCAATTCCAGCTATAATTGCATGTACGAGAAAGGGGCTCGCAACTAAGTGTTTAGGGGAAACAAGATCTCTGGTCGTGGTACCCTTTTCCAAGTGAATGCGCTCAAGGAAAGTGAACCATCCACCATCGTCTGGGGCAATGAATAAGTATAATGTGGTATTTATTGCGAGAGAATACGTCATATAAACGGCATAGGGTGCCTTGTCGCCGTTTGAGCCCCTTTAAAGATTCTTATCACGGCGATTCTTGCGGTTCCATCGGGAATGTCTACAGTAGAAGTCTTCATAGAAATATGAGCTTTATTAGACGACCATTTGCCTTTGCTGGCATATTCGAAGAGAACACTTACGAAAGACTTCGCATCTTCGAGAGGAGTCGAAATTAACTTGCAATAATGGAGCTACAGAACTCGTGATACCTTGCAAAGCAGGAGCAAAATCACCGTGGAGGCAGAACTGTTGAAAAAGACGCCTTGCCAGGCTTCTGGATATGCATGGCCGGTGTCCAAACGAAGGGTCAGAATGCTTGTGCTTAGAGATGCATCTACTGAGATCAATACCCAACCCATCGTATTGAGATATTCCCGAACTCACAACACGAGCAAAGAAGGGATTTCGGGAGCGGCGTTTAGTGATTATGACTATGGTTTAGCTCCAAAGTGCCATGCAGCCGAACAGAATGTCTCACATCGAGGGCAGCGATAATCTCGACATAATTTTGGTTTCTTTTCAAAGCTGTGACTTTTGGTCAAGGCCGAATTACGCAAAATATATGGAATATGACATGTTACTGACAAATATCCAGGCCAACGCCTGAGGCGCTTAGCACATCAATGCAAGAATCTGGAGCGAAATTGGCGCTCTTAGCCTCAATCTCGAAGCTTACGCTATTCAGTAATGGATGGACCCTACGTCTGGAATGAAGCTCTCCGAGGCAGGAGGACTCCTTGAGTCCTTTGCCGACTGGAGATGTGACCTACTCCGTACTGTGTCCAGAACCATAGCTTTTCGCGCCGAAGCTTGTCAAGATTGTATTCGCGCGTAGTTCACGCGTGGGAAATGAGATGATGCGAAACACAGATGGACTTATCCAAAGGATTTGCGATGAGAAAAGAGGCCTTTCGATTCATTTTTATGTCTTGAGAATTGATTTAAATGTGGGCGACTAGCCCTTGTACGTGTGCGTTGTGATTGTACCCCTTGGCAAGCCACTGTTAGTAGCCTGTTTGGCCAGGCTCACAGGTAGGCACATAATCTGCCGCTTAGATCGGTATGTCAGGGTTGTATTCAGCTTGAGATCGTCTCTTCTGGGGGGGGGGGGAAACAGGAAAACGCGAGAGTGAAGACCATAAATCGGGGGGTCAGCGTCATGAACGATGCCCTCGCGGCAGCACCGAAACCTTAGTTGTGCATGATGCCGCGATATTCCGAGCAGGGAACCGTTGACTTGCCGCACGGAGGATCATGAATGGGAGCTTCGATAGCGCAACGGCTATTGAGTGGTGCCAAGCGCGCTGGTCGTTCATAGACGCCGTCTAGAAGCCCGGAAGGGTTGATGCACAATCTTCCAAAGCGGCTCCGCCCAGAGGATGCAGAACGAAAGACCCCGATAAGCTGCCTTCTTCAGCCAGATAATTGACAGGGTTCTCTTAAGACACGGGTGCCTGGTTTTGAGGCAAGGGTACTCTCCTGAAGCGACGGATGGTCTGGTGGTGGAGTCTGCATCGTTAGCCTTCGAAGTGGCCAGATGAACGTGTGTCTATTGTTGGTGGATATGGGTGCATAGTCAGATATCCGATTGACTCTCCTGACTCTCGAATCTTGCCCGAGTTGTTCTGAAAACTCGAAGCAGACGGCTGGTCTCGGGTTAACGTGGATCTGTGGCTCGTGCTCTCGTGTTGTGGATGATACTGCTCGAAGCAGTAAGTCCCTATCTCTTGGTGTTCCGGCGGCGCGCTTTCTATTACACCTTACAATCGTCAAGCTTCTTCATTTCGCATGCTGGGTTGCCGAGCAGGCTTGGCTGCAGCAGGCAAGACGACTGACGGCGAGGCAACGCGTGACAGGCTTGTCTGCCACTCGCCACCTGATATGGCGAAGGTGGTGATCCATGTGACAAGCGCCGGTTGCGTCTGGCTTACCGGTAGGACGGAAAGCTTGGAAAATCATGGCAATTGGCCCAAAACCCGTCCATACCCTGTTGAGGTTACTGTCGTCTCTTGGTGGTGGTGATGGTAGATGCCCCCAATGAGGTTTCACATGGGCAGGTCACGGGACCATCCCCAAAGCCAGGACACACTTCTCTCGGGTGTCACCATGAACACTCGGGCAACCCGAGCATTTCCCCAGCTTCAAGGACCTCAACCCCGGCCGATGCTCGTAAATGTCTTTACGTAAGATACGACAGCATCGTCGTTGTTATCCCCAGACAATGGGTTCGTGCTTCAAGCCTCGACTCCTGGGTTCTTCATCGTCCTGGCCTCGCGGTTCACATGTGTCCACCTCATCGTAGCTTCTCATCTCCCACGGTCCATGGCCAAGCAATAATCCCTCAAACCAGCGAGTCAGACAAGCAGCATCAGCGCACCAATCCATTACCCCATTCTTATCTCACGGAACAGAATCAGCCAAGCCAAATCTCGACCGAAGGATGCCATGCATGCGCCAGGTTCGTCCACGAGCCAGTCCGCCATCGCGCCACCAAAGGCCAAGAACTCCAAGGGCAAAGAGAGGGTCACCAACGTCCATCTACACGCAACTTCCTTCCACACGCTTTTCCAGAAGCATCGCTTGCGGGCACCAATGCACCACGATCCTGTGCCGCTGACCAGGCGGCGCCGCCAACAACCGCGCTAGCAAAAGTCGGCTGCCCAGACGAGCAAGCGATGCGACTCAGTCGCTCACCATTACTGGTGCCAAGCCCCTGACCAGGCAGATGTACCCCGGAGGCTGCTGGCAATGAGCAGGGAACACGGAGCCCTCGACGGGCGCACTGCGAGAACCTCCTCAGCCGAGGGGCGAGGCTGTCGAACTCTATCCAACCTCCGTCCAGCCAGCTCTGGATTGCCTCGCGAGAACACGGCAACACCTCGACAATGTATCAACACAAGCTTGCGCAAATTCCACGAGGAAGAATTTTGCATTCGGCACTCTACTCGGTGCAACCAACGCCGATGGAGCACAAAGGGGCTGCAGGCATGCTGTCGCCAAGTCTCCTATCATTCTTGGCTGTGAGCGGCGACGCCTTTGAATGGACACGCTGAACATTCATCCTGGTTTTGGCCCCGCAACCCCCGGCCTGGGCATTTGGGTCCTAGAAGAACGTTGTTTCGGTCGGTGGGCAGTTGCGTGTGATTGCCCGCATGTTCGCCAGGTGAATTGCTCAAGACATGTCGCGATGCTCTGTTCACAGCCTTCGACCGATATGTGGCATCACGAATTCGCCGGAGCCGCAGGGGCAATAGCCAGTCGGCTCAGACCTTGCCCTGCGCAGCCTCACTCTGGCTAGCGCCGTCATGTACCGGACAGCCACCCGAGGAAAGAGGGCCAGACCCCCCGCGGCAGAGGGCGGCATGGTGGAGGGACGGCCAGTCGCGGACGACCTTCTGGACGGAGATTCCAATAGGAAGCCAGGATCAGCGCCACAGTGACCGCGCCAACCCCAAGTTGGCATCCACCTGGAGAATAAGCATAACATCAAATTGCGGTCCTCACCACAACCACCAGCAACTGGCTAAACAAGCTGTGGATGGCATGATTCTCCCCAACACCTGGCGCCTGGACCTCTGAAAGTCTAATATTGTTTGGTGAGACCAGCCTGAAGATAACGATATTGGCATTGACCCAGTCGTCGGATCGTTCGTATTGTCAGGCATATCTTCTTCGTATAGACGAAAGCGAGGGGACAGCGCCCGTCCAATGTTGCCTAGTCGCAACCACGTGCTCCTGTTTCTGTCTGCAAAGATGAAGATGAGGATCCGTGGCGTCGAACCTGGATCTTTCAGAGCCTTACGACCAAAGGGTGCCTGCAGCCTGGGCTGATGTGTTAAGGGTCTGTTGGATGAGAATTCGATCCGCTCCATCTTGGAAACAAATCCAGTTGACTCGGGCATCCCCGCTGGTCCTTATCGCGCTGTTCCACCGATGTTCTTTCTCGGCTGGCCCGTGTGAATGTCACCAGTGTTGGTGGGGTTCAAATCAAGGGGGAGTGGAGGGACCAGGCGCGGCTTGGCTCGAGGCTGATCAGTGATACCAGAACATGCTGCTGGGGTTCGAAGAATCGCCCCTCGACGATGTGGCTTCTGACCTTCCCCATCTGGTATCCACGCAGCTCTTCTGTGTGAGTGAGAGCGCGTTTGTGTTGTCCATTCAGGCCTGCAAACGAGCAGGGAGCTCGCCCTTGGCTGCTTGCCACATACCCTTTGCCTCTGTCCCCCAGAACGCTCGCACCACCCAGGGCTCTGGTATATATTACCTTGCCGTATCCCTCCTCTCGTGGTTGCAGTCTGCTGTCACTGGACTCCTTTTCTGTTTCGTCTCCAGCCCGATCCGTCAGGTGCCAGCGCAAGAGGTCCATCATCGTCAAATCTCGCCGCACTCGTGCTTCTTAGTCCGACAAGATGGCCGACAACAAGGAGGTCATGCCCGACAACGCGGCCGTCCCTCCCTCTCCCACCAAGGACACCAAGGATGTCTATGGTAACACTGACCCAGTGTCGACAAGCTCAACTCAAGAGCCGGCTCCCATGTATCCTGAGGAAGAATTCACTAGGGAGAAGAGGCCCTGGTGGAGTGGCTTCTTTGAGATGGGACACGTGTTCCAGATCATCACCGCTGCCCTCCTCGCCATTGCGCTTGGTGTCGGTATTTCCGCTGCGACAGAGGTGCCCGAGTCGGCGCGTACCATCCTCGCCATTCCTGGCGTACTGTGGCTGCGTTGTCTCCAGGCCATTGGTAAGTGCGCACACAGGCTACTTCGAGCATCCTGCTGACCCCCTGTGCTTCCTGCAGTCATCCCCTTGATTGTGTGCGCCATGATTCTCGCTATCCAGCGACTTCGTGCCATGGAGGGACAAGGTGGCGCGCTTCTTGCTCGCTGGACCGTTGGTTTCTACGTCATCACCACGGTCTTCTCCATCATTCTCAGTGTCATCATGACCGCTCTTGTCTGGTCTCCCCGGTTCACCCCCGTCAGCGAGGAGGAGCTCGCTGTCTCTGATGATGCTGAGTACCCCGATCCTGAGGACCGGCCGTGGTACTCTGTTGTCGATACCCTCTTCAAGTCTTTCATTCCCGCCAACATCATTCAGGCGCTGGCCGACAACGAGCTTTTGTCCATTCTCATCACCGCTGTTGTGATTGGATACCTCATTCGCGACGCCAACTCCACTCTGCTGAAGCTTGTCGCTGAGATCGAGTCCATGGTTACCAGGGTCGTTGCTTTCATCATCAAGCTCGCGCCCATTGGTGTCTTCTTCCTCATCCTGCCAAACTTGATGAAGCTTGACATGACTTCCATCGGCGAGAATCTGGGTCTGCTCATTGGTGGCACCCTCTCCACCATGGCTATTCACGTTTTTATCGTCTTGCCCGCACTGTTCTTCGGCTTCACTCGCAAAAACCCGTATTCCCATTGGCTCAAGATCTCTCCTGCATGGATCACAGCCTGGGGTTGTGCTTCTTCGGCTGCCACTCTTCCCGTCACTCTGCGTGTCGCCCGCGAGCGCGGCATTCCTAAGACCATCTACAAGTTCACTTGCCCACTAGGTTGCCTCATCAACATGGATGGGTTAGTTTCAATTCTGGTTCACGGTACTCTTTGGATCAATCTTAACTGACCTCTCGTAGTACCGCCATCTATTTCCCCATGGCTGTTGTCTTCATGGCCCGCACCCAGGGCATCACCCCTAGCGCCGTGGATTACGTTCTTATGGTCCTCCTGTCGACTCTCTCTGCCATTGGCACCACCCCCATTCCCTCTTCATCTCTGGTCCTGACCCTGATGATTGCCAACTCCATTGGTGTCCCATTGACCGAAATGTATGCTGTCATTGTCGCCATCGATTGGTTCCTCGACCGTTTCCGCACTGCCATCAACGTCTCCGGTGATCTTTTTGCCAGTCCTATCATTGCAAAGGTCACTGGTATCACCGACGACGATGTCCGTGAGGACAACCTGAACCCTATCATCCGTGGTCACGATGCCGTTTAAAGGATGCCTTTCTTGAGCGTCCTATACTGTTGCTGGACTTGTAATGGTGGGTGTTTCAGTAGTGAAAGGGGAACCTGTATGGAATTTCCAAGGGATTTGGCGGTAGCGTTTCGTATAATCGTGAATCCAAGATACCACGTTGACTCTCATACAAATGAATTGTCGTGCCTCAGTCGTGATTTTGTCGCGAACAAATTGTAGACGGGTGGACCTTGCTCTTTATTTAGTTGCTTACGCTCCCGCGGGTTCAACAGGCGTTCCGCAGATCCCGTATTCACGAAAACGTCCACTAACGCCAAGACACATGGGCCGAGCGTCGGCGCCGTGATGACTGACAGCCGTGTCCGATTCGGGGGCGGATCCCAGTTCAAGGCTGAATGTGCTGCTGTGTTGCTTGGCTTCTTTGTGATTGAGTGCTCCGAGCGGCGCGATTTCGGAGTGGAAGAAGGCGCTGGAAATGTAGTCGCTTGAATAGTGGACATCGGCAGGAGGCATCAACAGCGCAACTTTAAGACCGGCTTGGTATTGGAGTGGAGGTTGGTCATGACCTACGGGAAATTTGGGAAATTTCATTGAGTTCTGAGCACTGACAAGACATGTCTCCTGGGAGAATTACAACGGTGTGAAGAATGGCCTGCTTTGCATGGATCCAGATGGCTCCGGATCCTGGCTCAGCTGTTATGAGTTCTGAAGCAACGAGGCAGAACAGCTTCTGGTGAATATTGACTGCTGACTTGCTCCTGCTATGGAGGTCCTTGAACTATCACATGGTGGACTTGAATCTCAAAGTCGTTGTCATTACGCGGATACAACAGATTCTGCCCAGGTGCTGAAACTCAGTGGGCTTCCACCGTCCCTTGACAATGACTCATGCGTCATGACGACAACGGATTCACCAGTGATGTCTCGCTATAGAGCAATGAAATGCCGAATGAAGACTCTATGAGTGAGTTACTTCATATGTATGTATTACTCCTGTTATTCGCTTCTCTTCTGAGCTCCGCGCGGGAGGTACCCGAGCGAGTAGATGTTACGTGTCACGGTCAAAGGAGCGAATGTAGAGAATAGAGATCAATTACACAGGGTTCGAAATGCAAAGCAAGCAAATCAGATGTGATGTGTATGAGTGATGGTTCCCCCCAGGCTCAGGGCAGGTGGGGAACAGTGATGACAGTCCCCCTTACACGTGACAGTAGGGGAGTAGGCAGCATCGATATTAGCCACATCCTCAAGTAGCACTCAGTTCGAAGTCTTCCGTCGATACTATGTGACCATCATTCAGAAAACCGGCGAATTGTACGTTCTGCTCTTCAAAATCTTGAGGTCTCCTTGCTCCATACCTGACCAGGGAAACCATATTAGCGAGCAGAACTAGACGGCTTGCATGTAGTACCTCCCTCTTATTACAATAGTCGTCGCATATCATACCGATAGGAACTTTTCTTTTCCATCCCTGATGCTGCTATATCAAGACTAACTAGCTCATACTAATTCCAAACTCCTCTTGACTCCAAGTCCTCTTTGGGAGCCCATTTCCGGACTCGATCGGCCTACGCTAGGTTTGTGCATGTACTTTATGAGGAATGCGGTCTCTTTGCATAACTTTGCTCAATCTGGTGTCATTAGCCTTCTAGAGTTGCAGAACTCACCTGTCTAGAAGACGCGCTCGTCACTACACTACATGGAGATACAACTGATATTTTCGGGACCGAGCATACAGCGAGCCGCGCAGGCCTCAATCTCTAGCGTGGGGTTCCCGCGTACAACGTACAATTAAAGTGCAGTGTCTCTCCCACAACTACTTGAGCTCGTCGAGGTGGAATAGGCGAGAGGCAGGATGGCCGTCTTTGAGCGCCGAGACCCAATAGATCTATACGCCGAGCCTATTATCACCGCCGCCAAGCAGCTGTATACGACCCTGAACCAACAGCACGAACTGCAAGCCTGCAAAGTTCCTATCGAAGCACGCTCTCTCCAGTATCGGTAAAAATACTGTGCTAACCGCGAAGAAACTGTCCACATCGTCAGGGTTGCAGTCGGATCCTCGGCGTCAGCTCGATTTACCTTACTTGGGGTCTGTGCCGCAAGACCCAGGTCAACTTTGTAGTCCAGACTTGCAGTTGACGAACAGCCACCGGTAAGCGACACCAACAGAGAATTCCATTAGAGGCAGCTGCACAACCACTGAGTTCTGACACTAGATCCAACTGATATAATGTGGTGAGCTAAGTCTATACATATAAAAGGCAGGGGCTTCTGCCTATTCGATCTGTCAAGAACTCTGCTTCCTTATCCCAATCGTTGTTGTCTATCATCTATCAGCTGTCACGTAATAGCTCTGACACTCAGGTGTTTTTCACGAGTGAGTTCAGCCGATGCACGTCATTGAAGCCTCCGTCCCTAATTGACCAAGCTATGTAGTCACGATGAAGCTTTCTCTCACAGTCACGGCCCTGGCCCTCATGCTCAGTGCTGCTGAAGCTGCTCCGCGCATTGAGATGCGAATTAAATCCGGGTTCTTTGCTACTGAGACCACTGTCTTCCACGCGAGTGGCTCCCGGACCAACTTGGGCTACCTCGTCGACTCCTGCAAGCATAATGTTGGAGGTATGAAGGATATCTGCGTGGATTCGGCAAGGAGAAGGGCGCACGTTTTATATAAAGACGGGTATAAGAGACGTTTTAGGCAGGGCCGCACTTGGATACCAGCCGGGTGTCCGGAATGCCTTAACATCGACTTTCCCCAGGCGACCTGCAACTGGTGAGCGAGTAGACCTACACTTTATCAAAGCTCTTCGATGTTCAATGGCGGTAGTTCGCGAAGCAACACATCATCATCTTGCATTTCCTCAGCTTCTTGACTGACAAGAATTGTACTCATTGGTCAATATCATGCTTAGAGTCATGAGGTCCTCACTTAAGGTTCCTTAGGTAGTTACATGATGTCGAAGGTACCTACTAGGAGTTCAAGTCAGCTTGCCACAGAGTTGAATAACCCTGACCTATGAGATCTCATTGGTACAGGGTAGGTTCCGGCAGTCGGGGGGCCAATTGTAGTCGGCAGCCGCTCAGTGGGCACGCATTGCGGCAATCGGTCAGCATCCAAGTTCGCTCCAGTTTGTTCCCGGCACCGGCGTCGGAACATGGAGCAGGTCCCTGGTGGCATCATCTGGCACTAGCCCCGATCTGGCTAAACCCCCAATTGCGTGATTCTCGATTCCCGCGTCCCTTGAACTTTTTTCTGATGCGATGCCACTGCAGCCATGCGAAAACAGGGTGCACCACACAGCGGTCCAGCGCATTCCAGGAGAGATCTCAATGGGCATTTCTGGGGCAATGGCCAAATCCCACTTCACCCATTGGAGGGCTGGCCTTCCCGGGGGCCTCTCTGGGGTGTTTGGTCCCTCCTCGGCCGGCGCTCGGGGTCTTGTCCGTTGAAGACTATGCCCTTGCGACATCTCGACCCGTCCCGGACAATGGCCTCCTACTGTGCTGAATTCCTCCTCCTCCCTCCTTGACTTTCTCCTCTAACCCTCACTCTCTTTATCACCTCGAGGTTGTCCTTTGTTGTCGATTACCTGGTCTCTGCGTGACTAAGGCATTCATTAGCCACTGCGAGCACATCTCCGTGTCTCACAGTCATCTCGACACAGCCAAAACATCCCGGACAACCACCGACAAATCTCCCTCGTCCTCCTCCCGGACGAACAAGAGACCATCATGGCGTCTTCCGACCAGGTCAAGCACGCCTCCGCTCTTCCCTTCGGCCAGCGCGTGCCTCTCTCGTCCATCTCTGGCCCGACCTATGTGACTGCTCAGCTCCTCGTTCAGCAGGTCGCCTACCAGCTTTCCGACAAGCTCTTCTCCTACTCCCCCGAGTCCTTCGACCTCGATGCCGCAGCAAAGGACTGGGCCGCGTCCAACGAGTCCAACATCCACGGCTATGCCACCTCCGTCCTGCCCCTGCAGAGCCGCACTGGCGCCGGCTCTCTTGCTCTCGGATACATCTTCTCTCCAGACTTCGATGTCTCCAAGAGGCATATTCCCCAGAGTCTGATCGCTCCTTCTGGCAGCCTTCAGCAGCTCCGGAGCACCCTCGACCAGCTGTCGCTGCTCTACGGCGTCTCCAGCCCTTTCGTCGCTCATGTTGCCGCCGCCGACTACTCCTACAACTCTGGTCTCGTCTCCAACTACGACAGCGCCCTCAGGCTCGCTGAGGATCTTGGCCTTGGCCTTGTTGCCTCGTCCTCCACATATGAGGCCCAGCACATGTCCATCTTTGCGACTCTCCTGGCCTCCCTGGTTCCGACCATCCACACTTACGATGGTGTGCGCATGGCCCGCGAGACTCTGCGCGTGGTCGATGCCCTCAGCGAGTCTGGCGTCAAGGATCTTTACACGAAGCTTTCCGCTGAGGCTGGCAAGCTGAACGCCCGTCTTGACACTGCAGGCAAGACCCTTGAGCTTCTGAAGCTGTTCAACGACGAGCTCGGCACCATCTACGAGCCCTTCGAGTACCACGGTCACGAGGCCCCTGATGTTGTCCTCGTTGCTTTCGGTAGCGTCGAGGCCCAGGTAGCTAAGCAGGTCATCAGCCGTATCTCCGCTGATGGCGCCAAGGTTGGCTTTGTCAACGTTCGCATTTACCGTCCCTTCATCGAGGAGGCCTTCCTCAAGGCCATCCCCGCCTCCACCAACACCATTGCGGTGCTGGGACAGGTCTCTGAGGAGATCAGCCTCACTGATGAGGCCACGCAGTCTGCTCTCTACGCTGATGTCCTCACTGCCGTCACCTTCTCTGGCAAGTTCACTGAGGAGCCTGATGTCCTGGACATCAAGTACACTGGTGCCCAAGCTCTCACCCCTCAGGGCATTGTGAACAACCTGCACAAGATCTTCGGCAACGAGGGCGATGCGAAGACCCTGCCTTCTCTCATCAGCGCTGAACAGTACACATTTTGGGAGCTTGATGACTCTGCTACTGTCAACTCGCCCAGCGCCGTTGGCAATCTCCTCACTAAGGAGTCAAGCACCAATGTCTTCGTTCACGAGGCTCACGACAACCTCACTCAGGGCGGTGTTGTACGCACTGACCTCCGTGTCTCCAAGAAGGCCCTTGAGGCGCCTTACGATGTTACCGAGGCTGATGTCACTGTTGTCGGTGACGAGAGGCTCCTGAAGGAGATTGATATCGCCAAGAGCCTCGCCGAGGGTGGCAAGATCCTCCTCAAGCTCACCAACTTCAAGGAGGATGAGGTTGAGAAGAAGCTCCCCGCTGCTTTCCGCAAGGGCATCCAGGAGAAGGGTGCCGAGCTCTACGTGCTCGACATCTCTTACTCCCCTGCCTTCGAGAAGGATGCTCGCTCCACCAAGATCCTCCACGAGCTCTCTTTCCTTAAGCTTGCCCGCCCCGAGGTGTCCCCTGAGCAGATCTCCAAGCTCTCCCTTATCGAGGGTCACCCTCCTACTCTGGAGGAGTGTGTTGATGCTCTCAGCCAATGCCTTCGCAAGGTCGAGGTCCCTGCCACCTGGGCTGAGGTAAATGAGGACTACAGCGATCCTCAGCTGCCCGCCACCATTTCCAGCAACAGCTTTGCTCCCCATCAAAAGGAGGAGGTTGAGGAGGAGCTCAAGCTCCAGGGCTGGGAGGTTGTCGCCAAGGGCCTTGCTTTCAAGGAGGCCTTTGCTGTCAAGACCAGCCTGCGCCCTGACCTCTCTGTCAAGACTGCGACCGTCACCGTCAAGGAGAACCGTCGTCTTACGCCTCCTGAGTACAACCGTAACATCTTCCACATCGAGTTCGACCTCGGTGACTCTGGTCTCACTTACAAGATCGGTGAGGCTCTTGGCATCCACGCCGAGAACGACGTCGAGCAGGTCGACGAGTTCATCAAGTTCTACGGCCTCAATCCCTCTGAGCTTGTCCAGGTCCCTGCTCGCGAGGACCCCACCCTCACTGAGGTTCGCACGGTTCACCAGGCTCTTGTTCACAATGTCGATATCCTTGGCAAGCCTCCCAAGCGTTTCTACGAGGGTCTTGCTGAGTTCGCCACCGATGTGACTGAGAAGAAGAAGCTCGAGAGCCTCGGTAGCCAGGAGGGCGCTGAGGAGTTCAAGCGCCGCAGCGAGGTCGACACTGTCAGCTACGTTGACATCCTGGAGGAGTTCAAGTCTGCTCACCCCAGCTTCCACGATCTTGTCAAGATTGTCAGCCCCATGAAGCGTCGCGAGTACTCCATCGCCTCTGCCCAGGCCGTCACTCCCACCTCTGTCGCCCTCATGATTGTCGTCGTCGACTGGGTTGATACCAAGGGCCGCACTCGCTTCGGCCAGGCCAGTAACTACCTCAGCCAACTCCGCCCTGGTGCCAAGGTTACTGCCTCAGTCAAGCCCTCCGTCATGAAGCTGCCCACTCGTCCCGACGCACCCCTCATTCTTGCTGGTCTCGGTACCGGTCTCGCTCCTTTCCGCGCTTTCGTCCAGTACCGCGCCCTTCAGAAGGCCCGCGGCGAGGAGATTGGCCCCATCCTGCTCTACATGGGTTCCCGTCATCAGCGCGAGGAGTACTTGTACGGTGAGGAATGGGAAGCCTACCTCGCCGCCGGAGTCGTCACCATGGTCGGTGCCGCCTTCTCTCGTGACCAGCCTCAGAAGATCTACATCCAGGATCGCATGCGCGAGACGCTGGCGGACATCCAGGATGCGTACATCAAGAAGGAGGGTAGCTTCTACCTGTGCGGCCCTACCTGGCCGGTGCCTGATGTGACGGCTGTGCTGCAGGAGGCGATTGCTGCGGATGGCAAGGCTGCGGGTAAGAAGATTGATCCGAAGAAGGAGATTGAGAAGCTGAAGGAGGAGGGCCGTTACGTCCTGGAGGTGTACTAAGCGATTGCTGATTTTTACTGGGGATGCTGTCTGCTACGTACGATGCATATAGACCTTTGCATAGCTCTCTGATGAACATGACTTATCAACGATGCACTGCTCCTGCCCGAGCTCTAACAAATGCATGTCTGTCAACTTTTCAGTGCGCACAATTACCATCGTGATGTCTTCCCCTGAGATCAACTCGGCCCTGCTTATCAGCGTTATCTACCCCTCCATAGTCAGTGGCGGGGTAGCTCCAGATTTTTTTTTTGCTGCTAAACCGCCGGTCCAACAGCAGCCGACAACGACGACCACGTTGCTGACAACGATGGCGACATTTTTAGTTCTTCCCTTCTTCTTCAACGTCAACCCAGCTCACCACCATCCACCCTGAGATTCGACATCCTCCTCTTGTTCCCCAGTTCCACCTCGCCTACAGCTATCTCAGTTGTCAGAATACCGTCAAGATGGCTGATCTCCCGACTACCTTCGACAGTACAGTCCCCCCCCTCACTGCCCAAACCACCAGCTCTTCATACTAACCTGACCTCACTAGAACCTGTCCATATCGCCATTATCGGCGGCACCGGCCTCGCCGCCCTCGATGGCTTCACCCCCGTCGCCTCCGTAACCCCCATCACCCCCTGGGGCGCACCCGCCTCCCCCATCAGCATCCTCTCCCACAACGGTCACTACATCGCGTTCCTCGCGCGTCACGGCCTGCACCACCAATTCGCGCCCCACGAGGTTCCCAACCGTGCCAACATCGCTGCTCTGCGCAGCCTGGGTGTTCGATGTGTGATTGCGTTCACGGCCGTGGGATCGTTGAGAGAGGAGATCAAGCCGATGGACTTTGTGGTACCGGATCAGGTTATTGATCGGACGAAGGGGGTTAGGCCGTTTACGTTCTTTGAGGGAGGGGTTGTTGGGCATGTTGGATTTGCGGATCCGTTCGATCAGGGGTTGGCGGAGGTGGTGAAGAAGTGTGCGGCTTCATTGGAGGGTGAGGGTGTTGTGCTTCACGATAAGGGCACGGTCATCTGCATGGGTAAGTCAATACTCTCCTGGAGAGCATACATGAACCTCCCAACACTTTCAAGGGGAAGAGTCATAACGAGAATGAGAGGAAGTCAGGGCTAACAATCACCACAGAGGGCCCCCAATTCTCAACCCGCGCCGAATCTCACATGTACCGCTCCTGGGGCGGCTCCGTAATCAACATGTCCGCCCTCCCCGAAGCCAAACTCGCTCGCGAGGCCGAATTCGCCTACCAATCCATCTGTATGGCCACCGACTACGACTGCTGGCACTCCTTCGAGGACGTTAACGTCGAGATGGTCGGCCGCTACATGCAGGCGAACGGCAAGAACGCGAAGAGGCTCGTCGCTGCGGTGCTCGACAAGCTGGCCGAGGCGGAGCATAGTGATTTGGTGATGGCGAGGCATTGGGAGGGCGTTACCCAGGGAGGTGTGAAGTGGATGACGAAGAAGGAGGGTAGGGGGGAGGAGGCGATGAAGAGGGTTGAGTATTTGTTCCCTGGTTTCTGGGAGGATTGAAGAGGTGAATGATTGATAATGAGCGTGAGTCGGAACTCGAGGGTTCTGAGGATAGATGGATAGATATCTTGAGATTATAGAGAGGATGCTGGACTCCAGAGGGAGACTCAAAGCTAGTCTGGCTTAGGCGATAGCTCAACATATCGCCCCTGACATTCACTCCGCCCGGTCCCTATGGTCTTTCAGCAATGGCATTGAACCCAACGAACAGTGAATGCGACGAGTATCACTCCATGGAACCAACACTATCCCGTCGCCTACCCTTCAGTCACCAGATCAATCTTTCACGCCAGATTCCTCCTCACCGAACTTGGACAGCCGCAACCACCGATCTGCCCCCTTCTCCGGGCCTTTCCCTCCGACCCAGCTGAACATCCATTTCCCCTCTTAACTCAGCGGGTTCTATATCCAGCCACCTCCATTTCGCCCAAAAGGCGGACCTCACGTATCAAACAACGACCCCTCCCATGACCAAACCTCCATCTTTTCACCCCCAAGAAGGAGGGGCGGCGTGTACCCTTCTGTCGGTATCGCTATCAACATCGCCTGCCACGTCAAGGGGAAGGGCGTGTAGTTCTTCAACCCTTGCCGCACCGCGGGTTGCAGACTTGCGTGACCCGGCTGTATGTCATGCACGGTGCTTTCTAGGCAGCCATAGGAAGAGAGAAGAGGGAGGCTCAGTTGGACGCAAAAGGAAACATGGAGGGTTGCTCAACATGGCTAAAGGATGTTGGGATGTCGCAGTAGGACCCTTCTCGTGATCGTCGGCTTCTGCAGGAGGCCTTGGAAAGGGAGGAAAGTGGTTGGACCATCCACAGATAGACACGTGTTTGTCCGGCCTCTGAACTTCTGGTGTTCTAGTCTCCTTTCATCCAGCTGATCTGCTTATCCCGTTGTTTGTCTGCATCCCTTTTCTCTCTCTCGTATGCCGAGATAGGCAATACTGGGACATGTGAGGAAGAACAGTGCAAGCTAAGGGGTAAGCGAGGCAACGTAGCGCAACGCAACGCAACACAGTGCAGGATCTTGCTCCTCGGGGGGGGGGGGGGGGCATCAGCTTTCGGGTCATCCGACTCCGCTTGGGAGGTGGCGCCGGATGATGCGAGATTCGTCGTTGATGATTCTACTTTTCACTTCTGAGACCGCCAAAGATGGAAAGTGCTATAGCCACGGGGTGAATATCGCATGTTGATCGTCCGCGGAAGCCCAGGGATCCTGCGTGGCATGGTCTTGCATCGAGCCTTGTACTTTCCACATCTGAGTCGAGAATTTTCTCAGAAGCTCCCTCATGTCGATCAGCCGAGCTAAGTTGCCGAAATGATTAGTCGGCAGCCGTGAGTTTGTATGGCACGGGGGGATGGGCTTTGTCATCGTTAGTGATTGCTGTTGGTGATATTACACAGTGTACGGAATGATGGACTCACTTCTCTGTCGTGGCCAGTCATGCAGCCAACCCTGCAAGAGAACATCCAGGCATCCAAGTAATTCCCTGTGCAGGACAATCGGATCAGCAGGAATCTCGGGCCCGACGGACGATGTACAGTGCTTGCGTACTGGGTAGTTGATAAGGTCATGTCAGGCCAAGGTAATTCAACATGTGATGTGCGATCGATATGATCGCACCGTCACATTCTCACCTTGCCCTTTCCTCACCCTATACCCAAAACACCGAAGCATGACTTGCAATCCCGACAGCGAGGAACACCGCCTCACCCTGGGCCATATCCCGTCCGAAAGTGTGCCTTCAATTGCATTTCTCCTCAAGCATGAACGCCTATCGGAGCTTCGACACCATTTCGTCCGCCCGTCATGTGCACCCTCGCTCGACCCTTTCCCTCCGCGTCCCGACGTGCATCGCTAGCACCATGCACACCGACCGAAACAGACATGACGAACCTCCTCACGCAGCCACTTTCACACCACCACCAATTCACATCTGACTGATCACATTTCTCCATTCCTATCCAAGACCAGGACGCCCTGTCTTGTTGTGTGCTCCATTTGCCTGCAAACCCCAACCCCATGTCGACGGCAGATTCGCAAGAGATGCCCCTATCGCGGGTCAGGCGGGCCAAAGGGGCCTGCCAACCTAGGACCGGGCAACAATGGAAAGGACCCAGAAGGTTACCTTACACAGTGTGCGCATGTTGCAGATCCTCCTTTGCTGTTGAATAATCAAGACGTCCGAGACTGGAACAGCAAGGGAAAGCCTCTCGTTTCACGCCCCCTCCTCCCCGTTTCTAGGACCGAAACCCATCATTCACCACCACCTCTTCCTGTGGTCTTCCCCATCAGATATCATCTGCTTCCACTTGGCAGCCTGGCGCCCGCCTTCTGATCCCAAAGTGAGACCCTGTGCGAGTGGCTAACCTTTATCGTGCAAAGGACCCGGGCATGTCATCACACCACAAAGTGACCATCAAAACGTGACATGGCGTCTGCATGTCTTGCCATCCATTTGCGAGCAAGAACCATGTCCATGTCCGCTTCTCCTTCCGGGCTTCCCAAAAGTGGCTCATTGGTCGAGTGTGGAAACATGGCTTGGGGCTCGTCGAGCGCTTCCTTGCCCATTGATGGTCCGTTCATGCATCAAATGACTCTCCAGCTGCCTCTCGAGGCTTTCGATGCGCCCGCCACTTGTTCAGCCGCCATGACTAGTCTCACCGAACAGACCTGTTCGACCGCGTAGAAGGTCTCGCTGTCTTGTATTGCCCCTCCCTCCATCCTCATCCTGGTCGTCATGGGGTTTCAGCCTCATCGCTTGAAGATCAAATCCTGCTTTCCTTATTCCTCTCTCCGCGACCTTCAAAGTCTTATTGGGAGCCTAGAATTTGACGTAATTGGGAAAGCATGCATCAGTGCCGAGAAGGTGAAATCCCTCTGGCTTTGCAGCTCAGCTCCCCTTGTCGCATTCATCCTGGTCGAGAACCAAGCCCTGTTCATCCCACTCGTCCCGTTCCCCCGCCCACTTAAGCACACTCAAGCGCACACCCACGGTGAACTGTCAGATCGCGCGCACGCCGATCCTAGAACAGCATGTTGTGCATGAGGGATTCTTGAGCCCTTGCGAAAGCACGCAAGGGGGGCCCAACCACACACAAGGGAAAAAAAGGCGGCATGAGTGCGTCTCAGCCGCCTTA
The DNA here is from genome assembly GCA_030734395.1 of Sarocladium kiliense. Classification (NCBI taxonomy): domain Eukaryota; kingdom Fungi; phylum Ascomycota; class Sordariomycetes; order Hypocreales; family Sarocladiaceae; genus Sarocladium; species Sarocladium kiliense. The sequence goes on from JAUZTG010000044.1 coordinate 1,426,168, forward strand.
GTGTGACCTTCATATGACTACCATGATCCAGGGTCCTGCTGTCCTCACGGCCCGGTCCAAGGACGGAAAAGGTCGGCAGAGCTCATCCTGAACAGGACAGAGCCTCGTTATCAGCAAATTCGCTCGCAGTTGACTGGTGAACAGACAAAGCTTCGCCTCCCGGACGTCAGAAGCAGGGCCATCGACGTGTTTCTGACCTTGGCGCAAATCCACCATCTGCATGTAAGGAATTTTGCTGCATTGGTTTTCGCAGGGATGTCTCGGTCGTTCCACGTAGTCTTCTAGCCGCGACAACCGCTTCGGGGACGTTCGTCACGTCCTCGTCAGCTCGCCAGAACGTGCAGATGACTGACTGCATAACCGTTTATCCGTGGAGGAGCTTTTGTTATGTCGCGACTTAGAAGAGGTAGACTGCTGTTCATCCTCATGAAGCCAGAAGCCATGAGTCGATGGCCTAGCCTTCTGTCCCGCACTGGAACCCAGTATAGCCAAGACAGGGGATGAGCAAAAGCAACAAGAGGCTGTTGGAACCCCTGTCGCCCCAATCCAATGCCGGCATACTGAAGCTTGACAAACATAGTGTATTCATCGTCATGTTTCGAAAGCGATTTTCAACATGTTTGTGCCTGTCCGGCGTCTCCGAGTCGTGTGCTCAGCTTCACCAAGAGCGCCTGCCTTTGAAGTCCCCACGACTCCGCAGCAATCCGACAGCAAACCTCCGTCCCACGTAGCAATGACTTCGGTATTACTCCGTAGAGACTTTCACCAATGCTGAAAAACGGAGTCGGCCCCGCTTGCCGATGTCGTGTCAGTCGGTACAGCGTGGTCAAGTATATCATGCGTTCAGACTGTGGCCCTCAAGCTCAATAGGAACCACATTGTACAAGGAGACGACGAGTAAATCCTTCGACTGAACGAATGTCTGGAATGCAAGCGATCGATGCAACGTAATGCTTCTTGCTTCTTTGCCGACTCCTCGGCAGGCGTCACGGAATGCGTCACGCGAGTCCAGCAAAGGGACAGCCTCGCAAACACTCCCCGTCCTTAATCAAGCTAGATCCCTATAGCACAGCGTGGATAGGAGCAGGCTCGCCCTTGTCTCAACTGAACCCTGCTAGAGCGTCCCGCTTGCCTATCTTTGAAGGCGCCGCTGATGACCTACTCAACCCGTCGACGTCGTATGGTCAGCACTGCATGATGATGAGCTCCTTGTCTTCATACTCCTGCTCTCTTTGCATTGGCTTCAGGCGCTGCTCAGATCAATCTTGCTTCCACTCGTAGACGAGTTTGAGGGCGGCAAATCAACGAATGCTCTCAAGGCCCAGTCTTTAGATTTTCGCGCCGCGTCATGGCCCAGTGGCACGGACCGGGACGGGCGAATGGTTCCGCGGGGAGGTGGGGGACTCGATCTTGTCCAATTGAGCACGGCCAGAGCGTGGACCCTTTGTTGGAGTTGCTACATCCGGGGGCGAGAATAGACGAGGGAGGCAGCGAAATACGTTTCCCGCTGTGGAGGCACTGGTCTTGATCATGATCCTTCTGTCTGTGGACTGTAGTATGCTAGAGACACGAAAACAGGTCGAATCATGGCAAGCAAAACCATGGCGTGAACCGAACCAAGGCAGATAGCCCCCAGTGGTAGGACCGGCTGGCGAAGTCGCAAGCCCGTTGCTCAATCTTCGAGATCTGAGTTCCACCTCTGAAGTCCACGCATGTGTGCTATTGAATGGTAGGCTCCCCGCTCGCATTATTCACGCAAATGCTGAGAGCACTGGAAATCCCTTCCGCTGCTCCATTCCCTTGCAGAGTCAAGTATGAGTGAGATGCGAATCTTGCACATGTGCCTCTTGTCTTTCCAGATGTCCCCACCTGCCTGATTTTAAGTTGCGGTTTTTGAGATCGCCGTCCGCTCGGTGGTGTGTTTTGCCCACGTGTGCCGCATAAATTCTGTTGCCACGAGGTCAAGGCCGTGATCCGTGCGAAATGCAGCAAATCTTATAGCTGCACCGTTCTTTGGAGTTTCAATCCGGGAGCTGTGTCTGCCGTGTCACTGTAGCGCCTAAAAGATTGATGCATATAGAGTCTGAACGTACCATCTTCGGTGGGTTTGAACTCGGCTTCATACCGCCCGTGCCGTGACAGGCGGGTGCCTCGGCAGCGGCTTGACTCATGTGTACGGTAGCCATGGTCACTGATGCTCATGGATGATGGATATGTGCCAATCGACGTCTTCGCTTATTGTCTGATAATGTTCGGCTGCACGCTGGTGCAACAGCCTGGCGTGAACATATAATTTGGTCTCGATGCAGTGAGATCAACTAGCGATGGCCTTCAGCTGCTGCATTCTTGCATGGGACGAGGCCAAATCCTCACACCCCCAGGATTGTGGGCGAGAGAACGGAAGGACCAGACGAGAAACAAGACATGACGGTTGAACCGAGGGCGAAGACGCAATGTATAGCCGAAGCCACCAGAGTCGCCCAAGAGACGTCGCAACCACAGAGGGCTCGGAACAGTAAACACAAGGTCTGAATGTACTTCGTCATCGGAAATATTCCAAACACCATATTGGTCTACAGGGCATACGCAGAGCGAGATCAGGCCAGCGAGGTGTCCGACCGTAGCCGACCTTGAAGGTCACAACAATGGAGAACATTGGAACCAATGCTGAGGTTTGGGCATCTCGATGAGGCATGTCATCTCGGAAGCCTGTCTTGCGTGTGCGCCGGGGCCATCGAGTCGTCAAGGTGCCATTGCATATGCAGTACCGCCTCTCGCTGACCATTGATTCCATGGGTTCTATATGTGGCGTCTTCTCTCGTGGATCAGCGCGACAACAACACCCCCCACCCTTTCTTCGCGGGCCACTCGATGAGACCACAACACTGTTGACATGAGCTGCCGGGAGTGCAAAGTAGCTAGCTTCTTAAATTAAATTCAGAATTCTGTGGATTTTGGATTTTGTGACGCTTGGGTGCCGATGAGCATTCTTGTGTCCGGACAGCACCCTGGTGCGACAAATGAGGAAGGAGTGTGAGCGATGGTGCAAAGGTATCTCGCTTCAATATGACAGGTCACGGCTCACTTTCGAACCCTGAAAAACGCCCCATGCAGCTGTGTAGTAAAGACCCATCACTTGATTACAGTTCCCGCCGTTTCTTGCTCCATATTCTGTTATCGTTCTGTTGTGTCCACCTCCCTGCCGTTGCTCTCTCGCGGCTCTGGCAAGAACTGTGCTGCACACGTTAAGAGGTCCTCTGCGAGCCCTGAACAAGAATAATATTCGCTTGGGGATAGCGGTCTGAGCCACTCTGTCTGAAAAAAAAAAAAAAAAAAAAAAAAAACATATCGCAATGCTAATGTGCCTGAAAGCACAATTTGGTAGCTCGGCCCTAATAGACCAAGCTTCCGGTAAGGTTCCGCCAGCATGCTGTTCAATAAAAACGAGACAGGTACAACGGTTGAGCGTTGAAGTGCCTATCAGTCCAGTGCTGACGCCTCCGCCACTGTCCGCATAGGTTCCTCGATTTGGTTCATTGAAGATCAGTGTACGATCTGTCCTTAAGTCCAGAGACTCACCGCAAGCAGCGCTGATGGAGGCTTGCAGTAATCTGTTGCGCAATGCTCAATTGGTCGCTTGGGACACAGTCAAGCCATAGAACAATGCTTTGAACTGCGGGCTTGTTACTAGAATTGTCGGTAGCGCAATATACCAACATCTTCGGTGGGCTGTTGGTCGATCATCGCATCCCGGATCTCCGCACTGTGGCCGCATTTCAGGTGTGGCTGTAGAGGTACGCCTGTATCATTACACTCCCCTCCCTCACAATGCGCCATCGCCTTTCTCGCATCAATCATCCTGCCACTCCTTTCCCTTCATTCAGTGCGCAATTGGCAGTGGGGTACGTCACACTCGTTGAAGCGGACCGCTCCCCGCGACAGTGATTCAACCCAGGCTGCTCCGGCCGAAGCCATTTATTGGGTATATAAACAGGCTGGGTTGCCAGTGTGCTCTGAACTCGGAGAGCCGGTCCTCAAACTGCACGCTCGTTTCGAATCTCGGAGGATCCTATTTGGACTCTCGTTGGCGTTTTTGGCATCCAACACAAAGGGCGGCATTTTGCGTTTCGGTTCAGGTATATGCCTTCACGCGTGTTTGCGTTCGTTGACCTTCATGCTCATCAAGAATCGGTGCTGATTTGGATCAACCTTGCCGACGACCGTGGCTGCTCTCAATATGGCCACAACGAACAATGACTTGGTTCATGGCGAAATCCTCGATATTGGGGGTGGGCGCATGTACGGCAACGTGCGCGAACAGCTTGCGAAAGTGCTGGAGAAGGCCTATAATTCCAAGAACAAGCCCACACTTCCGGATGAAATACTCTATCACGAGAACGGATTGGGAATCTGGAACTTGATTATCTTTCAGCCGGAATTCTACCAGACGTTTGACGAGATCAGCCTCTTTGATGCTCATGGCATGGACATTGTATCCCGAATGACGGCTGGCGTAACCATGATCGACTTGGGTGCTGGGTAAGTTTGATGTCCTCTTGAGGTAGACCATGGATAAAACTGATCTGGCCTTCAAGAGACACCCGAAAAGTCGAACACCTTCTCAAGTGTTTCGAGCGCAGTCGAACGCCGGCGACCTACTTGGCCCTCGATATTTCCGAGGCATCATTGCTGCACAATGTCGATTATGTCGCAACAAGACACGCTGGCAAAGATGATGTGGTTCGTTGTGGAGGGCTCTGGGGCACATTCGAGGATGGCGAACAATACGTCAACGATATCAAGTCACCCCGCCTGTTCTTGTCCTTGGGATCCGTGCTCTGCAATGACGAATGGGATAGGGCAGTCTGCAATCTGCAGAAATGGGCCAACCAATTGCGACCTGATGACCTTTTGCTGGTGGGAATGGATGCGCATCTTGCTCCACAACACCGCGACAAGATTTGGGCGGCATACCATACGTCAAACGAGTTGTATCGACAATTCTTCGTAAACGGTTTCGACCATGCCAATCAGCTTGCAGAGCAAGATTGGCTCACTGAAGAGAACTGGAGTTTTGAGGCCGAACTCGAAGAAGAACCCACGACACGGCATCGCTTCTTTTTCAAGGCGAAACAAGACATCAAACTCGAAAGGTTCAATCGCATCATCCGCGCCGGCGAGGAGTTTGATTGGTTCGACTCGCACAAGTACGGTGAGACAGATGTGCGTATCATGTGTTCGAAGGCCAAACTCGATGTAATCAAAGTATGGCGTGCGCCAAACTCCGAATTCCGTAAGGTTGTCGCCATCCACACTTGACTCATAATTTAACGTGAACCAGGTCAGTACTTGCTCAAGAAACGTTGCGAGGACAAGCACAACGACAGAGATAGCGGCGTGTCGGGCTTGTGAGCAATGTCGCCTTTCCCCGTGATGGAAGATAGAGATCTATGAGGCAGAAGGATCCTTCATGCAGCACTCATGTCGAGCAAGTGAGCGGCGCAGACGGATACATTGGAGTCGGTGTAATCAAGGACGGGCTTGGTAGACTTGAGGTTACGTGAGACATAAGATCTCTTTCTCGTATTCGAGAACCCTCTGGACGAGATACTCCCACCACGGGTCCCTGGAACTGAGAGAAGCAGGAAGGTCTTCGGGAGCTGATGGGGTGATTCGTGGATCTTCGGGTAACCACGTCCACATCTGCATCAAAGCCCTATGTAAGGGCGGTACGCTCTTGAGGAACAATATTAGCAACTGTTGGCGATCCTAAAGAACAAGGAACGCTTACACTTCGACCAGGATTCTGCTGTACACGAATCATCCATTGGTGACAAAGATTTCTCTGGGGTTCAACTGTGCCTAGTAGTCCAAGGAAGAAGACTGGTAGCAGTGGAGATTGAGCCGTAAAGACGTGGCCTGATGTGGGCAAAATGCGAACGCAGTGTGCAAGATCAACAATGGTGGACAGGACATCGGGGTGATTGCGAGGCAACCTGCTGGAAGTTAGTGCGTGGTCGCGCCGACAAACGAAATGAAGAACTCACCTCCAGAAACGGCACTGAAGATAGGCGATGATTGTGATACGCCATGCCTCAGCAGTAACCTCAGTCATTTCCTCTCGGGTTGTAATGACATAAGTTGTAGGCTTTTTCCTGATGTCTTCTATCGGTTGTCTTCCAACTGCGACGTGTGACTGGACCCCCTCTGGATTTATCTGCCTTATTTCGCGAAGCTCCTTCATTATGAAAGAGGCGACTCTGGTCCAATCTTCCTCACCTCCTGGATTTGAGGCCTGGCACGCGGTAACCCAAGTGATTTGACTGACTCTATACAGCAGCTTTCTGGAGAACCCACAAGCACCATGGATTTCATCCGTGTTGCCATAAAGTAACCATTGGAAACGCTCCGATCGTCTTTCCAGGTCACCGGCAGGGAGTGCGTTCAGTGGCTCCGACAGAATTAAGCCTCGCCCAACCATCACATGATGGGCTATCTGAAGTCGTGTCAGCTGAATATTCTCCTTCAGCCAAAATCGCGAGCCCGGATCTCTCGCATCCAACACCTCCTCTGCTCGGTGGTACGCCATGAGCCAGCGGGCTTGTTGCGGGAGCTTCCGGCGACGTTCTGGCAGCACAACCTGGAACTATTGTTTAGCAAGCTCCCTCTTTGAACGTACAAAGCACTTACATCCTGCATGGCGAAGATGATCAAGAGCGTGACAAGCTCAGAATCGTCCACCACCGTTCTTGTTGTTGATGCGAGCAAACGAGCACAACGCATTTCGCTGGAAATATATTCGTGATTAATGCGACGGGCCAAAGAACCGCTATGAGTGAAGTCGTAAATGTAGAAACCCATGTAACTCATGATCACTGATCTGACGCTCAAGAGATCGCATTGCGATGCGAAGTCGTTCCAGATGTTGGAACTGGCCAGTATTGTCCGCCCTGGTATGAAATTCCTCAAGTCTGTCAACATCTATGTTAGTGTGCAAGTGGTTGGCATAGGCGATGTCGGTGACTTACAGAAGCTCCACAGCCTTGACCCCATATCATCCGCACTCACAGGATTGGTAAAGGGTGACAGCTGACGAGCGGGGTCGCCAAGCAAGAAGCTGGCATAGACATTCGGGCCATATGACATTGGAGGAACAGACGGACTGGAGGCAGCCACAACATCTGAAACCATCGATGAGATCGGGCTTCCGAAGTCATCCCCCTCGAAAACTGTGTCGGACGAAGTATTCGCTGAGATGGGTAGCTGGAAGCTGCTTGAACCAGAAGACTCTGAGGTATTAGCTGGGCCAAAGTCGGACCCGGCTTGGTTGAGAAACGTCATGCCAGGTCCAAGAATCACGTTATCAGGTGAGAATGATGTACGCATAATCGGTTGAGAGGGGGCCATAGGACTCCTCCGCGTCCTCCCTTGAAACTTAATATACCCGTTCACTTGGCCACCTGCCGGCAATGTGAACTTCGTTATCGGATACGGCTGGACTGTCCCACGGCAATCGACAAAGGGGCTCGTGCGAGGTTCATATTGAATGGGTAGCGATGGCGATCGACTTGATCTGCTCCCAGCGTATGTGGTCGTGGTAGGTGAGCTGACCCGAGCAGATCCCTCACCGATGCCTGCGTCATCGTTAGCTTTGCGGTAGCTTTTGCCTGCGACTTGGTTCTAAGTCTGATACGGATGACTTACTGGCTTGATCCATCAATGTGTGGCCGTGGAGGTCTAGTCCTTGGGTCAACCCCGCAGTGGCAGACTTCTGGCCACTGTCTGCGAAGTCAGACCCCGTCCAGGGATCACTTGGGACTGGCGAAGACTGTATTGCCGGGTCTTCAAACGACATAGTCCAGAATTCCATTGCCGCTGCTGGAGATATGGAACGTTCCACTCTTCTCCGCTTCGTAGGTCGTTCAGGAGAAGCCGGTACAGACCCCCCGTACCGGCGGACCTTCGGACTTAGACTGCGACCGCCCATCCGTAGGCCATGAAGGGGTTTGCCGGTAAGTTTATGTGAAAAGAGCGCAAAGGGCTTGTAATAGACCTAAGATATGGCAGATATAGTCAGTCCATGTGTGATACAAGATCGAGAATCGCATGTCTCGAGAGGTGTCATGCATGTAGCTGTTGTCGTGGGGGCGGGGCGACTCTAGTATACGTGATGAGCCCAATGACTTGACATGCCTGCGTCGTGCAGGCCTTCTGCCAGCTTAGAAGTCCGCCTCAGATGTCTCGCGCAGATGAGTGACCGGGGATGGGAGCAAGAAGGTATCGCATGACCAGTGAGTGGGGGGAATGGCGGAAGGTGCTGAGTAAAACGCGGGGATGGTTCAGATCTTGGAACCTGCGCAAACAGCCACCGGGGTACGACACTGGGCATCATTGGGCCAGCCCTCGAGGAGAGAGACAACTTTCTCCGAGGCATTAGGACTTGGGAGGCAAGCTTGAGAGACCGCAAACCGCCCGCCCTTCAAGAATGCAAGAGATATGCGCGATCGTGGGAAGCTGAAGGCTGAGCAAGGGGCAACGACAAGGCTACACTGCGGAGAGCCCGCTTGGTAGCGCAATAAGGCTGCTGTGTTTGACTTACTTCAGAGTCCCAATCCCAAGGCGCAAGCCTGATGCTGTCTGGTCTGTGGACCTGATGAAAGAGGTGCCGTCGTAGATATTGGGCAGTTGGGCCCAGAACACCTTTAATCGTTCGCCGGGATGGGGAGGGAGGGACGGGGGGCGGAGGTAATGAGAAGATGAAGTTTGCAGGGGAATCAAGGAACGATGAGAAGAAGAAAGCGAAGCCAGGCAGTACGACCAAGTCAATGATGTTGATCGTCCCAGCCGCAATAGTCGGTGTCTTTCTTTCCCCGGCCAAATGAGCGTGGATGCTGGGAGGTGGAGGCAGAGTCTCGATGCAAGGCGTGGTTCAGAGATTAGCTCTTAGACTACCACGAAAAAACGCCCCAAAATCGTTGTTCTCCTTTCCTACGATTGTATTATAGGTGTTCGAAGTCTAGTATTCCAAGGGATCTCGTAGGTGGCCTTAAGAGCTGGGCATTGGAGGAAGGGGGTTTGCCTCAACGGGTAGTGGCAGCTTCCGCATGCCTTTGCAAGGCACCTATAACGTACCGAAGGGGGCCGTAAATATGGCCAATTCCTTCTGAGCGGCGAGCTACAGGATGCTGTCCGGCTACGGGCGCCAATGAATGAGCGTGGTGCGCCTCACGATGTCGGAAGAAGGTGTTGGGCTCGGGAATCGAGGGAGCAACCCCTGTGGCTATCTATCCGATCTGAATGGGTGGGTGATGCCCGACATGGTAGCAGGGAGAGTTTGAGGCAATGGGTCCGAAATTTGTCGCTCCTCGCCTGATCATCCTGGGTATGCGTGGGTCTCGCAGAAGTAACGACATGTTGCAGCATCACATATTCAGCATCCATTGGCTGCCATGGCCCATCGGAATGAGGTGGTGACCCGGGCTGGGGCCAGGTAGGCTCCGTGATGCTGACACCAGTTGCTTGTCCTCCATCCTCGCGCGCCCCGCACCTGTCTCGCCAAATTGCAAGAGGGTGTTGCAGTAGTTGAAGGTTTCGAGGGGACGAGGAGCTGGTAGCGGCATGCAGCGTAGTGTCCAGGGTCCTTGCCTATGTACCGTCCATCGACCGGGTTTCTTTCTCCTGCACTGATGTCTCAGATTTGCTAGACCGCAACAACACTGCCATTGCAGGTCCAGAAGACCTGGGCGCAATGAAAGGTCCCATAGTCGTGGATACCAGGTTGCCGTGATATATGTGTATTCTGGCCGTCATCGGATGGGGAGGGGGTACTTCAGGTGGTGTAGACTTATTCCCACCAAGTCAGTGTCGACAAATGGTGTCAGGCAGATATCAGACACCCACGACATTAGAGGGTGGGCCTACTCCGTACTGGTGCTGGAGCTACGACGCGGGGGCCATCGAGGACCGTGGAGGGAGACGCAAGAAAAACAGACGCATGGATGTGACGGGAATGGGCCGCCACATCAAGAGTGAGGCTGGGGCAGGCCACCGGGGGCAGGGCATGGGCACGTTGAATGAGGCTGCACAGGGCACTGGAGTAATAGTCGGGACTGGGGAGTCGCCACCCCCGAAGGGTCATTTGAAGCCTTCGATGCTGGAGAACTCCTTGGAAGCCGAGAGACATCAGTACCCATGAGAACCGGTGAGCTTCAATTGCAACTTCAAGCCTGTTGCCACCTGCCTTGCTCAGCTGGACCTGCCACCTCCGCCGACCAGCTGCCTGCTCCCGCTTGCACCTGGCGCGATTAGGGCCATGTTCGGGGGGCACCTTCCTCTTGAATGTGCGACGTGCCTCCGGCAGGCTCAAGCATCTGCTCTTTCCCTTCTCAAGCGAGGCTGTTCCTTCCGTCACATTGCCTCATCCCAATCCCCATCGTCATGGCGGCCATTGCCACTGCTCAGAGTGCTCAGCTCGTCGTCCTGCTCTTCGCGCACCAACACTATTTCAGTCTGTTTCAGTGTTTCATCTGCTCGAGGCTGTAGTCCCCTGCACGATCCCAGATTGCAGCGGTGTTTGCAGCCCTCCTGCCGCATTCCTTCCCGCATGGGGCCTGCAGCAGCCCCCATGTTGGCTGAAATGTACCACTTTGTGTAGTGTCTGTCCTCTTCTACAAAACCCGAACCTGGTGCAACACACACCTCACAGTAGTGGAGTGACTTTCGACCCCCCCCTGCTATCCCTCTGTCAAGCTCTACAGTGCCAATACCAGCGCGAATTGCTGATGGCGATACGGGCACACCTCTCAGCCGCTGCTGGAAGTCGGGACTGAGCCATGCAAGGCATGGACTACGTTGGGATGTTGGTGGCCCGAGCAACGCGTAGGCGCACCTTACAATCCAAAGCACCGCACTCTTAGAAGCTGGGCTGGTTCTCGCACTGCCCCCACGGAGTACTTCTTGTTCGTTTCTCACTGAACCGATCCTAAGGTAAGGTGCAGTTGCTCTACATCATCGTGTGATGAGCTGCGCTGGCCAGGCCATGTTTCCCGCCACAGGTACCATCACTCCCACCACCCGCAGCTGGCCTCAATTCTTACCGCCTGATCTAATCCGGTTCTTTTCATCCTTTTCCTTCGAGGTCGCCCGTCGCATTCCGTGGTCTGTCATCACTAGTTAATTAATCGTTCACCGCCAGGCCTCGTCGAAACCCACTTCTCCAGCTCCGTCCCGCTCCCGTCTCCAGATCTACCCTTCCTCCCGTCCGTCTGTCTCCATCCCTTGTCAAAGTGTCTCCGCATCACGACCTCCGGTCGCGTTTCTCGCCCCAGGCTATTGCGCACTATCGTCACGTCAAGCGCACTCGACAGTGTTGAAGGAGGAACCTAAGCGTCTTGCAACCGACACCTCCAGCAAAAAAGCAAACGGTTATCGACGTAACTCCTGACACAACAGAGCCTTCACTCCTCAGTACCTTGGTTTCACCAGCATCGTAACTCAGCCCTCCTGCCCCTCTGATATCATTCCCAGAGGCAAGCGCTGTAGCACTTTTCCGCGCCTGCTTCTGACCGTCAAGCTTAGTCAAATTCTGGCCCTCGTCGCAGGCGACCCTGCGACCGAGTGCACCGTTGCCGAGCATTCACGACTTCGACCCCTCCACGTACCATCCAAAGGATAACCCATCTCTGGGACCAGGGCACCTTCGGCCACCTCTTTTGTTCCGACAACGCAGCCGCCTTTCCGCCTACTCCTTATTATCTGGTGACCTCATTGTTGATCACTGGCACCACGGCGCTGAGCATACTGGCCACCACACCGCGGCACTCGCAACGCGCTTGCTGGCTTGATATATCACTTTGCTGTGTCACGGCCATTGACAATCAGCTCCTGGCCAGCATTGTGGCATCATCACGGCCTGCGCTCAGTGGAGCGAGGCCGATGTCAAGCACAGCGTCAATCCATCATCGCTCTCGTCTTGACGCGAACTACTGCTGGAGCTAACATTCTTACTCTCGCTACACCTTGCTGAGAGCAATGGCTTCTCCAAATTCCCCCTACGGCATGTTCGTTGCCAGTCCCGACACTTCGTATGGCTCTAGTCGCCTATCCCCTGGTGGCCCTACTCCCGCCGTTGATATCCGTAAGGTCATCGATGGACTTTTGGATACGGCAATGAATCGCATCAAGGTTGCCCATGAACAGCTGATGTCCTCTAGGACATCACTTAGCGGCCCAGATTACCAGCCTTACGTTGGGGTGGCTAATCACATACAATTCATATCGGGTACTCTGTCGGAACTCACCACTGCACTGACTCAAGAGTCAATGATGAATGATGCTTCAGACTTTTTCTATACTCAAAGTGCTCGTTATGAATTGGCCAATTTATCAGCCATCACAGGGTTTGGGAATGATAAGGTGCGACTCAAGTACGTACTCTCGTGGATCTCCCTAGCCGTCCAGGTTTGACTGACATCTCTCGCCACCAGACAAATTCAGAACCTTACCACTCAGTACGACCGCAGCGTGCGCGGCACCAGTGAGCACTCACAATCAGTGATTGGCTATCCTGATGACAATACGTCCCCCAAATCGAATCATTCCCACCGAGCGGTTCCTGGACCAGCTTCGCCAATCAGTGTGCAGTCCCTCAGCAGCGGGGCAAGCCCAACGGGCTTGCTCGGCTCTCCGGAAGGACGAAGCAGACTTCCCAACCAGCCTCAGCCACGTGCTTCACGCGAGACTTCGCCGCCTGCCCTGAGCGATAAGGATCACTTCGCCAACTATAACCTGGACCGTTGGAAGAAACGCGGCAAAGACACAGGAAACTACTGCCCTAGGAAGTGGGATTGTAAAAAGGGCGGCGTCGTTAATGGGCAATTGGTCCTGTTTGAGCGCAACTCCGCGTATATGTAGGCGCTTACCCATCTGAGCATGCAGATCCGGTGATGACCTGCTCACCATTGCGTACAGACAACACTGCAACAAACACAAGAGACCGTTTGTTTGCGAGCTGCCAGGATGTCCGAATCCAATCCAGCGTCGCAATTTTGCTCGAGCGGACGGTCTACGGCGCCATCAAGAACTCGTTACACACGGAGTTCCTTGCCAAAATAACAACAACATCAGGCAACGTACAAGTCGACCCAGCACAGGCTCACAAGAGCCCCGCACACCAAGCTCAAGACCATATCTCAAACCCGAATATGACTTTTCCGATCCTGGTCCTCGAGATTCCGGAATGGGAGATACACTGAGCGTCAAAATAGACACGGGCTGAAATTCATCAAAAGGCTGCAACGATATCCGTATCTTTCGGAAGACCGGGCGAAGAGCGGTCTTCCATGGATCCAATTTATTGAGGGCAACAATACGCTTTCACTGATAGCAACCGCCGATGCGGGAAGCTGTACTCACCGGACTGCTGCCATCATGTCTCATCTTGCCACACGTGAACGAAAACGTGTTTTCAGTGGCTGACGGCACGCCATACCGCTCGACCACTTTTGCTTTTCGACCTGAGAGGTGCAGACGGGAAGCGAAATTGGTGAAAACGACCTGCAGACCCCCAGGGGTGACTGAGGTGATTTCAGTTGCCCTCGTAATGACCGCTGAGGGCCATCAACTCAAGCGGACTGGGAGCAGGGCATAAGGTCAGATCGCCAATCTTATGTGCAACTGACAAATCCCCAGCTCTGTGTGGATTGGCTGTCCGTTGGAAGGGAATTAATTCTCAAGGGCGAGTCTACGATGTCATGCTCGACGGCTCACAATATGGCAACACTGAAGGGATTATCTCCCGGATTCAACTGCAAGTTATAATGTCGCACAACGCAAAGTAATGCGCTTGTAACTGATGATCAATCATACAGGTCTGTCAAATGCCAGCGGCTAGTGTAGCCGAATCCACATCTCCCTGACATGCGCGCGGGCACGATCCACTGTGGCAATGAGGGAAGGGATGCGGGTGATGGGCAGTGGACTGTGGAGGACATGCAATTGAGATAACAAGGGCTCTTGGTTCCCGGGGGAGACAACAAGTGGAGGCGTGGTGCGTTGCACAAAAAAGCGGCAGCTCTTCAGAATTTCGCACCAGATCAGAGGCCCAAATCTTCTAGAGAGCTCGGGCCTTCATGTGTGGTCATTTGTACTTCCCGAACTTGCCACGGGCCTTGGGTGTCGCAAGTGAATGGCAGGGATCAACACACGCCGTTGAGAACTGAAGCCTGTTATGATTGGTGCCGATCCTGCAGAGTATATTTACCCTGATACCGATATTTCGGGCTCAAGCTGTAGAAATCCAGGCCTGATCCATTATGGAAGCAACGTGCATCGGTTAAGACTAGAGGGAGACGGCTCCTTGGGCCTGGGACTCGCGCCAGGTCTGGATTGGAAAGGACGAAAAGCTCGCGCGGCAGGGATCTGGGGGTCTGGGGTCCAGATAGGCCCCTTGGCTTTCGTCCATCGAGGAGCTGGCAGCAGGCCTTGAGGAAACTCAGGGCTTGCAAGAGGAACGTGCAGGGATAACCCCAGCCGGATGCAGCGACTGGTCCCCGCATCGAGGCTAACCTAACTCTGGTTGAATGGCACTCGACTTGCCGAGAAGCGAGTGTTAGAACAATGCTATTCTGCAGGACCAATGAATTATGTGCAACGAGGAGGCGCTGCAAAGTGACGGCGGCTGGAATCAAGGAATTCTAGGCGACCTCGCGGGACTCACAGCAGTCGGCGTTGCACAACTAAAGGCCTACTGGACAATGAGCACTCGACACGATCCCGCTGAGTCGCGACCACGAGGAAACAAGTCTGTGGTGTTCTTCCAGGAGCATGCTGACGGAGAGGATGGGGTGGGTCGCTCGTATGGCATCTGGTTGGTACCAATAGTCATCACCACCCTTTTACACAAAACTCTGTGCAGATGAAGGAAGATGAAATAGTCATCCAAGGGTCCCTGCAGCATTCTCATACACCTAGACAAGCATTGGAATCCTGTATTGCCTCGTTGGGGTAAAGCTGCGAATGGCACAAAGTAGAGAGACCTGCATAAGTCGATGCGTCGAGATTGCGCGCTGCCGATGTTGTCGCCATCATGGCTTCATTGCTTATTCCTTTGACCACCAGACGGTACCCTTCGCTCCCTGCGGGGGTTGGCCCAGTAGGCTGCCCGGGATTTCCGGCTGTACCCTAACATTACGATTAGTATGGCTATGACCCTTCTCAAGATCGGCAAAGTTCAAACGTTGCTTCTGGGGGGAACCAGGGCGTGTTCACGACTTTGTGTGTGCCTAAGCTAGCGGTGGTGCTTCTTTGTTCTCTCTTCTCTCCCCGAGGGCCCCCCCCCCTGGCCTCAGCTCAGCCGTGGACTGTGCTGCTCCTGTGCTGTGGCAACATCCCAGTCCGGCTTCATCATGACGGGAAAAGATTGCCCAATCCAATCCCTCCTCACCGCATCGTCTTGTTCACTCTTGGACCCCCCCCTTACGCTAAACTTTGGGAGGCCATACGCCCATGTGCAGACAGGGCGATGAGACAACGTGCACTCTCACATGATGCACCCACCAGTCAGGCTTTACTGGCTCAACTCCCCTCTTCCCACGGCAATCTCCCGATGATTTCCTAGTTGCACCCGATGCTCTTAGCTCAATGGGGTCTCACCGGTCGGCTGTGTCTGTCTGAGGATGGCTCCGTGGCCCAGTCTGCCGCGTTCGGGTGCCTGCATTGCTTTTTCGCCATGTTGGCTCTGTCCGATTGTTTTCTGACTCTACGCCTGACTGCCTCAAGTATAAAGGCCCAATGATCCTCCCTCACTCGGCTTGGGCTTTAATGCTTCGAGAGTTCAGACCTACTTCCAGCATAGCACACAATAGCTGCATGAGACCCTTAACTCTAAATCACCAAGAGCTCATCACCACCACTGGGTGAACCTTTCCTTCACCATGCCTCAATCCATTATCATTGTTGGCGCTGGCAATTTCGGCGCCGCAACAGCCCTGGCCCTCGCAAGACAGGGCAAGACGGACGTTCGACTTGTTGACACGACGGAGTACCCCAACCCGAGAGCAGCTTCGCACGATGTCAACAAAATTGTTCGGGACGACTATCCGGAAGACATGTACATGCAGATGCTTATCAAGGCAATGCCACAATGGAGGTCCAACAGCCTCTACAAGCCCTACTACCACGAGGTCGGCATGTTGCGAGCTGACCAAACCGACTTCGGCAAGAACAGCATCGCTTCATACAAGAGAGCCGGAGTTCAGAATGACTCTCGCTTCATGCCCGTGGAGGAAGTTCGGCAACGGTGGAACGGTGCATTTGCAACCTCGAACTTCGGAGATCTCACTCATGTGCTCTACAACCCATCTGTTGGCTTTGCAGAGGCCGATAAGGCCCTTGGAGCTGTCATCAAAGCTGGCATTGATGCTGGTGTCAAGTACGTCATTGGTGAGATGACAACGTTGGCCTTCGGCTCTGAAGGTCAATGCACCGGTATCACCCTGAAGAGCGGCGAGACTATGGAGGCGGACAAAGTCCTTCTCTGCACTGGTGCCCACACACCAGCCTTGCTGGCTCAAAGCGCACCCAACAACAAAAGGCTTCACTGCGGCGACCGGGTGGTCGCGACGGGGGCGGTGAGCTTCAAGGCCAAGCTGGAAGGACCGCGCAAGACGAAGTTTGAACCCATCCCTGTCCTGAAGAACTGCTTGGACGATGTAAAGGGTGAGTCTAGTTCCAAAAGCGACCATGCACTCCTGAATTATGTTGACTCGTTTTAATAGGGGAGGGCATGTCGATCCTCAAGGATGGCACGATCAAGTTCAACTGCGACATGTGCTTCACAAACATGGAGACCTTCGAGCCAACAGGCGAAAGGATCTCCGTCATCCCCGGCGCTTCGATGTTTAATGTCTGGACCAACCAAAACTACATCAAATACTTCGAAGGCCGCGCACGACGCACAATGGACGGACTGTACGGCGACGAGGTTGCAGACATCAAGATCGAATCATACCGTATGTGCTGGTAAGTCCCATGGCTCTCTCTGTTTCCCATCCTCTACCCCTCCCACAGTCTACTTCCCATGGAGAAGGGGCCAGTTCTGTGCCACGTCGTGCCTCGTGCCTTGTGGCCAATTGCAACTCACATCGCTCACACACACCGTTCCAGGGACGCATCGACGCCAACGCACGATTTCCTCATCACGCCGCATCCCCACTGCGCCAGCCTGTATATTGCAACGGGCGGCTCGTTCCACTCTTGGAAGTTCCTGCCCGTCATTGGCGAGTACGTCAAGGACATGCTGGAGGGAACCCTGCCTGAGAAATACGCAGAGAGATGGCACTGGGACCAGCCAGTCAACAGCAAGTCGGCCAACCCGACATACAAGATCGTCGGTGACCTGCAGGACATCCTGGCTGGCAAGCTGGATCCCAAAGCCACGCCCAAGATTCCTACCAAGGTCGAAAGTCCGGCTGTGTCCATGGCCAACGGCATGGGCAACGGAGTGATAGCGCACTAGAACCGGACGGGGAATGTATGACAGCAATGGAGCGACGAGAGACTGAGCGGTGTACACGGGCGCACCATGCATTCGATGGCGTGTTTCGGGGTTCTCTTGAATGTTGCTTTTTCTCAGCCTTTCGTGGGCTCATCTTTGCTCCCACTTGAGTTTTACTTTTGCATCATGGCCTGATTTCCATCTTCTCTTGCTTTTCCTTTTCCTTTTCCTTTCCTCGCCACTTTCGATGTTTTCGGTAAAGGACTTTACGCATCTTATAGGAGAATAGCCAGGGTTACGAACGTTATGATACCTCGAGGAAGACTATGGTCAGACAGCGGTGAAGACATGGAGAGGAGCTATCGAAGTTTAGTTGCTAGGGTCGCACGCAATAGAGCAATTTGTGAGTTATCAGTTTCCCCGACTTTTCGCGATCTGGAGATCGTCGGTGGTCTATGGCGATCTCGAGCAGTCTCGATGTGACCCTATTCCTTTCTAGACAAAACCTGATCGTCCAGCCTGGTCAGCACTACTCCCTTTTACTGCTCGCTTCATTCTTTGGTCCCAGTCTTTGCTGAAGGAATCGGAACTCTGGACAAAGGCCTCGAAGCGTCCCCGACTCTCCACCGCGTCATAGGCACTGATATAGCCGCAGGGATCTTTGAGTCTGGATCGGCGCCATGTTTGCACAGCAGGATATGCGCCATCACCATTTCCGGTCCGCGAGGCTGTCGCACAAGACCCGTATCTTTATTTTATCAGTGGTCTTCCCGGAGAGCCAGGTCCGGGAATGCAACTCTGGATTGGCATGTAACTCTGTGTACATAGAACCTTCTGCACGCAGACACAGTCGTCATAACCCCTGAGTTCCGGTACCTGGGGGAGACATGAGTTGCATATCTGGACTGGAACCTCAACGGGGAAGATGGTCCAACGGGGAGATCCTTGTCCAATAGCACCCGGGGATCGGTAGCCCGATTCCGTGGGAGCTTTGACCTTGTCTCGGAAGCTGTCTTGGCTGACCAATAGAGTTCGCAATTGCAATGGTGCTCTCACGCATGCTAATCATCCGATTCAGGTCGGGCTCTGCCACAGGACTGTTGTTCTTTGTGTCTCTGCCTTAGTGTCTTGGCAAGGTACCAGAAGGCAGGGGAATGAACGATTGGTCCGTGAGTTGACTTGGGATTGCGAGGCTTTCTCTTACTGCTGATCGTGGCGGTGAGAGCGGGGGTGAGGAGGAGGGATGTACCATGCGATTACGAGCGAGGGTACCGTGGGATTGGGTTGCAGGATCGTATGATGACATTGCTCGATGCTTTTGCTGCCTTCCGAGAGATTGTCATTTGAAGATCATTTTGTATCAATTTTACACGGACATGGGTCTTGCTCAGCTGCCATGGATACACCAGGATACGCGTGATTGCGATCGAAGCTCAAGCCCAACTAAGACCGGACCGAGATCGGCCAAAAAAAAAAAAAAAAAAAAAAGAAGTAATACTGGGGGTCTTTGCGGGATGAGACAGTACATCATCGAGCTGGCTGTGGACTTATAGACTTCAATACTCCAGGGACTGATTGACTAGTAGATTGATAAGGCAGAAAAAGAGGGGGAGGAGGGGAACTTTGGGGCCTCAAGGATCATGGTCTGGATGCCCAGACAACCATTGGGGAGATTCGGCATCAGAAGCAACGGGACATGGGTGACCCTTGCACGAGTCCAAGGTCTCGGTGATATGCATGTCATGCCCTTTGTCTCGCAACACTGCAGAAACAAAGAGGAATTGTGTTTTGCACCGACCTGTTTGCCTGCTGCATGATACCCTCCGTGGCTGGGAACGGTCGAGCCCTTTGGGCATGAACAAGGTTGGTCGCCACCATTGGGCGGGCGGTGAAGCTGCAAGTCGCCAACAGACCGACCAACAAGAACCCCTCGCGCCCCCATACGGGTACGGTACGCTCAGACAGAGGGGGTGGCGTGTGAGACTTTTGATCACAGCCTTGAAAGGGGGCAACAACAACAATCAGCAGAAAAGGAGATTCAAGAGAAACAAGAAGAATGAAGACAGTGTGACCAGGCTGAAGTGATAATGCGATGTGACGTTGACAGAGGGGGGAGGAATAAGAGAAAGGCAGCCCACAAGGGGAAACAGAAATGTCTCACGGCGTATGCAACTATAGATTACCCATTTAGGAACCCGGTGAAGAATCGTTCGCTGAGAGCCTTCCAAGCAAACTGCAAGCCCTCCCCCTCAGCCCCAGCCGAGATTTTGCGTGGCGTCGGCGGATAGGCCAACCAGGCATTTCTGTCTCTTGTTCTCCCCCTCTTCCCTCCCTCCCCTACCTCCTCCTGAAGTTTTCATCATCCTGGCAGTGAGGTACCTTGCTAGGATGGAACCTGATGTGAGATGAGGTGGTTGTGACACCTACGATGAGGTGTGGTGACCGGGGCCCAGTTTGCCTTTGACTTTGGATTTTCCTTCTGGGTGTGCGTCCGCTTGTAGCCGGAAGGGGGTGTGTGAAAAGTGTGCATGATGGAGGTTACTGCTTTCTCTTCACCGGTCGATGTGTTGGCAGGTTGTGTTTGGCGCGTTGGGCTAACCGAGGCGGATGGAGGGCTTGGAGCAGGGCAAGACAGCGTGAGGCCTGGGAGATCGAGCAGAAGAGAGGTCGATCAGCGAGGGAGGATGACGAGAGGGAGATCGGGAAGATGTTTCGCATGAGGCTTGGGCGAAGTCTCGGGAGATGGCCGAGAGGAGACACTCGAGAAGAACCAGGGGCGGTAGACGACAGATGGCGATGCGAAGGTGTAGGTTAAGGAGCAAAGACTGCATCGTAGATTGGTCTGGACGCATAGCCGACAGCATGAGTTCCTACCCTGGGATTAGCTGAGTGAAGTCATGACAAGTAGAAGAACATGGTCCTCGTTCCACGTCATAGACCGTAAAGAGTGTTGCCTCCTCCGTAGTTGTCGCTTGCGCCTCCATCATCAACCCAGTCCTGGTCCAACACCTCTCCTTCTGGCACATATCCACCTGCCACCGTCCCTGCCATCGCAAACTGCTTCCAGAAATCGCATTTGTCCTTTGGCATCTGTCCATCCTCAATCTCACCGAAGAAGTCAAATATTCCGTACTCCACATCAAGCACCCTCCCCGCCCGGCCTTTCTTTGTTTCCAGCTGTGGCCGTCGCCACTCCTTCGTACCAGGCCACCCCGAATTGCCCCATCTGGAAATGCGATCTTTGTTCGGGTCCCCGTATCGGACGTAGCTGATGAAGTATGACCTGTATGCGCGGGAAAGTCCGCCTATAAGTAGCCCAGAGACAGAGCTCAAAAGAGATCCAAAGTAGTCGACGAAGCCAGAGAGGTCATACTGTTCTGCATTCCAGAAGAGAGGGATAAGATCTGTGGCGTGCCATCCAGGGAACACATCGTACTGCATAACCCAGACCTTGGAGGGTCCGAGTGCCTCCGCGAGGTACCGAACATTGCAAGTCATGCATGAGTCCCTGATCAGAAGCTCAAGACGATCAGCCTGGCTCTTGTAAGAGGGCCCCTTGCTGCTGAAATATCGACTGGGAGGAGGATACTGCTCAAGTACACGCTCGGTGATGCCATTACTGAGGGTAGAGTTGGGCAAGATGGCAGACAGAAACTGGTTGAAATCACCATTACTGTCGATATCGCCATTGACGAACAGCCTGGCCTCTTTTCCGCAGTGTGATAGGATGAGGGACTCAATTGGCCAGATGTTCCTAAGAGACATTTCGGCGGTCGGTAACTGTCTAATGAAGGATCCGTCCGGTGTAGGACCAACAGCGAAAGTCCCTGGCATCTGCTGCTTCATCAGGGCCTTATTGGCTTTCGCAAGAGCTGCGGTGTCGGCATCGCGTAGACAATCAAGCCCCTTTCCCTCACAACCGGCCAGTGTAGCAAAGCTTTGAAACACAATCTCGATAGTTCCAGCTCTATCCCACATGGGCTGATAGGCTGGCGAGAGAAGTATGGCTTTCTGGAACATGGGATCCAGCGTGCCTCCCTCAGCCACGAGATGGAACAGGATTGAGCTTGCTCCGGCGGACTCTCCCATGGCGGTGACTTGATTCGGATCTCCTCCAACTTGAGAGATATGGTTCTGAACCCACTCGAAGACGGCTCTCTGATCCCACAGCCCGGCGTTCGGTATTCCATCTTTCTCCATACTTGACCCGGCCAAGAAGCCTAATGCACCAACCCGGTAGTTGAACGAGATGAAGATGATGTTGTTGTCGGACTGGCTTATGAGCCCGGTACCATCGTAGAGTGGAAAGATAGGCTCCGCCTGGTCCTTGTCACCTCGAACATAGGCGCCGCCGTAGATGAAGACGACAACAGGTAGTTTCAGCGAGGGGTTCCTGAAGGCCTTTGCCGGAACTTGTAGATCGAGAAAAAGACAATCCTCACTCTGAGGGCTGCCTCCGCCATCGGGAAGGTCGTCAGTACTACCGAGACTGTACGATGCACAATTAGCCTTTGAAGCTCTCGAGTGACAACTGCTTCGATAACACATACACTTCATTGACAAGCTTGCCAACGGGGCTCTCGTTCAAGCGTCCAACCAGGTTGAGTCCATATACTCCAGCCTGAAGGCATGCAGCGCCTTTTCGATCACCTGATTGCTTGCCCTTCTTGACCAAAGGCGGAGCAGGCTTTGCCCATCTGAGGTCACCAATAGGTGGTGCAGCATATGGGATATTCTTGAATGTCAAGCTATGTATGACTGTCAGTACCTGGGAATGTCGGTGTTTGGCCAGGATTCAGCTTACATTTCATTGTTTTTGCCGGTGCTTGTGGCCTCGAACTCCCCATAGGGAAGCTTGAGGACTGGCTTCGCATCGCGAGGCTCGTGCTCGGTTGGCGCAGACGAGGCAGGCCATGGCGCCAAGGAGAGAATCAAGAGTCGGAGTGCCCGTGTCTTCATCTTGAGCGTGATTTCAACGAGAACAGCCGTAATAGACGTGGTTAAGAGCCTATCACATCGTCGGGACTGTAGACAACATGACAATAAGGGTCGAGGGCGAGATGTAAACAAAGCGAGGCAGTAACTTCGGCCGACGAAACCCTCGTAATGACCCATTGCTGTTGAACCTTCCTACTTGTATGTACAGCCGCCCAGTAAGTGGCAGGGGCAATCACACGACTGCCATGATGAGGGATGTCACGATCCGTGTCACCCGCGAGCCGCTGCCGCGGGGCGATCGACCGTGTGATGGCTCCGAGATCCATGTCGGCGTGGTGACAAAAAGATCGTGAATAGCGTATGAGCGTTGATAGTACCTGAATCCCGATGTGCTGCGACGTGCTTAGGAGATTGGCATCAGGGATTGGCGTTTGGAATGGTGGTGGTAAAGCAGCAAATCACGGTGCGAGGATGGGGTGTCGAGGTGCTGAGGCTTCCTCCTGAATTGGAGAGGTGGCCACCACTGTAAGGCGATTGGTGAAGTCGCTGAAGTGGCACCGGCGCTACAGCGGGGTGGTTCACCTCATAGAACCACCCGTTGCATTCCAACCTTCGAAGCATCGCCTACCCGGCACCCGCAACATGGTAACAATCATTTCAAAGATGGAATATGTTATTCCGATCGCACGATATAGCTATTTTCTCTGGCTTCTTAATGTCCTCAGTCTCATAGAGATAATCTCGACATCATGCAATGAACGAATTGGGCAACGTGCACCAATCGTGACATCACTTCAACAATTTGCTGGTTGATTTGCACGCAACCCGCCGATACTGACCACACCAATATTATTTCTTGCCGTCATCACTCAGCCAGCATCGCATCGCAAACGTTCATGCTCATCGTTCCCCTCGTAGCATAGGATTCAATCATCCCATTCATAGTCCCAATCGCAGTTTGCCAACGCGCCTCAACGCTTATCAGCAAAAGATCATGGCCACCACCTCTGACGGGGCGGGAGTGGGGAGCTTGGAGCAACACCCACCCACTCCCGCTGCACCGGATCGGCCAAGATCTAGATGGAGTCATTCAGTTGGGGTCAAAGATGTGGAGGGTTCCCATCTTTCCATAGAGAATTCCCCTTCTAGAGCTGGATCTAGATAAAGCCTGCGTTGGGCCATTTCGGTCGCTTTATAAGATGCGAAGGTGGGCATCCATCCATAGATACCTCTAGATTGGGAGACATGATCGCAAGAGACTGATTCCCATCATCCCACCCACGGCGTTTCCATCACGTGCAATTCCTACCTTTCTGAATTGGACATCCTTTAGACCGACCGTCGATATGGGCAAGAAGAAGGTTCTCGTCTGGTTTGTTACTAAGATCCCCCACCTTGTCGCAAAGCCCTTGTGCTGATGCTTCCGTCTTAGCTACGGTGTAGATATTGATGCCGTTGCAGGCTGGCTAGGCTCCTACGGGGGTGAGGACAGCACAAGCGACATTAGTAGAGGTACGTTTGCCATACACTGTCGAAGAGGGTAGGGTTAAGGAGGCGATCAGGACTCTGGGCTGGCACCATTGGCACACGGCGGCTGCTCAAATTGTTCGAAAAGTACAACATCAAGGCATCATGGTTCATCCCTGGCCACTCGCTCGAGACCTTCCCTGAAGAATGCGCCATGGTCCGCGACGCCGGCCATGAGATCGGACTTCACGGATACAGCCATGAAAACCCCGTGGACATGACCCTCGAGCAGCAGCGCGATGTCCTGCACAAAACCTGGAAGATGCTCACGGAGTTCTGTGGCAAACCGCCCCGAGGCAGCGTTGCACCCTGGTGGGAAACCAGCGAAGAAGGCACGGAGCTCATGCTGAGCTACGGCATCGAGTACGATCATTCCATGTCGCATCATGATTGCCAAGCATACTGGCTGCGGACTGGGGACAGCTGGACTAAGATTGATTACTCGAAAAAGGCCGAGGAGTGGATGAAGCCCTTGGTTAAAGGAACTGAAACGGGACTTATTGAGATCCCTGGGTCATGGTATATTGACGACTTGCCGCCCATGATGTTCATCAAGAACTCGGCCAATTCTCATGGTTGGGTCAATCCGAGGTCAGTTTCGCGTGATGCGCGGTTCATTTCCGATTCGCATTAGTTTTGTTAACAATGTTGTTTCCAGGGATGTTGAGGATATCTGGCGCGATCACTTTGACTACTTCTACCGGGAATACGGTATGTAGACCAATCTGGGGGACAGCGTCGGATCTGTTGCGACTGACTACAGCCATGATTGCCAGACGAGTTCATCTTTCCGATGACTATTCATCCCGACGTATCTGGACGTCCGCACGTTCTCTTGATGCACGAGCGAATTATTGAGCATATCAACAAGCACGAAGGCGTGGAGTGGGTTACCATGGCCGAGGTCAGTCTCTTTCCAATGCAGCCAAACATGAACATAGGAGCAACAAGGTTTAACAATTCTTGCTTCATCTAGATGGCGGATTATTTCAAGAGCAAGAATCCTCCACCACCAGGTGCGAAAATGCCAGCCAGTCGAGAAGAGGTCATGAAGAAGTTTGCGTCTGAGTAAGGGGATCATGATTGTCATCGTAGACTCTCAACAGACTCTCGACTCTCAGACCGGCGCAATAAGAAAGTATGCCTCAACAATGACCAATCTATGAATTTGACTACCGCTGCAACTACCACTGCTATTCCAATCGTCACCCCCACTCTCGAGCGAAGCACAGACGTGCCCCATCCCGTAAAGTTGCTGGTGTGTGTACGCTAAATATAGCCCTTTCAACCCTTGCCCGTTCTTATACCAAACGACCTTGAACGAATAGTCTACCATAATGCCAGTAAGCAATACTTACAGTATGTCGGAAGTCATAACAACAACGGTCCGGCGGGATGCTGCCCTGTAACTATCGGGTGACAGAGGCTGTCCCGCGACAAAGATGGACAAAAATAGATTGGCTTACAACAGCCGTATCGAAGCAATGCGCAAGGACGAGTATCCGATGCTGAAGAGTAAGTTTAGGATGAAGCAAAGTAGGAAAGAATAATTGGACTAAAGACGCTATTCCCAGATGAGACTTACCTTGATCATGCTGGTATGACTTTGCCAGCAAAACGGCTTATGGACGCTTTTACCAAGTCAATGACCTCCACCATCATTGGCAACCCTCACTCGGCATTCGCTGCATCGCAGCTATCTAGCTCACGGATTGAAGACATTCGGTCGCGGGTCCTACAGCTGTTCGACGCAGACCCAGCACACTTCGACCTCATCTTCGTCGCCAACGCCACCGCAGGGGTCAAGCTGGTGGCAGAGGCCCTCAGAGCGTCACCCAATGGCTTTAACTACTTGTATCATCAGTCAAGTCATACGAGCCTTGTGGGACTCCGCCAGGAAGCATGCCACAGCGCCTGCCTCGACGATTCAGCCACCGAAAGTTGGTTAACAGGCGGGACAGCGGTGCCCACCGACGCCACAGCAAAGCGTTTGCTGTTGTTCTCTTACCCAGCACAGTCCAACATGGACGGCTCGCGGCTACCACTGAGCTGGATAGGACAGTGTCGCTCCCGGAATGCTTCTCGAGCATGCCTGACCCTGTTAGACGCTGCTGCATATGTTTCGACAGCTTCGCTGTCTCTCGCAGTGCTGGACGACGCTCCTGACTTTACTGTCTTCAGTTTCTACAAGATATTCGGCTTTCCTGATCTTGGAGGTCTGATTGTACGGCGAGCGAGCACCTCGCACCTGCTTCTCAACCGCAAGTACTTTGGTGGAGGGACCGTCGAAGCCACGACATGTGACGCGAAGGAGGCATGGCATGCTCGCAGAACGCGGAGCTTGCACGAAGCACTCGAGGATGGTACTTTGCCTGTCCACAGTATTACGGGCCTGGACATTGCTATGAAGACACATGCACAGCTCTTTGGGTCTATGAGAGAAGTATCATTGCACGCATCGTATCTGGCAGACCAGCTATCCTCAGAACTGGGCACCCTGCGGCATGGAAACGGCGTGAAAGCGTGTGTTCTGTACTCTCGGGGAGATGGTGAAGCCAAAGGCCCGATCGTTGCCTTCAACCTCCTGACAGATACGGGAGCTTGGGTCAGCCCGAGTAAGTTTCAAGAACTAGCCATATTGAAGGGATTCCATATCCGTACGGGCGGAGTGTGCAATCCAGGTGGGATCGCAGCCGCCTTGGGCTTGACATCAGCCGATGTAAGACGCAACTTCGCTCAAGGCTACCGCTGCGGTGGTGACGACGACATCTTCCGCGGCAGACCTGTTGGAGTGATTCGAGTCAGTTTCGGAGCTATGAGTACCCTGTCAGACGTCGCGAGATTTTCCTTCTTTGTTCGAGAGTTTTACGCAAGTCGCAGTGGCATTCAGAGAACACTATCCTCGGATATTCTAGACAACGGGCTATGTCTATCCGAGTCGACGCAACTCTCAGATTTTGTTGTCAATTCCATCATGGTCTTTCCTATCAAAAGCTGCCAGGGCTTTGAGATCCCCAAAGAAGCAAGCTGGAGCATGACAGCCAAGGGCCTTGCTTGGGACAGGGAGTGGTGTCTGCTAAGCCGCGCCACAAACCGAGTCATGAGCCAGAAACGATACCCGCAGATGGCGCTGCTACGACCTCACATCAACCTTGACGAGAACATCATGACGATCCACTATCTCGGCGGCAGAGCTGAGTCAGAAAGGCAAGAGAAGTCTATATCACTACCTCTGTATCCAGGGATGGCGTCGCAAGCAAAGAAATGTGACATGGAGCCCTCAGAGTCTCGGATCGTCGGTGTCGAGACCCCTGTTTACAAGTACACTTCGGAAGCTGTGAATGCATTCTTCTCGACAGCGCTTGAGACGCCCTGTATCCTAGCGCGGATCTCACATTTATCCCACGAGAGAAGAAGCAACCCTGCTGCTATTATGCCAGGGACCTTTTCGAATGGCAATAATGATGCTGCTTCCTCCGCCTCTGGATCATTGTCCAATGAAAGCCCAATCCTCGCAATCAATACGTCGAGCGTTAACCAGCTGAATCGAGAAATACAGCTTGCGGGAGGTGAACCAGTATCTGCCAAGTCGTTCCGAGCAAACATCATCCTTACCCCAACAAAGGGACCAACAGCAGTGGAGGCAGCATACTCGGAGGACAGATGGACCCAACTCCGAATTGGGGGGCTGAGACTGAAAGTGCTTGGCCAGTGTCAGCGATGCCATATGGTCTGCATCGACCCCGAGACAGCCACAAAGCGACCAGAGCCATACGTGACATTGTCCAAAACGAGGCGGTTTGAGGGCAAGGTCCTCTTCGGGTGCCACTTGGCACTGACCAATTCGGCTGGATCGGCTACATTGAAAATAGGGGATTCGGTAACAGCCGACGTTAGATAGACGAGCCGTTTGACAGAGTTGGGGTAAATCTGGGGCATGGCCACCTTTGATAGCGCGCAATGTACTGCTTCGTGTTATCTATCCAATCGCTTGACTCTTTACGCTTTCCAGCTATCAAAAGGGCGCTGCTTGAGAGTGCGAAGGTGGGGTGGATGGATGGGCCACTCTCCCACTCTTGTTGATAGTTTGAAGCCATCTGCGTTGAAGGGATCAGCCGATTGGCGCAGATCTCAAAAGTGGGCAGAACCGCCGGCTTGCTTGTTAAACGGTTGCACAGCAGACGTGGCGATCATCGGAGGCACTGGCTCGGACTAGCCTGATAGCGCTGGGGACTATCATAGCAGCAGAGTCTCGCCGCTGGCTCATCCCCAGACAGCTGGGAGAGACCGGGAGGTCCGACATTGGACGGCATTCTTTAGGATCAATTCATCGTCCATCCATCGCTTGCCAGTATACCGTCTTCCCCTTCACTTCATATGCTTAGAAACCCAAGATGATGGTAACGACAGCACCAGAGGCTTTGCCTTCGCCTCCATTGTCTGATGGCCGCAAAAGCCCTCGTACCGCAGTCCCAATGGACCTGTCACCACTTATACAATCCACCTATCAGTCCTCAGAGCTAAAGTTCTACGTCAATGGAAAGCTCACGATCGTCAATAACCCCAATCCAGAATGGGTCCTTCTCGATTGGATCAGAGCCCAGGACAGCCTCAAAGGGACTAAGTTGGGCTGCGGCGAAGGCGGTTGCGGCGCCTGCACAGTTGTTCTCCAGACAGGCTTGCCAAACGGCAGGATTCGGCACGACGCTGTGAACGCCTGTCTCTTCCCCTTGATTGGGGTCGATGGAAAGGCTCTCATTACCATTGAGGGCCTGGGTACTGTCAAGAACCCTCACCCATTGCAGGAAAGAGTCGCAAAGATGCAGTAAGTTTCAAGTGCATCTCTTCTTCTTAACCCTGGATGTTTCTTAGTCTGACATGGTTTCGTGGCAGCGGTTCACAATGCGGTTTCTGCACACCTGGAATAATCATGAGCCTATATGCTCTGATTCGCAATTCCTACTACGGCGGACGCTTCCACCTCACCACTTCTGATGTTGAGCTCAGGGGGCACTTGGATGGAAACTTGTGCAGATGTGTAAGTGATGGCAGAAATAAGCTGTTTCTCCACTATGAACCAGCCTGGCTGTCGAAGAAACTGCAATGTAGCTGACAGTTGAGCCTCTGCAGACTGGATACAAGCCAATATTAGAAGCTGCACGGTCATTCGTGTTAGAAGATCTGAAAGGGACAATCAAAGATACGCCAATGAATGAACAAGCCTCCGAACAGTCAGCAGAGGCAGATCTCACCGATACTACTCAGGTGGCAAGTCAGGTCAAGTCAAAGGGCTCATGTGGTCGACCGGGCGGCTGTTGCCGAGATGAACCAGGCCTAGGAGCCTGTTCAAGTACGCCAGCACCATCAGAGGCAAAGGTTAAACCCTCAGATCCAGATATGCCAGTCTTTCTGCCGTACCGACCAGACTCAGAACCTATCTTCCCCCCAGCTCTCCGAAAGTACGAGGCCCAGCCAGTTTGCTATGGAAATAAGCAAAAGCTGTGGTTCAGACCGATCAACCTGCAACAACTCCTCGATCTCAAGAGCACATATCCTGCCGGCAAGATTGTTGGAGGAGCCAGCGAGACTCAGATCGAAGTACGGTTCAAGAAGAGGGACTACCGTGTGTCCATCTACGCCGCGGATATTGCAGAACTCAGGGGCAATCCGACTCCTCAGACGGATGAAGCGGTAGACGCCATGCGGGAACTCCGTATATTCGCCAACTACCCTCTCACAGCCGTCGAAGATTTATGTACCACGCTGTACAAACAAATGGGACGGCGGGCCTCTGTTCTTGAGGCATTACGAAAGCAGCTTCGGTATTTTGCTGGGCGGCAGATTAGGAATGTAGCCAGTTTGGCTGGTAGTCTGGCTACCGCAAGTCCCATTTCGGACTCGGCACCCGTTCTTATGGCAGCAGGGGCCTCTGTGGTGATCGAGTCACGTCAGTCAGAGGTGATACAGTTCCCCCTATCAAGGTGGTTTCTCGGCTATAGGACGACTACGCTCCCTGAAGACGGAGTCATCACCGAGATTGTCATCCCTCTACCTTCCAAGGTTGACATTGAGATCACCAAAGCTTACAAGCAGGCCAAGAGGAAGGATGATGATATCGCGATTGTGACTTCAGGGATGAGGGTTCGCCTCAACCAGGATCGTGTTGTGATCGATGCTAGCCTCGCGTTTGGCGGCCTCGCTGCGACCACGGTATTTGCTGAGCATGCCCAGAAGGCTATCTTAGGTCGCGTCTGGACGGACTCGGACACTCTTGAAGTTGCTCTCGATGCGCTGTTGGAAGACTTCAACCTTCCTCGGGGAGTTCCCGGTGGCATGGCCCATTATCGTCGGAGTAAGAGAGCCCCTATCCTCCTTTCTCTTGTCTTCCGAAGTAGGAATTACTTGAACAGCGGGACTGACTTTGAGGGACATTACAGCGCTGTCACTATCCATGTTCTTCCGATTCTGGCACGAAGCAAGCCATGATCTTGGACTGGCTAGCTTTGACAAAGACCTGATCGAGGGCATCCACAGGAACATATCGTCTGGAACTCACACACATACGCCCCGTCTGGGAACCAAGGCTGTCGGTAAGGCGCTGCCTCACCTCTCGGCCCTCAAGCATTGTACTGGAGAAGCCGAGTACTTGGACGATATGCCGAAGCAACACAACGAGCTCTTTGGAGCTGTAGTCATGTCAACCATGGTGCATGCAGAGATTGTCAGTGTTGACTGGCAGCGTGCACTAGAGATGCCGGGCGTCGTGAGCTATCTGGATAAAGATAGCGTGCCCAAGGGCGGCAACAAATGGGGTCCGGTGGTCAAGGACGAGGAGCTTTTTGTGGATGGCGAAGTCAAATACTATGGGCAGGTCATCGGCATGATATGCGCAAAGTCTGCTCTCGAGGCTCGGGCGGCCGCCGATCAAGTGAAGGTCGAGTATAAACCCCTGCCTGCAATACTTACAATCAGCCAGGCCATCAAAGCCAAGAGCTTCTTCGATCACGGGAAGGAGTTACGAAAGGGAGATGCTGTGCAAGGCTCTCTCGAAGAGGCATTCAGCAAGTGCGAGCACGTCTTCTCCGGAGTGTCAAAGATGGGAGGTCAGGAGCACTTCTATCTCGAGACGCAGGCAGCCTTTGCGATCCCTCACATCGAGGACGGATCTATGGATGTGTACGGCTCGACGCAGAACCTGATGGAGAACCAGGTCTTCGTGGCGCAGGTCCTCGGCGTGTCGATGAGCAAGATCAATATGCGAGTGCGACGCATGGGCGGTGCTTATGGCGGCAAGGAATCTCGAAGCACACCTTTTGCCTGTATGGTCGCCCTTGCGGCGCAGAAGACTAAGCGGCCCGTTCGAATCATGCTCAATCGTGACGAGGACATTGCTGTCAGCGGTCAGCGGCATCCGTTCCAGTGCCACTGGAAAGTGGGAGTAGATGCCGAAGGACGCATTCAATGCCTCGACGCGGACGTTTACAACAATGCTGGATACTCGCTCGATATGAGCGGCGCAGTCATGTAAGTGAACCCAGAGTGTCTAGATCTAGATCAAGTTTATGCCATCGGTAACACCTCTGACTCTTACACAGGGACCGTGCATGCACGCACATTGACAACTGCTACCATATCCCCAACGCATGGATCCGTGGATGGGTGTGCAAAACGAACACTGTCAGCAACACAGCCTACCGCGGCTTTGGCGGGCCACAGGGCATGTACTTTACCGAGAGCATTATGTTCCATGTTGCAGAGAAGCTAGGGCTGGATGTCGACGAGCTTCGGATGCGCAACTTGTATCAAGTTGGACAAAGAACTCCATTCTTGCAGCTCATCACCGACGACTTCCACGTGCCTACGATGATGGAACAGCTCAGCAACAGCGCAGAATTTGAGAAGAGGAAGTTCCAGGTTGCTGAGTTCAACGCCAAGAACAGGTTCAGAAAGCGAGGCATCGTTCGGATCCCTACAAAATTCGGCCTCAGCTTCGCGACTGCCGTCGTCCTCAATCAGGCGGGTGCCTACGTCAAGATCTATGAGGATGGTTCTGTCCTATTGCATCACGGTGGCACTGAGATGGGCCAGGGTCTCTACACCAAGATGTGCCAGGTAGCAGCAGAAGAGTTGGGTGTTAGCACCGACGAGATCTACAACAAGGAGTCTCAGACTGATCAAGTCGCCAACCCATCGCCAACAGGAGCCTCCTCGGGCAGCGATCTGAACGGCATGGCTGTCAAAAATGCCTGCGATCAGCTCAACGAACGACTGGCGCCATATCGTGAGAAGTATGGCCCGGATGCTTCGCTGAAGGTGATTGCTCATGCGGCGTACGCGGACAGAGTCAACTTGGCAGCGAATGGATTTTGGAAGATGCCACGAATTGGGTATCAATGGGGCAATTGGAAGGATCCGTTGCCGATGTAAGTGCTTGCTCGTACTTCCGCGAAGTAAAATAGTAGCTAATCATGGGCTGTGTGTTTGCGTTCAGGTACTATTACTGGACTCAAGGAGTGTAAGTTCCCCATTTTCTCACTTCCATCCACATCTCTGTCGTGGTTTCTAATGAGTACGTAGTGCCATTACTGAAGTAGAACTTGACGTCCTGACAGGCGATCACACGGTTCTCCGAACTGATCTGATGATGGTAAGACACGCAACTTGTCCGCACACGTACGTCAGCTTGTTAACGCAGCATAAGGACATTGGACGATCCATCAACCCCGCCATTGATTATGGCCAGATCGAGGGCGCTTTTGTTCAGGGACAAGGCTTGTTCACCATGGAGGAGTCATTATGGACTGGCAAGGGCGAAGTCTTCACAAAGGGCCCTGGCACATACAAGATACCCGGTAACTTTCCTTTTCCTTCTATCTCGTGACTTGCTAGCTGACTTGAGGTGATATAAATCAGGCTTCTCCGACATACCTCAAGTGTTCAATGTCTCGATGCTGGAGCGGGACTCTTGTGGCAAATCCATCAGCTGGGAGAATCTGCGGTCCATCCAGAGTAGCAAAGGGGTTGGCGAGCCTCCCCTATTCCTGGGCTCAAGTGTGTTCTTTGCCCTACGGGAGGCGGTCAAGGCTGCGCGGAGGATGAACGGATCTGGGGATTCTCTGTTGCTGAATGCGCCGTCAACAGCAGAGAAGCTGAGACTGGCTGTTGGTGATCGGTTGGTGGAAAAGGCGAAGGTGGCTGTTGGAGAGGGCCAGCCAGAGTTCTTTACTCGTATTGAAGATTAGAGATAACAGTCAGTATAATACAAGGAAGAAACCTTCAAATATTTGCGTCGAGATCTACTAGTCGTTGCCAATCCCAAAATCGAGGGCGTAGATCAGGTGGCTTCTGCGATGTAACTAGTTGTCCGTCCAGATAGACACGCCGGCTTAGCCTACAAACCAGAGATCATGGAGGCACAACCTGTTGTGAAAGTACACCGTGCTGATTATGCGGAAATAACATAATTGAGCGCAAGCAGCTGGGATCAGTAAAAAAGCTGGAGCGGAATGCGTAGAACTTGCAGTTGTGGTTGATGAAAGGCTCAGGGTCAATGACATTGATCACGTTTAATCTGATCACTTGACTGAACCCATCTTTCCTCTCTCAAGCTAAGAGCTGAAACCGCTACACTCGTCATGAACTACCTTTTTGTGTTCTCCAGGCCTTGCTTGTACAATTGTGCCCTGCCATAGGACTCGGCATACGATGCCGAAACCATCTCCTGCACAGTAGTTGGCGTGAATTTAGGCTCTTCCGTGGCAGCCTTGCATGTAGGGATGCAGTCCACGACGTAGTCTGGGTTGCCTGACAGGAAGACAGGGATAGAGTAACGCTCCTTTCCGGTCTTGTTGATGACGCGGTGGACGTTGCTCTTGTACTTTTCGTTGGTCCAACGAGCCATGAGGTTCCCTAGGTTGATCACGAGAGCGCCCTCAGTTGGGGGTACCTAGAATTCGAGGCTTTGTCAATTATGATGTTTGCTTGAAAGTTCTTGATGACGGGAGCGCCATGTCCGTGGAAAAGACAAGGGGAGGAAAAGTGAAGCAATGGACTTACATCAATCCATGTTTTGGACTCTTGATCCCAGACTTGCAATCCATCGACAACATCTTGCAGAAGCATGGTGATGGCGCCAAAGTCAGTGTGAGCACCGATTCCACGCGTCTTCTTGTCATCGCAGTCAGCTGGTTGTGGCGGATAGTGAAGGAGTCGCATGGTAGCCACGGCCCCGTCAAGGAACCTGTCAAAGTAAAGCTCGTCCAGGTCGAGAGACAGGGCAATCGCACGCATCAAGTCTCCAGCTAGCGCAAGCGCTGAGTTATAGTAGTCCATGGTGGCCTGTTGAAAAGCGGGCAGGTCGTCTCCAAGTGCTTCAGGCCACTGATTAGGCCCGCTATTGAGCTTCTTCTCAATAAAGTAAGGATGTGTCTTGGGGATTTCGGCGCCGATATAGAAGCCCTCCTTAAGCTCGGGCTCAGTTCCCTCCTCGAGGATCTGCGATCGAAGCATCTCGTAGCCTCTATTCCATGAGTTATTGTTCTTGGATACAGTTTCTTTGCTCTCAAAGGGCATCTCGAAGAATTTCTTGGAGTTTTCCATGACTGCCCTTTGCTTGGCGAGGTCAATGCGGTGGTTCTTGATCTGGAAGAAGCCATTGTACAGACAGCTCTCGCGGATTTGATCAACCACTGCTTGCTTCGCGGTTGCATCACTGGAGAGAAAGCCTGGATGTGAAGCGTCAGTCTCTCGTTCTCTGTTGTCTTTTTCGATGTCATGCTTACCAGAAAAGTCAATAATTGGGATCTCGCGTGGAGCCATGGCTAAAGATCTCAGAGGGGTATAGTTCTCGTCGACTGAGAGGTGCTCCTTGCTTGTCACGTGTGCGCGATAAGCTTCATCAATGGATCAAGAGTGCGCCGCGGTCAGTACCAATCTTTATAATCCTAGAGCAGTAGAAGACGCTATTGCAGCCGTAAACTCGAGCTGGGATCGCGACGTTGGTGGTGTTACCTATCAAGATGAACCCATCACTCACCCCAAGGATGCACCACTAAGGAACCGAGTAACGATCCCGGGATACGATGGCGGCGACATGTGGAGTTGCAAAGTCTAAGACTCCCCCATTCTCAACTCTTGTCGTCTACCCCCACCCTTGACGGGATCGTTGGAGGATTAGGTTCACCGTCAATGCGACGACTCACATTTAGTCTCTCCTAGTGATGACCACGCGATGCCCTTATCAGTTTGGAACTCTTGGAGACCCCATCCCATTCGCGAATCCGGGCCGGGACTTGGGGTAGCATTGATGTATTGATAACAACGAATTAGTTACCGTTGACTATGCTATCTATGACTCGAGCAGCCGCAAGGAGCTTCTCCTCCTCCAACTTTCGGCAGACGAGTTGAATCCCCACTGGAAGTTGAAGCTCAGCCATTCTGTGCCTGTTCTGTTCCCACAGGCCAGCGTTCCACTCATCCGCCGACCCTCTTCTCCCATCGCAATCCCACGGTGCCTCCAAATCAACGCGGGAGACCTTTCCTGCTGGGATGACCATTGCCGAGTAGTCTAGAAAGTTCCATACCTTGGTATAGCCCACCCAACGGCATCCTCGATGAGGAACTGCTGCATGTGGCATTGGCGGCATCACTAGGACATCCACAGGGAGCCCCGTTGTCGGCGAACACAACTCATTCCACTTATCCAAGTACCGTTGTTGAAGATCAAACTTTTGCTTGTTCAGCTGCCAGTACTCGTACACACTGATAGGTCCCGCTCCGCTGTTGATCAGCTTGTCAACATGAGGAATCAGGGGCTCGCCGCCCGCAGCAATTGCGTCTCGGATGTCTTGTCCTCCATCGGCGGTGTAGAATTGATCCTAAACGAATAAAAGCGATAAGTAAATATTCACATCGCTTTTGAAGCTCAGGGATGCCTCACCATTACTGCGATGCATTCGGCGTGCAGCTCAGAGTTCCACATGACAATGTCATGCCCAGCTTGCCTCAGCCTATCGACCGCGTCTCCCAACACGCGAGTTATAGGTGGATGGGGGGTGACTACGCCGTCGTCGAATAGCACGCCTACAGTCAGCGAGGACTGACCCAAGACTTGCTGGAAAAGGTCCTCGCGCCACGGGATAGGGCTGCATCTAGCATCTTTCTTCCACGGCTGTTGGCTTAGCACAGCCCTCATGGCAAGCTCAATCATGTCCAGGCTTTGCGCCATGGGACCGATGGATGACGGAACATGCTCTTGCCCTTCGGTAGAAACGGGAATGCCTCGGTAAGGCAAGCGAGAGCTCTGTGCTGGCTCGTTAGGGGAACCGGACTCAAGAAAAATATGTCGGATGCCGACAGGGACTTACACTGGGCTTGAGGCCATACAGACCTTGCATATGGCACGGTATACGGATGCTGCCGCCGATGTCAGTACCCCAGCCTAGACAGGATCCTCGGTTGGCGAGGAGAACAGCCTCGCCTCCTGTAGAGCCGCCAGGGGTGTAGTTGGGATCAGCCAAGTTGGTTGTCAAGCCCCATAGAGGGTTTTCAGTCTCACACCACTTTGTTCGTCAGGACAGTACTCATTACTCAACTGAGGGTGAATCGGATCAATACCATGATACTTTGTGGCAAGTTCGACTTTGCCAACACGACTGCTCCCAGGTCATTCAAAATCCGAACAAGAACAGCATCGTGGTCGGCAGGACAGAAGGCTCTGCCAACATAGCCCAATGTTGTGTCGTAACCCTTGATGTTGAACTGATCTTTCAATGTGACCGGTATACCATGCAGAGGGCCAACCAAAGTGCCCGTGTTTTTGACATGCTCATCGAGTTCCTTTGCACGTTGAATGGCGGCATCGAAGGCCACCTCGGTAAGACTTTTGGAAGCAATGTCAGCTGTGGCCAGAGATTATCGTCGTTCCGTCTACTGGGCTTACCAATTGGTCTATGAAGTAAGAGACCTAGTCAGTGGACGTGTTGCTGAAGTACGACTTGCTTGCCAATACGTACTAAGCGATGAGTCTCGCGAGCCCTGCATCACGTTTCGTTAGCCCGTGTTCGAAACTCAGTCGCGTGTCATCGCGTCTCTTCATTTTCTCACCTTTCGATGTATCCTCGTAACGTAGGCTGGCATGTGGTTGTTCCCAAGCGTAGTGCGGCGTGGTATTCGCCTGTGTCAGCGATGTGAGGCTGGGTGAGATCAGAGGACGTTCCGCCGCCAATGGACTCCTCACGGAGACGCCGTTTTGCGTCCACGATATCTTGCCAGCGCGTCGTGCTCCCCATTGTGTCGGGTTACGTGCATCAAAGGTGATCAATTGTCTGTCTCGTGTCTGCCCGCTCGCATCTCAGTTGCCTACAATGACATACTCGCCGCTGATAAGATGCTGACTCGGGAACTCGACTCACTAAAGCCGCAGCGCCGCCACAAATGTGCCGTAGGTACTCCGTACTCGGGACGCTAGAAGGCCACCCTACCTTATCGCTGGCATGTCGAGTCCCCACTCATGGATGAAAGCCTCCAAGCCTCCCCACGCAAGAATGGGGGACTTCTACTTGGAGGGACTGCTGTGGTCGAGTCTTCAGCTGTGTTCTCACGATACATAGAGATCGAATGGTGGTCAGGAGTATGATGTCTATCATGTGGAGTGAATTCTGTCATCGACAGCGTTGACAGGCTACAACTCTCACTCATAGCATTTCATTCCTATTACTGCACCAGGTCTACGAATCTCGTCATTTGATCGAGAATCGCGGACAATTTGTTCACTCGCACTCGAAGTAGGAACTTCTTAACCGGGTCGCGGGAAATAATGGCTATCCCTACCACAGCTGTTGCTAATAGAACGCATGGGTCTAAAGCAGCCCACGATGTCTGCGTCGTCGGCGCTGGTCCAGCAGGGCTTATGCTAAGGTATGAGAAGCAGCTCTGAAGGGATTGGCCCTAACAAAGAATTAGAGGAAGAAGAAACCGTAGAAAAGGAGCCCGCGCTGACCATGAACAGTGTTATTCTTGCCAGACTGGGGATTTCTACCAAAGTCTTGGATGAACGGCCTGATCAAACCAGCGCAGGTCGCGCTGATGGGATCCAACCCAAGACTATCGAAACGTTGCAGATGTTGGGGCTTGGAGATGAGTTGCTCCGTCAGGGCGTTCGCGTGTATGATATCTGCATGTGGGGGTGTACACCCGATGGATCTTTAAGACGACAAGGTAGAGAGACTCATTATCCAAGCGACGTGGTCGATGTGCTTCACCCATTCATCCTGCTGTGTCACCAGGGGATGGTAGAGAAGATGCTGCTCGACGACATGAGCCTCAGTGGAGTGGCGGTGGAGCGTGGGCAGTCCTTCCAAACCTACCAACATGGCGAGGACGGGCTTTTGCGCATCCAGTCATCGAGTACAGACTGCATCACGCACGAGACACGCTCCCGCTACCTTGTTGGGTGTGACGGCGCTCGTTCGGCTGTGCGTAAAGCTATCCCCGGCACCTACGCTGAAGGTACACCTCACAACTCTGTCTGGGGCGTTCTCGACGGAGAACTCGATACTGACTTCCCAGACATCTGGAGCAAAACCCTGGTGTACTCGCCTGAGCATGGGTCGCTGCTGATCATTCCCCGCGAGCGCAACATGACCCGTCTCTACATCGAGATGAAGAACTCAGGCTCGGCAAAGGATCTAGGCGAGAACTTCGTCATGGAGCAAGCGAGCCGCGTGCTTCAACCGTACAAGATCAAGTGGAAGACCATCGAATGGTTCGGAAACTACGCCGTCTCGCAGCGCGTTGCCGCCCGGTTCTCTGATCCCGAGCTTAGGGCTTTTATCGCTGGCGACGCGAGCCACTCTCACAGCCCTAAAGCTGCCCAGGGGCTCAACACCAGCGTCCACGACTCGTGGAACCTTGCCTGGAAGCTGAATCTCTCACTAAGAGGGTTATCTGCAGGCGACAATGTTCTGCTGGAGACCTATGAGGAAGAGCGCAAGAAGATTGCTCACGATCTCATCAACTTTGACTTCGAGCATGCCAACCACATTGCTGGCGGTGATCCGAAGCAGCTTGCAGAGAATTTCCGCAAGAACACCAGGTTCATCTCTGGCGTCGGTATCGAGTACGGTCACAATGCTATCAACCAAGGAACCACCATTGGTCGTCTTATACCAGGCCAGACCCTTCCACCAGCTCATGCTACACGGTTCATTGATGCTAATCCCGTCCATGTACAGCTGGATATTCCCATACTCGGGCAGTTCCGGATCTACTTCATTGTGCCAGACCTCAGCAAGTCATGGGCATTCCTCAGCCGTCTCAATGACCTCATTACGGGTCAGTCGTCGTTCTTGTCTAGGCTGTCAAAGGTGGCTGCAGAGTCTTACAGGAGTAAGCCTCGCGCTTCGAGGGCTCAAGACCAATTTCAGCATCCGGAACGATATACTACGAACAGTCAACTTTTCACATATGCCTTGATCAGTACGTTACTCACAAAAGCCTTCCCAATACAAAGCATTGCTAACGAAAAGTTCTACTTTTGCAGCATCGACGGACAAGAACCTTTTTGAGTTGGCTTCCCTGCCTTCCTTACTATCCTCTAGCCCATGGACAGTATACCTGGATGATCTATCCTCCTCTACCCCCTCGAAGGGACAAGGGTGCGTGGAAAAGTGGCTTGGAGCTTCCGATCCCAACACCGCTACCATACTCAATGTTCGTCCGGACGGGTATGTTGCTTCTGTTCGCCAGTGGGAAGTCCCCGATGCAGACCACGCAGGCGAGGCAGCTCAGTGGCTAGAGACATATTACGGGGGTTTCCTTGTCGCCTGAACCTGGCTTGTGCTAGAGCACGAGGACCTTGAAAACAAGTCATGGTCACTTTTGTGGCACATATTATTTCCACTTCACTTCTCATTCACTTTGTATTCGCTGAAAACTTATTGGCTTTCGAAACCTTCGCCTTGACCTGCCATGAGCCGTAATGGCCATTGATGTGAATCGCAGATTGGCCTTAATAAGCAAATAATGGAGCTAGAGCATCATCGGCCGAGTCTGCTGTCAAGGGGAGCAGCGGCTTTCTCGACTTCTGCTATGCCTCGATCGCGCATCCCCGCATCTTCCTACAGCATGGTCCAATCCAGGGTGGTCTCGGTGAGTGTTGGCCAATGCTGAGAAGGCCTGTCAGTGCACTTGTGTCAACCAAAGCTTCTAATCGAGGGGTGGGGGAAAGGGCTGGAGTGGGGGTTGGCCTACAGTAGTGGAGGAGGAGGTGGTGGTGATACTACGGGGCTAACGGGGAACCCAGTATCGCGGATGGCATGCAACCTGGGAACTTAGTTCCCCTAGCAGTTCATAGAGGTTGATCTGCCTTTAGTCTGATACACTGATAGCAGTGGCATGTTATCTTGATTCCCCCCAGATTACGAGGTACGCCACGGCGCGCTAGGGCACCCATGCTCGACAACATGCGATTCGCAAAGAGGCGATAGACCGGGTCAACGACTACAAGTCAGCCGGCTCAGGTATCCCTTGCCAAATCCTTGAAGAGGATACATCTAGCCTGTTCCCGAGGCCGCATCCGTCCTCTTTGACTGGTTTCCTGGGTATCATTCAGTCTTGCCTGTTCCATTGAACCATTCGCTATCCGGTTGTTGCTGTTTATTCATTCTCCCAAAAGAAAGACAGCTCGAGCTGCAATAGGTCTCGCCATGTCTGCCGACAAGCTTGACTATACGGTCACTGAGCCGAAGACGCCCGTCGAGAGGAATCCCTCCTGCCACGAAGGTAGCCATCAGTCTACTTTGGAAAGTAACACTCCTCATCATGGAGGACGCTTCGAGTCTGCCACTGCCGAGAACTTCTATGGCAATGCTGTTGGGGAGGCCTATCGCATCAAGTCTGAACTTGTTGCCGAGCACTTGAACAACATTGGCTTTGGAAAGTAAGTTTTGGTCGTGCTCTTCTTGTTTTCTTTTTTTCCTTGAGGATTCAGATACAGAGAGAATGTGTGAGAGTCGCTCTAAGGCTGACTTAAGTGATTTCTTGTTCCCAGATTCCAGTATTGTCTTTTCTGCATCACCGGACTCGGCTGGATGTCAGACAACTTCTGGTCTCAGGGCATCTCAGCTGTGAGACCTCCCGTGGCCAACGAGTTTACCGACATTGGCCGTCTGAGCTTCAGCTCCATTGCCTACTATGTCGGCCTGATTATTGGTGCCTCGTTCTGGGGAACTGCTATCGATATTGTCGGCCGTAGGCCCGCTTTCAAGATCATCATCCTATATGGTGCCGTCTTTGCCTGTGCTGTGGCTGGAGTCCAGAACTTCACGGCCTTTTGCTGCCTTTGGGCTGTCATTGGCACTGCTGCTGGTGGTAACGTGCCAGTTGACAGCATTGTCTTTCTTGAATTTTGCCCCCCAACCCATCAGTGGCTCTTGGTCAGCCTCTCGGCATGGTGGAATGCTGGACAGCTGGTTGTGTCTCTCCTTGCTTGGGTGTTTCTATCCAACTTTGCTTGCACTTCTGCAGAGGCACCGTGTGCTATGCGAGACAATATGGGATGGTTAGTATTATCCGCCCCAAAGACTGTATAAGCTTTGCTTGAGATTAATACCCTCGACTAACTCGCAGATGCTAGGCGCTACACCATGATCACGCTTGGAGCCATGGCCATCTGCTTTGGCCTGATCCGTGTCTTCATCTTCAAGATTCCCGAGTCTCCCCGCTACCTCCTTTCCCGTGGTCGTGACCAGGAAGCTGTCGACGCCGTCAATTTCATTGCTAGATTCAACGGCAAGCCCGAGTCTCTCACTCTCGACATGCTTCAGGCAATTGACCACCAATTGGGCAACGCTGTAGCGATTGGAACGACTGAGGTCCCAGCCCAGAGCGTAACGGACCGCATCAAGGAGAGCTTCGCAGACTACGGTACAAGCAGCTACAAGAGTCTCTTTGCAGGCCGCAAGCTTGCTCAACACACCATTGTCCTGCTCCTTATCTGGCTGACTGTGGGTGTTGCGTATCCGCTATACTTTGGCTTCATTACTTCGTACCTCCAGACTCGAACCGGGTATACCTCCGATGGCTCCCTGAGCTATACGTACAAGATCTACTGTATCGTATCGGCCGTTGGCGTTGTTGGACCTCTCGCTGCTGGCTTCTTGGTAGAGACCCGTCTTGG
Source organism: Sarocladium kiliense (assembly GCA_030734395.1). NCBI lineage: Eukaryota > Fungi > Ascomycota > Sordariomycetes > Hypocreales > Sarocladiaceae > Sarocladium > Sarocladium kiliense. The sequence goes on from JAUZTG010000044.1 coordinate 1,468,305, forward strand.
ACGCCGGTGGATGATGGCCATCTCTGCAGCGCTCACAGGGGCATTCCTCTTTGCGTATACGACCGTCGACTCCAAAGCTTCTGACATTGGGTTCCAGTGCGCGACGGCCATTTTGGGCAACTTTGGTACGTGATCTCCCTCGTGGCTTTACTCTTGTCTCATGCATATTCTGACTTTGCTGCACAGAATACGCAATCATGTTTGCATTCACCCCCGAATCTTTCCCTGGGCCCGTTCGAGGAACTGGCACGGGTATCGCAGCAACCCTGCTAAGACTTGGAGGTCTGGCAGCGTCGTTTGTATCGACTTATGCGGGTTTCAGTGTGGTTCCAATCTATGCGAGTGCTGCGCTGTGGGTTGTGGTTGGACTGCTCTGCCTTGGCTTGCCTTATGAGACTCACGGCCACGCATCTATCTAATTGTAGGGCTTGCGCACTATGCGTGGGTCTCTGTCTAGAAAGGACTGTGTTTTTACGGCAACGGGAGGCTCTCTAGAGTGGTGGGCGGAGGATGTGTGTGTGTCTCTATTATGGACTGACCGAATCTTTGCTCCTATATGAATTAGGCAGATATAACGAAAGATATCAATTGTCCCTTACATCACGTTACTCTCCCTACATATTGCCGCATGAAAATCAGTGGCATCTATCATTACCGTAGCCGATGGACGCAGATACTCTTGAGCAATGCGTTCGTAAATGGCACAGGTCGGAGCACTTTGAAGTTGAGCAATGCGAGAGCTCAAGTCGGAGCTTTCGGTACCCAATACAACGGCCTGCCGAATCGTCCAACAAAGCCCAGAGGCAATGTAGGCCAGGCAAGATCAATTCTAGACACCTTCATCTTTTAGCTCGGTCTAGCCCCTACGCGACCCATGCTGAGCCGGCTACAGGCAACTGGCATACGTGAGGCTGTAGATTCGCCAATCTCCCCCACTCCTGACACGGGGCGGAGTTGGGGCCTCTTCGAAGACGGGATGAAGATACAGGAACATGGCAAACTGCAGTGGGGTCTGACGATCCCCCAAGCTGTCCCACCCTTCAATCCGCGAGATCTGATGTCCTGATCTTTTGCCCAGGACGCTTGTCCACAACGAGCGGCAACCCCTGGGGTTCGTTGCTTAAGATGATGTATACCAGAAAAGTGTGACTTGTCAGAGAGTCACCGCTATAACAGCCTCTTCCCTTTGGCTTCACCTCGTATTCACTATTGACCAACTCGTCAATAACTTTCTTCGCCAAACAATTCAGGGTTGAGCCCGCTTCATGTTGTCACCATGCCGAAAGCATTAACTCCCACGTCGGCGTATCCTGCCCTTGATGGCACAGCACTCTTCTCGCCCTTTCAGTTGGGACATTTGAAGCTCGAGCACCGTGTGATTCAGGTGAGATTACATCATAAGGCCCTGCCGTAGAGTACATACTCTGATTAACCCTCTAGGCGCCTCTCACTCGTATGAGAGCAGATAAGGAATCTGCTGGTGTTCATGTCCCCGGTCCCCGTGTCGTCAAGTACTACGGTGATAGGGCCAGCAAAGGCGGCCTCCAGCTCACAGAAGCTACTGATATCTGCCTCAACGCGAGTGCGTACCCTGGCGTACCTGGTGTCTTCACCAAAACGCAGTTGGCTGGTTGGCGCAAGGTGACTGATGCCGTGCACGCCAAGGGCGGGTTCATTTACTCGCAGCTATGGCACACGGGACGCGCCTCGTCCACGGGCATGCGCGGTGGGGAGAAGTGTGTCTCGTCGAGCAATCTGCCCATGGATGGCACATACCTAGATGGCGTCAAGTGTGAGGATGATCCTCCTCGACCCCTGACAATCGATGAGATCCATGGACTTACGCAAGAGTGGGCTGCGGCTGCTAAGCGAGCCGTTGACGAAGCTGGATTTGACGGTGTCGAGATTCACTGTAATATATTCCCCACGAGACTATGCCCTGCCTTTGACCGACCTTGAGCTGACCTTGATTACCCGTGCATAGCTGCCAACGGATATCTGCTGGAGCAGTTCCTGCACGACAACATCAACACCCGCACCGATCAATACGGTGGATCTGTTGAGAACAGGTGTCGCTTCACACTCGAGGTTATCTCTGCCGTGATCAAGTCTATTGGAGCTGACAAAGTCGGCATCCGCCTCTCCCCGTACAACTTCTTCCAGGGAACCCGCGACAGCGATCCCAACGCTCACTGGTCATACCTCTGCCAGCAGATTGCCAGCTTGCCAAAGGACGAGCGTCCCGCCTACGCACACATGTATGCCTCCCTCATGCTTCCCAGGTATATCTGCGCGAAGATAGCATATAAACCCACTGACACTCTCGACTCAGGATCGAGCCTCGCTTCGACGAAGTTCTGGACGAGGAGGCAAAGCTCGCTCAATTGCCGAACTCTGAAGGCCAGGACAAAAAGCAGAAGAATTCCCTCAACATCTTCCGCGAGATCCTCCTCCCCGCTGGCATTGCCTTCTTGGCGGCTGGTAACTTCAACCGCGATAATGCGCCGGCCAAGATCAAGTCTGGCGAGGCTGATGGCATCATATTCGGGCGTCACTTCATTGCCAACCCTGATCTTCCTAAGCGTCTCCGCGAGGGTCTGGAGTTGAACAAGTACGATCGTTCAACGTTCTACGGCGCTGATCCACCAGAGAAAGGTTACAATGACTACCCTTTCTACAGTGAAGATACGAATGGTGAGCAATGATGGAGATGAACGCTGCTGAAGAGAACGTTCAAAGGGAGGGATCTTAACATAGTCTTTTTACTTAGAACGTACTTTGCATAAAGGGATTAGAGACGGCGTCTCTAGTTCATAGTACTCCTTTGGCTTCTATCTGTGCATGTTACCCTACCTAGCAGCAACATCAGTCTGCGATGCTACGACAAACACGGGGATTCAACGAGGGCGTCTCTCACTTTAGCGCCCCAATTGCTATGGAATGTATTGTCACATACGTCGTCTGGATATTTGCGCCTCCTACGCTGTTCTTGGATTGCCTGAACTCAAGATCAACCCTCTTTTCTCTGCGTAGGTTGCATCAACTTGGATGTGCATTCTGTCCTATTCCCACGTCCCACCACAATTGACAGGGGACTGACAATCGCATTCAAGGATCAAAGATTCGTGTAATAGTTCATATTGCCTTTCTCGAGCGTTATATTCAACTTTTAATCGCAACTTCGATTCCAGCGTCCACTCCACACTGTGACCACTTCTCCTCCACATCCTCAAACATGTCGTAGGTCAGAAGCCAGCGCCCAACGCCGTTGTATCTCCAAGGGAACGGGTCGTCACCAGTCTCCGGTGACTTTGGTAGTACCGGCTGTTTCTGAGACAGCCAATCCTTGTCAAAGGTGTCGTATTTCTTGAACCTAGCATCCCGCTCTTCCTGTTCCTTCCCGTCCTCGAGATGGTAGATCCATTGGTTGTACGTCCCTCTCTGGACCACCTTCTCCGTCCGCTCACGGCGACAGGCCTCATAGACTTTGAGAGCCTGCTTCTTCGAGGCCATGGATTTATCCTTGACGCGGCCAAGGCAAACCCCGAGAACCCCTCCATCCTCGAGCGCCATGCCTGCTCCGCTGGCAAGATAGGGAAGCGTTGCATGCACAGCATCGCCGAGCATTGTGAAGTTTCCAGTATCGTTGGACCAGGGAGGATCAAGCCCAGGACGGATGTTGAGCCGCCACTTTAGGATAGAGTCGTCCTTGGATAGACTGAGAATCTTAGGGATGCGTGGATCCCAACCTTCAAAGTGTGCTCGCATCTCATCCACGCTTCCCTTCAAAATGTTGCCCCTGTCAAGAGGGATATCGTCTGGGACCAAGAGCACCATGTTGAAAAGCTCGCCGCCTTTCAATACATAGTTGACAGCATGTTTCTCCGGACCAACCCAATAGTTGACCTGCGGGTCTTCCACGAGCGGTCGCAACTCGGGATCCTTGAGCATCTCCGCAGTGGGCAGCAACAGACGGTATGCCAAATCACCAGTCAGCTCTGGAGGATCCTCACGGCCGAGGAATTGTTCTCGCAACTTGGAGCCGATACCATCCGCTGCCACTAAGAGCTCCGTCTGGACCACACGTCCGTCCTCAAGGTATATAGTTGTAGTTTGCCCGTCCTCTGAGGCGTCGTATCTGCTCACTTTGGCGTTTGTAACAAGCTTGGCTCCCAGTTCCGTCGCGCGGTCGAGCAAACACCTATGGAGAGTGGCGCGATGGAAGTCGAGAAATGAGTAACCGCCTGTAGCAGCAGCATAGCCGTGGTAGTCCATCTCGCCGAGGTGATTGCCCTTCCACCCGAAGAAATTGCATCGTCTAGGTTTAGTCGCCAACGCCTCCAGTCGCTCCTTCATCCCCCAGGAATAGAGAACCTTTGCTGCGTTGGGTAGAACTTGGATGCCAGCACCCACCTCGCCGATCTCAGATGCAGCCTCAAGCACGGTCACTTGATGGCCTGCTAGGAGGATGCTGATGGCAGCACCTAGCCCACCAAGACCGGCACCGACAATAGTGACATCGAGCTTGCTTTCTGGACTGCGATGAAGCACTTCCTGAACTTGGGGGTCCTTGGGCTTGACGGCCATTATGCGTGCGGGCGTGTGTGTACGTGTGTAAGTGTGTCCGGATATGTGATATTATCCTTATTTCCCCCTGTCGTAAATAGGCAATTGGAACCAATGCAGCTGCGGGTATAAAACTTTGAACGCCAAACGCTGGGACGTGGCCGTATGGAATCGAAGCAAGCTCTCGGTTTATACAGCTAGTATAATGGTTGATGGAGTCAGTGCCGGTTCAATTGATCTAGCGTTGGCAGCATCCTTCACAGGACAATGACGATCAAATTCATGACCCAATTACTTCGCAAAGGCGTAAGTGGGCAGATTGGCCATTTCGACACGGTCTTCGGTTCTAGAAAGCGCCCGGCATCTCTTGAACAAGCTATCGTTCAAGCCACGCTCAAGCTATCCCATGTCGTGACTCGTTACTTGAACCTGACTCTTATCTAGAGCCCCAGGTGATCTAGGGAGCCCATTGGATCCCGAGGAGGGGCTCAAGAGTGGGCGGAGGATTTTAGAGTTACTGCTACTGGGCGGCCACCAACTAGGCTTGCTTGTACAGCATAAAGATAGACAACAGGTGCAGGTCGGTGGGTGGCTACGATAACAGAAGTGGGGGATGGACCCGAACTTACGAATGGTTACGCTACAGTAGATGGGGAGGATAGCAAGGTCTCATTGCCGGTGATCTGTAATTCAGTCTCCTCCTTCATCCCACTCTCACATAAACTCGACAATTGAGCAAGGTTTGATGGATACCGGTCGCCATTCTCATCCCACTATACACAGTCGCTAGGCACGTTCCCAGGGGTCGAATGGTAGGCCGTCAATATGGAGGACAGCGCAGATGGCAACGGGAACACAGCGGTGGCCGCAGCAGCACGGCCACCACCTCGGGAGAAGGCTTTCGCATGTACTCATCCCGGGTGTACCAAACGCTTCACTCGTGCCGAGCACCTACAGCGGCACGCTCTGAACCACATGCCTGGCAGCGGTGTAGCCTGTCCTCTCTGCCGAGCTCACTTCAAGCGGCCAGACCTGTTGAGTAAGTGGCTGTAGCTTCCCATTGCACAACGACAAATACATTTGGCACTGTGTTCTCATCGGTTCTCTGACATGGTCTGATTTATTTGGCAATTGCAGGCCGGCATATGGAACGCCATCAACAAAAGGACTTAGAGGCGGGAGGTCCTGGCCGTGGCATACTAGATACAAGAAAACGCGCGTGGCAAGCTCCAGACGGGACTATCAAGGAGAGTAACCCTCGAGCAAGGACGTCTGCCAGAGTTCGCAAGGCTACACTAGGTACCAAGCCAGGCGTGCAGCAACAACCACAGCAGCAACAGCAACGACAGCAAGGTTATCACCAGCAGGGGCAGCAGCCGTCACCTGAGACTGAGCCCGACAGCTCAACAAGTCCGGTCGATGAACGTAGTAACCTCGCCTGGAATTGCCCACCACCCCAAGACAGTGCATCCTACGGCTTTCATCAGGGCTTCGCCGAAGGGCTTTATAGCCAAGGCTCAGGCCTGGGGAGAACGGCCAACGAGAGCCACGACGATCACTCAGGGCAGCTTGACTTTACGTTTAGTGCCCCGGACTTGCCCAGCACAGGCACGAGCTACGACGACTTGGATTACGAGCAGATCTTCCAGCCGGATACTGCAAGTTCTTTTAACATGCCATATACCACGGCCTTTGACTACGGCTGGCTGTTCAATAACGCAAAAGAAACTGCGTCGCAGCCCATTCCGCAAAGGGGGCAAGGCATTATCACCAGCATAGGTCCTGGTACACACGACCCTCAGCCGTTCTCCATCTCTCCACCTTCCACAAGCTCGCAGCTGTGGTCCTTGCCTTCAGACTCTGGGTTTGGCGACGCTCCCGGAGTCGTTCCGGGAAACAACGGCTGTGGCGGTCAGGACAGTCCTCCTATCCACACAGCTGCGTTTGGCGCCTCCATGTCAGCTGAGAATACTTCATTGCATCAAACTGTTGATATGCTCGGAGGCAACACTGCATCAAGTGGCCAGTCCTTACGGGCACAAGTCCGAAAGCAGCAGCAGCAGCAAAAGCAGCAGCACGCCCCCGATTTGCAACGCATACATATCTCAGAACGACCCTTCTCCACGCTCGACGGAAGCATCAATGTCCCCAAGCTTGACGAAGAGTCCCGCAAGGTGGTCCTGGAAACAATCGCCTCTTGCGGCCCCAGCCTTCCAAATGGAGCAGATGTATCCGTGTGGCAGCTCCCTCTGCTCTCCCTGGAGTCTCTTCAGGAATACCTCGAGCTCTTCTTCACCCGCTTCAATACAGCGTATCCCTTGATCCACCTTCCCACCTTCACCCCGGACGAGACGGAACCACTGCTTTTAATCGCCATCCTATTACTTGGTGCAACGTACTCGACCAAAGATGCGCATCAAGTCGCAGTCTGCATCCATGATGTGATTCGACCGCGCATCTTTGCTCACGCTGGCTTCTCAGCCAAGCCTCAGTGGTGGAGCTTGCAGACCATCTTACTCGTTGAGTGCTTTGGAAAGTCGAGGGCTGGCCTGAAGCAGCACGAAATGAGCCATCTCTTCCACGGGCTCCTCATTAATCTTATTCGACGGTCTAATTGCCAGTCTGTGAAGCCTCAGGGTCCCGTAACACGGCCTCGCCCAGACTACAACGAGGACAGCGCTTGGCGCCAGTGGGCTGCTCAGGAAGAGCAAAAAAGGTAAGAGAAGACTGGAAATATCCGCGATCTTATACGTCCCCACCGCTATTCGACTTGAACTAACAACTGACTAGGCTGGCCCTCTTCTGTTTTATGTGGGATACCCAACACGCGGTTCTGTTCTGCCAGAGCCTATGTATGTCATCCTTTGAGCTTCGAGTCGACCTGCCTTGCCCACAGGCTATTTGGGAAGCTCGGGATAGCGTCTCTTGGGCTTCCACCTGGCGGGCTACTCCCGCAGCAGCCAGGGAAATCCCATATCTATTCGCTCTTAAGTCCTACCTAAGTCCATCGACTCCCAAGCCACTCGCGCTCGATGCCATGTCTAGGGTTCTAGTCTTGCATGGACTGATGTCCGTGGCTTGGGACATGCAACGTCGAGACCAGACATCGCTTGGGATGAATCCCATAAGCAACATTACGAGTCAAGTCGACTGGAAGAGAGTCATTGGAGAAGCGTACGATGCCTGGCAACGAGATTTTGACGTCCACTGTGCAACAGCCGTCGCTCACATGCGCAGCAATGGGGTACACAAGAGTAGCGGCAGGAGAAGCACCAACCATGCAGATCACCAAGGCGCTGCGTCTTCAAGGGATGAGCTTCGCGCTCGATGTGACGCGGTGTGGTCATTTGCTGCGTCGTACTCTACATTGGCGGGCTGTGCCCAGATCCTCCTGAACATGGAGTTCCTTGACGTCCAAGTCTATGCCGGTGCGCGACAAATTCTTGGCCGTCCTGTTCAGCAGAAAGATTACATCCGTTCGGCTGCTATTGTGAAGAAATGGGCGGCGGGGGCGAAGACGACAGGAAGTTCATCGCCCCCTGGCAGCCCCTCAGTCAATGCCAACTACACGAAGAGCGCCTCGGGGAAACACCCTGCCACTATTGCGGCCACCCACGCGGCGCTCAATCTGCACAGGCATATTGACCATCTCACAAGCCAAGATGCCATGAGCTTATTTCACGTGCCGTGGTGTATCTACCTCCTTACCCTCACACTATGGGCGTCCCAGCATGCCCGCTCCTTAGAGCCTTCTTCCCACGGAAATCTCGGGGCCTTTGCGGTAGACGAGGACGACGAGATGGTGTGGGATGCGCACGCCGAAATGCAAGGGCTACTGCTAAGCCTCATCGAGAACGACGGCGCGCCGCCCAAGTCTGGAGCCTCGAAGCGGCGCACCAATGGTCTTGTCTGGATAATGACGGAGACATTGACCAAGGTGCGATGGGGCATTATACACGGGGCTGTTTCTGTGTTGAGGGGGCTGGTACCTCAGCGGCTAATTCACCGATACGATGAGCCTGTGGACAGCAAGGACTTTACCTACGTGTAGTAATGATTACTGATGAATAACGACGATAAGCGGATCAGGATCACGTTTTATTGGCAATGACTTCATCCTGTATTTCCATCTACATACTTTCCTCGCCGCGCTAGAGTTTCAACAGGCTGTTCTCCCATCACGTTGAACGAGCACAGACTTGTGGTGCTTCGCGTGATGAAGGTGACAGCTACCTTCTTGCTTATGGTGAGGAGTGTTCTGGACATCGGCTACATAGGAAGCCGAACTAACTCTGAAAAGGCATCCGCATGCTGGTTAACATATTGCATTGGCAACTAGTATAGTATACTTGGGACAGGCCAGTAAACAGCGTATCACGTTCGAGGATCACCACTTGTTCGCATCAGCGGTTTCGGAGTGCCGGTGGAAGGGTTAACACATACTATATACTTCAATGGTTCAGGACCTGTTCATATCCAGATTAAGCATCGCCCTGTGGATCTGCTCATACCTGTGCACTATATTATCCTTATGAATGCTAGAATCGCGCAGTATGTCTATCTCTACTGAATGGGTAGCCATTAGATCTTGCACAAGATAGCAGTGGGACCCCCACTCTTGTCCCGTTGCCGCCTTTGCTCCTTAATGCCGATGGATGAGAGTGTAGTGGATAGATACATTTATATAACATCAAAGTTGCATTGGTGCAATAGCAAAGAGTGTTACTTAATCTCGAAAACCAGTGTCTTGAGGAATTTCTTCCACTATCTAAACTATCTACCAGTAAGCCCAGCAGCCATGAGTCTTACCCTCGCAAGAACTGCCGACTAACCTCATTAGTGTCATCGACAGACTCGGAAGCCATCGCCGCCGTACTTCATGCATATGCGGTGACCCTGGGGAGTTACCAAGGAGAGGGAAGCGTGAGCGGCAGCGTGGAACAAACATTAGCCTTATACACAGCCGATGGAGTCATCATGCCGCCACACTTTCGTCCCGCTGTCGGGCAAGACGCTCTCCGTGAATCATACACACGCATTTTCCAAACCGTTAAACTGAACATCGAGTTTGACATCAACGAAATTGTCGTCATGTCGCCGGAATGGGCTTTTGCGAGAACTACAGCGGCAGGGACCAAGACCATGATCACGACTAATGCCTCTGAGCCGCATGAGAATCAGGAGCTCTTCATCTTTCGCCATGAGGAGGGCAAGTGGAAGATTGCAAGGTATGCCTTTTCAACTATGAAGGTATTGGTGCAAGACGGGGTGCGCAGGAGTTAGGAAGTCAGACACAGGCAGAGTAAGCCAACGATAACTATATACTGTCTTCATGATCGTCTCTTGTGAGCTTGTCATCTCATAATGACAATGACACTCAATGGAAGGTTTCGGGTCGCTGGATATCCCGTACTCAGAAGTCGGCAACTAGACGTAGAGTAGTATAGCTGCACGTGCGTGCATGTTACGGAGGTTGGTTGGCAGACTACCCGCGAAGCATGCGCGCTTCTTGATCATGACAGCAAGAGCAAATCCTAACTTTCATCGCTTCGCAGTATGTTCGGTCTCGATAAGGCCGAGTGCGCATATAACCTGACCGCATCTCTTGGATCCGACTAGGAAATTTGAGGGTCCTACTCATTCATATAGAATGAAGATGACACGCGATGCTGGAGATTTGGTGACGAGTGAGGATAGTTCGGGGTATGAAGGCAAGGCGGGGGATTGAGACGGCGGTTGTGTTCTCATTTGCAGCTATGCAGACCGAGGAATACATCGATTCTATCTACCCTGCAACATTTCCGCCTATATGCTCATCGATCAAAGATCTTTCTAGAATTCCTGGAGAAAAAGGACCAAAGTTAGCATTGTCGGCTGTTTTCGAAAGGGTTGAGAAGGTGTCGCTCAAATGATCTAGTCAGGGTCTAGGGTACTCTTGAGGAGTCTACGGTATTGTTATACGCAGGCGTGAGGGTGAGCTGAGCTGAACCTTTCTAGCATGAAACCTCAGTTATCGCTGCCTTTATCCCGATCGCAATGGTAATTGACACCCAATTGTACCTAAGATATAATTGGAACTGATTCAAGCTTTTGATGCGTATTGCTGAGCTCCCTCTGTCGCCAGTTTGACCCTGTACACGTGCTCTCGTCCAGCAATATAAAGCCATGACCCAACAAACTGCATATTCACAGCCACGTCCCCATTTGCGACCTTAATGATCCCCAGTTGACGTCCGGATTCGTCGAAGACATGCACACCGCCCGTAACGCCACCATACATACGACCGTCCCTGTCAAGTTTGATCCCATCCGGGAATCCAGAGTCGGAATAGGTGAAAACCTCGCCGCCGGTGACTGGCCTCGTTTTGCGCCCGCTCTTATCGACGCTGTGGTGCGCAAGGTTGAATTCGTAAATTGTCCTTCCCCCAGCTGGATTATCGGAGGCGTTGCCGCGGTTCGTCACGTATAAGCGGTCTTCTTCGTAGTTCAAGGCGACGCCGTTGGGGTTCGTGAATGGACCTCCGCCGGCTCCAGACACCATGCGCACGTCGCCCGTGTTCATCTCCCACCTCCAGACACCATTGGCGAGCTCGGGTTTCAATGTATCGTTGAAGTTATCGTAGCCGTAGTACCCATCAGTAAAGTATGCCACGCCGTCCTGCGTGATCACCACGTCATTTGGACTGTTGAACCGATGGCCGAACCAATTGTTTAAGACCACCTCAGTCTCCAGGGTCAAGGGGTTCATTCGGACGATACCGCCAGGGACCGTGTAGTTCCCCTCATGTGTCCAGTAAACGCTGCCATTATGGTAGTATGCACCGTTTGGTATGGTCAGCTGAGGCGATGGGTACACTTTTTCGGTTTTTGGGGGATCCTCGGAGAGGCTGACACGCCAGACCCAAGGCATTGCGTCTGCAGAGAACCCGGGCTTTGGGGGATGGAGTTCGGCGAAGAATATGCAGTTGCATTCAGGCGAGTAGACGGTGCCATCATGGACCATACGTTTCGTGAATGAAGGAGGGTCGGGGAATGTGAAGATACGCTCGACCGCCGGGACTGTAGTCTCGCCTTCCACATCAAGCAGCTAAAATCGTAGTCAGTACACTCGCCGGAGCTTAATCGTTATAGTGCGTTGCGTTAGAAAAGAGCAGACGAACCGAGTACATAGCATTGTCTAGGACAATGTATGAAGCGTCTCTCATTGCGTCTGAGACTTCTGTCGACGTATCTGACGAGTGGCCATCGAGAATTTCGGTTTGCCACCAAGATGTTGTGACATCGCGGTTGAAGTTCTCAGCAGGGTATAAGTTCCTCAATTCCCTTGGGACTTCAAAGACACCGGGATGTTCCGCAAAGTCGGCTGTATGAGGACTATTGATACCGTGGACTTGAAGGCCACTCCATAATGCGGCAACTGATGTAATTGAGGCTAGAAAGGTTCCTGAGGACATCGTGGATTTGAGAGAGTGTATAGCACAATGTTAGGCGTCGGTTTCAAATCGAGGGCGATTTAGACAAGGTTCGATTGAGCGTATCAATTAAGGCAACACATCTACTTAAACACCCCAGTTGAGTACGAGGAGAGCACTAGTTGCCAAGTCTTTCATGGGTTATCATTCCCTATACTGTTCACATAGACAGGTGTATGATGATCATGGCCCCGACGCAGGCCATTGATTCCGTGATGACCATCCGGGATTCGGCGAGTAGAGATATACCGAATGAGCTGCAGCAGGAGCAGTCGGCGCCGGTATTCTTGGTAGGTCACTGTCGGCGGTATAGACAAATGAGAAAGCGTCGGGATGGAAGCCGGCGCCGGTATCCACACCCCCGTAGAAGCCGGAATCTAAGCCCCATATACCGGCATCTATGTCGAACGACCCATTGCCGAAATCCTGGCCAAGAGGACCATGGCTGTTGATCGAGGGACAGAGACCGAGAGGATGTCCTATGAGGTTCGAGCCCGCTAGAGTGGGATTGCCGTTGCCTGAACAGCCCTGGGCTTGAATGCTGAATTCCGAACTACCTTCTGTATTTGATGTCGCGGGCCCTGGACCAGGGAGATCTGTATCGTGTACAGATTGTTGAAGGCTCGACCTTGTGACATACTCGATGGCCACTCCCTTCTCTGTGCTCCGAACTTGCTGATCAGGAGCCTGGGAATTTCTGCTCTCTTCGGCTCCTTGCATCAAACTTCGGTTGGTCGAGCGTCGTTTTCGCCGCGAAGTGTGACGCGGACGGCGGACAGTCGCGCGCTCACCTTCCGTAAGCAACCTACGAATAGTATCCAGACTTTTCCCACTTCCAGGTGTGTGATTGGCTTCATTTTGCAGTATGCGCACGGCAGCTGTTAATCGTGCCGCGGCACCAGACCGCTCTTCCGGCGAAAGTGAAGCGGTTTTCAGCTCAAGTGCCTCTACGGTAGCCGCTGTGTAGATGCAATAGCTGACTTGATACGTCATCAGACGATGGGGAAATGTTTTCGTGTATAGGGTGTGAATTTCGTGTATGCTCTTAGAGTGGCTGATGCAGTGCTCAGCATGGGCTTTAGAAAAAGATCCGAGAGCTTTTTTATCGCCACCCAAGAATGGGCGCCGCAGTAGGATGTGAAGGGTATGATAAAGAAGACTATAAAACGCGAATTAGAAATGGCTCCGAAGTGACCGATTGTATCTGCGTCTAAATCTGTATAGATTCATTGACTTACTTTAGTGAGACAATGTGGGGTGGAGGGCTCTGTGTGAGAACCGAAGGTTTGTTAATCTTCATGCCATCGGGAATCTCGGCGTACCATCGACGGAATCTCAAATCAAGACTGCTGACCTGGTCATTGAATTGCCTCGTCCCTTGTACCCTCGAGAATAACAGGAGCATATCGGTGGTGATTTCGTGGAGGCTTGAGAAAACGCAAAGGGTAGACGTGACCCATGAAGGAGATGGCTCGAACGAGTCCACTACTTCTTTGGCGTGCACTGGCTGCCAGAGACGGCGGTCATCATACTTGTCAAAGAGCTCAAAAGCGGGATACGGCCGCCGTGTGAGTGTGGGCGGTCGACCGAGCGCGAGACTTAAGGTCTTGTCCCAGACATATGCAGCGTTGTAAAGACGCTTCCTGACCTCGAGCTCTGTGGGAGTCCACTTCTCTGACACTCCTGCCAGACCGGTCGTGTCAAGATGAAGACCTACATCCTGCATCATGCGAATAGCCATGCCAGTATACAGCCAGCCCTGCGAGCTGGAGCCAATCGCACATTGCCGACCTCCGAGGATCAGAAGGCCCTGAATCGTTGGTATGGAAGGGCTGGCCGCGGTCATCTCGTCGAGCAGGAGCGCTCTCGCACGGGTGGCATACTCCTCCCCTCTCGCAGAGCCTAATTCAAGACCAGACGCTTCCGACGGCAGATGGCGAGCGGCAAGGGCGAAAATACACAACAGGAGGAAGTCTGAGCAATGGGGACCACCCAGGGCAAGGTCCATGACAAACGCCGGCCGGTACACGAGGTGATGCAAAGGATGTAACCACGTCCAGTAGATATCAAGAAGAGCAACGCCTGTCTTGGTATCTACACCCGTGCCGTTCATGGTTGGCTTTGCAGCAATGAGTGGTGTCCATACCGAGTCCATCAGCGTATAATGAGACTGGAGAGTTGCGAGGTGTCCCGGGGGCGGCTCCATGCGAGAGAGAGTCCCTGGAGTGCCTGGATCGTCCCTGGATCGCGGCAGATCTGCCGCTCCATCTCTGCTATCTGGCTCCTGAGCTGCAGGCAACCCTCTCTCGTCCTCAACAGACGCGTTGCCAACGTTCTCTGCATCGTCATTGCTGCTTGCGTCGCTGCCGTCCTCGGCTTCCTCATGGTCGTCCTGGTTGGGCAGAGTACCCGCATGAAAACGACTGGTTGGACCATTATAGACGACTTCCCCATCTTCGCCTATACCGACTTGGTACCACAAGGATGGCGTGAATCTTGGGTCGCGAGACTTCTGGCTCTCGCTACTGGGATCCAGACTGGAGCGCCTGTTACAAACAGACTGCGGACTTCCGCTCAGTTCGTTGGCCGATTGAGATGGAATTTCAGAGACACCGAATGATAGCCGACGACTTTCCCTTCTAGCCCTCTTCGCATTGTGCGTCTCGTGGTCAGGCCGTGCCCGCGACTCCTTCATCCGTTGCCTGTTGCGAGCATGCTCGCTCGGACTGACAACTGCCTCTCTATCAGCTGTTCCAGGAACTAGGCAATGCTGATCTGGGTTTCTGATGACCCCGTGTGCCGTGTTCAAGGCACTTGGCTGTGACACCAGCGTGTCTTCAAGCTGGCGAATTCTCTCATTGGCCTCGCGCAGGAGCTGAGACTCGACGCTGCGAGAACTTGGCGGCCAAACACATTCGCTGCCCTTTCTCTGGCAGCCTGCGCAAATTGGTTGCTCGCCACTGCACTTCACTTTGCGCTGCTTGCAAGGGATGCAGGCGAAACCGTAGCGACGACCTTTCGGCCTGCTAGCTTGGTCGGCGTCGGGCGTGGTAGGGCTGCCAGCGCCAGTTGCGTTTGCCTCGACGGAGATCTCATCTGGCATAATCACGCAGATAGGCTATAGCGCCTGATTATGGTCGCATTGATAGATTGCAGGCCTCGGAGACAATTCCGTCAATGTTCATGAAAAAGTCATGAAGGTAGACGGTGCGCCCAAGCATGGAGCTCGGGTTCTTGCCGACCGAGCCGGAACATCATTCGGCCCACACCGACCTCAGTCGTGTTTAGAATAGTGCAAGCTCAGCAGTCACATTTAAACTTAGAATAAATAATAAAAGCAGCTCTGATGCATGTGTTCCGGGGTTTGCCATTCACTGTATATAGAGAGCTTCATGCATACCCAGCCTCTCCTTGCTCTACATGGCTATACAGCACTCGGTGGGAGGACTTTCTCCAGTTCCCACAAAGTAGTTCCAAGATTATAGTGATACATCAAGATCATGAAAAGGTATAGTCATCAGCCAACTGATTACGTAGCCAGCGTCTTCTCTTCAAATACAGAGTACCCTGAATTCCCCTTAAGGAACATATCGGTACAAGGGATGTGCATCTCCCTTATCCTCGACTTCTGTTGGCACGTAGTCAAGGTCACTTTTGCCGTACTTCTCATCTCGGCGTTTATTCTGCCATCGCAGAGATAGACTGAGGATGCAAGCAATCACCGCAGCCGCGAGCAAAATACCTGCACAAACCCACATGCCCTTGGAATACGACGGTCCATCCGACTTGGGAAACAGCCTTGCGCCCAGGATCGGTCCGCATTGCCCAAACATGCCGAAGATGGCAAGTCCTGCACCGCGCTTCGACGCAGATCCTTGGTTGTCGGTCACCCAGGTGAAAGTAAGGGCGACTGCAGGGAACACACCCGCGCAGACCAGGAATGTTGCAAAGTATCGCACTCCCACGGAGCTGACGGGAAGAACAGCAAGCAAGATGTACCCTGCTGCACCAGCGCAACAAAACAACACCACAAAGATGCCGCGTGTCCGAAACTTGTCAGAGATGAAGCTCGCTGTTACACAAGCAACCCAGGCTGTGAGGTAAGGACACGCTGAAAGACCTTGTGCCCTCAGTGATGTGTAGCCCATGCCCTCGAGGATCGTAGGGAGATAAGCGGGAAGTGAGCCGAAGGCGGTGTTTAGGCAGAAAATGATCATGGCCTGTAGGTAGTTCTTGTAGTCGTAGAATGCGGCAAAAGCTTGCCCAAGGTTGAGCTTGCCGTTGCGCTTCTCACCTCGGCCCTTGATTGCTCGGCGACTGATGATCTGGTTTTCCATAGGTGTAAGAAATCGGCATTGGGAGGGAGATGCTGGCAGACAGAAATAGGCTACCACTGCTAGAATGATTGTCGGTGCACCTTCTGTTACCGTGAGGATGTTGTTAGTTCGGAAAATGGTGGTGGGCAAACGCCTTAGGCATCCTGGGAAGTGTGCTGGCCTACTTACCGACAAGAAATAAGAGCTGCCAATTCTGCAATGAAGTCTCCGCATGGACTAGGCCGTATGCCAGTGCTGAAGCAAAGCAGCTGGCCAGGGGCGAGAATGAGATAAACAAGCCGTATCGAAGGCCCATTTCTCCACGGTGGTAGAAGAAGGTCATGTAGAGCGCCACCGCCGGCACATACCCGGCCTCAAACGCTCCTATCAGGAACCGGAGTGCCATGAGCCCGGCAAAGTTGACGGTGGCAGCTTGCAATATACTCATGCTGCCCCAGCCCAGGGCCATCAGCGCAGTCCACAGTGGGATAGGGACGAAAGTCCAAACAAGGATCAGCTACCCGTGACATGTCAGTCTAGATACTAAGGAGCAAGGCATCGAAAAGAGCGGAGAAACTTACCCAATGGAAAAGAATGTATCCAATATAAAGGACCGTGACGATCCATGAGTAATCCTCAGAAGTGATGCCCCAATCCTTTCCCATGCCTGCGGTATATGCATTGCCAACATTTCCCCGATCAATATAAGAAACCAGGTAAAGAGCTCCCAGCCTGTCAGAAATTAGTATGGTATCTTCGTTCGCTACGTTACAGACCCGGGAGTCAAGGTATAGAATAGGTCTTACAGTGGGATCAGATTCCAGTCAAGCTTTTTCAAGGCTTGGGCTTCCTCATCAAGAGTCCATGTGAGCTCCGCCTCGCCAGTTTCGTCCACATCCTTGGGGTTCATCTCGGCTTCATGAACCGAGGAACACTCAGCGGCCGGGGAGTCTCCTAGGCCACCGCGTTCGAGCTCGGGCTGTTGCTGCATTTGAACGGTTCGCTTCCAAAATCGGACTTGTTTCTTTCTCAAGAGGGTGGTAAAGCTAGTCGTCTTGGGGGAGCCAAGATATTCTTTGATGTACGCCAAGGGCCACGACAATGCTTTATAGGTCGTAAAGATGTCGACAAAGATCAGAAAGACTGTGGTGGGACAGAAGTCCAATTAGGTTCTGAGCTTTACACATTGTTGAACCAACCAACAGCCCTGCTCCAGGAGCCCCGGATTTGACCCTGGGGAAGCTTTGGGGCCCCGCACCCCCCGCCACACTGGACCCGGGAAGATGCCGAGAGTCTCGGTGGTAATACCGAGTGCTTGATCCTCCGCGTCTGCAATACCGTGCTCGGCATTTTAGTACAGCCCATGGTGTCCGAGTTGTGATGATCGGAGTACGAATCAGGGTGGTGATTTGATAGTTTGCTTTTGATTCGGCAAACAAGGAATGTGGGCAGCCGAGGAAGGGCGGTCTAGGGGAAAACAACAAAAATAGCTTTACCTGGTCGTCACGCAGCGGTTTGGGCTTCACGAACGCTTATCAGTCTCGAAGACGGACGTGTGTAAGCAAGTCAAACAGACGATGACACCCAGTCGCCCAAATTTCGATTCTCTTCCTCTGCGTTCAGGAGACCCAAAGGCATCTGCATGGGGCCTCTGGGGAGCAGAGGATGAATTGGGTACCCTCAACCTGCTGACGCCTGATCGCATTCAATCAGCGTCGAAATCAGTTGTCACTGGTGAGACAGTCACGCTCAAGTAAGTTCCCTCCTCGATTGCCCTGCACGTATTTCTAAATACCCATCTCACTTGATCAGTCCACGAAAACGCATCCCAATCAGAGATATACTGACATTATAACTCAGTCTCCCACTTGATGCATTCGTCAAGCCTATGAACCCCGTGCGCAAGCCATGCTGCCACAAACTAGTCGTCAAGCCCGTGGCCAATGACGATGAAGTCCGTCACCTTTGACCTCATGTGTTTTACCCTTCTAAACGTTGACTCGTTTTAGCTTGATATAAACACGCAGGGCTCGAGTCACTGGGACGGTCTTCGCCACTATCCCTATCAAGAAACGCATCAGTATTATAACGGTGTGAGCCAGGCCGATATCTCAGGGGAAAATCCCAACTCAAAGATTGGCATACAAAGTGAGCACGAGTCTCTAACAATGTCCGTTTCCTAAATGCAGTGCGCCACTAACACTTGGGACAAGCCATAGCGAAAAGATCTATCACAGGTCGCGGCGTCCTTCTTGACTGGTACAGCTGGGCCCAAACCAACAATATTGCAATCGATCACTTTGCTACGCACAGCATCCCTTTGGCTCAGCTTCTAGAGGTAGCAAAGCAGCAAAATGTCACATTCAAAACAGGGGATATCTTGCTCATCCGCACCGGCTGGCTTCCGGCATACCAGAAACTCTCCATTGACGCGCGAGCTGCGTTGCCGCACAGGGAGATTCGATCCTCCTGCGGTGTTGAGGCCAGTGAGGAGGCTATCAGATGGCATTGGGATCAGGCGTTTGCCGCCGTGGCCAGTGATACCGTTGCTTACGAAGCATGGCCGAGTCCGAAGCCGTGGGGGATTGCTATGCATGAGGTGTTTCTCAGTGGCTGGGGGATGCCAATCGGCGAGAGCTTTGATCTGGAAGGTTTGGCTGTCAAGTGCCGAGAGCTTTCTCGGTGGACGTTTATGTTTGTAAGCGTTCCGCTGAACGTCTCAGGGGGCGTTGCGAGTCCTCCCGGGGCTGTTGCGATCTTCTAGGGATACACAGTCTAGTTTACTCAGACGCTCTACACAATTAGATGTCAAAACTTGTTCAGCAAGAAGAACTTGGCGTTCCTATCTCTGTTGGTTGGTGGACACCCAATAAGCTAACAGAAAATATGGTGGTGCAGTGTCTGCAACAGTATTTGCATTCATTGATAGAGCTAAGATATAGGTTGCGACAAACCCAGAAAGCCTTGATCTAAATCACAGCACCAACGGAGCAGATCGCGTCTGTGCGATGTAGCCTCCGGCT
This sequence comes from Sarocladium kiliense, assembly GCA_030734395.1. Classification (NCBI taxonomy): domain Eukaryota; kingdom Fungi; phylum Ascomycota; class Sordariomycetes; order Hypocreales; family Sarocladiaceae; genus Sarocladium; species Sarocladium kiliense. Next base: position 1,487,682 of record JAUZTG010000044.1, read on the forward strand.
TATACAGATATCTGAATCCCAAGAATCTGAGAGCATGCTGCAATACTCCTCTTTTCCATGTCTTTATACAACTCCTCTGCATCAAATATTCTGCATCCAATTATATTTTCAAGACCTTCAATGTCCTTACACCCCGTGTCTTCAGAAGCAGAATACGTAGTCTGGCCCCCATTCTTCGCGAGAGGGTTGTCCAGGTTCGAACGGAAGATGCCGGCGGCCGACAGGGGGAGAAAGTCTTCGTATGTGATTGGGATTGCTTCCAGTCTGCCCGTCTCAACTAGCTCATCCAGCGACAGTATCGGCCACTCATCTGGAGACAGATTTGTGCTGGCGGGTCCGGCCGCTTGAGGGCAGTAGTATGTGAAGTGAACAAGCCGTTGTCGGCGAAGCTCTTGCCAGGTATCGGGATATTCCGTAAAGACCATGGCGAGATTCCGATCATACGTCTCTCGTGCGCGACGTTGATCCGCATCTGTTCCTTCTGCAACTGATACATGTCTCGCAGACTCACGAGCTTTTCTTATAAGCCTGTCGTACAGCAGCCTTCCTGAACGCGTGACCGCTGCGCCACGCTCCTCAATTTCTCCAAATCGCGCCCGATGCGATCCAACATTCCTCAGGCTTTGTGGCTGGCTCGCCTGTCCAGAGAACTTTATCGCCTCTTCGACGGCCAAGAAGCTCGTCTGGCGAAGTAGAACAGGGCATTTTCGAGGAGGAGGCCCCTCAATATGCTCCTTGACTTGCAGACCCTCTTCTTCCATGGCGACTTGCGCAGCAGTAATGTCCAAGGTTCGAGGTGTAAGATGGTTGATGTGACAGCTGGTGAAGCAGGCTATATCAGCCAACACGGGATGTTCAGATCGCAGAACCTCGTACTCCGCCTGTGTAGTAATGGTAGTGCCCTTCCACTGAAAGACTTTCAGTGCTTCGCGTACAAAGGCCGTGCTTTGTTCGATAGTAAGTCGCCCGCCTTGATCGGCTGCCTGGTTGAGAAGGGCAAGAAGTTCCGGACTGAAGATATTGCGCCTTTGCAAGATGTTCGAGGCAAGCTGTCTCGTCTCTGGATTCTTGATGAGCTCAGGGCGCAAGACCGACGTGAAGATCCGAAACGGGTTCTTCTGCAGTGCCTCGCGGTTCACGGGTCTGAAGCAAGTTGCGTGCATGGGGAGGTCGGCCTCGCTCTGCGACAGGTCGTAGTAGCCTACAGGGAAAAGGCCCAGTAAGCGAAATATAGCACTGATTGTTCGCAGCTCTGCGGCAGTGCCGACGCGGATTGCGCCGTGCCGCTCAATGTTCAGTCTCGGGTGGCAGGCATCTCCGAACCGCATTACCATAACCTGTGCATCCAGGGTTCCAACGCGGACAGAAGCGTTGACATTGTCAACGATGCGTACAAGGGTTCCATATAAGGGCACCTCTCGTTTGTACATGTCCGATATGGCTAACGTGAACTGGGTTCTTATATCATCGCAAGCAGCCCACTGTTCCGGGTTTCGTTGCGCAGGCATCTTGATGGCGATTGAATTAGGTGTCTGTGACTTGAATCGTTTTGCAGCAAGGCCAATCGTTCAGATAAAGATCATAAACCAAGACATTCGAAGCTTTGATTTATGGACCTTATCATGGTTATCCGATGCCGGACCAGCAGGGATAACGCTCAGGAATCATATCGAGGCCGATGCTGGGCAATATGCCTACTGGACCGCTATCATTCGCCTTCGAGACTAAACCGCAATGTTTCCTCGGGTGTGAATACGTCACCAACCAATCGCACTGTGGGTAGGAGTATTCCGGATTCATGAGATCGCCACCTATTCACTTTGCACCGATTGAGCTGTGGACATAGTAAGGCAACGCAAGGATGCCAGGTGGGTATAGCGGCCGCACGATTGGCGGCTCCTCGGGAAGATGCCGACCATCTCGGTTGTATCTAACTTAGAAGCTCAATTGCCAACATCCGATGATCAGCTTCTAACTTGGCATTACTGGGCGAAAGAAGTATACGGGTCTTGTAGATAGAATTGTGAGAGAGATTATAAAGCGATGTGTTCATATAGACTCCGTATTGTGCTAATAGTTTCGCAACCAACTATATGCTAGGTCTATACAGTACTGACTGGCTCCGCATCCCTGACAAACTCTATGATGAAGACAACAACTTTCGACCAATGCCGTCGTTTCGGCACTGATGCCTGTAGGTCATACACACTGCCCCTTCTAACCATTCGATTCCCAGTACATGACCGCAGCTAGAACTGATAGCGTGTTGGCTAGATGGACTAGAGCGGCTCTTGCGATTGATTCAAGCCACAGTCCAAATGATCATCTCATTCGCGTTGAATTCGCCTTCACGATTCTCTAATCAGCTTGAAACCCGCCGTATAAGTCTGGATAGAGGATTAAGCGCTCTCAAAGGCCGGCTGGGACTTGTGCGCCGCTTCTTCCGACTATTCCGATTCCTGGACGCCTTCGCCAACTCATATAACATCTTTCTTCTTCTCGCACCACCAAAGCAAGCGGCTTCAAACGAATCAGAGTCTCTTTATCTCGAGCGAGCACTTGACGCTACGGCGGCTGCCTTCAACGGGGGATATCTGTTTCTGGAGACCATTACTATAGTTGATGCATTGGGCATTCCTGATATTGCTATTTGGGGGGTAGAGGGCGAGAATGCGCTGAAGATAGAATCGCAGCGATGTTGGTTCTTTGCCCTGGTCGCAGGTGCTCTAGCAAACTTCTTACGACTGCGACGGAACTTACGGCAACGAAGGGCACACAGAGTCACACAGTCAGAGGAAGTACCTGATTCGACCGGCACGTCAGAGGGCCAGGAGAAGCAGAACCCTCAACAAGATGGAACGATGGCCCGATTGAACGCTGAGCGGACGCGTATCCTGCGGAAGATGTTGGCTTGCTGTCTTGATCTGGCACTTCCTGGCAGTGTAATTGGCTGGGTTGCGGCCAGTCCCGGCACCGTGGGAGCGTTGATGTTCGTCACAAGCATCTTGACGGGTCTGGAGGTGTGGGAGCGTTGCGGAAGGGAAGTGGCTAAGCCTCAATAACTCTATGTAGAGCAGCATGCCGAGAATAAGGTAGTGAGGGTGGAAATCTACATCAGAGGCTTCCGACACTTTGACAATCCTTAATCTGCCATTCCCACATGCCACCTTGTGCACTCCAAAAATGCTGATTGATCATGCTCATAGCACGGATGTGATACTAGCACCATCTCTTCTGCCGCTTTAGCCGTCTATGCTTTGATCGCCAGAAAATGTTTCTCACTCTTCCAAGGGCATTGAAAAGCATGGGCGACCGGCAAACCAAGCTCTATCGCGAGAATGGATGATGCCGAGTGCTGTCGGTGAATGCCGAAGACGGGATGTGAAAGCCGAAGCGTGGATTCACCACGTCAACTCCAGCTCCAGCCTCCACCCACGAACCGTCTCCACGCCACTGCTATTGCCATTGCCATTGCCAGTTCCCCGCAGGCGGCGAGTCTTTGCAATGTGCCAGACTAACGCCGCCATTGGACTCGGAGAATCGCCTCTACGACCGAGATTGTATGCTTGAGAGCCTCTGCGGTTTTGGCGGCGATGCTGTGAGGCTAGGTTGTGGCGTGTCGGTGTAGCACAGGACGACTTACATATAATAACGACGTCCCAGACCGACCTTCTCCAAGCTAATTTCGAGCATGATTTCATCACGAGTGCAGTTTGCGTCCGTGGCTGTATGAGAATCTTCCCGCAAGATGAGCACTACAGAGCCTAATGGATCCGGCTCCCCCATGGGGGAGTTCAATATCCTCACCCCCAACGCTATGCTTGGTTACGGCTACGATTCAGATCAGTTCTGGTACGGCATTGAGAAATACAAGCCATCTGCCATCATCGTCGACAGTGGCTCAACCGATGGCGGGCCGTACAAGCTCGGCATGGGCAAGATGACCTGCGGTAGGGGCTCCTATACCCGCGATCTTGAGCCTATCCTGGCCGCGTGCTTCCACCACAAGGTCAAGGTTTTGATTGGATCTGTCGGCGGTGATGGCAGCAGCAAACATGTCAGAGAGATGAGGGAGATTGTCGAGGAGATCGCCCAGCGTCACGGCTATAGCTTCAAGGTGGTGACCATTGATGCTGCCATGGATCGGGCTTTCCTCAAAGAGCGCATCGCAAGTAACAGCGTCGGTCCATGTGGCCCGGTCGAGCCTTTGACGGCGGAGACGGTGGATGGTGCGGTCGACATCGTCGCCCAGATGGGCGCTGAGCCGTAAGTGCATTCCCAAGTCTGAGATCGTACTTCGATCCCTGTTCTTCATTCCTTCTGCATGATACACATACACCTTTCATACCTACTTTGCGGTTAAACGAATACCATGCTGACGTGAAGGCTTCAGTTACGTTGAGGCACTGAAGAGCAATCCCGATATCATCCTCGGCGGCCGCTCATACGATCCAGCCCCTTTTGCCGCGTTCTCCATAGCTCATGGTGTCTTGCCCGAGATTGCATGGCACATGGGCAAGATCATGGAATGTGGTGGCATCTGCGCCGTACCCAAGGGTCGCTCTATGATCGCGACCCTCAGGCGCGACTCGTTCGACCTGACACCACTCGCCCCTGCTGAGCGCTGCACACCGCTGTCCGTCGCAGCACACACCCTCTACGAGAAGACACGGCCTGACCGACTCCCCGGCCCCGGTGGTGTTCTTGTCCTCGACGATGCCAAGTACGAACAGCTCACGCCGAAGACGTGTCGTGTGTCCGGCGCACGCTTCGAAGCCTCGACAACGTATCAGATCAAGCTCGAGGGTGTTACGCATCTGGGTTACAGGACCATCTTCATCGGAGGCATCCGCGATAATATCCTGATCTCCCAGATCGATGATTTCCTGGAGCGTGTGCGCAAGTATACGCAGAATCTCTTCCCAGAGCTCGACAAGAGCGATAGCTGCCGCCTCATCTACCACGTGTATGGCAAGAATGGCGTCATGGGCCCCCTTGAACCAAACAAAGATACCGCGAACCCCCATGAGATTGCTATTCTTGGCGAGGTTGTCGCTCCGACGAGTGAACTCTCTCACACAATTGCCAACAATGCCCGCGCCTCTATCCTCCACTTCGGCTACCCAGACCAGGTCGCAACTACTGGTAATTTGGCAAGCCCGCTTTCACCACATGAGCAGGACGCTGGTGCAGTTTTCAAGTTCAGTCTCTACCACCTCGTTGATCTGAAGGTGGGTGAGGAGAAGTCTCTCTTCCGCATTGACACTTCCGACGTCAGTGGCCCCCTTGGCGCAGCAGCGACATCTGTGCCGTCCCTTTCCAGAGACAAATACCATGCTCTGGATAACGGCGAGCTTGCTCCCATCACTCTCAAGCCCGTTCTTGACCGTGAGGCCACTCTCGCAGAGCTTGCCCGCATTGTGCGCTCTAAGAACTCGGGTCCCTTCGAGATGACCTTCGACGTTATGTTCGACCAAGAAGAGACATATCAGCGCGTCAAGAAAGCTGATGTTCTCACTAATACCACTATTCGAAGGCTTTTCAAGGTCACAGATGGGGACATCCTCACGAATATGTACTTTGATCCTGCTCTTGCTTGGAAGTGCACAATCAAACGTCCGTGGGCACAAGGAAGCGTTGGCGAACGTGATACTCTGGGGACTCAACAACACGCACCTCTCCTGACTCTGAGCATCCCAGCCTCTGCGAGCCTTCAGGTCAATGGTGACGCAAAATTGAATGGCATCACTAAAGTCAACGGGGTTAATGGTTCAGCAAAGATCAATGGCGTTAAGCCAGAGCCTAACAAGCGTGGCAATGGATTAACTGTGCCCACTGACCAGCTGGCCTTTGGTCCCGAGGGCCTCAAAGAGTACCCTGAATATGTTAAGCGAGACCATTTCACCGCCATGGATGTTATCCGAGAGATCTGGACAGGATTGGAGCTTCCAGAAGAGGCCCTCAATGCCATTGAATTGCCCGATGCTCATGAGCGTCCTACCCTCCCATCTTCATACAAGATGGGCATCCTCGCTCAAAGTTCTATCGCACTTTCGGCTTTGGCCGCTGCTGCTATTCACAGCTTGCGCAACAAGCTTCCTGCCATCCCCAAGGTCAATGTGCCTCTGGAGCACGCAACTGCTGAGTTCAAGTCTGAACGTGTCTATACACTAGACGGAAAGCCTGCGCCGTCTCCTTGGGGGCCGATTGGTGGTCTACACAAGGCTTCAGATGGCTACATTCGGGTTCACGACTCGTTCCCCAACCATGGCTATGGCATGTTGGAGCTTGTCGGACTTCCGAAGACTGCTACGCGCCAGGAGCTTGCGAAGAAAATTGCACCCTGGTCTGCCGTTGACCTCGAGAACGTCTCGACCGTTGAGGGCAAGTTGGCTGCTTATGCTATGCGGTCATATGCTCAGTGGGATGCCCTGCCGCAGTCCAAGGCCATTAGCAACTTTCCCATCGACGTGAACCCTCTTGTCGGGCCCAGCGACCATTCACAGGAGGCTGGGCTTCCCACTTGGATGCCGTCTGGCGATTCTCAGTGCCTGAAAGGCCTGAAGGTTGTTGAGATGAGTCGCGTCATTGCTGCACCGCTCTGTGGCAAGACCCTTGCAGCCCATGGTGCCGACGTCATCTGGGTAACTTCACCTAACCTTCCCGAGCTTCCTACCATGGACCGAGATTTTGGCCGTGGCAAGAGGACAGTCCACATTGATATTCACAACCCGTCGGATAAGGCTCGCCTCATCCAACTCATCCGAACGTGCGATGTCTTTGTCCAGGGGTTCCGGCCCAGCTCGCTCGCTCGCTACGGTCTGTCTCCCGAGGAGATTCTCAAGATCAATCCAAACATCATAATGGCTAATATGTCAGCCTTTGGACCGCGTGGCCCGTGGGCTGGCCGGAGAGGCTACGACTCACTCGTACAGACGTGTTCCGGAATGAACGTGTCCGAGGCCGAGCACGCTGGGAAAGGTGAATCCGCCAAACCTACCCCATGCCAGGCTCTGGACCATGCCGGCGGATATTATCTGGCCACCGGTGTCATTGCAGCAGTCTACCGTCGTGCACTCACTCCTGGCTCCGGCTCATGGCGTGTCGATGTTTCCCTGGCTGGTGTTATGAAGTATTTGAGGAGTATGGGACAGTACCCGGGTGCGTCTGGGTTCGAAAGTAAGGATTACGAAAAGCCTACGGATGTGCCACCGGAGTTCTTCGAGACCAGGGACACTGGCTTTGGCCCCATGCAAGCCATCAAGCACAGCGCGACTGTTGAGGGCTGCAGAGTTGGATGGGATATAATGCCGAAGCCCCTGGGATCTGACAAGCCTGAGTGGTTGTAAAACAACGAGACATATATAGCACACTACATCTTGCCTTGCAATTCTTGATCTATAATTATGTATCGTGCCAGTTGGAATGTCTGCATACTCTTGCTTAGCGTGAGTAGCTGGCTACATCCTACTGCACAATAACGTCATTACTCTTCGTCCTCAAGGTACAAATTCATACTACAAGTAGTCAAGAAGCCCACATCATGATCCACATTTGTGGGAATGCCCTTTTCAAGGTCTATCAAGCCCTGGGGACTCATCCGTATAACTAAGAGCATGCGGCTCGGACAATCCTGCGAGACAGAACCAAAAAGGTGCTTACGGATGCAAGCTCTCTCCGGGGACGAACCAAGGCTTTCTGTTCTGATGGTACATAGCCTTGGTAAATCACCTGCAGTACTCTCAAGGGGCGGACTGAATCGCATTCCTTGTGCCTGCTTAGCATAACTCCGACAAGTGGTTTATATTCGCCTTCTCCACAAGTAGCTCCGTGCTTTTATGCATAATACGTAACCTCGTAATTAGCGTCGCGGGGTCATCTTAACTCCTTTTGTCTCTGATGAAGGGCGTCGGTGAGATGCCGTAGTCTTCTCGAGAGGTGCGGTAAGATACCGATTGAGACGATCCCATCCAAGGAGGGATCCTTCGTCACCTTCCTTTCTTGACTTAGTCTTTATATTGCTTTCTCTGTCGTTCTTCAAGCCTCCAGGAATCCTTCCGTACTATTAAAAGGCTCTTGGCAATAACGCGAAAAGATGGTCGAGAAAGTGGGAGCCCAGGAAAGCACACGACCCATAAATCTTCTCACGGCTATAGAAACCTAACCAGGCTGATGAAGGAGAGCAAATGACACATGATCCCAGTTTCTTTACGCGGATTTCCGTTGATGCTAAGTACAGCTCGTTATGAAGGCTGGGTATCTGACTGCGGAATCTCATGCACGACCATCCTTACATTGGGGCATGATTGCTCGCTTTCTCATCTTGGCATTCAACGATACTCTGCTAGTTTCTTGCCAAGCAGATTCATGAGTTCTTGGAAGTGGACCTTCGGCATCTTGCAAACAGGTAACGATAATCATCGAGTGCTGCATCTTCCACACGAACAGGTCTTCATCCCGCCAAACAACTGCTTTAGAAGGTAGCGTGATGACCCTTTCACCCTCGAACCCCGCAAACTGGCCCCATGGGGACTCCTTTGGCATGAAGAAGCATCAGCTCATGAGGGGAAGGATGAAAGAGGCTGGTGTCTGGATCAGCGAGAAGACAAGTATATAAAAGGGAGATTCCATGCAGAATAATATTCTCTGAACTCTCCAACCCGATACACAAGTCCTTGCCCTACAAGCTTCCGGCCTTTTCAAGCACCCAAACTGACTGCTTTTTCTAACTTCTCCTTGGAGGACTCTGGTTGACAAATAACTGCAATGGCTGCAAACAATCTCAACTCAGAAATCGCAACAGAGGAACATCTTCGCAGTGCGGAAACAACCTCAGGTGTTGGTGATGACAAATTGTCCAACCCCACGAAGGATGTTTCTGTTCTCCATGAAGAGAATTCGCCCAAAGTCCTCAATGCCGACGACTTGCCTCGGCCTGAAGAGGCTATTGAGCGTCTCGGGATAGAAAATTGGCGGGAGCTCGAGAAGAAACTCGTGCGGCGGCTGGATATGACCTTATTACCAACACTCTGGATTCTCTATGTCTTCAACTATCTAGACAGAGCTTCTCTTGGGTCCGTGGGATTCTCTTCCCCTTGATCAAGATATTCATCACTAACGCAGGATTTTATCTCTAGCCAAGCTCGACTTAGCACGCTCGACGAGGACCTCGGTCTGGAGGGTTACCAATTCGGAACCGCTGTGTCAATTCTCAGCGCAGGGTACGGCAAATCACATTTTGGGTGTCAGAAAGGACGTACTGTTAACAAATGACACTAGATATGTCCTCGGTCAGCTTCCGTCGAACATGATCATCCCTTATATCCGTCCCGGTCTCTATCTCCCCGCTATGGCTATTCTTTGGTCCGGCGTCTCGGCAGCGATCGCCGGTGTCAAATCTTACACAGGTCTCTTAGTAGTCCGGGTTTTCCTGGGTCTAGTTGAGGCTCCATTGTTTCCAGGCGTGAGTAGAATCCGGATTCCAAAGTGTGACTTTGCAATATATTCTTGATAACTGAAACTCAACCAGGCTATCTATCTTCTATCCTGTTGGTATACGCGGCGCGAGATCGCTGTCCGAGTGGCTATCATGTCAACGGGCGTTGCCCTCGCCAACGGCCTCTCGGGCCTCATTGCTGCTGCGGTTTTCGCTCTTCTCGAGGGAAAGCTCGGGGTAGCTGGGTGGCAGTGGCTCTTTATCGTCCTAGCGCTTCTAGGATCTGCTTTTGCTATTGTCGCTTTCTTTCTCCTCCCTGATTATCCTCATTCCCGCACTGGAAGCGCAATGTGGACCATGACAGAGGACATGCGCCGAATTGCAGAAGCTCGAATTATTGCGGATCGAACATCTGATATTGAGGCCAAGCCTGGTATCTGGTACGGCTTAAAGCTATCATTGGCTGATTACAAGCTGTGGATTATTGTCTGTATCAACATCACGATTTCGGCTGCCTATGGCTTTTCCAACTTCTATCCCGCTATTGTTCGCGGCTTTGGGTATGATCGCACTACGACCCTTGTCATGACCTTCCCACCATATCTACTGGCAGCTTTCACTGCTGTTGCGATCGCATGGAGCTCGGATAGGCTAGCTGACCGAGGTTGGCACTTTTCAGCGCCGATTGCTGTTGGTATGGCTGCCTACGTCGTCTGCATGATCACTACCGCAACTGTTCCTCGCTATGTTGCATCTTATTTCTTCATTGGAGGCCTTTTTGGGGCAAATCCCTTGATCAACACATGGATCAGCAGCACCCTCTCCCGTTCACCTGAGAAGAAGGCTACTTCTATTGCAGTCAACAACATCCTCGGTCAAATCGGCAATGTTATTGCCCCGTTCTTCTTTGTGGATTCAGATGAGCCCCGATACAGGTTAGCTTTTATTCTCATGTTCCTCATGGCTGGTCTATGTATTGCGAGTGCTATGGCTCTGAAGTTCTCGCTTTGGAGGGAAAACAAGAGGCTTCTTCGCATCGCGATGCAGAATGGAACACCCTACCAGCCATTCATTCAGTAGGGCCACAATGGCTTTTGCCTAGTCATTTGAGTCGTATTCGGTATCGTGGGGACTATTGATGATCGAACTTCACATTGTTGAGTGGCTGGCCGGTGGTTCATTAAAAGTACAATTAGCAAAGCGAAGTCTCGGACTAGCAAGCCAATACACCAGTATTCCTAGAAAGAGAGTAAAGGTTCCACGCTTTGTTAAACGGAAAGCAAAAGGATTATTAAGCAATGTTAGGTTAAAAAGCTCACGCGGCTGCACTTCCTGCGTGTCACGGGCCAAAGAGAGACCGCCAATAGCTATAACGACAGCTCCTGCAGCCGAGGCCAACAAGACGGTGCACTTTGGTACCAAGGGCTGCATACGAGAGTATTGTTGATGCCCTCGCCTTGGTACACTCCTGGGACGCCATTTTGGTAATGCCGTAAGCGTCAGTCGTCGAAATACGTTGGGGAACATGACGAATGACGGATTCATAGATGTCACGGCAATGCTAGAAATCTAAGGCGAACGGCGCGCAAAACTAGGAAACCTAGAACATACTAGAGGCCTCATTAGGCTATCTGGTTATAGTAGTCTCGAGCCATCTCAGCGAGGACAAACTGGTTCCGCCATCGCGTATCCTCCGCTTTCGCCCGGTATTTGCAAACAGAGGGAGTCGCTGTCTTCAGCGATTATTCGTAGCGTCCACTGCTGCTTTTCCTATTGTCTCTACGAATTCGATGACTGACAAAGACACGAAGAGATCGAAGCCCCAACTTGTCCACCCCCCACCTCTGGTCCGCCGCAGTGTCACCTTGGCCCCCCAACCTTCCTCCCACTCTTGAGCCTTGGTCCAACTTGGCCCACTTCCCACTTCTGGAGGTCTCAGGCGGCATATCTGTCGGACGAGTCGGAAGGCAGCTCCAAAGACCGGGAAGATCCTAGATTAGGCATTTCTGGAGAGTGTTCTGTACCTTGTGCTGGCATTGGGCACTAACATGCTAATTGAAGTCGGTGCATTCGTGAACTCGAACAGTTCTTCCTATCCCGCGAGACAAGAAACAAGCAAACAGACAATCCATCTAATTCGCCATGCACAAAGTAAGGAAATTTCCAGCTTCCCACCGAAGAAGACGTCAATACCTGACAAGATGAACCCAGTTCTCATTAAAAGGCCGTGTCGCAATTGTCACGGGCGCTGCCCGTGGTTGTGGCTACGCCTTTGCGCAAGGCCTGGCAGAAGCCGGAGCTGATGTGGCCATCTTTGACATATTGAAGACCTCAAAGGAAGACCTTGAATATCTGTCAGCATCCTATGGCGTCACGGCCCGAGCTTACGAAGTCGATGTGACGTCCGTAGAGAGTCTCAAGGAGGCTTTCGCAGCTGTTGCAACAGACTTCAACGGCAAGCTCGACATCTTGGTAGCCTGCGCCGGTGTGAACAAAAACGTCCACTTCCTTGACACTGAAGAATCCGACTTTGCGAGGCTCTTCGATGTTAACTGCAAGGGCGTTTACTTCTCGGCAAAACTGGCCGCGCAGGCCATGATCAAAAGTGGAACCAAGTGCGGCAGCATCATTCTCGTTGCCAGCATCGCATCGCATATGGCAGTCCGCTCACAGCGATCCACTGCCTATTGCGGGACCAAGGGCGCGGTCCGGGCCATGGTCGCGCCCATTGCGGCAGAGCTCAACGAATATGGGATTCGTGTGAACTCTGTCAGTCCCGGCTATGTTCGTACGGCCATGACGGCTCCGTTCCCCGACCTTCTTGAAGGGTGGAAGGATGAGATTATGAACCATCGAGTTGCTGAACCTGATGATATTATGGGAGCATGCGTGTTCCTGGCAAGTGATGCCAGTCGGTATGTTCAGAACACTGCAGATGTCTTGAGGTGCACAGGGTTATGTACTAACGAGTAATAGATATTGTACCGGAAGTGACATCCTTGTGGATGGCGGCGTAACCAAGTGGTAGGGATCACATACATCTATATACATTTGTATAAAGTTACAAGCCTGCATTAGAGGATCAGCAAGTGAAGTCAAGTAGATTGGTTGATCATTTGCCAGTTTGCTCCCTTGAAAAGCCGTGGAAATGTTTATTGTATGCAGAAAATACAGGGCAGGATATTGGACAACTGGAACAGGGTTCCTGATGTGGCGTTAAAGGAATCAGGAAGGTGTGCTCTTTCGTGGTACGACAACAAGATAGCTGTACAATCGGCCTTTTGCTCGCGGGAGAGCTTGAGACTGAAAAGCTGATCAGGAGGTTTCGGCCGAGCAGCCTGCAAATCTGCTTGAGTAAAGGCATCGCTTTACGATGGTAGAATATGACCAGTTTAGAAGCTGCGAGATGCCTACCCTAAGGCACGGTAGCGACCTGAAGGGAATTTGTAAAGTCTTGTCGGGACTGGCAGTTGCTTCGCCTCTTGAAAGTTGCGCTTGAATAACTACCTTAAGTAGGGAGTTATCACAAGAATAAGACGATTTCGTTACTGACTTCACATACGGTCAGCATCCATTATCTTACCAATTCTTTGGTCCTTGTCACTCACTATTCGAACCCAACAGCTGGCGTCCGTGGGCACAGCTGGAGTGGCCACTGCCCCGCGACAGCCCGAGCTGCTTACCTGAGCGAGAAACTCGTGCCCCACTATCTTCACTCACATTTTATCGAGTCCCCCACCAACATCGTGACACCGCCTGAGTCGACCAAACATTTCTCTCAGTAACATTCATCCTCATCTTTTGAAGGAATCACGCAGTTCTAAGCACATCAGCTTGGAGGAATATACAATACAATCTCATCGCCCCCGCCACGGAACTCCAAGCCTCCCAACGGAGCACCATCCGTGGCAGCCATGCCTGAGCTCGACGTCAAGCATGCCACTACCCGCTTGATGGACATTGAGCCACCTGCCCAGCATGTCGATTCCGCCGCAGCCTCCGAGAGCATCGAGGAGCGTGTGCTCTCCGCCGCTCTCATATGTATTGCCGGACATTTCACACAGTCACCTCCCATGGGTCCCTTGACTGCTGCTCGCGTCGGATCCATGATCTCGAAGACGTTGGAGAAGACGCACACTTTTAGGAAAGCAAGGTACTTGGTTCACCCCCTTTATGCATGACAAGATACTCACATTATCTCAGAGAGGCATTATCAACAAACGTGGCCATCTGGATCTGGCTGACCAAGATTTTCGCTGCGGCTATTCCAAGCCTCACGACGAGATCCGTTGGGCCACTCTCCAGTCTCAACGATCCAGACAAAGGCGTCAGCCCGCAAGAAAGCACAGCGCTGATCGTTCTCAACCATGCCTCCATTAAAGAGGACCTGGGAACCCTCATCAAGCTCATGCATATCGCCAGGAACCTCCTCGTTAATGCTGAGCCCGAGGTTCCCCAGGACATTTGCGCGGCTGTCCATTTCGACCAGATGGTGTACCAGACTATCATTCTCTGCGTAAACGTCACCAGTAAGGGATATGACGGCGAGATTCTGGACGAAAGTCAAAGGATAAAGTTGGCAGATGTGACAGAACTCTGTAAGCGATGGAAATATGCTTTCTTCCTGTAGCTGGACTAACCCTGCCCAGACAAAAAGCTTCTTGTCACTGCTCTCCAACAAGCACACAACTGGACAGCAAAGAATGACCGCAACAAAATGTCCTTCTGGTTCGACGTACTTTTCGACGATGAGGGATCACTTCCCGTTCCAGAGGACGACATGGGAGATGGATCTGGCTTTCACCCAGATGTCGCTAAGCAGCAGGTCCAGCACTGGCTTGACAGGAACTCGAGCATGTGTGATACTGCGAGACGACTTCTGCGAGACTATGCCGAGAACCATGCCGATAAACCACCGGGAAGCTTGGCTCCTATCAGGCCGCTTGCTTGGAATTGGCTTCCGGAGGGTTCGGTTGAGGCACCGGACGACGGCGACAGGAACGGTGACAAGATCACGCCGGTCTGGGACCCCAACGAGACAGACAAGTTCGTTCAAAACCGAACGTATGGCCGAGTATCAAGAGAGATCGATACTTGGTGGCTACGTGCGCGAGATCCTAACTACGACGAATGGGTCGTTGGAATGCCGACTGTTGAGTTTGCGAAGACGAGGATGGAGCACTGTCGAACAAACCTTGTTCACCGGTACGCGAGCTCTTTCCGCGCGGAGCCTTCCGCTGGGTCCCTAGACGGCGATGATGTCTCGGATCATGATCATTGTCCAGAATGTCATGGCTGCTATCACGGCGATGAAAGCGTGGACCACGAGCACGACGACCATGTACATGATCACGAGCATGACCACTGCGATCACGAGCATGAGCACCATCATTGCGACCATGATCACGATCACGACCACGACCACGACCACGACCACGACCACCATCATGACCACGATCACGATCACGACCATGACCATGACCATGACCATGACCATGATCACGACTATGAGTGCGAGCATCATCGTCATCACCACTGCCATCACCATCACGACCACGACCACGATCATGACTATGTGCACGATTACGTTGACGACATGATTGATGACGAAGACGCAGATGATGATGAGTCCTTCGCTGATGGTCCTCTCAGCGGCCTCCTGACGGAGGTTCCCAACATCCTCGATCCTAAGCAGATCGAGGCATTACATATGATTATGAAGTCTTGCATCCTTGATGGTGCTGGATCGGGTCTCACGCGCGCAGGAGAGAATCTTCAGAAGACTCGTTGCAGAATGCTGCTCGCAACTGATTGTGGCAAGAGCTTGCTTAGAGAGATGCTGGTATTCATCGCAGTTTGGGAGAAGGATGAGCTGTCCCTGATCTTCCAGGTCACGGCGCAGATCATCGAAGCGCTGCATATTAATGCGCTCATCCCATATGCATGGAACTCGCTGCGGATTCCCAAGGACATCATCTCGCCTGCGCAGACAGTGCTTCTCAGGCTCATTACCCACATGTACCGTGTCCGCTTCAAGTCCTCGACAGCAGCGCCAGCAGATCCGCGCTATGATCCTCGCGAGTTCAAGCTTGTGCACTTCTTGTACAGCTTCTTCCGGAGCAGGATTGTGCCAGAGTGCGCGGCACTAATGCACCTTCAAGCCCAGATTCGAGAGGACAAGTGTGACCCATCTGAGTTCCCGGTGGATAGCTGGGATATGGAACGCGCAAAAGACGGCCTTTCGCAGTATCTCGAGTTCATTGCTGCGGTGGCTGAGTCAGTGGAGGTACGTGAGAAGCTTATCGAGTGGGAGGCCATCTATGACCTCGTTACAATCCTGAGCGGCCTCGAAGCTGGTGTAGAGAAGAAGCCACTCATTGAGCTGCCCAAGCGGGCTCCCCAGGGTGAGGCTAGCAGTCAGTCTGACGAGCGACCATACGCTGGTGGTAACGGCAATGTGCCACCTTCCCCGCCACCTCCGCCGCTACAGGAGCCAGCACACAAGTTCCCTTGGTCGGGAATCAAGGGTCAGATCTTTACGATCATTGCTACCCTTCTGCAGCCACCAGCTGGCCAGAGCAGCCCAGGTAACCCCCAGGTCCAGACGCAAATGGTCAAGTACAACGGCATTGTGCCGCTGCTCAACTGTTGCGCGTACGACGATCACAACCCTTTCGCAAAGGAGCGCGTGACAATCTGTCTCAAGTGGCTGCTTGATGGATGTGAGGCAGCCAACGAGTTCTTCAAAGAGCTCGTCGCCATGGCTCCTCAACCGAACCTCAAACCACCACCAGGAGGCTCCACATTTTCAACACTCAAGGTCGACGGAATTGACGGAGAGGTCAAGGTGCAAGTACGATCAGCTTCTGCGGGCCCAGCCGTGGAGCGGTCTGTGTTGCCGAAGATGGAGGAACTGGCCAAGGGAGCCGCGGCTCTGAAGATTGCGCCGTCGGAAGGCACTTCGGAGGAGGTGAAGGAGAACACGAAACCGCAGGGTCACAGCATCGAGGAGGATTTTATGGCTTAGGAAAGCTTGCAGCGACGGTCGGCATCGTTTTGATTGACCCATGGATGCATAGATGGCGTAAGGAGGTTTTGATTGTGACAATGGCATCGCATGGCGGCTTTTGACTGGTGGTCAGCAAGGCCAGCTTGGATTCAGGCAAACAGAACTAGCATAGAGAGAATTGTTTGATGAGCAGTTCTGAAACTTTGTATAGGTGTATATATTTTTCCACTGAGAGAAGCGTCTAAGAACATGAGATGAATAGATGCCCAGGTCCCCAAAGAAAAAAGCAAATGAGTGGAAGAAAGTCGATATATACGTCGAAACCCGCAACGCCTGAACCTCAACGCACTCAACCAAACCCCCTCGCCCAGCCAGCACTGCAACAGCAGCTCTCGCTCACGTTCGCAGAATCTATAACTCGTCATTGTGCTTCACCATCCAATCACTCAGACCCATTGCTCGCCAGCTTCCCCTCCGTCTTCTCAACGTAGTCGACCAGATCTGCAATAGTGCAGACCTTGAGTCCCCATTTCCGCGCAAACTCGATGCACTGCACACCCCTCAACATACCGCTGCCGCTCCTGATCGCCTCGCCGGGCACCTCCTCTCCATCATCCACAATCTCGCAAATCACCGCCGCCTCCGTCTTCCCAGCCAACCGACAGAATTCCGTCGCAGCCTCGGTATGGCCCCTCCGGACTCTAACACCGCCCTCCCTTGCCCTCAGAGGGAACACATGGCCCGGTCTCCGCAAGGCCTCAGCATCGGGCTTCTCAGCGGCCAGGACTCGGCAGGTGAGCGCGCGGTCGTGGGAAGAGATACCGGTTGTGACAGCGGGATCGGCGGCATCGACGGAGACAGTGTAAGCTGTGCCGCGGGGGTCCTGAGAGGCGGTGGGAGCGACCATGGGAGGGAGGGAGAGGGCGTCGGCGAGAGAGGGGGCGAGGGGAGCGCAGATTAGGCCGGAGGAGTGGCGGATCATGAAGGCCATTTGGGCGGTGGTTACATTGTGGGCGGCGATGATGAGGTCGGCTTCGTTCTCGCGTGAGGGGTCATCGAGAACGACAAGGAACTCGCCATTGCCTGGAGGGAGGTTAGCCTGGGTGAGGTTCGAGAAGCAGAGTAGAAGGACTGAGGGAAGAATGGGAGAAGGACGCACGGAAGGCTTCAATGGAGGCGGGGATTGAGTCGAACTCAGTGGGGGAGATGGTGGCTGAGGGCATTGTCGCGATTGCGGTTTATGATTGCTACCGCTGTAAGAAGCGACAGCAGAGTGAGAGTAATAAGTCGCGAGAGGTGATCGAGGTTCGGTTGAGAGTGGGTTGGCAGGTAGGAGGAGGGAAGACAAGAGCCAGGATGCGGCTTGCGGCGGACGGGCCCGGCGACCTCGGCGAGTGGGATGTCTTTTTTTCTGGAGTGGGAGCGAGCCCGTGATCAGTGGGAGGGGGATGGACCCTTTCAGTGGCTTGTGACAGTGGATGAGGGGTGTAGAGGGCAGCAACAGCACGGGTGCGGTCAATTGCTGGTGGAAATCAGACAAATGCAGGACAGAAAGAGAAGAGGACAGGTTGAGGAAGATTGTCCAAGACTTTGTACTATACGCGGTCATGTATGTGCGTAATGCGCATGTGCTCCGTTGGCTGATTTGGAGTCTGGCGTGTCGCTTACCGATCTCACCCACATCCGCCGCCGAAGCCCGGGTGTGGCCCGCGGTTGAGGGGCACTGATGCGTGGTAGTAGTGGTGGTTCAGGCATGGGTGACTGCATTTGGACCCTTGAAGATGCAAGTTTTTGTCATTGGGTATAACTAAATCCGTCTTGGCCCACTTGTTCATGTCTACTGTATCCATGGTATTCTCTCCTGCTTTTCTTTTGAGGCTTCTTTCCAACAAAATCTCCCGTCTCATAGCCTATACCCCCGTTGATCACAATTGACTCGCATGCGGCGTGTCGGTCGGTGACTCGTGCCGCCCGGGCGGATCCGGTGTCGGCGGGTACCCTACTAAACATGCGCGCGGGAATTAGCTAAGCCTGCGCTATGGCTTGATTTGGCTGGGTAGGCAATTGGAGGATCTGGATTACTCAGGCTGGTCAATTGCTGACTACGAGTAGCGCGCAGAGACAAGTCTACGAGTTGTCTTCACATCAATCAGGATGGGGTTCCCTAAGTCCAGCAGTTGTCAAACTTGTTGAGGTCATGCACGTGTTAGCCTGATGTGATGTTGCAGAGGTCGCAATGGTAATGACCCTAACCCTTATCGCGCTGTCTTATCGGCTCGCACCTTCGCTTGTCGCATCTTGACTTCGTTGCTTCAGCTTCGTAGCATCATCAATTGTTCAGCTGTGTCTTCTTTAAAGCAGCTGCACGTCATGGCTGCTCCAGTCCGGCCCTCCTCGGCCGCTCTGAGGCACATTCTATCGACATCACGACCCTCTCAAACTCGAATCGCCCTTTCCGCATCACATTCGCGCCATCACTCCACCACCTCCTCCGTCAACCCCGATGAAGTCTCCCACTTCAATGCCCTCGCCGCCGACTGGTGGAATCCTCACGGCTCTTCCCGCCTCCTCCACCTCATGAACCCTCTTCGCCACGACTTCATTGCCTCCTGCCGTCGCTCGATTCCCACTGCCGTCGATGCGAACAAGAAGCTGTCTTACCTCGATATCGGATGTGGGGGTGGCATCTTCGCTGAGAGTGCTGCGAGACTACCGTCTACTGGAAAGGTTCTTGCTATAGATCCTACACCGTCTGTTCTTGCTATTGCGAAAGCACATGCGAAGAAGGATCCATCTTTAGCTTCAAGACTAGAGTACCGTCTCAGTGCGATAGAGGACCTCGAAGTCCCGACACAGCCTTCACAAGGTTACGACATCGTTTCCCTCTTCGAAGTGATTGAACACATCGACAACCCCACAGCTTTCCTTGACAAAGTCCGGCCCCTCGTTAAACCAGGCGGCTGGCTTGTTATGAGCACCATGGCAAGGACATGGACCAGTTGGTTCACTACGAACTTTATGGCGGAGGATGTGCTGGGGATTGTGCCTAAGGGAACGCATGATTGGAACAAGTACATCAACGAGGAGGAGTTGAGAAGGTACTTTGTCGGTAAGGAGGGATGGGTCAGTCCGAGAGTATTGGGTGTGGTGTATGTGCCTGGCGTTGGATGGAAGGAGGTTGAGGGAAGTGAAAGACTGGGAAACTACTTCTTTGGCATTCGGAGAGAGGGGTAGATGAGGATGAAGCAACGGATTGTAGGATATATACCACTGTACACGATAATTGCTCCCAGACCCCTCAGAGAGGTGGTTGATGTCGGTTGCGTGGGCCAACCAACTTCTGGCCAACAGTAAGACTGAACTTGCTGATATAATTGGAATGAAGCTCGTATTCTTTCAAAAGCCAACCTCAATGATATGTTGACCATGGAACTGGTTATCTGTCAGAGATATGTTGCCTCTGCGTCAACCGCAACTAGAGCAGGGGTGCTGTTCCAACAGTGGCCTCAATCCACTGGAGCCAAGCAAACCTACGTGGTAACATCTAAACATGCCCCTAAATCTGCACGATTTTCATGACTGGGACAAATGATTCGTCAATCTTCTGCGAGAAGATCTGCCAACAAGGACATCCCTGGACCCGGCACGTGACCGGGTCATCTTGGCTAAGGTAGCTGTAGCTCCGGGGCGCGGCAAGGCACACCACGGCTCAGGTCGGCCCAGCCTCCAACTCCACCTCCACACAACGCTTAAACCAGCACAGCTCGCTCTGCCTTTTCATGCAACGCTACGCTACCCAAACGTACATAATGCGCATCCTTTAGCTCTTGTCGGCAGTCTCTTTCCTCCGCACTGTGTGCTTTGCTGCGCCTCTTTCTTCTTTCTTCCGAGTATATACTTCTCGTTTCTCGTACTCTTTTCATTGTTTCCTTGGACAATTGGGTCGTGGGCTTGGTTTGTTCCTCCATGAAAGTGACGTAGCCCGCATACGCCCAGCGCGGGACTGTTGAAGACGCGCAACCACCAACATCATTCCAGTCACTCAGGCACTCATAGCAGCGATGCATCGATTGCTGCCTCTGTTCCCACTGCTCTTTGCATGTGATTCACGCGCTCAATTCGTTGAGCAAGATGAGGATCTTCGCAACCTCACCACTGTGCGCTCTCCTGGAGATGCCAACATCACGGTCTCCTTCAAGGAACCCGATGGCGCGTGCACCACCGCTTTTGACTCCCAGAAGCAGTACACCGGCTGGGTGAACATTCCTGGAGATTATCCCACAAACCTTTTCTTCTGGTTCGTCGGCGCCAGACAAGAGACTGACTCCTTGACCATCTGGCTCAATGGCGGACCCGGCTCGAGCTCCATGTATGGCTTCTTCACCGGCAATGGACCATGCGAGGTTGTGGAGAAGGGCTTGAATGATTACGAGACTGTAGCCAGAGAATGGGGTTGGGACCGTGCTTCCAATATGCTCTTCATCGACCAGCCTAACCAGGTCGGATACTCCTACAACACGCCTACCAATGGCACCTTAAGCGTCCCCGATTCGACCATAAATCAACCTCCGGAAGAGCTCAGTCCAGCTCGCCCAAAGTGGATGCAGCTGAATGGGACCTTCAGTGATACAGGCCAAGACGGTTCCACGCAGACAGCCAACACCACTGAGCTTGCTGCCGAGGCTGTATGGCACATGCTCCAGGGCTTTCTCACGACTATCCCGCCCTTTTCCAACAGCACCAACTCCCTTGATGTTCATCTCTTTGCCGAAAGCTATGGTGGTCGCTATGGGCCCATCTTTGCCGAGACGTTTGAGGCACAGAACGGGAGGAGGTTGACCGGAGCGTTGGACAGTGAGACGACCAGGGAGATTCACCTTGTCTCACTTGGAATCGTCAATGGCTGCATTGATCGCGAGGTTCAGGTCCCGCTCTACCCTGTGTTCGCCAACAACAATACGTATGGCCTGAAAGCCCTCAGTGACAGGGAGGCCGCTTTCGTCGCAGACCAGTTCGGTGCCAAAGGTGGCTGCGGTGACCTTCTCGGACGCTGCTCGCGCGCTGCCGCCGAGAATGATCCAGATGGCGAAGGCGACAACGAAAGGGTGAACCAGATTTGCTCCAGTGCGGTCGAAGCTTGCTCGGAGATTGAGACACCATACTATAACTCTGACCGTAGCGCCTACGATCTTGCATCGCACTACGCAGACCCATTCCCTTCGATGCTGTTCGAGGAGTATCTCAATCAGGATTGGGTGCAACGTGCCGTGGGTGCACCTATCAACTTCACCATGTCCAGCACAGAGGTGTTCCGAGAGTTTAGGGAGACCGGGGACATCGCTCGTGATGGGAACATCCCACGTCTTGCGGCCCTGCTGAACAGCGGTGTACGCGTTGGGCTGATCTATGGTGACCGAGACTACATCTGCAACTGGCTGGGAGGAGAAGCTGTCTCATTGCAGTTGGCTTGGGAGGCTGGCGCAGATTACGGCAATGGATTCGCGGACGCAGGTTATGCGCCAATCATCGTCAATGACAGCTACATTGGTGGTGCCGTCCGTCAGTTCGGTAACCTTTCCTTCAGCAGGGTCTACCAAGCAGGCCATGCTGTTCCGGCCTACCAGCCAGAAACAGCCTTCCAAATCTTCGCCCGTATCCTGGCCGGCGGCTCCGTAAGCACCGGCTCAACCGCCGTAGCTCTCTCCGAATACCGCACCAATGGCCCAGGCACGGCAGATGAGAAACAAAAGCTTCCCCCAGCACCAGAGCCAACCTGCTACATCCGCTCATTCAGCACGACTTGTGACCTGGAAGCAAGGGCATTGGCAGTGAGTGGTGAAGGAGTGGTGATCAATGGAGTATTGTACAAGGATGAAGAGGATTGGCCGCTGTTCGAGGAGGAGGAGAGCAAGAGTAAAGGGGAGACGAGCACGAAGGCGACGGAGACGGTGACGCAGACGAAGACGGATGGGTTGACGGGGGCGTTTACAGCAACGGAGACGCCAGGGGATGATGAGGACGGGGCGATGAGTGGGAGGAGTGTCTGGAAGGGCGGAGTGGTAATGGGGCTTCTGACGGCGATGGTGGTGATGTGGTAATGATACCCCTCGATATTTCGTATATAGAAGTTGCGACTTTCATAAAAGCGTACAATGGAAACTAGAGGATTTGCCTTTGTCATGACTCTTGGGTATCATTCAGCTTCTATCTCTCATTACGGGGAGTAAACCCGTGATGTCACCTCCCCATAGACATTCTCTCCCTCTTCGGCACCCTACTAACCGACCTCGCACCCCTCGGCACTTCCTCTTCCTCCTCCGCGGCGGGAAAGCCACTCGTGTCAGAGATGAGGTTCTCGTCCTCGTCGTCCTCTTCGTACATCCTGCTATCATCGTAATCGCGGCCTTTCTTCTCTGCTTCGCTTGCGTGCTGGATACGACGAAGCATGGTCTGATCGAGGAAGAAGTCGTCTTTGAAGTCACGAAAGTTGAACATCTGGATTTTTGTCAGCTGATAGAGTCATAATGAAATGGATAGAAGAAGGTAACATACCTGTGCGCAGCCGGTTTGTGGACACTGCGCTGTGCCACTGACCCGCAAATGATGTTGAATCGCCTCCTTCTCAAAGGTGTGTTTACACCTCCGATTACTATACGGCTCCCGCATCACGCTCTGCGTAAGCGGACAAATAAGACTGACCACCTCCCTCGCAACAGCAATATCATCATCCTCGTCTCCTTCATCGCTCTCGAACCCGCCAACTGCCGCTGCTGCACCATAAGACATGACCGGATTTCCACGAGCGTCAAACCAGCGTGTTGCATCGGGAAGGGGGGGTCCGTCTTCGCCTACGAGACCGAGGTGCCAGAGCTTTTTGAAGGTCGCGTAGTCGTTGTTGACGGCGTAGCGTTGCTGCGGGGTGAGGGCGGCGTATTCTTCTTGTTTCTTTGAGCGGTTGGCTTCGTACACCGACAACGGGCCGTCTTGAGGTGGCGAGTCGTCTTCTTCAGGGTTCTGTGGTGGCCTTCGGTTGGTGAACTCGGTTTCAAGGTCTTTGAGGACTTGGGTTTCGTCTTCGATGGCTGCTTGAGTGTCAACCACGCCTCTCATAGCGCTTTCCGACTTCTCCGTCAGATCCCTAACCAAACCCTCCAGCCTCTCAACATGTTCCTCTAGGTTCTCCTCTTCAGCTGTTTGCTCTAGTCCCTTCTCCTCGCGCCGTCTCCGGATCTGAGCGAGCTTCGCATGGCGTTCTCGCAGACGAGCTTGGAGGTCGTCGGCGGAGTGGGCGAGGTGCCGACTGGCGTCTTGAAGTTGGCGTTTGAGGAGGGCGGAGGATGCTGTGACGGCACGTGAGGAGGGAATATCGGTCAGGCGGTGGGAACTTGAGTGGTGGCAGGTTGGAGGTTGGTAGGTTGGGAGCGAGGTTGAGGTATGGTGATTTGTGGTGGAACGGTTGGGGGCTACTCGGGTGACCAGGCGGCGAGGCATGGTGGGTATGAAGGGGTCGTGAGACCCTGCTTGGCGTTGAGGTGGTCTTGCGGCGAGTTTGGTCGAGTTTCTAGGATTTTGGTGTCGGGGGTCGTGGTGGTGACGTTGGAGATGAAAAGGTGAAGTCGGGAGACGCGACTTTGGAGGGTGGAGCGCGTCTGAGGTGGGATGTCTTTAAAGGTGGCGGACCCGCGATGAACGCCGATGCCAGTCTCTGTTACACAGGGCAGTGACCCAAGCATGATCAGCGTTTCTAAAATCCATTATTTTATTATTTTATTATTTTATTCGCTTTAAATAATCGTATTGTATAACAATCTCTGAAAGAGGGTTTAAGACAGCCGGCCCAACGCGTGCCAGACATGTGTCTAGGTAAGGCCTGGTAGTGGAAGATTTGGTGAACGACAGCATATGATGCATCAGCCAAAGGTTCATCATATGTAGAAAAGAGGAGTAAAAAGTCCCTGAAACAAGACCTACGTCAAGGTGACCAGGTCAGAGACTGGCGTCCCAGCATCGGAGACCATCCGTCAAGGAGAATCAAATCACAATCTCAGCTTTAGAGATGACCAGCAGCAGCATTTGATCGCGCTTCCTTGCGGCTTTTGCAAGCAGAATCTGAGACCTCCCACAGACTCGGCACAATCCCTGATGTTTAAAATTAACACTGGT
The DNA here is from genome assembly GCA_030734395.1 of Sarocladium kiliense. Lineage (NCBI taxonomy): Eukaryota > Fungi > Ascomycota > Sordariomycetes > Hypocreales > Sarocladiaceae > Sarocladium > Sarocladium kiliense. The sequence continues at coordinate 1,512,290 of JAUZTG010000044.1, forward strand.
ATCTTACATGTGACGAGAATTTCATGTGATGATCCTTGGGCTGACAGATACCTTCACGGGAAACATGTGCCACCCTGCAGCCGAGACTCAGCTGACGCCCATTTACCAATATGGACAAGCCATTGATGATCTCGTTATGCCATCGTGGCTTTATGAAGCGAGTTATACCATATCTTGACATGATGTTCAGGGAGAGGAGCAGTCGGCAACATCGGCTCTGGCCAAGCCGCCTTTCCGAATCCTGTACCAGCGAGGGGTCCCAATTGGATGATCATGAGGGTATCAAAGCAAGGAACGAGTTATTACGTTAGATCCACTGCGACAAGTGACATGCTCCCAAGTCCTGAAGGATCCCTGTCAAGACCAGACACGAGTCAGTATGCTGAAACATATGGCATCAGGCTCGACCATCGCTTATAGCTACATAATACCTGTGCGAAAGTCTTACGGGCCAATAGCTTACCGACACACAGGGAGATGGTGTGTGATGCATTCGACACAGAGCCTGATCTCAGACCTGCTAGATGGGTTCGGCCTACGGTTAGGTACAAAGAAGCTCCAGCGATAGTGCGAGATGAATGATGGCAGGTGCGTAAGGTTAAACGGCAAAGTGGAACGACGGTGGTGAGCAAGAGTGAGGCGATCGAGCCGGAGAGAATGGTCCAGAATGGGGCTATGATGTGAAATAACTGATATGGACGGGAAGGGCTGTTGGCCTGGGCAAGCGGACTTGGGTGATGGCTGGCGATGGCTTGCAGAAACCGACACACGTAACAGGAAGATATGTGGATGGTGGATTGTGAGTCAACGGCACAATACTCAAGAATCACATGTTACTCATCAGCGTGTTCAGCTCTGCTGCAGTGAGTATTCAGCTCTGTTGCCTCATTTTGGCCATCTTGTTATGACTGGTGAGTGGTAGGTTCAGTCACGTTGTCCATATTGAAAACATCGAGTGTCGAGGTCGTGATGGCTTCAGTTTACGTGACCCAAACGTGTGTTCACGGATCCACGATCTGTCTATTGACGGATGATGCGACATTCGAATGTTGGACCATAGCAAGAATCACCTCCGTGCTTCCGGGAGTGAAGCGACGCGAGAACGACGGTGAATCGCGATGCAAAGCCGTATCCGGGCTGGGCTGACGAAAGGTCGTGGACGATTTCTGGTCTAGAACGAAACCATGAAACGATGATGATGCTTAACTGATGCCATGTTCTGGTTGGGGCCAGCTTGCCGAAGCCCTGCATTACGCTGTTTGCTGGCCAGGAATCGGGATCCTGTCACGATCGTCGCGCGAGTCTAGATCGTGGCGTATCGACCGGGACTAAGAACCTCACAACAGTGAGCACAAGGTTAAGACCCTGAAGAGAGCGAACCTAGCTGGCTTGGAGGCTGCATCTGGTGGCAGCTAAGCGACCTACCGCCTCACTAAACCAGGACTCCCGTTCGATGCTCCCCGATCGGCGCGGGCCAAGCGTCATGTCAAGTCCTGAATCGGTGTCATCGATGCCCCTTGGCGGCCCACCTCAGGCCGCCCCTGCTGCTACCCCACTATCTGCCCACCACGTAAAGCTTGCCCCTCAGCTGTTAAGGCCCAATCGTCCGCTGCCCTTGTCGCCTACATCGTGTCCGATCGCCGTGTCCCTCGACATGTCTCTGCGATCTGAGATGGCGATTTCAACCACCACCACCACCGCCATCGACAGCCAGCAAACAATGCGGCATCCCTCCTTTCGCTCGGCCTATTCCACATTTTCCTGCTGGTCTATCCCATCGCGTCCACTCAATTCCCCATTTTCGATGAGGGCCGCAATGTGCACCTCGGCTTGGGCTTGGTCTTGCTGGGCTTTTGCCCGTCTAATGGGCACCTTTCAGCCGGCTTTCCCATTCTTTGTCTGACCCATGGTTCTTAACTTCAGCCATTTCGGGATCCATCTTCTTGCGGCTCCTCTCTCTTGCCATCCGCTTTAAACGGTTCTGTCTTACATCGACCTTCTCCCACTGCTCCTCAAAACCTTACAACATGAGCTGCCTCCCATCCTCACTCCCAACTATTACTACCTAGACCGATCTCTTCTCATTCTCTTCCTCAGCTTCGACTCTCTCGGCCTGTCTTTTGCGCCCTCCAACTCTTCCGCCCACTTGAACCGCCATACATTCAACTTCACACGTCCTAGAATGTCTTCCAAAGGCCCGCCTCCAGCCATGAATCCCTGGGAGGTCCGGGCTCTTGACGTGAGTACATACGCAATCACCTATGGGTTCATCATCAATCTAACCTCAGTCTCAGTATGAGTTTCCGACCCATCATAGCCAGCAGCCCGACGGCAAACATGTCAGCAACACGACTTGGCGGCAAGTCCAGGATCCTATCATCTACCCTGGTCTCTACTCAGCCACCGGTTTCGACATGATGTCGATCCTTGTACGTCGATCATTCGATAACGACATCATGCTTAGTTTTGCTAACATTTTATTCAGCTCCAAGTCATGTCTCGCCCTCACCCGCAAGTTGAGCTCGGTCCTGTTGACTGCTCCGTTGCCCTCATCATGTGCGACCTGCAACAGCCCGACGCCCCGATAGTTTACGCCTCCGACTCATTCTGTGAGCTCACTGGCTACTCCATGAACGAGATCCTTGGACGCAACTGCCGCTTCCTGCAGATCCCTCACGGCAAAACGAGGAACCCTGCCGATGCTGTAAAATCTGTTGACAAGGTTGCCATCCATCGCATGCGCCAGGCCGTCCAGACTCGATCCGAACTTCAGCTGGAAGTCACAAACTACAAGAAGAACGGGAAACCGTTTACCAATGCCCTCAGTATCATCCCCGTTATGCCGCAAGGCTCTGACTACCGTTACGCAGTTGGCTTCCAGGTTGAGGTATAGCTGCTTCCTCGGCGCGCCGATGTACACGTCACCTCAATTACACCTCACCCACATCATCCCACCGACCGACACTACGGATGTACACACCCACACAGCCGGACACATCAAAGATCCCGCGCACACACAAATCACACCGCATCACCATTTCATTACTTTCACAGCATCGCTTTTGCTTTTAGGCATTATGATACCCCCACATAGCGACTCTGACTTCCACGACTTCTCGACTAACGAATCACGAAAGCCCCGAGCACATTGGGACGGCAGCACTTTCAGGTGTTCTTTAGACGGGGAAGGGTCCTTCATTTGCTTTAAAAAACATGGGGCGTCATTTGAGTTTCGAGTTTGTTCTCTCGCTTTTGTTCCAGCAACTAGCATATCACATGTTTCTATGTGCGGCGGTGGAGTTCACGTCTTTCTCTTCCTTTACTTGGTTGACAAGCGTAATGCTTTGGCATTTCATGAATACCTGCATATTTGGTGCAGTTGCCTTTGGTCTATTAGGATACAGGAAGGCATATACATGGCATTTGGTTACCAGGTTTAAGGGCGCTTCTAGGAGTAGTTGGACAATACTTGACTTTGATTTTATCTACAATGTGTAGACTACATAATCTAAGATGGTCTTGGCCTAGGTTCTGTTCAGCATGCGGGCTCTGACTTTCCCTATACTAGGCACCTCGGGCAGCTCACAGTGAACCCGCCTACAAGAAGGCGGTGCTCAGAAGCGTCGCATGGCGTTACTCGATTCACTCACTATTCCGACTGTTCATGGTGTACATTAATTGTCTGGTTCCCTCCACGTTTTCTGCATTCACACAAGAAGGAGAGTAACTTTCTCAATTGTCAATCTACGGCTCTCTGGTACACTTGCAAAATCGCAGCCCTACCAGGAGTTTGGCACTGTGAAGCCAAGATCCTATGCCATCACTCTCTTGCGTCCATTGGCCTTCGAAGCAAACCCTTGAACGCGAGGACCGTTTAGAGATCGCCGCCTGTACGGAGATACTTGAGGAGGCCGTACTTTTCCCATCTACTCTTGGTGTTCAGAGACTTCTGGACATCTTCTCCGTGGGCGGCCGGGAATCCCTTGGGTTTAATTTGCAGAATCTCGATCTGGGGCTTCACTTCACTGGTAGTAGTGAGCACCTTGCCGCGAGTGTCAATGCTGTCGGCCTGCAGGGCTTTGATCTTCTTGCCCTTGATCTTGAGGCTGGTCTCGAAGCTCGTGCGCGGGACCTCGCCCAAGAACTTGCGGGAGCCAGCCGTATCGGTGACAGCATAGAAGCGCCACGCAGTAGTCTCAGTGTCTCCGTTCCATGAGACGTAAGCAGTGGTACCCTCGTCGTTCTCCAAGGCAACAACGGCCGGGACCTCATTGGGGGTGCCGGTCCAGTTGTACCTAAAGGCACGGTAGTTCTCAACACCTACACCGAGATCGCCCGAGTCCATGTACGCATGGAAGATCGGAGTACCATCACTCTTGAACTCTGTAACAGCGCCCTCGGAACCCCAACCGACCAGAACATTACCACCAGGGAGAACTTGGGTACTACCCTGTGACTTTGAGCGTAGGTCATCGGGTGGGAAGTATCCGCCCACAAGCTCAGCGGTCCAGGAGGTCGTGTTGAGTCGCAAGATCTTGCCACTGCTCGTCGGCGCGGTGTGCACCTCGGAACCCTCACCGTGCTCCGTACCGTGGGCACTGTTGTCATAAAGACTGATAATCTCGATATCATCTTCCTGGACCAGCCACCTGGCGTGGTGCTGGAAGCAGAACTTGGTACCATTGGCCATTTTGAAGTCAGAACGGTTACCGTTCAGCCGCCAAATGATGGAGCCGTCGGTGCCATTGATCTTGTGAACGGCGCAAGCATCGCGGGCAGAGATCAGGTAGTTACCGTCAGCGTCTTTGTCTACCGAGTTGATGTGGAAGTAGTCCCAGGCGTCGGAAGAGTTGTAGCCAGAGCCAGCTTGGCCAGGGTTGATGGGAAGGATGGCCTCTGTAGGATGTCAGCCCTGGGTTCATCTGAAGGAACACGTCGGAACTTACCATCCGGTTGCACGTGGTCGAGAGATGACCATTCGAAGAGCAGCTCACCAGTGGCAATGTCGAGCTCTGAAGACGAGTCAGCTTTCATCAAGCTTGATCCTGGTTAATGTGAGGAGTCTCACCTTGAATGATCGCGTTCACAATCCATTGCTGCTCCGGTTTGGCTCCCCATTCGGTGAGGTCTCGGGGTACAGGCTGGTAGATCTGAATGAGGCCAGTCTCCTCGTTGACGATGTGGAATTCATGCTTGTCGACCAGCTTGTGGTTCCCAGCGCGGAGCTCACGGATTGTCTCGTAATGTTGGTCCACAAATGTGATGTGGCCATGACCATGGCCGTACCCAGCGTTGTGGTCTCCCTCAAAACTGAAGAGGATGTCCTTACCCTTCCAGCGACCGGCCTGGAAGTTGGTTGACCAGATGCTATAGATAGCATAGCCGGACCACACGAGGTCGCCATTGTCGCGGAAGATGTATGGTCCAGCCTGACGAGGGCCATGCTGCTCAGTAGGCGTATCAGGGTATCCAGCAAAGGGTGCGAGGAAGAGGTAGCCCGGCTCAACATCCTCGGTCGCAGGAATAGTGATGTTCAGACGAGGAGGAGCAAGGTCCGGACGAGAGCGATACTGCCAGTCTGCAGCAACAGGCTGGAGCATGGCTGCCGTGAGGGCGAGCTTCTTCGCGATGACGGACTTCATGGTGGTCTTGGTCGTTGTCGCCGTGCACTAGATGCGTCAGAGGCCCAAGACTTCATTCTCTTCAAGAAAAGGTACATTCACCTGGCCTGGGTTCACGAGCCCTAGTGATTTCAATAAAAGCAAGGTAGTATAGTATATCCTCCAAACCGAAGAATTCTTTTGTTTGTAAATTTCTCGGTGATGATGCGAAAGACTACGTTCCCTCACCAGTCAAACATATGTAGGACAACACCGCTTCACAGCTTCCGGCCAATTGCCCAGTGAGCACTTCAGCATCGATCACGCAATAAAGTCCCGCTCTGATCGAAGTCCGTGATCGGAGGAGAAGAGCCGGTTGGAACAGGGATTGAGATCATCGATGACTTCGGGTTTCGCGGGCGGCCGCGCAGTCGGTTGCTTTGAGGGGGTATGGCGTGCTCAATGGGATGGCACACCCCGACCTCAATCAATGCACGTCTACGACTTGAGTTCCAAGGTTAATGCAATGACTAATGGAGCTGAAATATTATAAGGCGTTCCTATGGCAATCTTTTGTTGGTTGAGTGGTCGTTCACATTCCGCGTGAAGTGAAGGCGTATCCGCCCGCTGGGCTATTCAGCGCGGTCTCTTGTGAGATATTTGCACAGCATGGGAGATTCTCCTCTGCCTTACGCCAGTGCGACTCTCCCCTTACTACTTCACAGGCTCCTCCTGTAGGTTACGATAAACTCTCTTTCGTTCTGTTGTGACAAGAACTGGCAACAGCAACATCATCACCTTGGAAAGGGAATCGCCACGTCGTTGAGGGATCCCATCCGGTCAGCACTCCGTCATCCGACAACGGCGCCGATATTCCGAGGGAGTGTCAACCTCTGCTCCGAGGTCCCGAGGCTGACGAGGATTGAGAGCTGGAAAGCAATTTCATCGCGACCACAAATTGCTATTATGAGCAGTAAATACCCGAATGCCATTGGCTATATATGCCACCATCAGCTCCAAGTTCGATGCAGCTAACATTGCCCCATGGCATACCAAGTTGGACTTGATAATGGGTTCGAATGTTCAATCACTTCATATTTGCGCCAGCAGTAGCTTCGGTAGACGGCCTTGCTCCTTCTTAGCCGCTAGAGCATATTGATTCAGCTGCTTCTATTGGTGTCGCTATCGTATAGATTCTAGCAGCAAATGCGACTCCGTTCTATCCTCGGAAGTATTGAGCTCACCAACCATCTCTCGATTGCATAGATTCTTGATATTGAGAAGACATGCTTGGAAACCAAGGCTGTGGAACACAACGACTTATCGAGATCAGAAATGCAGGAAAGAGCAATTAAGGAACAAAAGGGACGTTCGCATTCAATATTGTGACGGGAATAAAATGACTGGAGACTATTGCATAAGTGGAAAGGAAGGTATCATTCAGCTTCATCTGGTCTACAATGCCACTCAGCTCTTCTCATACGCTTGAGGCTAGACATATATCGGCTGATATCTTTCTCCCTAGCTGACGGTGTTATCCTGCTGAGGGTTCGCTCTGCGTGCCCTGCTTCACTCTACCCGCGGATTGATTAAAAGCACTGAATCTTAAAAAGCTCGATAATTCAGAGGGCTACGAACGGCTCCAGTCAAGACTGTCAAACAAACAGAGTCTCGGCCGCAGAACCCGAGTCTTGGTATAAGGTGCATAATGCTGACCATGCTGACCAGCAGGATATGGCGAATGCCAGGGTTGCAATGATGCAAGAGCACCGACGTACCGATTACTACCCACACCTGCAGACCGACCTGCAGATCTGATATCGCACGTGTCCGAAGACGGAGGCCCTCTGCCTGGCGATTATTGGCTCTCGACGCAGTGGCTTTCTAGCTAAGGCTTGAGCACGACAGCTGGGCAGGAAGCACGTCAGGGTACCCTATCCAGGATACCAGACCCAGGATTGTAAGTTCGGGAGCAGTATCGTGTAGTGTGTCTCGTATAAGTTATATCAAGCAGCACAGGATATAGATCTTACTAGCATTATCAAGAGAATACTGTCCCTGGATTAATTCAATCATCTTGAAACTTAGCATTATTACTTACCTGAATTACTCGACTTGCAATGGCTACTGAAAACACCCATACGAAGCCTGACCCGGGCTTCCAGTCTGCGTCAACCTCAGCGACTGGTGAAGTCTCCATCGACGACTTCCCACCTTCGACAGGCGATCAGCTCGGGTCCGTCGAGCCACATATCTTTTCACACCCTGCTCGAGCCGAACATTGGAGGAAGATATATGAGAATGCAAAATACGAGGGCAGATCCCGCTTCGATCCATCGTGGCGGTGGTCGCCCCAGGATGAAGATACCGTTAAAAGGAAGGTTTTTACTTTTTCCCTTGTAGAAGAAAATGACATGGCCTCCTGAAACCCCGTCTCCTCCTGATATCAAAAACATCACTCTTGACGACATAGGAAAATTGCTGATTCGTGGTTGCTTTTCGTCGCACATAGCTTGACTGGCGCATCATGCTCTGGGTATGGATCATGTTTTCCTCCCTCGATCTCGTACGTCGAAACATCAACCGAGCTGTCTCCGACAACATGCTCGACGATCTTGGTGTGAACACCAACGACTACAACACGGGTCAGACCATCTACCTGGTCAGCTTCCTAGCGGCTGAGCTTCCTGGTGGTCTGATCAGCAAGAAAGTCGGACCTTTCCGATACACACCAGCTGTGATCACCATCTGGGGTATTCTTTGCATGGCTCAGTCCGCTATGAAAGCCCGTTGGAGCTTTTGGCTGCTCCGTGCTTTGATTGGCATTGCTCAAGGTGGTTTTATTCCCGAGATGGTGAGGCATTCCTGGACCTTCCTCTAGCTATCACGAATGGGTTTAACTGGTATTTGAACAGATTTTGTATTTGTCATACTTCTACAAGGCCAATGAGCTCGCCGTTCGTCTGAGCATCTTCTACACAGTGATCCCTATCACTCAGATATACGGCGCCCTTCTGGCAGCAGGCCTACTCGAAATGCGAGGCATCCAGGGCTGGGCAGGCTGGCAATGGCTGTATGTAACTAGACTCTGACGTGTGCATGCTGAGACGTTCCACTTACTTCTTTCCAGATTCCTCATCGAAGGTCTCATCAGTGTTATAGTCGGCATCATCGCATTCTTCGTCATGCCCCCTTCAATCACCGAACCTGCTCTAGCATTCAAGCGTAAAGATGGATCGAACAAATGGTGGACCGAAGACGAGGAGAGGATCCTCGTGAACCGACTTCTCCGAGATGACCCTTCCAAGGGAGATCTCAATAACCGAACTGCTGTCACGCTGAAAGGCATCTGGGGCACATTAGCCGACCGCGACTTGTGGCCCATATTCATCGTAAGCAGAAAGGACTTATGTTCTGTTGAACCTGTCTAACCTGGCGCTAGATTGGCCTATTCGCCTGGATTCCGTTCCAGCCTACGACGAATTACCTCTCGCTTATCTTGCGAGGCATGGGGTATTCGGTCTTCGAGTCGAATTTGCTTGCCATCCCCGGCTTTGCCATTTTTGCCATCAATGTGAGTTCCCGCCATTCCGTCTCTCTGTGAATGCCTTCTAAACACTCTTTAGGTCGTCATATTTGGATGGTTGTCCGAGAAGTTCAACGAGCGGCTCCTGTTTGCAGCGGGAAGCAACATCTGGATGCTGCCTTTCTTCATCGGTCTCGTGTGTATCAAGCCCGATGCAAGCCCATGGGTGCGATACGTGCTGTTGACTGGCATCAATGGCATACCATACGCCCACTCCATCCTTGTCGGCCTCATTAGTCGAAACGCAAGAGCCGTGGGAAAGAGAGCCGTCGGATCAGCCATCTACAACATGACGTATCAGATCGGAAGTATTGCCGCCGTGAACATATACCGTGAGGGCGACAAGCCATATTGTACGTCTCTTCTTATCATAGGGCCGTTGATGCGTTGACTGACCTGGCTAGACTATACTGCGAACAAGGGTCTCGCGGGTCTCTGCGCCTTCAACATCATTCTCTTTGTGTTGGCCAAGCTCTACTACATATGGCGCAACAGAGTCATGAAGCAGCAGTACTCCGATTTGTCCGAGTCGGAGAAGACTCGCTTCTACGACGCTCGCTTTGCCCATTAATAGTACGCTGTCAAGGAGCACATCACCAGCAACCTGGTCAGACGAAGACACGACATTATCTCGTCACTCTTCAAAAAACCCCCGTGGGCTTTACTGTTAGGCCTCTAGTACACGACAATCTTTATTTCGCTTCTCCGTAGGACATGCACAGTGGATGCGTTCGCAGCATGGCTATTAAACGAGACATCACTGTCTCTCTTTCTTATATCAGTTAGTCATTGCTTTATACAGTCCTCAATTCTCACGATGCAGACGCTCTTTTAGCACGCTACTCAACCACAGTATACGCAACACAGGTGTTTGTTCGGGAGAGTAAAAATGCTCACGACAAGCGTAGTATCTCATAAAGTTCTTGACAGTTTTATATGTATCTTTCAGCCTCTCTCATGATGAAGTTCTGGCTGCGTTGCACTCTTGATCGCCTGCTGCCGTATCCTCCTCACATGATGCCCTCTTAGTTCGACGCCAAAGCGTGCGATGCTTCAAAGCTCATCTTTCGCAGCATCTCCTTTCTCTGCACTAAGCCTCTCCTGTTCCTCACGACGCCCGCGCTTGACCATACTAGTCAGAATCTCGTACACGATCTGAGCAGCTGCCAGAGATGTGCTCTCGCCAGCATCATCGTATGGCGGGCTGACCTCCACAACATCGGCTCCAACAAGATTGAGATCCTCCAAGCCGCGAAGAATGCGGATCACCTCTCTGGTCGTCCAGCCACCGGGCTCGGGGGTGCCGGTCGCAGGCGCCATACCCGGGTCGATAACGTCGATGTCTAGAGACAGGTAGACCGGGCGCTCAGTACCGAGGTGGCCCTTGATAGCTTCAATGACCTTTGCGACTCCGATGTCATCGATCTCATCCGCGGAGATACGGTACCACCCTTGCTCCGTATCCTCCTCGAGATCAGTCCAATCCGTACCAGAGAGACGGGTTCGAAGACCGGCATGAACATTGGTGCCATTCTTGCCAATGAGACCTTCGGTACCGGCGAGCCAGAAGACACTGCCGTGGTTGAAGAAGCTCTGAGCATCGGTCTCCTCCGGATCGACCCAGGCTGAGGGGTACTTTGCAGGGTGCCAGGTATCAAGGTGAGCATCAAAATGCAGCACAGAGATAGGCTGTCCATAGCGCTCCTTGAGAGCACGCAAAGCCGGCAGGGCGACGCTATGATCACCGCCTAGGGTGATGAGCTTGGACATGCCCTGGTAGCCAGCAGCCTTGGAGGTCGGCGCACGGCGACCAAGCTCAACGTATGCCTCGCTCATCTGACGAAGGGCGAGTTTGTTGTCGAAAGGAGCGATGGGAATATCGCCGCAGTCGACAATGTCTGCCCATGACTTGTAGGGATTGATCCCGGCGCGCGGGTTGAAGCTGCGGAAAGACGTCTGGCGAGCTGCACTGGAGCGGATGGCCCGAGGCCCAAAACGAGCGCCGGTGCGATAGCTCACGGCAGTGTCGAAAGGAGCGCCAATGATGCCAATATCAAAGGACTTGTCGGGCTCAACCAGGCACTTGAAGTGCGGAAGATGGGCAAAGGTTGAGATGCCAGAGAAGGGCCACTGTAGCAGTTAGTACCTAGGCTGTACGTTCGATGAATGGTTCGTATGCCAAGAAAGCCGTGAACATACATCAGTTCCCCATTTCTCATTCAGCACGCGAATATCATCAGCAGAAGCACTGGCGTGGTCGTGAGAATGGCCAAGTACAGTGTCCAGCATGCAGAGGCAGCCAGCTGCCGCCACAGCGAGGTTGTTGAGATACATGACAGCAATACGCGCAATGCGTCCTGGAATATGATGTTGAGCCAAGAAGAGTTGTGGGAGGATCCAAGCATTAAAATGCTTTTATCTGCCGAAATCGCGAGCGGAGAAGCCCATAGCAACGGCACTTTTTGCCTGTGACAGACGTGCCCCAGGCCTTCTGCAGGACCGACAACGGCCAGGCTCAGCATTGGCCCATAACTGTGGAAATCCCCAGTTGAAGCACCACTGAGGGGAGGGGGAGGGGGGCCTAGTCGTCGCGTACAGCTTCCTCTATCGACCAAGCCCAGTTTTAGTTGCTGTCGCTTAGAGAGTTAGTGACTGAAAGATTTCCTGTTCAGGAGAAAAAGACGGCACACGGGCTTTTACGGTTTACGCTGTTACACATGCATTTGGACCATGAGGAGGTTATCGGGGCCTGCGGGTGAGGTGACATTGGTCAAGTTGTTGAGCTTGGGTAGTGATCGTGGCCTGCGAGAACACAGTACCGGGGCCAGTTTGGACTCCGAAGTGACTAAATCGCTCGGAAATAAATTCCTATCGCCCGGCTTGTTCCTGGGTCAGTCCCCGTGCAAAGATAGACGTTGAATTGAAGGCACATTAGCCATGCTGTATTGGAGAGCCAAGTGTTGACATCAAGCCGGGCATCATGTGCACCATGAGCACCATCCTTCTTCATCTTCACCTAGAGAAACCCCATCTTGATGGTCACCCCATTTATAAGGCAGCTCAATTGTATGTCGAATCGGACTCCCCAGACGGCGGCGCGATCTCTGTCCCAACGGGCAACGGTTCCCCAAGATCCGGCACGTCATCCTTCCAATGCACAGGCTGAATAAAAGTCTCTCTCGTCGTACCACAGCCATCATTCTCGTTCTGATTAGCATGAAAGACCTGCCAGTCCTCCGTCCCATCCGGGCTCTTGAAGAAAGCATTGTGCGCCGGGCCGTACAGGCCATTCCCGGTACTGAAGATCGGCTCGCTGAGCTTGGTCCAGGAACCCCGATCCATTGGATTGGCCCCATCTTGAAGCCTCAGTGCGCCGAGCGTGTAGGCTGGCGTGTTGCAAGAGTTGGCTGAGTAGATCATGTACACAGTTCCGGCCGGAGATTCGAGCCCGTAGGGACCCTCGAGGACGGCAGAGTCGGAGGTCTCCCAGTCATATTCGGGCTCAGCTAGCATGCTTGCGTTGGAGGCTACGGTGGGTGAAATGAACTCGGAGATCCAGAGGGATGCGCCATTGGGGCTTTGAGGACCGTCGACACCCGAGTACTACGGATGAAAGTGAGCTCCTATATCAGCTTAGAATGACATCGATATGACTCACAATAAAGTATCTTGTGCCAGCAATATCGTAGATGCTCGCATCTAGCATGCCATCTGTGAAGTTCGGCGGAGTGATCGGACCCAGCATCTCATACTCGTCCGACAGAGGATCATCAACACCACCCGCTAGAGTGTAGACTCGAAGCGTTGGGAGCACGACACCCCAGTCGCTATCGCATACACTAGCCGAGAACAAGACATACCACCTGCCCTCGTGGAAGTGAATCTCCGGAGCCCAGAAGTTACAGGCGCGAGTGGGATCCGACCTATCGGACCAGATCACTGTAGCCTCAGCCGTCTTCAGGCCTTCGATGGTGGATGCTGAAGTGATCTGGATGTCTGTCCAGGTCGTGGACGTGAGGTAGTATTTGCCGTTATGGTAGGCGATATGAGGATCGCTTCCGACTTTGATCGGATTGGTGAAAGCGGCTGTCGACCATGCCCAGCAGCTGGCAATCGTCGTGATAGTACTAAGAGGGTGCATTGTTGTTGCGTTCTTTGGAAGTTCACTCTTCGTTCTGTTCCTAGAGCGCGTCCGGCACTCCAGCATGCGACGGTTGTCTTCTCTTAAGTATTGCTTCTTCTACTTACAGTCTGTGGGGAGAAGACTTTCCGATGTAACGTCCCCGCGCTCATAATACGCCTTTTTCTCGGTTTTTGATCAAAACCCGCCGGTCCTGGTCGATCAGCTTCGCGGGATTGGTTCGCATCGAGTGTTTAGCTTAGTCTTAAACACTATGCATAATGTCGTATTGACCACCGTTAACCCCGCGAATCGTGAATCGAGCTGTTCACTGCCAGCTACTGATTGACTCCAAGTGGTAATCTAGTTGGAGTCTGTTCCTCAATTAGACACGCAGGCGCGATGTTTCCGTCGCCAACCTGTGCTGGGATTCTTGGTTCTCTCGCGCTTCATGAGGGTGTCTTACGGTGGCTAATGAACACACCCCACACGGCTTCGGAATGCTTGGCCTAACCAGACATCACACGACGGCGGATTAAAGCAATGGGCAAAAGACGTTGAAGCGGACAAACCAGAACAGACTACCAAGTTCCAATCCGCTGTGCTTCTTCACAGCGCTGATGTACCATTCGCACAAGCTCATTGGTCACCATTCAACAGGCGGCTGCGCATCGAGACAAAGGTCTGTCAACACTCGAACAATTACAACAGTGCATTCAGGAAGCCCAAAGGCGGCGATATGATGAACAGCTTGATTTACACTCCGATCTTCTACATGAGCAGAGCGCTATGGCGTGAAGATCATGGGACACTCGGCGCACCGAAATGATATCCGCATCCCGTAAAGCACAAGCCCTTTTGCACTAGACCTTTTCATCCTCAGCTTCAACATGGCTGGACAGAGTCCCATCCTTCCTAATTGCTCTGGCTCCCTCCGGATCATCAAGCGCATGCGGCACGAGCTGGTCTCCAAATAGCACATCCATTTGTTCGAGTGTGCGGCCCTTAGTCTCCGGGTAGAAGAACCAGTAGCAGACGAGTGCAATGACGTTGAAGACGAAGAAGACATAGAAGTAACGGAAGCCAATTGCACTCAGGGCTGCTGGAGAGAACTGTGCAAAGACCAGGTTCACAACCCAGTTGGTGAATGTCGTGATGGCATTACCAAGAGCGCGAACTTCGACAGGGAAGACCTCGGCCGGATAGACCCATGAAATGATGCCGAGCGGTGTATAGAACAGACTGAAGACGAAGTTCATCGCAACCATGGATCGCAGTTGGGGAGCGTTGTTCAAGTCGAGATACTGGGCTTGTACGGAAGTGACCAAGACCGAAGCAGCAAGGCCAGCTGCAGAAACGATCAGCGGCTTGACACGGCCAACCTTGTCAAGCGCCCAGAGACCGATCGTGCAGTAGACAATAGAGAGGGCACCGCTGATGCCGACAATCATGAGGGATGTTTGGTTGTCGATTCCGAGAGTCGTGTAGATACGTGGTCCATAGCTACGAGAGATGTTAGAGCTAGTCGGCCCATCATGACCGGAAGAGACTTACTAGTTGATAACATTGATACCAGAGAGCGGACCAAAGGCTTGGACACCGCATCCGAGCAAAAGTCGCTTCCTCCAAGATGGCTTGGTCAGGATAGACATGGTCGTGACCTTGCCGAGCTCGCGGTCAGCTGCAATAACGTCCCTAATTTCCGCGAACTCAAGCTCGATCAGCTCCTCATCCTGACCACTTCGTAGCTTAGCGAGGACAGCTCTGGCCTCCTCATGGCGATCCTGATCCATGAGCCATCGAGGAGACTCCTGCAGGAACCAGATACCGGAAACCAAAATGAGAGCGGGCAAACATTGGAATGCAAGAGGGAACCGCCCTACGAAAGAGAACCACCATCAGCAAAACTTCGATTTTCATCTCGCACAGTTTTGACTTACAGGAGAACTGTCCAGAGTTGAAGGAGCAGCCATAGCCGAGCCACTGCGCAACAAGGAATCCCCAGCTAAGGAACCATTGCAGGAGTCCAGAGAGGGCTCCGCGGTATTTCGGTGTCGAGAGCTCTGAAGCGTACATGGGGATAGTACTGGTCAACTGGCCGACTGCGACGCCACCGATGAAGCGGCCTGCAATGAGCATGCCGACGTTGACCGCACCAGCCTGCAGTGAGGAACCGAGCAAAGAAACCAAAGAGCCAGTAAGGATTGTCTTCTTTCGACCAAGTTTGTTCGCAAAGGCCTAGGAAAGACTCAAACATCAGTAATCTCATTCGAAAGGATTTAGAGGCCCAGAGCAGCAAGTTGGCTTACCATGTTGATCATTGTTCCAAGAACGGCACCACCCTGGAAGGAGCTGACTATGCCACCGACAATGTCATCGTTGGGATTGTTGAAGTATGCTTCAAAGTTGGGAAGGACGATCGAAGAGCTGATAATGCCGGAGTCATAGCCGAAGAGGAAGCCTCCAACGGCCAGGAAGATGGCAGAGAAGATGGTCAAGAGATTGCCTTTCTCCATTGTTGCTGTGACTGCCCGTTAAACAGAGGGTAGTTGATGATGTAGGGGAACTAATTGTCTTGGGGAGGCGAGATCGAGGAGGAGACGGGAGGCTGGTCCCTTATATGCTCGGAGGGGGAGCCTCGACCGCGGCAGAGCGTGCACACGACGTCGCAACAATCCTTCCCGAAGCTGTGTTTACTGACCAAAGACAGATGAAGAGGGAAAACCGAGGATCAGGTTCATCTCGCCCCCCGTTTTCTCCATGAGAAACCCCCGGCAACCTGGGGTTTTGCTAGTTTGCAGACCATCTCCAGCGGGGCCCCGTGAAGGGCAGGGCCAGCATCACGCTAGGTGGGCCAATATGCTGGCGCATGTGGTTCATGCAGACACACCCCCCGGCTGTGGGTTGGCATAGCGCCGGCCTCTGCTGCTCTTGATTCGACGGACAACTTTCTGTACATGACAAGGACTCCATGGGAATCAATCCTCGCTTGGGTCCAGGCTGGGCTTCATTCCGGGGCTGTCCACCTCTCGGCGTCAACTCGCCCGAGGACTTGACTTGTCTGTGGTAATGGCGCGAGTCCTACCTTGGTCCTGTCGCGTTGTCGGAACCTAGACTTTCACAAAGTCACAGGACGGGAGAATTGTGTCGACAAGCAAGCACTGTCTGCCCATCCCGTCACCATGGACGTTTTCTCGTGCGGAATCCACGGCTTCGGGGAAGTCATTGGTATCGACGTCGACGAGATCCGAGTCTTCTGGAAACTGAAGTTGGAGGACGAGCTCGCGCAACAGAAGGCGTACCGTGTCCGTGTCTCTGAACACAAGGACGTTGTGTCGCAAGAGAGCAATGACTATGCGTTCGACACTGGGCGCATCGAGAGCTCTGCGCAACGCAACATTCTTTGCAAACCCCAGGGAGGCTTCAAGTCCACTACGTTTTACCACTGGGTCGTCACGATATGGGATCAGGATGCGAACGAGGCCACGAGCGCTGTTCAGGAGTTCTTTGTGTCTTATCCGCGCTGCTCAAGATTACTGCCTCCGTACAGTATGAACCAGACTTATGTGAGTGGGCGGCCTATCATGCGCTCCTCTCTCCCGAATGACGGGACTAATTGCGACTACGCAGATGCCACACACCAGTCTGATCTTTCGCACATGGTTCGAAGACGAGGCGAATCGGTGGAAAGCGGTCTGGATTGGAGATGGAGGAGACAAGCCGATCTATCTTCGCAAGGACATCACCTTGCAAAGGCGCCCGACTCGAGTTGTTGTTCTCGCATCTGGCCTTGGTCACTTCAATCTCTCGGTCAACGGCAAAGCGGCATCACCACACGTTCTCGATCCCGGCTGGACGAACTACCATAAGACGGTCCAGTTCGTCGGCTACGATGTTACCGATCAGGTGACAGCTGGCGCTAATGCCTTTGGGGCTCATGTTGGCAATGGGTTCTACGCAGGCGATCAGGATGATCGTTTCTTCTGGCCCATGTACGAGGACAACACATATGTTCGATACGGCAATGAGCTTTGCTTCTTTGCGGAAGTACATGCGTACTATGAAGACGGCACGCATGAGTGGTTCATTACCGACCCGTCTTGGAAATCCAGGAAGAGCGCAACGACTCTAGCCAATATTTACGCCTCTGAGAATCATGACCGGCGACTTGTTCCCCACGGCTGGGATTTGCCGGGATTTGATGACTCTACCTGGACTCCAGCCAAGCCAGTAACAGGACCCCGTGGAAAGCTTCATTACCAGAGTCAACCTCCTGTGATCCTCCACAACACATTCACTCCTGTTCGTCAGGATGTGATCAAGCCTGGAATTATTGTATATGACTTGGGCCAGAACTCCTCCATCATGGTCAAGGTTGTTGCTTCCGGTACCGCTGGCGCCGAATACCGCGTCAAGTACTCCGAGACCATTGGAGAAGATGGCATGGTGCTCATGCCTGATCCCTTGTTCAAAGAGTTCGAGACAGGTGTCTACTCAAAGATCACTCTGGCGGGAGCGGGAGAGCAAGAAGAGTGGAGTCCCGACTTCAGCTTCACAAGTGCCCGATATATTCAGATTGAGGGTGCTTCCTTGGATGATTCAGGTGGTTTGCCCATCATCCACTCGGTCTCAGCTCGCCATGTTTCCTCTGCCGCGCCATTGCTTGGCTCTGTCAAGACAGACAAAGAGGATGTCAACGCCCTCATCTCGGCCTGTTACTGGTCTTTCAGCTCGAACATCTTCAGCTACCACACGGACTGTCCCCAAATTGAGAAGTTTGGCTGGCTCGAAGTGACATCCCTGCTGTTCCCCGCTACTCAGTATGTTCGCGACATGGAGGCAGTCTACTCCAAGATTCTAGATGACATTATCGACACTCAAGAATCAAGTGGGCTGGTTCCCAACATGGCGCCTTTGAACCGCTACATGTAAGTCGCTAAACTGAAAGTTATAATCATTGGAGCTGACAGGCTTTGAAAGGTGCGGGCCAATGCACGATACCATCACCTGGGGTGCTGCGATCTGCTTCCTGCCTGAGATGATCAAACACTACTACGGCAGCACTACTACCTTCAAAAAGGTGTACCAGCCTTGTGCTCGGTACATGGAGTATATCGAGAGTAAAGAACGGCATGGCGGACTCATCGAGCATGGCCTTGGAGACTGGGGCCGAGATATTGCCTACGGGAACCACCAAGCCAACATCGAAACAGCAGTCTACTACAAGTGCCTGCGGAACATGGCGATGATGGCTCGTGAACTGGGCTACACCTCTGATGAAGTGAAGTATACGAAGTCGGCCGAGAGAATCTACGCCGTTTATAACCAACACCTCCTGGTCACTGACAAAGTGGACCATCCTTACGCCTTCTATACTTCCCTCGATGAGCCAGGCAAGCGAGATCGCACAATGGTCGCCCAGTCCATGGCTCTCGAGTTTGGTCTAGTTCCACAAGAACACCGTGCCGATATCATCAAAGCATTCATCGAAGCAGCCGAAGAGTCAAAACACGTTATGCTAGCAGGAGAGATTGGTCTCAAGTACCTCTGGGATACTCTAGCGGATGACGACGTTGACCGACCAGATATTGTCCTGGACATGATCAGACAAGAAGAGCACCCCTCGTACATGCGCTTCCTCCGACGAGGGGAGACAACACTTCTGGAGTTCTGGCAAGATAATTGTCGCTCGAAGTGTCACGATATGCTTGGGTCCGTCTACGAGTGGTTCTACAGCTATGCTCTGGGCGTGCGGCCTCTAACAGATGCGTATCGCACATGGAGACTCAAGCCATGCTTCAAAGGCGAGTTTGACTTTGTGGAAGGTAAGGTTGATTCGCCCTATGGCCTGATCACCGTTCAGTTTGACCGGAGAGATCGCAAGGATGGCAGTGCTATTGTGGACGTCACCGTTCCCGCTGGTACTTCTTGTGAGCTCCTCTTGCCAGGAGACAGCAGCGTGGCCAAGATCCAGCGGCAGCCCGTAACGGAGGTTCGACTGATAGAAGGGAAAGCGACGCTGTTGCGACAGGGAACATATAGAATAGAGATCACACCATAGAGGGTCATATGCTGTAGGCTACAAACCGAGCAATCATTGAATCATAACCAACGAGTTAAACACATGATGAGTTGAATGTTTTTCGGCACGTCCACAATTCCCAGCTTATTCAGATGCGCCTGACACTGTCCTTCGACTTCAGCTGAAAGAATACCGCGTCCGGAGCCGAGACCAGTATCCGAAATCGAGTCATACCGCTACTTGATCTCCTTCCAGAATGACTTTCCAACCAAAATCATGAGCTCTGCGTCTTTAGCGCCTTCATGATTCAACATCTTCTCGGGCCATCTAAGTCCGCAGAAACGAGCGCACAGCTCTTCAAGACGAAGGGTTCCCCAGCCAAAGCCCCACCGTCAGGTCATCAACGTTCGAGATTTTCTCATGCGAGGCTCAAAGTTCCGCGTCAGCTGCCCCAGATTTGCCCCAGATTGTAGTTCCATGCAAGGGTCATCGCATGAAGCAACGTTGGGAGTGTGGGCGGCACGTGGTATCGGTAATAGTTGAGCAGATAATCTTGATCGTGGGAATGAATGCGGCGTTGTTCTAGCGCCGGTTGATTCAGATGTTGATTGGTCTTGTATTTCGGCTTCTGTGGCTCGCTTCCTGCATCTCGGCTCTTCCGTGTTGTGGGACGGCTTTGATTTATGATTATTGGTCGCCGTCTTCGGTCGACTCTATACTTGATTCGCTGGTCGATTGCCAGGCTGGTGCTCGACGAGGGGCCCTTGCTAAAGGTGGGGTTGGGGTGTGTCTCTAAAGTCCTGATGCGCCCCAGGTTTTGCGCCTCATCTGTCATCAGACTTCGTCTTTCCTGCAAACTTGAGTGATGGCTCTCGGTCATTCTGGTCTTGCGAAGTCCAAGCTGATTTGGTTTGGGACGTCTATGCAGACTATTGGGAGAAGGCTGGACTTGTAACTCAGCAAGTTGCACCAGGTCTATTCATTTCCCCACGGGCCCACGGGGAAGAAGCCCGGATCGGCACTTTGCAAGTCCATGAACATGGTATGCGTAATCCGCGTGCGCTCCAGCGGCTCTATGCCAGGGACATAATCTGGCATAGGCTCAACCTGTGTGTGCTCGCCTTCATCCTCCTTGTCCTCCAATGCTAGGGAGTGGGCAATCAGGAACTTGACCATCCACTTGTCGAATCGATATGTATTCCTGCCCATGGACCAGATACAGTTCTTCTGGAATACCACGAGACGGTGAATCTGCTTTGCTATCAGCGACATACTCTGTGCCAGGGATGGTGATACTGTACGTACCATGAGCTCAACGCTGGGCCAAAATCCGCGCAGTTGCACCAAGGATTCCAGGTTCGACTCAAGCCGTTGTTTTGCATCCTCCAGCTCGTTCGCTTCGCCAAAGAGATATGTGTGAAGCAGCACCGAAGACGACACTATTGTCAAATGACCCACAATATTGTACATGCCCGGTGCTTCGGAATTGGATCGTGATACCCTAAGTATATCGCAAACAATCCTTGCGTGCGCTTTGCATCGGTCACTGTATGCTTTGCCATTCCTTGTGGCAGGTCGGCGACGGTCCAGGTACTGGTAGAACAGCAACGTCCAGTAGTGGTGATATCCAAGATGAAAGGCGACGAAGACGCTGCCTATTCCTTGCTTCTTGAAAGTTTCCAAGTTCTCTAGAGAGAAGTGGTATTCTGGCTCCAGATTGTTGTCGAAAGCTATGAGCTGTTGGTCAAGGTTGCGGACCTCCTCGTCTATGAGTGCCTCGTCCCATTCCCTTGTTTCTGCGAGCTGTTTATAGAAATTCATGATCTTCGTGTATATCTCGACGAGGTTGACCATGTAAGCCCAAAATCCCGGTCTCCACTGGTCTTCGGTAGGATCGTCATCGCCAGGTCGCATCGTATCAAAGTCTGCTTCGTTCATTGGTAGCCGCGGTCCATTAGATCGCCATTGGAACTGACGGGAAAGGTCTGAACCGCCGCTGGCCCATGTGTCGATAATGAAGCAGGACCAGAAAATTCTACGTTTTGTTTCCCTTGTAACACCGTCATCCGCCTCGTTCACAACTCCAAGCTTCAGGATCTGGCACATGCGGATTGCCAAAACTGTGCAATAATGTGAGTAAGTAAGTGCCATGACTCTATTCGGGGATGATGCAAGTCATGTTACCAAAGTATAGAGACTCAGCATCGGCATTGCAATCACCAAAGCAGATGTTGCCGATCAGGATGCAGGCTTGGATGTTCTCGAGACAGATCTCCTCCAGACAATCCTTCAGAGCAGCTTTGGCTTTGGCTGTGTACAAAGATCCGCGGGCTCTTATTGCCGGATCATGAGCAAACCTGATTGTGTGTTAGACTCTGTGTTGCTTCTGGGATGGGTCAATGGCGCTCCTTGTCGTACCTTGCCGCATTGCCCAGTATGCCGAATAAAACGGGCTCTCGCACCAGCCCAGCAACGACATTGCTGCGAAGTGACGGTTTATGGAACAGACTATGCGGCTGATCATGAATAAAACGGAAGTATAGGTCGACGAGATAGATGGTCTCGTCATCTACAGCAGATGCCTTGGGCAGAGGCAATCGCGCAGGTGGTGACGTGACGGGTTTGGCAGCGTCCGAGCATGGCAGATTTCGAGCAAGGCACGGCGAACAAGCCGAATTCTCTTTCCGGTCACACTTTCGCTTGGCCGTGCGGCATTGTAGACAGGCCTTGATGGGGCGCATCGGTCGGAGCCTGGGGGATGAAGTTGGTGAGTTCCCTCTAACGAGTGTCCATCCCTGCGCTGCAAGTCAACCACCCAAATGCTGCTTAGCGCTCGCTACAGAGATGATGGGTCACGCTGCTAGCCATCTCGACCGGAAAAGAAGAATCGATCCTAACATACACAAGGCCAAAACTGGTAATAACACGTACCAAGGACTATCGACAGAGAACATTCATTCTTTTGGAGTCTCCATGTCAAGAAACAATGACGATACCTGGGATCTCGATGGCTTCCAGGAGTTCCCAGGCAGACCGTCCGCTAACCTGTAGACAGCATCGTGGGCTACCAATGAGGATACTTTTCCCCCGGCCCGCAAAGATCAGTTGAGCCAATTGACTCTCATGCCTCCCGGGCTCCTTGTCTTTACAAAGACATTGGATGACTCCTGTCAACAAAGCTGGTGCACTTCCTCGACTCCAGGGTTTAACATGCGGGGGGAACCTGGTTTCCCCACGGGGGTCTATGGAGGACCACACCACCTCATGCACACACCCTTCCGTTCCTCCTCCGGGAACCACCTCGGAGACCTTGCAAAGCCCTGATGATGTGCATGCCTAGATCATCTCAAGGACATCTACGAAGTGTCTTCGGGGAAAGATCATGCCGAGATGAAGTTCCCTTTGGACTACCCCAGCTTTACCCAGCCACTGCTTGTTCCCTCGAACTTGGACGTTCGCGAGGGTCTTACCTGAAAAGCAGGATGAGTGCCTTGGCTTGCATGATCGATCCCACGGAGCTTCCATAGGCAGACTGTATATAAAGAAGCCCCAAGTCTGCCAACAAGTGTGAAGAGCTGGACACTCCAGCATTGGCCTTCAACCAACTCTGAAAGCGACCACACCATGAAGTCTCCAGCCGTACCAACTCTGTTGGCCTTTGCGCTGACTGCTGCGACTTCGGCCCAGGACACGACTCGTGGCCATATTGGAAATGGTATGACTCTCGCACAGTCCCACTCTGATGCAATCCTTTGTATTTGCTCCTCTGACTGATTGCCTTGTAGTGAAGTTAGATGACTGGCAGACAGCCTACGATAAGGCAGCGGCCTTCGTAGACAGCCTTAGTCTTGCCGACAAAGCCCGCGTAGTCACTGGCCGCAATGCAACTGCGAACGGCGAGTTCTTCCCGGGTCTCAACATCATGGACGGCCAGCAAGGCATCCTCAACAGCTTCTTCGTCACAGGCTGGAGCGAGCCAGGTGCCTTGACCATGAGTTGGGATAAGGAGGCACTATATAAACAATCTTACGCCATCGCCCGCGAATTCTACATTCGAGGCTATCACGTCGTCGACGGACCTACTGTTTCTCCTGGTGGACGTACAGCTTGGAATGGAAGAGCGTCTGAAGGGTTCGCCGCTGACTCGTATCTGACTGGCGTTGCCTTTGGAGAGTCTGTGCGCGCGGAAGTCGATGCCGGCACCATCTCTGCCGGAAAGCACTTCTTGCTCTACGAGCAGGAGAACAACAGGACCAACGTGGCCGCCAATGAGTATAACTTTACATCATACAATTCCCTTGCAGACGACAAAACGATTCATGAGACATACCTCGCCCCATGGTACGATGGCGTAAAGAATGGTCTTGGTGGTGCCATGTGCGCAATGAATCTTGTCAATGGCTCATACAGCTGTGAGAACGAACCGTTGCTCATGGGGCTTCTGAAAGAGGAAGTTGGCTTTCCTGGCCTCGTCGTTCCCGATATCAACGGCCAGAAGACCGTCGATGGGTCGGCAAACGGTGGCCTCGATTGGGCTTCAGATCAGCTGTGGACTCCTGAAATCATTGAAGACTTGGTCTCCTCTGGGAATGTCAGCGAGGCCCGAATCAATGACATGGCCATTCGGAACATCGTGGGATGGTATCACAGCAACCTGAACAACGGGTTCTTTCCAACAAAGGCTGAGGACGACGAATATCGCCCGATTCCAAAGACTCACCGCGAGTTGAATCGCGAAAACGGCGGCAAGTCCATCGTCCTCCTCAAGAACAAGGACTCCGCCCTGCCACTGAAATCACCGCGTGTCGTATCTGTCTTCGGCGCAAGTGCTGGGGCTACTACTGCTGGCCCGAACCAGGCCTTTGCAATTGCAAACCTTGGTCCAGGGTCCTATCGAATCCCTGAAGTTCTGGATGGACATGTTGCGACTTTGAGCGGCGCCGGCAAGGCGTCGATGCAATACCTTGTCACACCCCTTCAGGCTCTCCAGGATCGCGCGAGAGAAGATCAGACCCAGTTCCGGTGGATTGCTAACGATACCTTCACGCCTGTAAGCCAAGGCTTCATTGCTGGAGGCGCGAGTACCGGTGTAAGGCCGTCGATTCCAGCATACGCAAGCTTCTCGGATGCGTGTATTGTGTTCCTTAATGCCTATGGCGGAGAAGGGCAAGACAGACTAACTCTGAGCAACGAGGCGCAGGATAATCTGGTGCTAGAAGTCGCGCAGAACTGCCAGAACACGATAGTGGTCGTCAACACCGTCGGCATCCGTCTAGTGGACAAGTGGATTGAGCATGATAATGTCACCGCTGTCCTATATTCAGGACCCCTTGGCCAGGAGTCAGGCAATGCAATTGCCGATGTTCTATACGGAAGTGTCAATCCATCTGCCAAACTGGTATACACAATCGCTCGCAAGGTGTCTGACTACGACATCCGGCCATGTCCCACTGTTCAGTGCGAGTTCTCCGAAGGCAACT
The DNA here is from genome assembly GCA_030734395.1 of Sarocladium kiliense. NCBI lineage: Eukaryota > Fungi > Ascomycota > Sordariomycetes > Hypocreales > Sarocladiaceae > Sarocladium > Sarocladium kiliense. Next base: position 1,537,098 of record JAUZTG010000044.1, read on the forward strand.
ACATTGACTACAAGGCATTTGATCGCAATGAGATTGAGCCTCGATTCGAGTTTGGCTTCGGTTTGAGTTATAGCACTTTCGAATATAGCAAACTCAGCATCAATAACCTCACCGCTGAGGCTGGTGTCGCACGTGGTCCTCCATCCGTGGGAGGCAGGGCTGATCTCTGGGACGAAGTCGCTTCAGTCAGCATACGCATCAGCAACACCGGCGACGTCAAGGGAACTGAGATCGCGCAGCTATACCTTACTTTCCCCGAAGCTGCTGATCAGCCAGTGCGTCAGCTTCGCGGGTTTGACAAAGTCACACTTGAGCCAGGCGAGACAAAGACAGCCATCTTTACGCTGCACAGGAGGGATATGAGCTTCTGGGATGTGGGCGCGCAGAATTGGCGACTTGCTTCGGGCACGTATGGCGTTTCTGTTGGGCGCAGCTCACGCAAGTTTGAGGCTGAAGGGGAGATCAAGGTAGGCTCCAGAAAGTGTTAAGGCGGTTTGGAGGAATATGCAAATAGCTCGCCACAGTTGTTCCTTCAAATGCAGATATCCGTTTGCGCTGGCTGTAACTCACAATAAGCTGGTGGTACACATCACTCCCTCGTCTCAATTTCTCAACCTCCCAGACCTCCTTCGGCCGCTTTCTTCAGCCTCGTCTTTCTGCTCTGCTTTGACCTGGTTCGGCCTCGCTTCGACCTTGACAACTTTTGTTGCCTTTTTCATGGGCTCACTAGCGTCCTCTCCTGCCTCGACCTTTACTTTTCGCCTTTTTGGAGCAGCTTGGGGCTCTTCTTCGTCAACCTTCTTTCTTCCCTTCTTCTTTGCTGGCACACTGTCCAGTCCATCCTCTGCCATCTCCACCTTCACACCTGCTGGGACAGCTCCAGTCTTCTTCTGGACACCAGGCGCATAACAGCTTGTCCTTCCACCAACAGTGATGAATGCTAACTTCTCTCCATTGGGTAACTTCGTCGCCGCTCCCTTGTCCCCTTTGCCCCATCGGTGATTAAACAGCCAATGATCTGGGAACTCGTCCGAGTCACCGAGTTTATCTACCGCAGTCTGGCATACGTAGCGCACATTCTCCCACAAAGTCCGAATCTCTTCATCGCTGAAGCTGTCGCTGTACTGCTCCGGGTGTAATTTGGCTTGGTACAGTGTCTCATCGGCGACCCAGTTGCCGATGCCGCTCAGCATGGTCTGGTCGAGAAGAAGGGCTTTGACGGGGACGTGCCGTGCTCGCATGCGTTCACGAAGATAGGTTTCAGTGAAGACTTCGGCATCAACGACAGGATCCGGACCATTCTCCTTCAGTGGGGAATGAGCGCGAATCTCGTCGCCAGGACAGTCGACGAGGCGAACACGACCAAAACGTCGTGCATCAGTAAAGGCCACTTCTGTAGCTGTATTGTCGTCGGTAGTGAAGTGAAACTTCCAGAAACGAGGGGGCCATTGATCGAGCTCAGACTCCTTCATCTTCTTGTAGTAGTTTGTGTAGGCGGTGCGATCGCCCTTGATATGCATCCACCCGGTCATGCCAAAATGCATGACTAGATGTGGGGGCTTGTCAAGTGTTATCCTTCAAGGTGTTAGCTCTCAGTCCATCAAGTAGATTTCGTGATAGACTCACCAGAAGTACTTCCCCTGACTTCCTGCTGAGACGATCTTGACAGCAATTAGTCACGACGTCAAATCACTCCGTTGGCTAAGACTGACCTTCCTCCCCTTCAATGCCTTTTCAACCTCAGACCCACTCGTGCCGACCTTCCCAAAGACATTGGCATCGTCGATGGCTGTAGCTGTCTTGATACGCTTCCCAACCACCCTCAGGTTCAGGAAGTGTACTATGCGTGCGACTGAGTTATAGTCAGTACACCAGATACATTGAGAGATCAGGTTATGTTTCCCCACCTTCCGCAATTTCAGGCATCTTGAAGCTGTGCTTTGGGCAATTGATGCGGTTCGCCGGATTCACGGTCTCAGCACAGTTGCACCGCGTAGCGTCACCTCTCCAAGCTACCACGCCCGTCACGAGAGCACGTGATGTGACCCGCTTCCCACTTTAGCTCCCGCCTATATCCGCTCACAAATTTCAGTGCCGAATGTTTTTCTTCTCCTCATCACCAACCTCGAAGCTTTTCCCAAAAGCTCAAGGTGTCGCGCGCGCGCACCCGAGACAGCCCAGGTATGTTCTGCTTCTGCAGCTTGCATCTCTTTATTCTTCTCCTACCTGTCTCTTCCTGATGACACACCAAACCCATATACAAACTAGAGTCTTTGACCCTTCGGGGCGTGAAACTAAAGTTTTTGCACGTCAGTCTGAAAGCTTTCTTGACGACGTTTCCGCTATGCCCAACTCGAATTTTCTCGTCTGAGCATCTGCTAACCTGGTCATTGAATAGGTCGCTACCAAGTGGTTGCTGATTGAGATCATCGGGCTGTCTCGTGCGTCGCGCCGACCGTCGAACTTGAACAAATGGTACGTTGCTACGCTGCTTGTCTTTTCATTCCCACCTGTTTCCATGATGATCATTTCGTTATAATATACGCTGGAAATTACCGGCTGAGATCCGTCGCTGAGGATATTAAATGGCTATTTCTGATGAAACACCCCTTCTCTCACATTTGTTGGACTTGACGTTACTTCATGATCACGTTGCTGACGCTTTGTCCTTCAGGCAAGGTACGATGCCTTCTGAGGAACCTTTTCTTCCATCCCTTTCGACCTTCGAGTCTCGAATGATGAAGCGGCACTGGGCTCCGATTTTCCATGAGTCAGAGAAGCCATTTTGTGGCAGGCCTAGAAAACCTCGCCCACTGATCGAGAACCTCACATGTCGAATATTTTGACAAGAGTGATGGAGCTGAGGCTAATTGTCGATGCACAGTGTCATTGTGGGTTCACGTAATCTCTGACTGCGCTCTGGGCCATTCGCCTAATTGGTACGTTCCTTTCTGTCTTCTTCAGTCATCTCCCCAGCATCGTGATGATCCCTTTAGATGACGAGTCTTATCCGGGCTTCCCGATGCAGACAACATCTTTTTTATACCATTCATGCAACACTGAACTGCTTCCCAATCTCGCCTTGTTTCCCTTGCCACTTGCATCTGTAACAAGAAAAAGCTAACAAGTGTGTTCAGTAGTAAAACCGTGCCAGTGAGTGTTTGTCCTTTGGACTCTGGGCTTCGAGCATTTCCATCATGATGATCCCGAATAAACGACAAGCATATGTCAGAGCTTCGGCAACGACGATAAATTATTCCGTTCTGAACAGACTTGCTCAAGGCTCATCGTCGATACGCATGATGTGGCTCAGTAGTCGCTGACTCGATATCAGCCCATGTCTAACCTGTATTCCATTCATCACCTGGAACCATCAAAAGGTTAGTCATTAATCCTATTTTGCCCTGCATTCTCCTCCGTTACATGATGCTTCAATATCACGACGGTCAACGTAGCCATATGCTTTGACGATATCGCCTGTGACAAGGCACTTTTTTCTGAAACCAACAATTCCCTCACACACTTTTGTTATATTCCTTTGCCTATTCAGATTTGTGCAGATGGCCGCTAACGCCTTCTACCCAGGTGAAAACACATGAGTATCTGTTGCTGCCTCATATCCACCCAAGATTCCTCGTTCAGTCTTTTTCATTTTCCCAATGTGCCTCTCTGTGCAGGGGGGGTATCATCAAACTGCGCCGTGTCCCGTATTCTATAATGATTCCAAGCCCAAGGGGAAATAAAGAAAAAGACAATTCAAATATCAACCGATTCGCTTTCCCGTTTCGTCGTGCAACTTCAATATCCCGTGACTCGTCAATCATGCGTCTGAGCAGCAACCGAAACTCTGGTTGGGTCATTGCCAGCCAGCAGCGATATAATTTGTTCTTCTCTGTCGGAAAAGCGAGGTTTTTTGAGGGCAGATGCGTTTCCTGGCCTGAGCTGCCGGCTTGCAGCTTTATCCAAGGCGCATTGCCAACCTCCATGGATTTGATCAAGGGTGGGGTCCAATCCCAGTGCAGCTTCGTCAACCTCGTTTGCGACCCTTTGGGTCATACGCCTTCTCAGAAGGCCACCGACGATTGGTCACATCAGACACATTGTTGTGGAGGCCATCTTCAGGATATGTCGGGACCTGTGACTGGGTCCTCATTTGGAAGAATTCAGCGCGAGACTGGTGAGACCCGGCCTGAAGTTGATTCCACGGCGTGGCGAATGAGGGAGGGTGTTGTTGTGGGCTCGCGTGTGTATTTGATTGGTGATGGGGTGGGTTATAGGGGTTGTTATGGTAGAGTTGGAAGTTATCGTGATGAGGTGCTGATGGGGAGAACGGGGGCTGATGTCTGTTGGGGCTGTTAGTCGTCGTTAATGGCTGTGGATGGGATAGAACGTACGGGGATGCTGTGGCTGGCATGGACAGCGGCGAGGACATGGATACGGCGGTGTAATGTGCATCAAGGCCGATAGGTGCAGCACCCCACGGGCTCAACTGGTGCTGCTTCTGCGACGATGTCGACACCTGCGTGGCATTCGACCCTGTCCTGCCATGCCGTCCCTGGACATTCGGCATCATCCTCTCAAAGCCACTCATATCCCGACCCGAGTCCGACTCCGGGGTATGAAGAGACACAGCAGGGTTCACATGGGACGAGGTCCTCTGCCAATTGTTGAAGGACGGTGGTACGAAGGTCCGTGGCTGCTGGGTGGGGTGCTCGAAGGGCTGGAGCAAGCGAGGGCCGGTGGCGGTAGAGCCGCCAGATGGAGATGACCAGGTCGTATCGTGGGAACGGTATTTGCGGACGCCCCAGTCTTTGAACTTTTGGCGATAGGATCGTTGACTGGAAGAGTGTTAGAGAGGTGAGCTTCGGTTGGAGGTAGCGGGTTGGATCTGGACGGGCTTACCTTGCTTTAAAGCCGTGATGATCACGCATAATGATCATGACATCCTTGAGAGTCCGGGTTTGGTAGTAGTCGATAATGATGCCTTTCACATCGTCCCAGTTCTTCGCCATGATAGCGAGTCGGTTGCTTGCAGCCTGGCGTGGTCGATGGTCGATGCGCGAAGGATGTACTCCCAGTGGTAAAACCAATGAAGAAGAAAGGAACGTGATGACTTCAAGAAGGCTTTGAGTCGAAGGAACAAGTGACTGTTGCTGAGAAAAGTAACGTCTCGATATGAGTGAGAGCCTGATGGGGGCTGAGTTTGGTCGTGTGTCCCGGCGGCACAGTCGACTGGGCTTTCCCCCCCTTCTAAATGTTATACACCGCTAACAGTCTTCCAAGCGTTGTTATCTCGGTGAGGAGTTGTCGAGATCGGTAATGAGGAAGAAATGAAAGTTGTAAGACACAGATCGTGGCGGTGCGTCCGATGCGAAAAGGCAAGCCACCGAACCAGGGACACCGAGTGTGTAAGTAGAAAGATAGATGCAAAGGGAACAAATAAAGCAATAGCAAAACAAGTGTGCACGCTGCTGTAGAGGGAAGTCGTGCAAGTTCTGTGGTTCCTTTTGTAATACGTCCTCCCAGAGGGTCTGCTGTTCCCTTCTCTTGTTCAAGGTAGTTTTGTACGTTGACGGTGTTATGTTTCTTCCATTTTCAAGACATGGTCATGTCTGATGCGGTGAGGCGTCAAGTGGTGTCGCCAGGTGCCATTGCAAGTACCCAGCAAAGATGGTCGGTTATCTGAAGTATATAAAAAAGGTAGGATGACTGGAGAGTGAAAGGTCGGAGACATTCCAGGGGTGGGTATGGCTATAGTCTTGTATTGTATTTATACAAGTTAGCTAAGTTGGTGCGTGCGTGAGAGCGAGTACGGTTTCTTCGCTGTATTCACCTTCTTCCCAGACCGAATCGTGGTGGTGGGAGGGGTGTAGTAACAGCAGCAGCAGCCGCCAGTGTGGGATGGGCTGTGCTGAAGAGGGGTGGGAACAAGGCAGAAACGAAGGGCAACATTGGAGGTTAGCAGGCCTTGGAATTGGCGAATGCAGGTCAGGATGCAGGGAATAGATTGGGCGGCTCCCGGCAAAGACACAGAGCACAGGTGTGCTCTGCATGTATGGGATCGGATCTATTGCTGTGCCTAAAGGCAATTGAGGTTAAGCCAGACTCTGAGCCCAAGACATTGGCGATGGCGCTATAGTGCAAAAGGCAGGTTCGCTCGCCTCACTTTGGTCGGAGCGTGCAGCGCTTGAGATCAAAGGTGCAGAAAATAACTACAAAGAATATTGGAAGTTGAGGTTGGTGGATGATGACTCGACGATGGGACCCGGTGTCGGAGAGACGAAGGAAGGGGATTGAGCTGTGCTGGAGGATGGACGACAGGGAGGAGCCTTGCATACGGGACAGTCAGGTGAGCAGCCTGGTGATCAGAAACCCCGTCATGAACTCTGTTCTTCGGTGATGGGAAGAATGATCAATTGGCTGAGTGACCAGCGCCACTGACACGAGAAGCCAAGGATACGCCAGAAGTAAGGGCATCGATAAGGAGGGGGTGGCGATTGGAACGAACAGCTGGGGATGAAGGGAATCAGGACAGCTCTGCGACTTAGGCTACCTAGCAGCCGACCTATGACACAGGCATAGATCCGTAGGTCACTGATTAGCTCCGTTATGACCGCGATTGGCGTAGATGACGGGCTGGTCCTCTCGTCATTCTCGGTCAGGTCAAGGGCAGGGGGGCTGTGTAGCTGAAGTCCCATTAGCCAGGCCCCCTCCCATCCCTTGGGCCAAGTCACAACACCACCAAAAGAAACCTGCCTGGTAGCCTGGGAAAACATTCCTCTCATAGGGTTGTCGGGTTTCCTGCTTCCTTCGGTGAGTGAAATGGCTTTTGGTCAAAAATCACTAAACGGGTTTGGCTGGCTGGCGCTTGGGGATGCAGTGTTACTCTACTTCAGAGGACAGGGGGGATATCCCACACACACCCAAACTGATGATGTACATAATGAGATCTGCCGAGAGAAGGCGGCCCCCAAGGTGCAGCACGCCCCCGACGAAACTAAATAACTGAACTATCTAGACTTACGTGCATGAGTGTCCAGGACATCCTTGCCCCCCACCCAATATCGAGGTGGACGGTTGAACGGTGGTTGGGAGAGCCAGTATCCACGTCTCTGGATGTGACAGGCGTGCATACAAGGGGGATTAAGGAAACCCTGGCTTAGAGATCATCAGAGGGGGGGTATGAAGAGGGGGGAGGCACAGATAGAGAATGTCACTGGGGACGCAAGCAAGCGGGATGAGATGCACGTCTTCTTTGCAGCGGGAACAAGAACATGATCGCGGATAACGGCATCGCACAGCATCGGGTGCAACCCCCATCCTCGCTCGCCCGGTCCTCAAGTCATCATCATGAAGAAAGCAGAGAGAAAACTCAATTCCAATGCCAATGCCTGTATCTGGCCAGACTGCAGCCTTCTAGGCAGAAAGATCAGCGGTGAAAGGCATCCAGGCAGCGACACAGCTCCGGGGACAACAGAGGTGGGAGGGGGGGGGTCTCCGACCCGGAGCTGGGCATGGTTCGCGGCCGATGGCTCCACAATTCAGGCGGCCGAGAGAAGGCGTCCGGAAAGATGTGGGGCTCCTCAGTTGCGGAGGACGCCGCAGCAGAGGCGGCGCGGGAGTCGTCTCTTTTTTTCCTCTGGTTTTCTCACTGGGGGTCCAGGTCCGTGCGATGTTCTAATATGAGGGATTTTGAGACACCGTTGGGCTGCTTGGGTTGTGTACCCGGAGGTTATGGGCTGGAGGCGCGTGAGAGCGCCACGGGACGGGACAGGTCGTATTCAGATCACGCATACAGCAGGATGCACCTCGGGGTGAGATATTGAGATGCACGAGACAACGACAAGTCAGAAAAGGCCAGAAAACTCAAGAAAAGACTGCACTTCAAACAGGATTAGAAATTATAACACTATTGATATCTGAAACAACCACCACTCCAAGCTGCACTTGTCGGCACGCGACAGCAAGGCTTCCTTTTCTTCTCATCCAGCATCGAAGCTGTCCCGTCCCAGCTGAACCCAAACTCAATCTTCACCGTCTCAGATTCGGGCAGGCTAGCAATCTCAGGGGGGAATCCAGAACGTTTGCCAACGGTTCTTACAGTCTGAGACTAACACCGATAAGCGAGACAGAGGTGGTCAACGGTGCCATTGCCATGAACAAACTTTCAAATTAGTTTCTTTGCTCGCCTCACTCTTCATCACACCCCTGGCGCACACCTCTCGTTGGCCCAGCGAAAAACAGCCTAGGACCGTCCCCATCCCATCCCCGCCTCACTTCTCGAAAGAAATCATCATCGCACGCTCCATCCTCACCCCTTCCCCCAAGTCCAAGGTCATATTCTCCAATTCGACTTGTTCGTGCAGCCTCCTACGCCACAGCAGGCTTCTGGTCAACAACAGGTGGTGTGACTCCCGCCTCCTGACCCTTGTGCTCCGACAACGGCGACACGGGCGTCTCGGCTGTAGGTGACGCCACAGCCGGGGCTGGCGCCTTGGTATCCTCGAACCTGGGCTCGTTGGCTACCACCGGTGAGTTGCCCGCGGAAGAGCCACCTGCCGGGGAGTGCGGCTCAGCGGGACCTGTGGCACCGGCGACACCCTGGATGATGGAGAACCACTTCTGGGCGTCGGCTGGGGTGTGAGCCTTGAAGGCGAGCTCGGATGAGCCGGTGAGCTTGCTACTCAAGTTCTTGCTCTTGTCTTTGCCCTTGACGTTGAATTTCTCCCCGTTCGGTGCACCAATGACGGCCTCAGGCAGGTAGATGCTGAGCTCGGGCTTGGGATCCTGGCGGGTGTTGTCCGAGTCCTTGAACTCGTGGAGGAACTTGGATGGGGTGACGACGTAGTAGCCAGTGCTGTAACCCCAGCTGAGCTTGTTGCGGGACTTCCTCTCCAACGAACCCTCGATCAGTGGTTTCACCGATGGGTGGTCCATGTTGGGGAAGTGGATAGAGTCCACAGAGCGAGGATCCGTGTTGGGATCCGCCAGCCTATCTGCACTGCGCTGCGTGAACTTCTCCCACTCGAACTCCGGTGGCACACGCTGCACAGCGCCAAGCATATCGGCGTGCAGAGCGCGGGTCTTCTCAGCTTGTCCACCAGTGAGCTGGGTAAAAGCTTCAATGGCCTCTTGGAAGACGGCGACGACATGTGCCTCGAAGACCTTGAAGTTATTCTGCACGGCAATGAGGTCGTTGTGGTGGTTGTTCTCAGCCATGACCTGAGCAACCAACCTGTGCAATACACCACGGTGAATCACGTACGGGTCATCAGTGCCCGAGATGCGTCCACCGGCGCTCTCGTAGCTAGCAGTGTGCTGGCCGAGAAGCTCGATCTGCTTCTGTGTAGTGTTCCTGGCCTTCTCAACCTCCTTCGCGCCCTTTTGCGCGCCGCTAGAGAGCTCCTTGGCCTTGTGCTTGATCTCCTTGTGAAGACGCTCGAGGATAGGGAGGACAGAGCCCTTGATGGACTTTTCGGTCTCGATGTTGGAGTTGATAATTCCCTGGGTGTTAACGCGAACGTTTTCGAAGAAGCCGGCGATACCGCCAAGGGACTGGTCGAAGTGGTGGCCCTCCTTGAGAGGCTGAGAGATGGTCTAGAAGAGATATCCGGGTTAGATTCTAGATAGAACCCGGGAAGCCTCGGCGGCGATAGAATGGGGACGAACCTTGAGAGCGCGCTCATACTCCTTCGCGTGCTTGCCGTGAATCTTCTCAACAGCGGCTATGTACTCCTCGAGGTAGCCGCAAGCATGCTTCCAGGCCTGCAGACGCTCAGCAAGCAGACCGGCGCTGGTAGAGGGGTCGAAGTCCGGGACAGCGTCGTCATTGCTAAGGTTTGTGGTGGTCCTGGAGGGCAGGTCGGTGGTCTGGGGAGAGGTAGGGGTCGCCATGTTGGATGTTTTTCCGTGGGATTCAGTCGTGAGAAATTACTTGGTTGGAGAGTTTTGATTCCAGGACAGCCAGGGGCGATGGAAGAGAGGACGCTGTCGGGGTTAAGGAATGCAGGGGTTGGAAGCTTAACGTCAAGGGAGACGCAGATTGCGGGACAGGGTATTACTGTAGGCGAGAAGCTCGGAGGGTCAGCCAAGGTGAAGCTGTGGGGGAGTGGGAAAAAATGCAGGAGAGAATGATGATGCCACAGTGTAGAGCCAGTATTACAGGGAAATGGCCCACGTTATACTGTCATCCCACGTGTGATGGGAAACTTGACGAGGGAGGGGAAATGTGGTGATGCACAATGTGATCGATCAATGACGTTGTAGGCGACCCGAAGCTCTTCGGCAGCGCGGAAATTGGGCGTGGGGGGAGGGAGGAAGGGTGCAGGGTAAGGTAGTCTGCTTGAGTGACGGTCGGGACACTCACGAATTATTAGAGATTAGGGTATCGTATGGATTATCAGCAAGTCGTCGTAAGATGTTGCAATAATAATTAGATGGAATATTATTCTTGGCCAAATCCCCAAAATCCTCAGTCCGTCTTTCCCATCTTTATATACCTGTCGATCTCCATTTCCTCGATCGCTTGGCCCAGGACCCTGACTCCTTGATCTCCTCCCCTCTCGGCCCTGCCCGAAGATCATCGCCAGCCCTGTGACGTCAAGTCAGGGGACCCCCATCCCCTTCGGCACTATTGTCTTCCGGGAACAGGGCGCTTCGACCATTTTCCAAGCCAATGTTGCTAACTTTCACGATGCGCTTCACCGCCTTTCTTGGCTGAAGACGCTAACAGAACGAGTTAGTGTTGGTCTCTTTTACCGGTTCTTGGGTGGACTCATGTATCGAGAAGGTGAGTGAATAAGCTTTTCGGATCGGGGACCACTATCATGGCTGTGCAACGCCACTGATCCATTCCCTCAGCTTTGTCTGGGATTCTTGGTCCCTGGATCTGCTTGAATGAGATCACTTGCATGTCTAGAAAGGCACTACCGAGGCACTGGAATACTCTGATCAGGGCTTGACCATGTGTACCGCCTCACGTTGTCAAGCGCCTGAGACGTAGGTAGGCATGCAGGACGTTGAGATGTCGTGCAATCCGTATCCTGCTTGCTGTTTGCCCTAGTGCCTGTGACTACTACGCTACTACTGCCCTGTTTCTCAGATACCGGCTCAGAATGCACCATCAAATGGAAGGTGAGACTTCCTCTCAGCTTCGCACCCGCCGGCGCCCACGAACTCACAGGTCTTTCTGCTTGAACTGTATAGTTGGCCGACTTTATGGGATGTAGTTGGTAGTGCAGCGCAAGGTCATGCCACCGCATATCCTAGGGCAACCACACAAGGTATCAGCATGTAGCCATCGGTACCTTGATGCGCACACGAGGAAGGCGTATCACGAACCTCGGACATGATCTTTCCCGTTGTCCTTTGTACAAAAGTCCCTCCTCAAGGCGCTGGTACCTTGCCCAACTAAACAGCACATCAACCGTGGCATTCATGGCCTTCAACTTCTCCGGCGTTGTATCTAGCCACCTCAACAACGCTCAGAGTGTAATGTACAACAGGGAAGGGAAAGAAGTAGCTCATGAGTACCTTCCTATTAGTATCGCTATATTGACCTGCTATTAGTATTATACTTTAACCTTACTATTGCTCTTACTATGGTATTTCCCTTCTCTGATGTATTGACTGCCTAATTAGGATTCATCACCTTATGAGCTGTCTAAGATCGAGAGACACGACGAACGAGTCCCGTGCCATGTTTGACGAGGTGTCGATCTGCTCCGTCGATGCTTTGCTTACGATGACGGTTTGGGGTGGTGTTGGGCGCTGGCGATTTTCTGGTCACTCAACACACTTGACAATCCTCATCCTCGCTCTAGTCAGTACTGAGTAGCGTTTTAATATCTACCACTATTGGTTGCATGCACGTCATCAATGCTACCCAACATTGTAGTGGAATGGCCGCACGCTTAGGATCGCCATGTTTTGCGGATCTGTATAGGGGAAAACACAAGAGCGAGAGGGACAGAAACAGTGCATGTTGTAAATTAATGACATGACAGACGGAATAGAACAAAATGAATATAAGGTAGAATAACAGAATTATCTTTCAGTGAGATATGAAACGCCAAGAACCGCGATCCGTGAGGAGGACGAGACCATCTACTGCTATGTTGTGACCCTTGATGAACCCAAAATCCCTTCCAAGATCCAAAAGTGTGCTATCGATATCGTATTTGTGCCGTAGCCCGAAATCATCAAACGCCGGAATGCACCAAAATACGCCTGCCATGTGGTCGTCGCTCATGCATATGAAAAAAACTGTTCCCAACCTTCCTTCCTTAGTAAACTTGATCCCGAGCCTGGAGGATAGCCAGTCTTCGATGATCGGTGGAGTCGGTTGTGTGTACTCTCGCCGTCTCGTATCGCGGCTGACTTCTGCTCCTGTTCTCTCCGGCTGTGTCCTCGGTGATTGGCGCGAGGATGTCGTGGCCCGTATGCAAATCCGTTGCAGGAGGAGTGGATGGCGCGCTCAAAGCTGTGTGATAGTCTGGCAGACCAGTGGCTCCGGACGTAGCACGAGCTGCGGGAGTACGTACGGCTGTCTGGTAGCTCGGCACCCGGCTGAGGTCGGCGAATTCGGACATGTCGACGTCAGCCTCGGGAGACGCACGGCCCGAGTTGTCCTCACCGCTGTTGCTCCGGCTGAGTGCCGTTGACTGAGGCTCCGATCTCGGCGCGTGAGGGGGCGAAGGCGGGTTTCGTTGCGATGGGTCTGTCGACACATCTGCAAGTCGAGAGGAAAGTGCTGCTGGTGGGAATGGCGCATTAAGGCTTGCAAGGTTCTCCATAGATCCCGAACGAGATTGCGCGTAGAATGGACTGCTGACGCCGGACTGAATGCCGGGTGTCTGAAGCCCGCTGATATCGACTTCGTCATAAAGTTGATCGAGGATGTGCTCGCCGTAACCGGGTGGTGCGATGGCGCCGGAGTCGCTGGGCTGTGCACCGCCGCCGGGGTTCTGAGAGACAAGGTTGCCTTGCTCATCGAGCGGCATATTGGGGGAGATGAAGATGGAAACTGGGAGTGTTGCACGAAGCTAGGATTATGTTAGTAATTGTCAGTCAGAGCTGTGAGCAGTGGGTGAACATACCTCGGAAATATGTCCGTCAGGGTTCTTGAGCGCCACAGTGAGCTTGATCTTATGGCGGACCTTGATACCATGGTGGTTCAGATCCTGTACGCACTGGCGCAGCTTTCGTGGCAAGTTCAATTGCTTGGTCAAAGCCCAACCATCCTGGCCAGTGTCCTCAATCATGTCACTCCAGTGGTCCTCTCGCGTGACGTCAAAGCGCCATACTGACACCTCACGCTCCGTCCTGTGTTCGCGCATAGTAATTCCTGCAGGCCCTTGGACCATGCAGTCGCGAACTTCAATCAGTTTGGCTGTGACCTCGCCGAGCTCGAGTCCCTTGAGTAGTGGTGTGAAGCGCATCTCCATGGTGATGAAGCCACCAAAGACTACGGCCTTCTGGGGGATGACAATGGAATAGTCGACCTTGTTGGGCCAGATGTTCTCAACGCTCATCGCATGGAGGAACTCCAGTGCGCCCGGCTCAAGGGTTCGAATGATGCGGAGGTGCTTGTAGCTATGAAGGTCGTAGGCGAGCTTGCCGCGGCCGATCGTAGACTTGAGCTTATAGGTGATGGAGGCTTCGGGGATGCCTTCGACGGACTCGGCCGTGTCGCCAGGAAGCATATATTCGAATGGATACTCGTAGTTGCCGGCGGGTAGGGTCATGGACTTGCCATGAGTTCCGACGAAGGGCGACCATCGGTGGTCAAGAATTGCGACACTTTTGTCGACTTTTTGACCCGAGACACCCGGGGTGCTGGCTCTCTGGTCAGCCCAGCTGAAGAAGGGAAATTGTAAGAAAATGAACACAAGACTTAAGGGGAGATTTGTCGGACTGAATGGGGTAGATGATTATACGTACTTGAGGCGAAGGGTTCCAGTTAAACGCAAGCGAATGTCCTCCATGCGCAGAGGCGCAGAGAGACAGAGAACAATTACACCCTTAAGCAGCTGGCCGGAGGATTCATGATCGTTGCCGCGAAATACAATAAAGTCGTTTTCCAGTCTGCGAAGCGCAACGGTCAGTCAGGCGGTCGATGGAACGAGGGTGCAGACGGTGAATGGCGCTGCTACCAGAGCGAACGTACCTGATGTCAAAGAGGGTAACGCTGCTGCGACCAGAGACGGACGAGAATGGGTTAAACGACGGCATTGCTCATCGAATCCGGGGCGGGGAGCCGCCGGTGGTGGTGTTGGATTTGTCGTTCAATTACGGGCCAGCCCCAGTAGAAGTTACTGAGGATGGATGAGTACGGCGTTTGGGACGGCGAGGATCGGGTGGTGGTTAGTCGAAGACGAGCAAATGGATCTCACGATCGACTGTTGGCTGGCTGGCTAAATTGGGTGCAGTAGGTTGAAAGGGGAAGAAGCACGATGGGCAGGTTGGAGAAGCGAAAAGGTAACCGCAAGGCGAACGGAGCGAGTCGGGAGAAGATGATCACCAGGGCCTACGACTGTGGTGCTGGACTAGTAATTGCTAGTAATTGTGAGGTAACCTGGGTACGGCGGCCCAAAAGTTGCAACAGAAGATAAGGCGAGGGACCCTGCGTCAGCCAAACACAGACAAACACTGGCGTTCGGAGGAGGCGTGTCTGGGTGTCAAAGACAGGGGGCGTGTGAGTGGAAGTGGGATGGTGGGATGTGGTGGAATGATGGAATGACCCAATGCGGACTGTCTTGCGCTGACGATGCAAGCCGTTGCTTATCCGATTCTCTGGATCCAGCTGTGTTGTACGGTACCTACATACGGTAGCATGCAGTGCCATAATTACAGTGCTACCATAACGTGGATAAAAGCTCTTGGTCGAAAACGTTCTTTTGAGAGAAAGACGCTCGCGATGCCGAGGCGCAGCCACCGATGTGCGGCCATCCCATCACGGCAGTGGCAGTGGTAGTGGCAGTGGCAGAGCAGAGCCCTACAAACAGTGCAAAGGCAGGCTTCGGTGTCGGCTCAGGGGCGTGGCTAGAGTAGCGAGCGCCCAGGCTCTACTCCTCGGGTAAGGTATGTGCCAGCGAGTAGTTTCACACAGTTAGAAGACCCAGCAATACAAGTGTCACGATAACGAGTCGTGAAAGGAGGCACGGAAAGCGGGTTCGTAGTGGATACTGAGATTTGCAGAAAGTGGGTGGGTGTTTGCGAGAAGGTTAATGGATGACGACAAAGGCGTGATTGCCGCGGGCATAGACCGGAGCATCATCGGGTTACGAGCGAGCAGAAAAATCGGGCATCGTGCAGTTAAACGGTTTTGGCGAAACGGCGGGCGCGATGCGAAAAGATTGTGAGTTTCGGGGATCTAGCCGGGCAGGTTGTTAGTGTTGTAATTGCTGACCGAGTGCCAGCAAATAACGAGAGCGGCCATGAAGCGAGAAGTCGGAAAAATCCTTTTGCTGGTGCAGCAAAGTGAGGCTGGACATGGGCGGATGGGTATTTCCTGCATTAATCACTCAGGCCAGCGGTGAGCGCAAAGTGTCTACCTCATGCGGCAATTTGTTGTGCAAGGAGTTGAGCACGTTGAGGAAGCAAGAATCAAATGGCCAAGACAGCAAAGTCGTTCGTCAGCTCGTGGCAAACGGCAGGCGCATCATCTCGACCAGCGTGCGCACCTTCCTGCTTATTATCGCCAGCACCTGCAGCTGCTGCAGTTGACAGCCCATGCCACATGCCCATCCTTATCGCCAATCAATCCTCAGCAATGCCTCCAAGCCAATACATGCAGCATCCATCTGCATCCAGGCAGCCATCAATTCTTCCTCTCATCGAGAATCAGGTCCTTGGCCATCGTTCATTCAATCTGCACGGGTCACGGAAAAAAGCCGCCTCCATGACTCAGTACTTTGCCAGGACTGGCCAGCGCTCAACCTTCTTTTTTGCTTCCATTGACCCTGCCAAGGGCAAGCACGCAACTCACTGTTCATAGCCGTCAGAGGGTGTACCCCTATCATCAGCCACCGACGGGCGCCACGCCGCACTCTCTTTCGTGGCTGCGCGCGTGCGGCTCCAGTCAATTGCTAGGTCCGAACGTGAACTCTACTCAGCATGCGAAAGACGAAACGAACGCCAGGCCATTGCTTATTCTTACAGATGGCTGGCTGAGAAGAGACCAGCCTGCAAGAAAAAGCAAGAAATATTATCAGCCCGTCCCACTTGTAGCAGACACCGGGGGCTGTCCCCTCTACTGATCCGGGCAAATCACTCCTGCCAAATCTTCACGCCCCTGCAGCACACCATCTCGCTCTTGTTTGACAGCAAGTGTGTGTGGTATCGAACATGTGAGCGGCGAGTGCCTTGCTTTGACATCCCTCCCACGTGTGATCTCTGTTGAGGCTCCCTATCCCTTGACACCCACTCTTCGTTCCGAGCCTTACCGACAAAGCCATCGTATCGTCGCCCGTCCCACTATCAAAGGGCAGTGCTCCACCTGCGGTTACCTATCTGGACCCTCACCTGGGAACTACCGGTATCGAAAGCTTGGAAGTGAACTTGAGACAACTCGCCTCAGATACGCATGTTGCGGCAGGACCACATATTTATTCATGACATGGGCCTTTCAAGTTTCGCGCATGGAGCTGTGTCTTGCCACAGGGCTCTGATCAGCACAGCCTACTCCATCCAGACTGTTCGGTCTCTCACACCGAGATACACCGACAGGAGGCAAGACTCTGAGCAATTTGAAACTCTCAGCCCAAGCCCAGCGGCCCGACCAGTCCCACGGATCAATCCGGTAGTTGTGCGACCCAGCCAGCGATCAAACAACCCTGTGATCAGTAAGATATATTATGGGTTCATACAGTCCCCTATCAAAGCCAAATTCTCTCACCTCAGCCCAACCAATTTGACCACTCCCTCTGATCCCTGCACTATGGACTGCATCTATCGATAGCCTCAGGCACCTCGTTGGCTACCGGGCCGCACAGATCCATAACTCAAGCAACTAGCTTCCAAGCTTCAGATACCATACCCATTTATATTCGTTGGTCCTTGGGTTGCGGCTCTAAGAATAAAAAAGCCTCCTACAGAAAAGAGCCGCCCGAAATCTCCGAGACCCAACCTGGCTGGTACGATGGGTCCACAGCGGCGGGCTGGCGGGCGGCCGTTTCGACAGGGTGGGAGGGGCTGATAAGATCTGAGGCAAGGGTGTGTGTGATTTGGCTGTCGTCATTGGCATAGAGGTGGGATAGAGGGCCGCGTGTGAGGGTCCAGGATGGTATCGAAGTGGATTTTCATGTGAAACCATGATGTTGACATCGAGCCATTTAGCTGACAGCTCTGTTGAACCTGTGATGAGTATCGACGATTGTTGTGGTATTTGCTTAGCTTGAAGTCCGTTCGACTCTGGTTATCTCATGGCATCCTTCCCCTCGATGTGATCCTCAAGACCATTATGGAGCATTGGAAACGAACGTGCCTGGGTGCTGTGACGAGATGGCGAAGTATATACCTTTGTCAATATTCATAATGCAGACGACAACAAAAGTAGCCAGTGCTGCTCCACCCAAAAAAAAAAAAAAAAAAAAAAAAAAAGAAGAAAAAAACGAGAGCAAGAAAAAACGATACAACGAGTAGAACCCCCAGCAATGGGCAAAATCGCACAACAAACAGCAATGCTTCCTGATAGGGAAAACACTTTCCCGCACAGGAACGATAAGATGCTCGCTAAGTTACTCCGCGTAAACATGAATCCCAAGTAAAGTCCTTCTTGGCTGTGGAAGACTATGATGTCGTCTTATTGTGCTCGGCGCCAGGGCGAAGCCAGGTCCTGATGTGTCCTACAGGGGTCGATCGTTAGCCTATCAGGTCTCGTAAAGATGACATTATAGGGAGCACCGTACCAGACTTGCAGCTCGTCATGATAGCGTCCTCGGTGAACGCAAGCCAGTGCGCGGGGTGTGTGTCGACACTCTTGTTCTGCAGAGTTATGTCAGTTGATGCTGCGGAACACTGTGTAGTGGAGAGTATGAAGACTTACCAGCACCGGAGGTAACATGGGGATCCTTGCGCGAGGCTCAACGGGGTGCTTGACCATCTCATCGCCGATCTCAGTGTCAAGACTTTCATTTGACTTCATCCGACCATTGGATGCTTGGCCTGACTCGGCACGCTGCAATGCGAGCGGTGATGATACAGATCCTCTTTGTGCGGTCGATTGCTAGAAGATTTATGTCAGAACCAATGCTCCCCGACCGTGCATTCTCTCAGAAATGAGCTTCTAGTCAAGACTTACTGCTCTGGGTCGGTGCAGCATTCCTACGCCAAAGTCCCACAGGCAAAGCCTTCCATCTTCACCGACGCTGCCAAAGCGGTAATTTCTGTCATCACATCGCCAGGGATCGAAAGCGACGTCTGACACGAACGAGTGATGGCCTTGGCATCTTGCGACCAGGGCAGAGTCGACCATAGACCAGATCGAAATCAGGTCATCCTGACCACCCGTAAGGACGTATTTGGCATCTGGGGACCAGCAGACGCAAGAGAGACCACCATAATAAGAGTGATAGAGGTCGAGAAGCCTAAGAGAAGAACCATGTCAGTGGCATATCAGGGCGGCGTTAGTGGTGAGGACTACATACTCTTCCTTCAAGTAGTCAATGATTCGGAGCGTTCCATCTTCACAGACCACAGCCAGGTGACGACGGTCCGGAGAGAATGAGAATGAGTTGATCCGCTGGTTTGAGAGCTTCCACGCCGCAACGGGATTCATCTTCTGGTTCTTTGAATGCACCGATTTGTTGATGAGAATCGCGTGGTCGTGGCTGCTTTGACCCTCAGGCACCGTCTCACTGCCATTAGTCTGCTCATCCTCCGGAACGAAGGGTGCATCGTCCTTCTCCTTGTCATAGACCACAAGCGAGCCGTCCATATGCCCTGCGAGGAACAGATTCTCTGAGCCCGGGATCCATTTAATCTTAGAGACGGGTGTGCTATTGATAACGCCCTATATAGACGTCAGTTGCAGTCAGCTGAGAGCCGTGAGCATATGACTTCTTACATTCTTGTTCAGACGGGTGTATCGCTGTGAGATGGGCTCCCACCAGATAACTTCTCCTGTTGAGAAGCCCATAATGACGTCAATATGTGCGGGACTTTTTGTGACGAGATTCACATCATGACAAAGACAGTGCGCCTTGGTGAAGAGGATCTTGGTCAGGTAGTCTTGCTGCAGAGCTGTTAGCATAACCATCCGCCAGAATAACGAGGATGCTGTGTACCTTGGTCGAAGAGGACAGGTCGAGCCATTGGAAAGCACGGTTAATATTGGCAAACACGAACAGGCCTTCGTTGGATCGTTCAGCTAGCTTCCGGGCCAGACTCTCGTTGACTATAACTCTCGAGATGAACGAAGAGTTGCTCTTGGTCATGTTGTTCTTGGGCTTCTTCTTCTTGCTAGCGTCCTTGGCCGTGCTTTGAGACAGCAGCGCATTGCCCTCGCCAAATGCCGGTGCCGAACCAAGTGTCACTGATGTTGGTGGCTCGCTTGTTGACGTTCCGCGGCCATCCTCGCTGCTCATGCCGCCCTCGGTCGAGTAACGGTCCTTCCCAGACTGGTCTGTGATGCTGGCGCTACTACCTGCGAGAGTCGCATCGGAGAAACCCTTGAAGGTGAAGGCAGGAATGCCGCGGTCCTCGATCTTAAGGAGAGAAAGCTTCGTACCGGCAGTAGCCGCTTGTGGGGTGGTCGCGAGGGGATTGGGGTTGACGACGGGGGCTTCTGAGGGGTGAGGAGGCGGCGTCGCGAGATGCAAGTCTTCCTTTAGTACGTATTGACCTAATGATGAAGTATTAGCATGCCGTACCATTCGAGCCAATCGCGGTCCATCTGACGGGTTCGCGCATACCTTCACCGACGAGGAACTGCCATTCTGGGCCTTCGGGGTTGGAGATGGTGTTGTTGGTCTCAATCATGGGAACGACATGGCCCATGCCGGCACCATACTGGCCGGAGGGATACCGCGGCGGGGGCGGGAGCACGCTGGAGAAGAGTTCAGTAGAGAACATTGCGTATAACTGGCGCGTATCTTGCAGAGAGTGCTGGGGATCTGCTAGATCTGGCGACGTTAAGGACTCGAGGGGATAACGTACAACATGCTTGCGACGGGTACGGTCTGCGGTGTGACCTAGTGGGGGCTTTATCGGGTCGAAGGCGTGCTGCAGATAAGCGCAGAGGATTGCGACAGGGGGTTCGGTGATGCTGTCGAAGGGGAATTGAACTCGAGTACGAGATGAGGCGAAGATTGTCTGTTATAAGGGTGTGTGACGAAGAAGAAAAGGTCGC
Organism: Sarocladium kiliense; assembly: GCA_030734395.1. Taxonomy (NCBI): domain Eukaryota; kingdom Fungi; phylum Ascomycota; class Sordariomycetes; order Hypocreales; family Sarocladiaceae; genus Sarocladium; species Sarocladium kiliense. The sequence continues at coordinate 1,557,448 of JAUZTG010000044.1, forward strand.
GTTCCGTAGATCGGGGATAGCGGTCGAGTCTTGGGATAGCCGAACAAGGTTGGAGGAAGGCAGGGGAGGCCGGGAGCAAGTGTCAGATGAGAGCAGAGGGACAGCGCGGTCGAATTGAGCCTGGAAAATAGCGGAAACTGAGCTGCAGATTGGTGACTGGGGTTCAAGGCGGAAGAAGGAAGCAGCCAATGTTGAAGTTGGTTGGGGAGGGTCGAGGTCGAGGGCAGGCAGAGGCTGGACTGGGCTGGACTCGGGGAACTGGCGGTTGGCGGCAGCGTCGTGGGCGGGGGGTGAGTGTGGGGTAACAGCCATTCGCTGCAAGCCCGTTTAAAGTCGTCGTAGTGGGTGCGAAATGTGAGCACTGACAGCTCAGGGCTCGCTTAAGGTCAGTTGAGCCTGGTTAGCTGAAGAAAGTAAAGCAGCAAGCACAGCCGAACCTGGGACTGGCGACGACACAGCGAATTGTGTGCAGGATTGACACGTGACATGATCAGGTTGTGAGGGAAGGCGGAAGCCATGGGAAGGAGCGGACAATGAAGCCGTGATGGAGCTCAACATCCTCCGAAAGAGTGGAAAGGAAGTGCTGCCTCAGGTCAACATCCACCAGCCCAGACAGTCAGCTACCACTATACTAGCAGTGTACTCGTCTACCAGCAATCCCTTAGCTGACCGAAGCTGGGTTTAAAGCAGAGATCCTGTAGGTCGCTTCATGCCACTTCTCTGGAGTGAGAACTATATCACCTCTGTTATGCATGTCGTTGTCCAGTATGTACCCTACGAGAGTGGGTGTCCAGTACCAAAGGGACTGCAGCTTCATTCGATGCCAGCACAGCGGATCCGCATATTGTTGGAGATGTTAGCATCCATGTATCCCCACACCAGTTTTCGCCGCACGGATACTTTCTGCTCATCCCACCTGCTCCACCAGAGCTCTGCCCATCGCGCGTTTGTCCAGCTCCTCCACGCGCCCAGATCACCACCTCCTCACTCCTCCACCTCCTCCACCTTTACCTTGTTCCCCGACCTTCCCGGTGAACGCTACGTCAGGGTCCTCGTTCACCCTTCAAAGGCGATGGCATCATAAGTTCATAGTCTCAAGGACCCGTTCTCTCAGCCAGCCAGCCAGGATGACTACCGGTTTGTCCAAATGCCCCCTCTTGAAACAGACCCCCGTCCGCTAACCCGATCCTCCAGTCCGCATCTGCGTCTGCGGCGACGAGAGTACCGGCAAATCCTCCCTCATTGCCGCTCTCGTCAAGGACCAGTTCATCTCCAGCAAGATCCAGCCTGTTCTTCCTCAGATCACCATTCCTCCTAGCATCGGCACTCCTGAAAATGTTACCACCGCCATCGTCGATACCTCCGCTCGCCCTCAAGATCGCACGACCTTGCGCAAGGAAATCCGAAAGTCCAACGTCATTCTCCTCGTCTACGCCGACCACTACAGCTATGAGCGCGTCGCCCTCTTCTGGATGCCCTATTTCCGTTCCCTCGGCGTCAATGTCCCTGTTGTCCTGTGTGCAAATAAGGCTGACCTTGCCGGCCAGGGTACCACGCCCCAAGTCGTCGAGGAGGAGATGCTCCCGGTCATGGCCGAATTCCGCGAGATCGACTCGTGCATTCGCACAAGTGCCCGAGAGCATCGCAATGTCAATGAGGTCTTTTTTCTCTGCCAGAAAGCCGTCACACATCCTATCGCACCTTTATTCGACTACAAGGAGGGACGCCTGAAACCGGCTTGCGTTGACGCGCTCAAGCGTATCTTCTACCTTTGCGACAAAGACCAGGACGGATATCTCAACGACGACGAAATGCGCGAATTCCAGTCAAAATGCTTCGATAAACCTTTGACGGCAGACGATCTCGAGAACATCAAGGCGTCCATCTCCAAGTCACACAGCAGCTCAGACCTCAACAAGGGCATCGACCAGCGCGGCTTCCTGCAGCTAAACAAGATATATGCTGAGAAGGGCCGTCATGAGACGATATGGATCATCCTGCGCAAGTATCACTATACAGATAGCTTGAGCCTCGAGGACAAGTTCATCCATCCCAAGCTAGACGTTCCCGAATACTGCTCTGCGGAGCTCAGTCCCGCCGGCTACCGCTTCTTCGTCGACCTCTTCCTCCTGTTCGATAAAGACAACGATGGCGGCCTCAATGATGAGGAACTCGATGCCTTGTTTGCGCCGACCCCTGGACTGCCGGCATTTTGGGTCGATTCATCCTTCCCGTCCTCGACAGTCAGAAATGAAGCTGGGTATGTCACGTTGCAAGGCTGGCTTGCTCAGTGGAGTATGACCACCTTCTTGGAGCCCAAGACCACCATCGAGTACCTCGCCTATCTGGGTTTTGAGCCCGCAAATCCCAAGGACACCATCACCTCCGCCATCAAGATCACAAAGTCCAGGAAGAGGCGGCGCCGACCCGGTCGTGTCGAGCGCAACGTAGTCCTTTGCTATATGCTTGGCGGTGGAGGCGCAGGCAAGTCGTCTCTTCTCGATGCCTTCCTCAATCGTCCATTCGAACCCCTTCACCGTCCGACCATCAAACCTCGTCGCGCCGTCAATAGCGTCGAACTTCCCGGTGGGCGTCAGGTGTACCTTATCTTGGAAGAGCTGGGGGAGCTGGAACCAGCCATTCTCGAGAATCAGGCAAAGCTCGATGCCTGCGATCTGATCTGCTACACATACGACTCATCCGACCCAGACTCATTCTCCCACATCGTCGATATGCGCGCCAAGCACCCACATCTCGATGACCTCCCAGCCATCTACACAGCTCTCAAGGCCGACAAGGACAAGACCAATCAACGCAGCGAGCTCCAACCGGATGAGTATACCTCTTCGCTAAACATGAGCCACCCATTGCACGTCAGTGTAACGTGGAACAGCATCAGCGAACTGTTCGTTGCGCTCGCCGAAGCAGCCACGAATCCAAGCACAGCGTTTCCAAAGAGCGAGGAAGATGCACCTGATAGGACAGGACTGTATATGGCGCTCGGAGCAACGGCATGTGCAGCTGTGGCGGCAATCATGATCTGGCGGCGGTCCACAAACTCTGCGTGATGCTGTCCTCGTCTCTTTCCAACTCCTTCGATTCCCCTCTTTGGGACTCTTTTTGCTCATGTAGATCAGACGGTACTATACCTCTGATCATATTAATATCTTTGGCGGAAGGCGGCAGCATGCATCGGGCTGGGAAAGTGACGACGACGCTCGTCCTACATGGGCATGGCCATATGTTGTCTTTTTTTCGAATGGCCTGCCTCGTTTTATGATACCCAACTCCATCATTACTATCCTAGTGTACCATCATACAGATAATGGCACGGGGAACGATTCTTCATCCTTTTTTATATTTTGGCATATTACATAGCATAGTAATCGGTATACTTCATGATCTTCGTCTCTTATATTTCAACCCCTGAGCTATACACAACTTGCGTCATGATCGCCCGTTGTGGCACCATTTGATTCTAGTAGAATGCACCTTCCAGGTCATACCAAAGTCCAAGGAAACACTGAAGTTTAGACCTTGTAGAAACAAAAGCCAATATAGAAGCTCGCTGCCTCCATCTCCTCATCACTCACCAGCAAAGGTCCCTTGCCCCTGCCTCTCACTCCCATCCTTTCACTCAAAGGTCCCATCTCCGGGTCATCTTTCTCTGCTTCCCATACCTCCGGGAAGGTCCGATGGAACTGTAGCTCGAGATTGTAGTCGTCTGCCAAGGCACGGAAGGCCTCCCAAGGGACGACGTATTCGGGGACTTCTTCGACGGCTTCATCGAGGAAGAAGTTGTATTTCCAGCCAAACGCGGGACGGAAGATACCGTCGGCGGGGGTGGGCCCAGGGAAGCGGACGCGGTAGATGGAGTTGCCCCATTCGGCGGTAGGTTCGGCCTCGCCTTCTTCGACTTCGCCGTCTGAGGCACCATCTTCTGCACTGTCTGGTTTCTTCTCCTGCTCCTTGTCTTTGGGTGATGTGGTGGCGGCGGCTGGAGGAGCAGTGGTGGGTGTAGTCGTGGAGTCTGGGTTGTGAGGCGGCGACTTTGGTGATCCTGCGAAGTAGGGCGGAGAAGCTGGGGCTTGGACTGGTGAATCAGGGTGAAATTCGGGAGAATCTGCGATGGTGGGAGGAGTGGCAGCGAAGTGAGGTGGTGATGCAGGATGGTGCGGAGGTGAGTCTCCATCCGCAGTGGTTGTGTTCACGCCGTTCTCTGCCTTCTCTCCCTCGGTCTCCCCGTCCTTCTTGTCGCCGTTCTTCTGCTCCTCTGACTTTTGCTCCCCATCTGGACCACCCTGTTGCTTCTTCTTGGCCGCCATTTTCGCATTGAACTGTCTGACGCGCTCGCCAAGTACATCTGAGTTTGGAATACATCCAATGAATCTGCCGCCCTTCTTCAATGCGCCAGCAACATTGCGAAGCATGGTGCGTGCATTCTTCTCAGACTCGAAAGCGTAATGCATAGAAAACATCATGCTGACAACGTCGAAGCCTCGCTTGTTCATCGGCGAAGGGTCGAAACCGACCTGGCGAATGATGTCGAGATCCTCAATGCTCTCACTGTAGCAATCCTTGACCGCGAAGCGAGCGTCGAAGATGCGAGGGGGAGGCCGGCGATGGTGGCCACCACGTCCACCACGTCCGCCGCCACGCTGCAGGTTCCTGTAGCGATCGCGAGCCTGCTCGATGGAAACATCTGCGGGGTCCAGTCCAACGTAAAGTTGAATGGGTTGGGGCGCTTGCTGCCACTTGTTCAGGTCACCACCTTTGCCGCAGCCAATGTCAAGAACAAGAAGCTCATTGCCACTAGAACGGCCCATCTCTCTAGAGCCAGGAGTATGATCCTCGTCAGGGGAGTATCGCTGGATAATGCAGCTCTTCACCCAGTTGTTGAAGACGCGAAGGCCTCTGATCTTGCTGTCGGTAGTGCGCCACTCGCGACCACGTTCGGGGACGCTGTTGTAGTGCTGTCTCACGACATCGTTGATGCCGCCACGCTGACGATTACGCTCGATAGCTGCGGCATCATCAGCGTTCCTTTGGGCCTGACGCTCAGCCTCACGACGGCGGATTGCTTCGCGGTCTGCATCGGTAAGGCGGGCTCGAGCACCAGGACGCTTCAGCTTGCGAGGCTGTTCGGAAGGAGACAAGGCTCGGCGCTTCACGGACTGAAGCTGAGATGCGCTGTAGGGTTGTGGAAGATCGTCGTCTTGAGGGTCATCTCGGGCTGGTCGCTTGTTATTCTTACGAGGGGGCTTGGCATCGGCCGAATCGTGGTTGCCCATGATGGCGTCTGGATGTAGTGGAAACGTAGGGTGTAAAATCGTCGGTTAGAAGGTGTATCAAGTAAAAATCGTGCAAATACAAGATTCCGGCTCCTGTTGCGCGTTGCGAGAGGTGTATCTGGAACTGTTGTTTCGAAAGATCGATGGTCCAAGTGGGCTTGAACGCCGCAGGTTCTTTGAGGCTGAAGTTAATTACGAGTCAACCTTGCTCGGCTGATACGAACGCACCTCCATCAAGCTTCAGGTACAACAGTGGGGCTCGCTTGCACAATCCCCTACCCTGAATGTTGATTCCACGCCCTCTCAAGTTTTCGATGAACAAAATCTTATGAAAGAGAAATATTCCTGATTACTTGACTAACCTACCTCACTATGATATCCCTATCTCTAAAACTATTGTACAACTATGCATTATTTATCGTGTGATGTAACAGGTCCTGGACTTCAGGCTTTCCCTTCTTCCTCGTGCGGAGCTTCACCATCAACTTGCTTCTGTTCTTTTACACTCTTCCATTCCATACCTACCGCGGGGATGATCAGGGCGCAACATAACCCAACCGAGACGTAAAATGCCTGGACCAAGGCATCGTTGTATACATCCAGCACTTCTGCCAGCCGCTCTGGCGGTACAGTCCGACTCAGCTGCGTCGCGCCGGCATGCACAATGCTGGGGATGTCCAACCCCTTCAGGTCTCCCAGGTGACTCGATAGATAATTGATGAAGAGTGTTTGGCTGAGACAGGTCCAGATGGCACCACCAAGGTTCTGGCAGAAGAACATCAACGCCACGCCCATCGCCACGTCGGCCTGGGGCAGCACGGTCTGAGCGGCCATCACAGCCTGCTGCATGCCTGCACCGAGTCCGATACCAAAGAGAGCCTGATAACCAATCCATTTGCTGGTCCCGGTGTCCACTTCCCAGGTCGTGATGAGACCAGCGCCGATTGATGTGAGGACGACACAGACGTACATCATGGGAACATAATACCCAGTCTTTTGCACGAAAGCACCGGCAGGAATCACACCGCACATCATTCCAATCGTCATGGGAAACATCCTAATGCCCGAATCAACAGCCGAAACCTTTTTGACGGCCTGGAACCAGATTGGTAGGGAAAAGACGAAGACAAGCATGGATCCGCCGACGAGGATGGAATATATGCAGCTTAGAGCTATGCTTCGCTGCTTGATGATGCGAGGCGGCACTGTGGCATCTTCTTTCCGCCACCATTGTACACCAACAAAGGCGACGAACAAGACGCCAGCCACGACGAAGAGAGCAATGATGCGTCCATCACTCCAGGGGTAGGTGACGCCACCCCACTGCAGAGCCATCAGCAAGCAGATCGCAGCGGGGAGGAAAACAATGGTCCCCAAGGGATCCAGCTGCAGAAGTTGCTTTGACAACGGCTCGTTTCCTCCCGCGAGTTTCGACACCTGGAGGAAGAACACAAGGGCAGAGAATACAACTGCGCCAATGGGTAGGCTAAAGCAACATATGAGTCAGGGGTTTCTCAAGAAGCCTCGGTATCAGGAGCATGGTACTTACTTGATGTAGAAACACCAGCGCCAAGAGACGTGATCAGTAAAAGCACCACCCAACAGTGGCCCAATGATGGACGATATGCCGAACAAGGCGCCCAGAAAGCCAATCCACACAGGCCTCTTGCTGAGTGGCACAATCTGCGTCACGATAACCGTTGTCCCAGCCGTGAGGCCGGCTGAGCCCACCCCAGCGATGGCTCGGCCTAGGATGAAAGCCGTCGAATTTGGTGCCGCACCACAAAGAGCCGAACCAACTTCAAATATAAAGATGCAGAGAAGATAGACGATCTTGGTTGAGTAGAATGTGTAGATGCGACCCCAGAGAAGTTGGGTTGCACAGCCGGTAATGAGATACGAGCTGGCGTACCAGGCGATGTCATCAATGGAATGGAAGTCATCGGTGATGGAAGGGATGGCGGTTGAGATGATTGTTCGGTCCTGGAGGGTGTCAGTAATTGACTTCAAATTGGACAGTATGGATCAGTGTTGAGGTAAAGCTGACCAAAGCAACCAGGAACATGGTCGAATATAAGGCGGCTGTAATAATCCAAAGTTTGATACCGTGGGGATACTCGCCATCCTCCCCCTTTTGCACGCTCGAAGGCTCCTCGGCAGGTTGCTCATCCATCGGGGGATTCGCCGTCGAGGCGTTTTGAAGACTGCGTTGCTTCTCCATATTGGAGAGAGAATCTTGCTGTGTGATCGCGGTAGTAATTGCAAAGCTTTTAGCGAAAGGGAAGCCGGTGGACGAAAGCGAAGTACCGAATGCAATACGGCTCTGAGCGGGTGGCGCAGTGTTTATATCTTCGTGTCGACGAAACAGCCCATTGCACTTTCGGAATTTTCAAGACTGTCGCACTCAACTACCGTGAACCGTCTGCCTTTAAATAGGGCGAAAATGGTCAAGTAGAGTGTCATAGATATGTCGGGCTGACCAAGAGCCCGCGAGGAGATCTCATGGTAGATGTCTGGCGGTCACTTCCAGTCCCCGATGCCAGCAACGGCTACAGCAACCGGCGGTCATCAGGGCCACATTCGCGCTTGTTGCTTTAGGTACGCAATCTCACTGGAGGACATGCAGGGGTCGGCAGAGATATCCGAGCTTACTGAAGAAAGCAGGGCTCTGCGGGACTCTCTAAGTAGCGGTGGGTAGTTAAGCATAGACGGTAGTCCCCCGGGGGCAAAGGAGGACTAAATAATGGCATTTGAGAATTCAATCGCTGAAGTTGAGAATTACTTTTGTTTCATCTGCAGTGGTATTTTGTACCTGAGCATCTTCTTGGCATCGACCTATACCATGATATGGCATCCTTGATGGTGACTGAATGTCATCTCGGGGATTTCTGGGCCCCGAGACCGACACTGCCAAGATTATGTGGCCAAGGGAGTGAACTACCCTGCACTCACACGCAGTCGTGCCTGGGTTCCACCCGAAGCGGCCTAGTGCGAGGCCCGTTTTGGTGCGTGTCCCAGCTGGAGCCTTGCATCACCAACCAACCGCCTCGAGAGCTTTCCATCGTCTTCCCGCCTATCCATCAACAGCTGTAGCTCTGTGTCCACCACATCCCACCGCGACGACCCTTACGTGATCTGAGTCGTATCCGGCGATAGCGACAATCTCACTCGTCCTTCGATCGGCAAACTACTTCATCGACTCCGACGTCAGGCGCGTCCAAGGGAGGAAACCGCCATCCCACTTCCCAGAGCTTCCTCAATCTCCCCAACAACCGTCGCAGCCATGGGGTCCGATCCCCAGTACGCAAAATGGCCTCTGCTGCCCCTCTCTCAGCATGTCTTCACCCTCACAAACGCCTATGCCACCAAATCTGCCCAGCAGGCTGCCGTGAAGGCGCTTCAGGATGCCATCACCGAGGATAAGATGGCACCTTTCTACCGCTTCCTCGCCCACCCTACCGAGGGCATACTCAACGCAGCTGGTGAAGGTGGCTCTTCAACTGGTGCATCTGCGCCAGGAAAGCCGCCGAGCAGGAAGTCGAGTCTCGTCGGTATGACGGCATCCAAGTCGGGGCCATCATCGGGGATCAGCTTGCCTTGGGACGAGGATCTGTTCAATAAGCTCAAGGAAGATAACGATCGGGAGCTGGCAGAGTTTCAGAAGGAGGAGGATGAGGCAGAAGAGCAGGCTGGTGATACCGAGATCATCGCAGCCAAGGGCAAGCGTGCAGACTTCTGGGCCCGAGTTGGTGACAAGGTAAGCGACTCCAAGAAGATGTGAGGAAAGAAAGGACTGAGGATTAACACTGGGTTCAGGACAAAGCCATCGCTGCCTTCGAAGATGTCTTTGAGAAGACAGGTATCCTCGGCACGCGCATCGACCTTGTTCTCGCCATAATACGCATGGGCCTCTTCTACGGCGATAAGCCCCTCGTCAAGAAGCATGTCGAGCGGGCCAAGACCCTCGTCGAGTCTGGCGGTGACTGGGACCGTCGCAATCGCCTCAAGGCTTACGAAGGCCTGCATCTCCTTACCGTCCGCGCCCACAACCTCGCCGCACCTCTGCTCCTCGATTCCCTTTCAACCTTCACCAGCTACGAGCTCTGCTCCTACTCAAGCCTCGTCGTCTATTCTGTTCTCGCCGGCTCCGTGTCCCTCAAGCGAGTTGACTTCAAGAGCAAGGTGGTCGATGCCCCGGAGATCAAGGCTATTCTAGGTGATGGCGAGGACAAGCTTCTCGCGCTCAGCGGTGCACTCAGTGCTGGCCCAGGCGCCGAGGACCCGGCAGGCGATAAGGGAGCCTCCGGTGCGGCGACGACCAAGGCCGTCAACCTGACCACTCTCGGTTCCAGCACGGAGCAGCCTGAGGCGGAGATGGCCATTGACTTCAGCCCCCTGGCGCTGCTTGTCAGCAGCCTATACACTGGCAATTACAAAACATTCTTCACATCCTTGGCGGCCGTTGAGGAGCAGTTCCTCAACCAGGACAGGTACCTCCACGAGCACAAGGGCTGGTTCATCCGTGAGATGCGTCTTCGCGCATACCAGCAGCTTCTGCAGAGTTACCGTGTCGTCGGCCTGGACAGCATGGCTGCGGACTTTGGCGTCACAGTGGATTTCCTTGACCGGTAAGCATGCAATCCCACGATCCATTACGTCTAATTTAGTGCTCGTATTAACAATACTGGAAATAGGGATCTTGCTAGATTCATCGCCGCGGGCCGCATCCCCTGTACTATCGACCGCGTTAACGGCCGCGGCGTCATCGAGACGAATCGCCCAGACGACAAGAACAAGCAGTATCAGGATGTAGTCAGGCAGGGCGATCAGCTTATCACTAAGCTGCAGAAGTACGGCCAGGCTGTGCGGCTGAGGGGCAGTGAGAGGGCTTAGAAATGGGCTAATACACAACCACATCTCTTGAGGCTTCCTCGTTTCTTGGCTGGCAGGCGCAGGTGCTGTCGATGGTTGAAACGTACAGTAGGAGCCGTGATGGAATTGTATGATACGCTGAAATCAATTAGACGAGACGATTGGATGCAGGCTACGGGAGCCTACTTCCTGTTGATCATTCAGCTTTACGCATACCACTTGCAAGAACAATGTGAAGTACTTCTGAACATGGGGTGTAGATTCCAACAGACTGCTACTGAGCTGAGAGTAGAGCTACCATGTTAATCTGCCAAATAGCCAAATATCCAATGACTGGCTTACTCTAGAGGATCTTGCTTTCGTCCCATTCACTTCCCATATGCATGACTCCGGCCAATGCCTAGATTTTCTTCCCAAACAATGCCCCGCGTTCTTCCGGAAATATCCAAAATTCACGTCGCTTAAACTGCAACGACATCTTTCGCACTGCTGCCCTCAAGAGCACTTCACCTGTACTTGTCCATAAACTCCTTGTGGAACTTCACAATGCTGCCAACCCACTCCGTACCCGGCGCGAGGAACGTCGTTCGGAAGTGCAGAGTACCCTCCTTCTGCCCGAATCCGGAGCCTGGAACGACACAGATACCAGTCGCCTCAAGGAGACGCATGCAGTACAGCTCGTCCGGTGTGCGGCCTTCGGCCTTGGCAGCCTCAGCGGCCTTAGCGGGGAGCTTGATAGTCGGGAAGAGGTACATAGATCCTTGCGGCTCGTCGCACTCGACGCCCTCCATCTCGGAGAAAGCCTTGTGAAGAGCGACGGCGCGCTCACGGAGACCGTTGAAGATGCCGTTGTATTCCTTCTCGTAAAGCTCGTATGAGGGATCACCCTTGCGAGGGGGGTTGACCATGAGCTCGACGAGGCACTGGCCGATGACGGGTGCGCAGAGCATGATGGATACGAACTTGTAGATCTGGGCCTCGACTTCGGGGTCGAAACCGCAGAGTTCGAAGTAGCCGCCGCGGTGGCCGCACTCGCCGACCATGCCCTTGGAGACGGAGTGAAGGGAAGCGAGCTCGAGGGAGTCGTATGAGCCGTCGGGGTGGTCTTTCTGGAGCTGACGGAGGACGCGCTTGAAGCTGTGGAACTCTCCGACGAAGACGTTGGTTTGGTAGACCTCGTCTGCCATCACGACGAGCTTCTCCTTGTTCGCGAATTCGAGAACCGCACGAATGTCCTCCTCTGAGAGAGAAGCACCAGTGGGGTTACCGGGGTTGATAATGACGATAGCGCGGACGTCGGTGCCGTTCGCCTTGGCCTCATCGTAGGAGCGGCGAATGGTCTCGAGATCGGTGCCCCAGTGCTTAGACTCGTCGAGGTAGTAGGGAACGCAGGTCGCGTTGAGGACGGCGAGGGTGGCGGTGTAGAGCGGGTATTGCGGGATCGGGACCAGAATGCCGGTCTCGGGGCCGGCGCAGATAACGTTGAGGAGGGTGTTGACACCGGAGGAGGCACCGGCCGAGAGGTAGATCTTAGAGGGGTCGGCGGGGAATCCGTCTCGTCCTGTCAAAGGGTTATTAGTCTTGATCAAGAATATATGTCTAGAGGAGGAAGGGAGCGGCATACTCTCGAGGAACTGAGCGATGCTCTCCTTGATCGCTGGGACACCAGAGCTGGCACTGTATGCACCAACAGAACCAACGCTCTTGAGCAATGTCCTCGCCCTCTCGATCACATCTGTCTGGTAGCCAAGGCCATTGATGAGGACATCCTCCTTCTCCAACAGCAGAGGGTTCTCAAGCAGACTGAGGACCTGACGGAAGAAGGTAATAGGCTTCTGGTCGAGCTGCTGAGGGTTGCCAATGTTGGCAGAGATGACCTGGTCGAAGGGGAGATCCTTGCCGTCGGTCTTGCTCAGCTTGGCGCGGTATTCCTCTGACTTGACAGCCAGTTCGCCGCGGACGGCATACTTCGCCGCAACCACGTTCTGGTTGATAGTATCGACTGTGAGCCTCATGGTTGATTTTGTTCTTCTTGAGGAGGGGGAGGGGTAGAAGAAGAGGAGGCTATGGGAATTCGATAATGGTGGGGCGAGAAGAGGACGAAGCCGGTCTAAGTGGGAGGAGAAGGAAAAAAAAGTTAGTCTTCCGCTGTAGAGAAAGGATGGATCGTCTAAGTGGTAGCTTGAAAAATAGAAAGTGTCATGGACTAGCTTTAAGAAATTGAGGAGTGAGGAGAGGAACAACACAGATCAACTAATCCCGGGAACAACCGGCTCAAGGGAGAATATAAGGAAACAAGGCAAACGGCAAGGGGAACGGTGAGAAGCGCAGAGCAGAGTCGAATAAAGCCTCAGGACGAAGCCGACTAATACACGGCCATATGACACACCCGACAGACGATGTGACCGATGGTGGTCCGATGCAGCTTGTCTGTCGCAGCCCGGGATTTCGGACGTGGGGTTTTCCCTGGTTCCTTGCAGAGGAGGGGTCCTGTGGGAGGACACAAACGCCTCAAAGCGACGTAATGAGAACCCTGAGTCAAGTCTCCTCTTCTTTTATTCCTCTCCTTCACTCCTGAGCGGTCTGTGGATTCACTTGTCTCCCGACTGACTCAGGGCGAAAGAGGGACACCAGGCGGCGGCAAATGGGGGCATTGATGGACGGGCGGTTCCGAAACCGGGGCCCAGCTCCACGATCCATGCCTATGCCATCATCCCTCGTCGATAATTGGGGGGTCCCTTGGGAGACGCTATGGTCGGCTTTGGGAATGCAAAGACTCTAGGCCAACCCAAGCTTTTGTTTGGCTGATTTACTGGAACACGTTCCTGGTCAGGACTCACTTGGGCCCTGGACCTGGGCCGGACCAGCCTTTTGAAGCTGAGCTTGTCTCGACATATGATGTGCTATGTCGACTCGCATTGCCATCACAAGGAACAAAGCCTTGCCATGAGACGAAGAAAGCCAGAGGCAGAGACAAGAGAAACTGGAGACCGTACCTGTAACACGAGCATTGCTCAAGCACCTTGGCCCTCGGCCGGTTATCCTCAACGCACTGGCCATCTTGAAGCGAGCTGGACAACAACTTCAAGGAGTATCGCAGTAGCTGCTTGCAGCGTGGCGTACACAGAGCGTGGGAGGGCGCGTCGATCAGGGCCAGTGGGGGCCGCCCTGGGACCAGGCTGGCTGTTGTCGCGGGATGCGGTGGCGGTGACAAAATGAGAAGAAATCAATTATTGATGAAGGTCAGACACAACGGTAATGTCAGAGCTGATAGCAATGAAGATGAGAGGTCATACGGAAATGAAATTGCGAGAGGGGTGGGATGCGCAGGCCTTATCGCCGTGCCGCGCCTGGGGATTTGTTGAGTAACAAAACTGGCAGTGATGAGTCGCACCCTGTCGCCAAACACCACAGTGGACCAGGTCCCTGTCGCCAGCTTGGGATGCCCCTGTATCAGTCCTGTGGCACAAGTTCCAGCCACCGTCATACAGTGAGCACCGCTAAGTCTGACCTTCAGGGTAACTTGCTTTGACTTGGTGCAACTGGATTGGAACCCCGGCGCCGGAACAACCCGCGACCGTCCCATCTCGAAATCTCCAGGGACCTCATCACATCGCAAATCCACCACGCGATCACACCACGACCTCCAATTCCAATTGATCCCACCACAGCTGCCCATCATGGCGAAAAAAGGTTAGCTAACCCCTAACGACTTTTAACACGCTGGGTCCGCGATAGTTAGATTGAAGCTGACACCCCAATAGCAAAGGCAAGGCTCGTCAATGCGCGTCTCATCTCGATGGCCATGACCGGCTTCTTCTACACCTTCAAGAGGCCCAGAACCGCGCCCCTCATGGGCATGATGAAATACGACCCCATCGGTATGAATATTCGGATCCCTCTAGAGCTACATGCTGCTTCGTACAGCTGGTTTGCCTCACGTTGGATCGGCTTTCAGTACTGACATATCGGCAACAGTTCGCAAGAAAGTTCTTTTCCTCGAGACAAAGAAGAGATCGAAATAGTTCGAAACACTCTACTCCGCTCTTCTCACGACCCCCCTAAACCGATCACGAACCCTCGATAGACGACGGATCTGCACGATCTCCTAGACATTTGTATAAAGCCTCGCACAGTGGAGGGGCCATGTACTACTATCACGCGCATTTACGGAGTTAATGGATTGGGCACACTTTATGGATAGATAAGCCATCATCCTGTGCCGGAGAAAAAATCGAATCAGTGTTTCACTTCTCAGACCTTTGACACATTCTAGCAACGAGCTACATTCCGAGCAAATTGGACGTGGACTGCCTCACTAGTTGAAAGCAATAATTAACTCCATGACTGCGAATATTTCTGTCCCTCGCACTCATTTCCGGACCCGCGCTGAAAGAAAGCACTTCTCACACTTCGTATTGCGAAGTTGCTTGAGAAAGCAGCCCAGGTCATGGATTAATCCGATTAACAGCAGATGCTCGCCCTTCAGGATTCAAGCTTGACCCTTTTTGCAGCCAGTCCTTCAACAGATTCGCTGACATGATTCTCTATCTGAGGGGCAGGCTGGATGTTGCGTGGCCCTTCAAAGTCTGACAAAGTCGGCAATGACCACGGAATGCCCCGATTCTGAGTGAGACCTGCCCTGATCTGCTCGACGATGCCGTTGTTCGCTGTCGGGATGACTACTGGTGCCGTGCTGGTGATAGGCCGGAAGTATCGGCTGTGACCCTTCATGAGATGGAATAGAACTCTTTCAGGTCTGCTGGGTTCCTCGGGGTCGATGTCTACGGAGGTCTGCATCTGTGGGATGTTCGACTTTGTTGTGGAGAGCCGCAAGATGGACTGCGTCTCGAAGCCTGCACGTCGTCGCTTACGTTCTTGCTCAACGGATGGCGGAGGCGAGGGCGAGCCGACACTTCCCGATGGACTTTGCACCACAACCCGGCGACGCTCCCACTCCTTCTGTGACGTGCCTAAGGATCGCGATGCGTTATCCCATGCCACGGCCTCTGATCGATCAGATCTGTTAACAGGATCTGAGACACAGGACTTGTCACTCCCAGACAAACGAGGTTTCTGGTATTGAAGTTGACTCTGTACCCAATCTTGCTCCATCGTGAGGTATTCCGCAGTGGCGCTGAGGAAGTCATGGACTCGCATAATCCTGTCGAGACCGGCACCCATCACTTCCACCCGCGGGAGCTGGGCGTCAACAGATCTCAGCTGGGATCGTATTTTGTCGACGGCTTCGATGTCTTGACGCCACCGATGACCGAGCTCTTCGTATATCTTCGTCTGCTGTTCATGCACCGCAATACGCTCTTTGAGCTTCCTGACCACATCCTCTTGTGACTTCAACTTCCCCTCGAGGATTTGCTTCTCCTCATTATGAAGAACGAGGGTCTGTAGCTTTGCCTTTGCTTTTTGCAAAGAGTTCTCTGCAGTCCAGTGTTCAGTCTGCTCCTCCCGCATGGCGAGCTCACACTCCTCCCGCTGTTGTGCAAGCGCGAAGTCAAGTTGTGCTTCGAAAGCTCTAGCCATTCCTTCAAGCTGGTCTGCGGTGTCTCGTGCCTTGCGCTGGCTGTTTGACTCACTGACTTCCGCCTCTTTCCTCATTCCCTCAATCTTTGCGTGGTAGTCTTCAGTTACCAGCTGAAGCTGTGTCTTGAGCTGGTTAATCTTGTTGTCCCTCTTTTCTAGTCTCTTGAGGGTTTCATCCAGCTTCGAGGAAGCCACCTGGGCATTTGCTTCTCCACCACTTATCATAGAGTTCAACTTTCTCTCCACGAGGTCTGCAGCTATCTGAGTATGGTGTAGTTCCGCGTCCAGCTGATCGAAACGAGCGTGGATACCGTCCTCGAAACTCGTAGAGTATGTGGAGAAGTGCTTTGCCTGGGAAATCTGCTCTGTGAACTCGTTCTTGAGGGTATCGAGGCTAGCTTGGAAGGTTTGCTCGACTGAGCTTACCCTGTTTCCTGCGCTCTCTTCCATCGCAGATAGTGCGCTGGCAATCCTGCCAATGCTAATACCAACATCAGTGGCATCCAGCACAACACCGGGGCACCACTCACCTTGACGACAGGTTATCTTGCATGGACTTGAAGAAGGCTGCAGCTTCATCTCTGGTGAGCGCATTTGAGGCACCGTCTTGAACACAATTCGAAATGAAGTGTAGACTTATACCAATTAGACGATATGATGCCGAGGTCATTGATCACCTACTTCTTGTCAACCGCATCAACGCTCGCTCCTAGAAGAGCTCGTGCATCAGAGTCACGATCATAGACTCTACTGAACGCGGCCAATGCTCTATGCAGTTCATCGACGCTGCGCCGAGTGGCCTGCTGAGCCTGAAGCTGGGTGTTCAAGCTTCTTTCAAGGAAGGCAACACGGGAAAGAGTCTGGTTCTGCTCGGCAATGCGAGATTGCAACGCGGAAATAGTCTCATCCTCTGCATGTGCTTAGTAGTCGACTCCTACAAAATGGAACGTCACGGCGCTACTTACTCAAAGTCTCACGGGTGAGAATCTCCTTCTCGACGAAGGAGGCAAATTCCTTCATAGCTTTGCGCTGAATAATACTCTTCTGCAAAGCCTTTTGGACGTCATCGGTCTGGTCCGACCTTTTCTTAATCTCCGAGGCTAGTTGCTGCTGCAAGTCCGAGCAGTAGGATTTGGTCATCTTGAAGAGTTTTTGGTGCTCGCTGATGGCCTCGTTCACCTTCTTTCGACAGGCCGAGTTTCGTTCTCTTGCGGCCTCTGTTTGGCACTTGGTGACATCGAGCTCTTTGCGCAGCCCTTCTAACTCTTCGTTAATCTCATTCCGAGCTGCAGACATTGTACCCTGCCTCTCTTGCAGCTCAGCATACTTTTCCTGCATCTTGGACAGAGACTGATCTCTCTGCTGTAACGTCCGGGTTGCCTTCTCTAGCTGTGTGGCTTGCACGTCAATGTCATGCTGCAACGCTTCAATCTCCATGCGGTATTCTTCCTTGTCGCGGTCAGCTGCCAGAAGGTACTGGTTCCATTGTGATGCCATCTCCTGCATCATGGCCCTCCTATCAGGGCAACGTTGACGCGGACCTTGTCGGGGTTGCTTATGGACGGCGGATCTCTTCTTAGACACGTTGCTTGCTCTTGACTGACTCCGCACATGATCGTCTAGGCTATACGATGGAGGGGAGTCATCACAAGACAGCGGACGAGCCATACTGCAACGGGGGCTCTTGCTTGCCCGCCTACTTCGGGGTCTCCGGATTGGCTTCTCCAAGTCCCCGCATCTGCTCATGGGAGACGAAGATCGGCGAGAATCGCCTTGCCGCAAGATATGTGGTGCAATGTTCAAAGCAATATGGCGATTCGCACTTTCCTGCAAGACCTTGGAGCTTGAAGCCGGATGGTGTGAAGCGGCCGAAGGGATGCACTCCTCAACGGCTGCTCCAGAAGAGGCAGACGAAGGTGTTGAAACAACCGCGGACCCGCTGTCTGAAGCTTTTGAACCAGGCGAACGAAATATCTGAGAGTCTCTGACGATGGTTTGGGCCGGTGCCGAAGGATCTTGAATGTACGGAGAGTGCTGACGAGATTCACTGCTCTGGCCCTTGTCCGAGGCGACGAGGTCACTGACGAGGGCACCATTTGACTCTGACAAATGGCCAATGGATCCCCCATGCAAGGGATTATCCCCTACAACGTGAGAGCTGGACAGCACCTTGGCGTCTGGTGCTCTGAAGTGAGGAGAAGTCTGGTCTGGATCCTGTGTTGAGGGAGAGAAGGCCAGCTCAGGCAACAACAGAGGCTCATTCGGCAATTGCTGAGAATGATTCTGAGCCCCCCTTGTTTGCACAGTCCTCGAATCAACAGCATTTGATGGATATTGCTTTGCAGGTACGACGGACTGTATTGGACGGCCTACGAACTGACCCGGAGGGTTTGGCTGCTTTGTCTGGTACTGGAAGCCTTGTCCTAGAAGTGGCGCAGACAAGTCTTGCGCCTCGGCGGTGAAGCGTCGGCCCGAGACAGGTGCAGGCGGTGATTTGCGAAATGGGAGCTCGACCTCTTGTAGAAGAGAATCCGTGGCTTCTTCATCCTGCGTGTACGGTGTTGAGTCAGAAAGGGGATCTGGGGAAGAATGTGACAGGGCTGCCATGATGGTGCTGTGTTTGAGGACTTCAGATCATCAGATGATCACAGAGATGATAGCACTGTCTAGATGCGATATAGATGATTGATGATAGCTCATGCGGCAAGGCTGGCTCAAGGTCAAGCTGAGTAGACTCGGCCACTACCGCACGCTGAGCAAGGCTCCTCCTCCTCAGATCTAAGAAATACAGAGGCAGAGCGCTCTTTCCTCATTCCAACACCAGGTCCACTGGACGTGACGTAATAGGTCATTAGTGAAGAGCAAGCACGGAAGGTGCGATGTGCCTGCTCTTGCTCTTGAGGAGAATGGCGCCACGTTGCCCCGAGGACCTCAGGTATCTCACCTCATGTATGCGAAATATAACCACCATAGCAAAAAGACTTCAAGACGAAACTCTTTACTCAAGGTCACGGTCAGTCGGAGATGTGAATACACAATATTCTATCTGGAAACCGAGCCCTGCCGAGCTTTGCAGCATGTGAGTTCCGTATCTGCTTCATAAACCAGATCGCTCCTCGATCCACATTATGCGGATATCGAAGGCTGAAAATCACGATACACTTTTTTCGCTCGTTTAGAATGACTAAAATGCTAATGGATTCCATTCTATTTTACCCTCTTCAACATTTTCTTGATGCATAACCCCTGCATCAGCATCACCACAGCGCTTACACCTCATTGGCCACACCACCCCTGTCGACCTCAGCGCTTCGGCACTTGGCCTGTAACCAATCACGATGATGTGACGTCCAGGCACAGGCAATCTTCTCAACGCCCCTGGTCTTAGTATGATGGCTTGAGACATCGGCGAGTGGTGTGATGCATACTAGTCTGCGCATTTTTGCATGCAGTCGCGGGGTGCTGGCGCGTGATAAGGCGGGAGTTGTCACAAGGGGGTTGAGGGCCTAACCGAGGGGTCGGGGACCGTGGGGTCGAAAAGTGTATATACGACGAGGAATCCTCTCTAGGTAGATTGGGTTTCTAATCTATGTATTCCTGACGCTGAAGAATCGGGTCTTATTCCATTGCCGATCTTGACCTTCTCACCGCTTTTGGATTGCTTTGCCGCCAGCCAACACAACATCAGGCCTCTCAACCCCTCTCAACCCGTTCGCCTCAAGATTCGCGATGGCACCAACACTCTCGCCCTCCTTCTGGACTAGGAGCGAGACAGGAGACGCTGGCAGTGCACAGGCACCCGGGGTTGGAACAGGTAGCGACGCTGGTGCTTCTGGCGACAGCTCCGCCAATTCTGTTGAGCTCTCCACTGGTGGCCTCATTGCCATCATTGTTGTCGTGATCGCCGTTGTCATTCTTGGAGGTAAGCCTGCCGGTCCTTGCGGCACAACTTTCATTCTTGAACTGACCCATTCGGCGCAGTTACAACTGCAGCTCTCTTCTGGATTGCCAAGCAGCGAGAGTGGACCATCAAAGAGACAATTCGACGTTCAGCAAAGAAGGTAGCCACAGCTCTCACTCCTCGGCGGAGTGAGTTCCCTGCCTCACTCAAGGACTCAGACAGCACCGCCTCTCTCAAAGTCTCGCGGAAGAGCCGTGGAAGGCGTGACAATGACGTGCCGCCAACCCCTCGACTTCGCCCTGAGGATGTCGAGAAAGGATTGGCCCAGGCAGAGGCTCGGAACAAGGGACGAAAGTGAATTGCAGAAGAGCAGGTATCAAGTTTTGGGTGTAGATAGATGGCAAGGCCGGGATAGTATGGGCAGGTTGACTTGGTTGGTGTTTTGCTCGAATTCTTCAGACTGCCATTTGTCGTACAACATATATTATTCTGCTTGACATGCAAACCGTTTGTCGGCCGTGGCTCACATCTTCCTGAACGTGTTGGAACTGGCACTTCTTCGTCCAGACATCGGCTTTCGTGGTTGAGGAGTTGACACTTCGTCCTCGTGATCCTGGCCCTTCTTCTTGGAGGCAGGCATAAATGTGACTGACCGCTCGCCACCTCCAGCGCCTCTCGAACCCTTGTCTGAGCGGCCAGCCTTCTGATGTCGTGAGCCAAGAGCCGTGTCTCGCGCACTGCTGCCTCCTTGTGTAGATGAGACGCGCATCTGCATAAGTTCCTCATCACTGTCTTCGTTCTCGCTTGCCTCGCTATCGGAATCCTTGGCTTTATACCGGCTCGGCATGGATGGATCAGTCGGAGCGTGTGGATCGATGATTGTACTTGGGTTGAGGACCTGGAACTCTCGGCTGGTCTCGTCAACTGTATACTCTGCGTCCTCGAACATCTTGCTGAAACGATCGTCGCCAAGGACACCAGCCTCTGTATCGATCTTGTCTCTCTTCTCCTGCTTCTTGAGGAGTTTGTCGACCAGCCTTTGATTGACCTTGACCTTTTTGTTGCCGCGGATTCGGCTAGCGCGCTCCTTTTCGACCTTGTCCTTGACGCGCTTCATCTTCTCATCCTCCCATACGTAAGGGTTGGCGATCAGTCTGGCTTGCTCGTAGAGCTTGGACGCCACGAAGTATCCATGCATATAAGGCCTGAGCAGGTTCGTCTTGCCAACCAAGTGAGCAAGACTGAGCTGTTTGAGTTCTGCAAGAGTCAAGAATTTGTAGTTGTCGTATGTTTCTGTGCGAGTTTCCTCTGCCATTTCCTCGACGATGTTGTCCAAGAAAGGGCACCATTTCGGTGCAGGGCCCAGCTGTGGGACAAAGAAGGCGTGCTGTTGCTTGCCCTCGTTGGCAGTAAGAATCATTCCAGTATCTTTGCACCAGGCCACATCGTTCAGATCAACGACAGGCTCGACAGATGTCCAGGGATCGCCGTTTGCCTCGTCCCAGATCTTGATGATGCGTTTATCTGCGGAAAGAATCTTCTTTTCTTGAGAAGCAGTTGTCATGTGAATGAGCTTGTGAACAGGGAAACCGTAGCCATGGTCTTTCTGGAGCAATGCAACAGGCCGTCGTAAGTCAAAGATCTGCATCAACCCTGTCGAGGAACCAGTCGCAAGGGACAAGCCGGAAGGGCTGAAGTCGAGAGCAGTGACCTCCCCATCCTGACCCGCCAACAAAGCCGCTCGTGTCTTGGAGCGAGGGTCCCAGAACTCAATGGTACCCTTAGATGTGCCGAAGGCGAGCAGGTTGTGTGTGTTCTGAGCCGCGGCTGCGACATTGACGCTTCCAACACCAATACCTCCTTGTAAATTTCCTCCAGTAAGCTCATCGTCACCACCGACATCCACTTGATATGATCGCAGGAATCTCCCTTGTTCCAAGTTCAGTCGGAAAACCTCTCCATTCCCGTCTGCGTCAAGTCCGACGGAGGGCACGAGGGCTTCGGTGGAATTGCGGTCGTAGAGCAGGTCGCGACCGTATCTAGGAATGCGCACCTCATAGTGACATCCCATAGGCGTGTGGAACTCGAGCCGTCTGTCTGATTGGAGGTGTAGGGATTTGGTGTAGTCGGAGGAGAGGAGAACGAAAGCGTGATTGAGGGAGTTCGTATGGCGGGCGTAGGAGAGAGCGAGCTGGGAAAGGTTGTGGACGTGCATCTGAGGCTTGTATGTGCCTGTGCTCATGACCCACTGGCCATCTTCGCTGATGCGTATCCTGCAACTAGCCTCTTCAAACTCGAAATCCTGGAGTAGCTCGACTCGGTTCTGGTATTCGGGATCGTTCTTGAGACTGCGCTTTCGGCGACGGGCAAGCCAGTCTGGCAGAGGTCTGGATGTGGACGAGCCGGAAACGGTGTAGACCGGCACGGTCCCTGGATTTGAAAGCTTCATGACCTCTCAACTGTAGCAGTGATTTATTCAGGCTGCAGTTTGGGGTGAGACGGAACGGTAGAAAGAGAAGTGGGTGGTGGGAAGCAATCTCAAGATGGAGGACCGACGCAAAAAAAAGATTGGCGCGATAACGATAAGCTACAATCTCCCGCCTTATCACTGCAGCGCTGGAATGCGACCGGGGAACAGCGGTTTCAGCGGGGCCAGTGCGCACCGACGCCTGCTGGAGATCACGCTTGCACCACTGGAGCAGGACTGCGACGATTGTCGCGGGCGGATCGGAGGGGGACCCTTACCAAAGCACGGGGAGTCTTCCGCCGTCGCGGCTTTAGCCTTTACCTACACCTCACCCGCCCCATCGTGGCAACGACGTCCGTCCCATCTTGACGTTGTCCAACCCAGCACCCAAGCTTCTCGACATTGAGCAAGTGTTGCTGCATCGATCAGCTGTCGACAACAAGCTCACCTTGCAGCCGAAGCCTATCCCATAATTCGAGGCATCCATACGACCCCTGGCAGCCTACATCATATCTGCAGGCTGCTCCTTTGGAGATGGAGTCCTGGACGAGAAGGCGATTATCAAAGACACAGGACGCCTTACAAGCTCAGGGCCGATCTCACTGGTAGCGCAAGGCCCCCGTGATACCTGAAGATCTTATTGCACCCAGGCTTCGGCCTGGCTTGGCCTGGTGACGCCCAATAGGCATTGGCGCCCCGATTCACCGTCGCCATCACGCGCGCACTCGACGACATGGACACAGGCGCGTACGACACGAATGCTCTCCTTCTGGTGAGTCAATCTGTTTTCATATACAACGCAAAATGCTAATCCCTCGCTTTTCCAGAACCACATCTCGTCGATATCGTACCGAACCTATGAACCGCGAGCCGACCCATCTCAGACCCTTCAGACAGCTGCCCTTGAAGCAGAGAGCTCCCTTAGAGGCAAAGGACATATAGTTCATCATGACACCATTCGTGGCCTGCTATGGCATTTCAATATCCTCATCAAAGATGCTGCCACAGAGAGTGTCGCCAGCACGTCTGCCCCGGAAGAGTTGTCGACATCGCTTTTCAGTATGTTAGAACAGGGCTCTATCGACCCAGGGATACTCCACAAAGGCCGCAGCCAGAGCGCGGCACCAGACAGTGCATCGCCGACAACACTAGCGACTTCATCATCAGACCTTACGTCTCGCCTTGCGCCGCCGGCAAAGCCACAGTCCCCAGATCAGGACCAGCCATTAGCGAAACACATGAGGACTGATTCCAGGGCGGCTACAAATTCGTCTAATGCTGCGTACGAAAGCTTTCTCGCTG
Organism: Sarocladium kiliense; assembly: GCA_030734395.1. Classification (NCBI taxonomy): domain Eukaryota; kingdom Fungi; phylum Ascomycota; class Sordariomycetes; order Hypocreales; family Sarocladiaceae; genus Sarocladium; species Sarocladium kiliense. The sequence goes on from JAUZTG010000044.1 coordinate 1,580,822, forward strand.
CTCTGCTTAGCACTGCATCGACCAAACTCGCTGCTGCAACTGGTTCGCTTATGCTCAACTACCGCACTGTTTTGCTGAGGACCAGAAATGGCAGCTCATCCGACCCTCCCACTCTTTGCACTCTCCATGCGTACCTGACGACGGCAGGATCATTGGTTTTGAGAGTCAGCGCAAAGCTATGCGAGGGACTGGCACCGCTGCAAGAAAACGGATCTCCTCCACAAAGCCCCCTGGGCCAACAAGTATTGACTGCTCCATTTGGCCTTCTGGCAATTGACCAAGCGCAGGCAGCCCACGCCGGGGGTACAATCAGCCTAGCACAAACCCCAGCGACACAATCGATGAGCATACGGGGGCAGTCTGACCATTTTGGTGCCACTTGGAAACAGGCCTGCGCAAGGGCCTTGCAACTCAAGGGCATCGATGATTCGTTACTGGATCACTGTGCTTGGATGACTCTTGCAATCCCAAGGCGGCCACGAGACTGGTCGTCAACGACTCCTTTATCCTGGCCTGCTCCTCTTTGTTTTCGTCGTAAAACGATCACCATCGCCACCACTAGCCGAATCGACCACAACCTTCTCAGGGGACATGAAGAGAGCCATGATCCACTGGGTCAGGCTCGGGGTTGGTTCAATGCTTCCCACGAAAGGGAAGAGAAGCAGGTTGCGAGAAAGACCGAGAGGCTAGCATCCGATGCGAAGGACCATCAAGATGGCAATAGCGGGAAGTTTGGTCGGCCCAGCAATGACATCGCTTCAGCAGTGAACTTCAATCGCCCTGGGACCGCGACAGCCGGACACATGTATCCGACTCCGCCGGATGGCATTCAACAGAATGCCGGAGTCACACCATCGTTCGACGCCTCTGCCATGAGCCCAGGGAACCCTCCTTCTGCCACGGCTGGGCTCGATGTCGATGCAGAAATGGCCAATATGACATCAGACGCTAAGAATGGCGAAACTTTCGGCCAGGATCCTTCAGACTCGGAGGAACCTAACAAGCGCGACCGCAGCGGCAGCAACATGCTCGACAATGCTGACAATATGTTTGGAGACATGGAGGCAGACATTTTTGGCGAAAGCGAAATGAATGATATTACGGAGGACGACTTCAACTTCTTCGATGAAGTGGGAGAGCAGCCTGCATCAATGGCTCCTGAAATTGAAATGGCCGAGGCTCCAGAGATACCGGTTGCTGTGAAGCGGGAAGAGATCACCGAGGTGCCGCCTACTCCTGAGCTCACTAGCAATGCATCTGAACAGAAGCAGGCTGAACTGCCTTCATCGCCAGTGTTTGCAAAGCCCGAGTTGAAACATGCTAGGAGCACGCAGCAGGAGTCTTCCAGCAAGAACCGTGCTAGCAGGGGTGCTTCAGTCAAAAGAGAGAGCAGCCCGTTCAACCCGGACACAGTCTTCAAGCGGGTAAGGGCATCTCTATTGGCAACGACCATATCAAAACCTGATCCATCGACGGATGGACGTGAGAAGAGATCGTCTGTCTTCGGCAGAGTCAATTTCGATCCAGTGATGCCGCTTATCAACAAAAAGTATGAGCATGGTGGCACATATGACTTCGGCGCGATTCCCAGCAAAGAAAAATCGGACAGTGCTTTTCTACCCCTTTCCGATGCAGACGCCCTCAAGAAGCGGGTCAAATGTTCGAAAAAGCCGAGGGAGTCTACTGGTACCTTGCTACGGAGGTTCACTGCCGTAGACTCATCTACTGCACACCCCAGTCCGACTAAGCTCGACGACTCTCTCTCTGATGAGGACGATAGCAGCGAAGACCCTGACTCGGATGATTCGAGTTTCACAACAGAGGATCCGAATTCTCCCGCCAAAGCCAGTGCTAGGAGAGCTCGGCTTGATGAGGAGATCGCGTCCCAAGTTGCGTCCGTCAAGGACTTTGACTTCGAGGATGACGCTGAGCCTTTGCTCCCGGCTGAAGTTCCCAGATTATCTCGACCGGAAAAGCCAGAGCTTCGACTTAGCAGGTTCTTTGCGGACCCTGAACCATTGGCCTTGGACATTGCTATCCCAGATGAGGATCTCATCAACATGGCGCAGGTTCTAACGGAACAGGCTGCGACAGGCTCCTTAGAAGTCTGTGGTACCGAATTCACGGAGCGCCAGACCAACGCAATTCGCGCGCGACGTCGGCAGATCGCCACTGTTGCTCGAAGCGCTATGCATACCATCCACAATGCTGGGATCCGCGGTCTTGATCAAGCTTATGGTGGCAAACTCAAGGATGTGCTTGAGACACAAGACGCGCTGGTTACCGGTCAACCCAATCGAATGCAGCCGCGCCCGATCCCAGGCCGCGAGCCGTTCAACGATATGAAGGTGTCGAACTTCTACAGTCTGCCCCTCCCACATCTGGAGCTCAAGAGAGCGGACTCGAAGTTATCAATACTCCCCACCGCAGTCATGTTCTGGGAGAGTCTTGGTTTATCACCAGTTTCTGGCGGGAAAAACGTCTTGGCTGCTTGTGTTTTCCCAAGCTGGAAAGGTGTATCTGATAATGTCAACACCTTCCTTGGAAGACTCAAGAGCATGTACGAGCTTCTCAGATTGGGTACGTTCTCGAATCTTGAGTTTAAAGGCGAGGCAGCGGACGGACTCGTGCCGTATGAAGTGGACCGTATTTCAACATCTCCCGATGCCACCATGACTGCCAATGGTTCAGCATTGGTGGATGCGATGGAACCGGTGCGCTCAGCCGTCAAAATCATGACGACTTCGGACGTCAATATCGTGTTGTACTTTGCGTACTCACCGAACAACCCTTCCAGTATTGTTGAGGCTTGCACCGCCTTCCAGAGTTTCTTCGACTTCTACAAGAAGACATTATCATCCAAACGTGACCTACCCAAGAATGAGCTTGTTCTACAACTTGTTCCACTGGATGCTATGTCTTCACCTACATCTCTGGTCTTGACCCCTGCGAATGAGTTGATGCGAATGTCCATCGAGACTTACGATCGCTGCACGTCCTTCACCCAGCCAATGCCAGCGCCAGCCATCACCTTGGAACAACCGGTGCCTCGACATATTAACTTCGACTGCTCACCGAGAGCGTCGGCATCAATCACACATGAACATTCATCCATGCACATCGCCTACGCCCAGAGTGTTGACGGGCGCTGGGTGACAGCAGCGTGGACAGACGACCGTGGTCGGCAACAAGCCACTGCCTCCTTTTGTCTTGGTCGGAAGGGAAAGCCGCTGTCGACATCAATGCACGAGGTAGCGCATGAGATCTGGGAATCCACGCTAGATCTAATCTCGACTTGGAAAGTGCAATGGCGGATAGTTATCGCCAAGTGCGGACCAATGGAGGAGGATGAGATCAAGTTCTGGGTTGACCTTGCTCGTACACAGGACAAAGAGAAGGCTCGTGTCTCCCTCACGCTACTGAGCGTTGAGACAGATCCGTCGATGCAGGTCTTTCCGGCGGCTGCGAAGATCCCACAGTCCGCCACGCTCCTCGGCCCAACTCCAGCATCTACGCCACAAGCCAGTGTTCTCTCACCAGATCAGGTTGCAACCCCAGCAACCCCAGCCCGGGATCCTACAGTGCCGGCTTCCTCCAGTACACCTGGTGGTGACGCATCGACAGAACCGGAGCCAGATAGCTCCCTCCTGGACAGTACAGACCAGACTTGGGTCGCTCTCATCGGCCATCGTCTGAGCATGTCACCGAACGCTACGGAACTACAACCCGCACTACTCAGCGGATACCTCCTCAAGCGGACAGGTCCCAATGTCGACGAAACACCAGCCATCCTTGAGGTCAACCTAGTGCATGTGGATATCTCGCCGCGGCAATATGAGACTTCCCTTCGTGAGATTCTCAGTTGGTACGGCGCATTAGGTACCCTCGCACGGGCAAGGGGCGTGGTATCACGAGACGCCGATGTCAGGCCCTGGCACGTCGCTGCGGCGGAGAAGGCTGTCCGGGCATTGTATCTGTTATTATGATTTCTCGTTGGAGCTATATACCAAGGGGCCGGGTGTTCATGCGTTGGCTATGGGAGTCTTGATGAGCGAACCTCCATGAATTATTACAACTTCAAATAGCACAATCATGAGCTACCAGTGACTTGGAACAGCAACGACAAAAGTAAGCCAGACACAGCTGCATCGAAAGTTATCCCACCCTACCCTACAACGCTGGCTTTTTGTGACACATGACATTGGGTTACTTTACTGCCACAACTTATTTTCATGCGTAGTTCCTGTGAACACCATATGGCGTTTATACTATAGAGTAGGCTATGGAAACGCTAGCAGCAAGCACATCTGTCTCCTCTTCGGCAAGCGTGCCGTTGTTCCGACTTCAGACGAAAGGAGAGACAAACAAACAGACGACGCACAACTGTGAACACAAAAGGAACCACGGTAACAATCTCGCTCCCAAAGCCCTCCGTATGCTGGAACCGACGTCAGCATACGGATGGGATCTCATACATACCATTCTGTTGCCCACTGTCCAGCCCTGCACCACACTAAAAAAAACCACCATCAGATTCATACAAGCACGAGGCTTGTAGCTTCGCTCGTGTACCTTCCTCACCCATAAGCATGTACCGAGCACCTCAAACAGGAGCTCTACTTAATTGTACCTGAGACGTCGTGGAACGGAACAAACGATCGAGCCATCCCCTTTCCAATGTTGGATACATTGAACATATCTGCTCGACCTGCTTTGCCCGAGTTTGTCTCACCACCACAACATTGGCGGCAGACCTGTGTGGCATCACTGTCAGTTCGACCCCGTCGTAGTGAAGCTCTTGTGCGAAGGACTTCCTAACTAGATCGAGATGTTGACGAGACTGAAGTCGATGCCATGAAAACGTATAATATGCGACTCGTAAGCGCTAATTGCTGGAAAACCTCGGGAGTTCAAAACCGCCGCGGATCATGCTGATCAGAAGAGCCCTGGAAATCACGACCCGCGGCGCGTTGAAAGCCGTCTTGAGCTGGTCCATGTCGACCAATCCGCTGTACTCGTCCGGGATTGGGCTTAGGTGGATCTTGACCTGGAGATCTGGGGTCGTCGAATCGGACCGCCAGAGTATCCCGAAATCGCGAACGAACCAGTCTGGGTTCAGGTGTCCAGGGGTAGAGGCAAGAGATTCTCGTGGGTCTAAGATTGGGAATATTTCTCGTCTTGTGCGGCGTTTATTGAAGGCGTAGCCGAGACCCAAGGCAAGGCTTGCGGGGACCAGTGCCTTGTCGCAGTCAAGATTGATCTGGGTCGGATACGGAATCGCCTTCCCCTCAGGACCGGAATATCTTAAGATGAATATACAACCATGGAGAGACCGTGGAATTTCGATATGCGATTCGCTAAGTGGCAGCGGTGCTGGAGGAGGCTGGTGCTCATAACGATATCCTCCTTCTGTTGTTGCTGGCTCTAGCACTCCAGGCCGCTGTGCAGCAGTGACAAGGTTCTCTGTGGCGTGTTGCATGGGCTCAAAACCAGTAGTGGGCATTGCTGCTCCCATAATATTTAAGGCAGACATCGTAGGAAACTGTGTCTGCTCCTCACTTAGAGTGAGGGCTGGGTCGATCGGAAAGCCTAAAGAACCACCATCCGGGCGAGAATGTCTTGAAGAGCAGACACTTGGTGTAATCACGGGCAGAGATTCTGGAGCAGCAGGAGGAGGGCTCACAGCTCTCTCTCGAGCATTCAAAGCCTCGAAGAAGTCGCGAAGCTCCTGCCTTGATTGAATCTGTGCTCCGGTGACTGCTTGGATTCTTGGACGCAACCATTCGCGTTTTCGGCGTCGCACATCTGCCCGTGTCGAGTTCGCAAAGGTATCCCAGCGCCTTCCATGCTGGCCGGCCCTTAACATGTGATAGACACCTCTTCAGTACAGCTGCCCCGGGGCTCGGGGGGGACGCGAGTAGGCGCCACTAGGTATAGTATTAGAGTTGCAGGAAACAAAGGGTTGTAAGCTTGACTTTGGAATTAATCGTCCGAGATGTCAAGTGGCGAAGTTAACGCAATAGTCACAGCTGGTCGAGAACAAGAGACGCGGATTTCCCCCAGGTAATGTATGCGCAGGCAAGAGGTGGGTGACTCTCTCTCCCCACGCTGCGCAGGGAACTCCCAACCACCACCGCAGCTGTGCTCTGTATTTTGAGCCGCAACCAGAATCGAGCACCGCTCGTTCCGATCATTTCACATACACTGATGGTCATAGCCCCGGGCAGGCTCTGGATGGACCCCAAGTAGCAGTGCCAACGCACAACATGGCCCTGGGATGCCTCCGAGGCGACTGCATCCAGCCGAGAACCTTGAACCAATACCCAGGAAGTACCGCGCAAGCAGTTGATGTGAATATGTGAAGTCTATGGTTCGCAATGGGCAGCCAGCGCCAGAGCCTGCTGGGCCAAATACCATTACGCGTATGCAACCTAAGTCTCACCGAGCAAGGATAAGACGCTGCTCGAGGACACCCTCCGGATTCCCGACGAGGCTCTTGAGGGTATCATTCGCTGTGGGGCCTCAGATGGCTACCTCAGCTTTTGCAGTACCTCTGGGAAATGTGAAATGGAAACAGTATCGACAGCCCCATTTGAGCTTGTGACGTGGCAAGGCGGGGGGTGGCTGCTTCTATTCGACCAAGCAGATCACAATCCAGGGCACCCAATATGCACGAATCTGACCTATTGAAAGAGACCATTTCCCGAAGGTGACATGATGGCCGCATTCTTTCGAGTTCTACGGCGCTGATGACCTCGCCCTGCGTGGAACAAGACCTTACGGCGCTTTTTACGGAGTAACAGATCTGCGATACGTTTGCCTTAGCAAATTACGAGAGACAGTACGTAACTTGGTTGTTACTGATCCGGCAAAAAGCAAGGCGGACCTATAAATCTGATCATGTCTGCAACCTTTGAGAGACAAGGCTTTCTCGTACGAGAAATCCGATAGTCCACGTCGCAATTCAAAACCCTGGAGATCCCAGTATGCAGGTACGCTACCCTTTTATCGTTGTAATTGCGGGCTTAACTCCGTGCCAGATCCTTGATGTGCCACACTCCGCGTAGGGCTTTCACTGGAGGAAAGGGTTCTGCAATTATATCCCGTTCTCGACTGCGTGCAATGCCCGACAGATGAACATGGAGGGAGCCGCACAATGGCGCATTCGTGTCATTGCAGCGTGGCCCATGGCGCCTGAAGGAGACGACCAGGGTGTGCGAGCCCACGAGATCGCCCAGAGGAGCATGGTGCAGCAATCATCAGTCACAGCATTTCTGGACCCGACGATCGAACACAGCTACATTTCGCGCGACTTTGCTCAATACATGATGGGAGTGGACGGGCTCGAACTTGCAGAGTCGGCATCACAAAAGCAGCTTTTGGGGCAAGTTGCAGTGATTCTTTGTTGTGATGAATCAGAGCACAACCAAACCGAGACGTTTCTCCTCGGTGACCTTGGTGCAGTTGACATGGCTCTATCATCGCGAAGTTGGAGGTCTCTTGAAAAGCAATGCGGGGAGATCACTAGCTCAAACATACCATTGGCACATCACTCAGGTGCTTTCTCATCAAGATTCCTTCAGGCACTCCAAGACACCGAGATACATCAGCAAAAGCTCCCTGAGAAGATGTACTTTACCGCACCGGATATGTCACGTTGGGCTACATCTTATAAATCCACCAAGAAATCTGTCTCATCCGAAACGACAGGCTCCGTCTCCGATTCGGTATATTCGGAGACTTTCATACATACCCCTTATTCAACACCAGAAAAGATGCCATCGCCTGGTCCATCGCACACGAAAATTTGTGCTGATACTCCACTAATGACAGGAAATATCACGTTCGCTGATTTATCAGCGAGACACTACCATGTTCCGGATCGCATATCGGTTGAACACAATTCGCTGGCCCATGAGCATACGCCTGGGCACAGTCAGGAGTCCGTGCCGGACTCTGACCTCGAGAAGGAATGGCAACCCAATAACGACTACGCCCACGAAGTTTGGTCGTGGGATCCTGAAAAGCAAAACTATTTCTGCCGGGACCGAGATGAGGATGATGAATGGTATTGGTATCCCACCCAGATAATGTGAAGATGGGGGGGGGGGTCTTTGGCATAGAATCAAAGGTCGCGGCTCATGAAAGGAGCTGCTCGACCAGAACTGTGGCTAGTTCTGTTGAGCTTCGTTGCGAATTTCATCGTATATTCACACTGCTCTTTGTGTCGTACAAACAAAGTTTCCACGTGGAAGTGCGTCCCGGTCCGTTGGCTCTGGGGCCGGCCCGCGATAGTGGGTCGTCGCGCGCCGTCCCTCCACCACAGGGCGAGAGCAAGGCCATTATGATTTGCAAAGCTCGTTGTGCCGAATTTCCAATTCGCAAAGGAGAAAAGAGACAACAAGGTGCGTCGGGGCTGTGCCTAAACTCGAGTCGACTTAGCCGCAAGCCGCCCTGCATCACCAGCCGGGGGCGCTGTGCAACACCACTAGAACACCGAGCACACCGAAGGTGGCAGACTTCTCTAGCATAGCCCGGAGTATTGGCAGCAGCTGACATCCGAATGAGAGTTGCGACATATTCAGTAGCTGCCATGAAGCTGGTCGTCTCGTGCGCGAGAAGCCTGTTTCGGCAGAATCGTCCAGCGAATGTGATACGAAGAAAATTGTAAAGCTGGTTGCCTTGCATTAGACCCGCCCGCTAACGTGATTGTATTGCCCTAGTGCTTATAATCTGATCAGATTTTGGAGAGCTTCGGGCGTGGAGTCGTTCAATGGCGGGAGCATTCCTCTCACCGAGGGAAGTAGTAGGTGTGGCGGCGTGCAGGGAACGCCTGCAGGAGCGCAACTTCGAATGTAAAAGCCTGAAAGACTGTCTAGAGAGCTTCAATGAATGTGATTCTATAATTAGCAACTCAGGAAAATTGTAGAAAGCCACATGTCACAAGCAGTGAGATCGAAAGAGACACCGTTGAACTTGCGCTAAGAGGGCCATTCTGGACCGCGGATCGTTCCATTCAATGTGGGAATAGTACATGAAGCCGAAATACAATTCTCTGCAATGGGGCCTTCGGCATAAGCTATGCCCAAGTACTGTCGTTCCCCTCTAGCTGTCCTTCCTATCCATCCACTGTCGCCCCAGACCAGGCCCTAGCAGGCCACAAATGGAATGCGACCAAAGGCCGAGGACCTTTTGCAATAGCTCTGGCGACACCTATAGCCGCGAGGCTCCGTGTCGCCACTGTGACCAAATCTGTAGTGCACCTTGGCCCAACTCCGACGAATCCAACCGAGTAGGATAACTCTTCTGTCGCTATAACCATGTTCTATAGATTATAGCATAAAGAGCCTGAGTGTTACTGTCGCCGACGCGTGAACGTATTCAAAGGCATTGCTTGGCATCATTCATGAAGATGAATGATGACGCTTCTGCCCAGCAAGGGGTAATGTTACCAGCACGCGTACCGGTAGCCCTTCAAGGTAAACGTGGCGTGAGCCTGTAATTATGGCGCAGGCTCTCACGATGTTAAGAGGGTGTGTATCAAATGTGGCTGAAAGGACTCAAAGAGGATGGCGGAGAGAGGACCGCACATGCGGGCGTGGGGTAGCATCGACGGCGAAGACAAGGGGGGGATCCTTCGTGGCATTTCCCAACAGATGGAGGGAACTGCCTAGGCGCTGGAGCAGATCCATTCAGCCTCATCTTCCGCCAGCAATGCCCCGCTAGGCTCCTCACTGGGCGTCGAACGGGGTCATGTCTCAAACCCTTCGTTGCGGAGATGCTCAGCTGCCGCCCGCCCAGAGTGCTGGTAGTATCTAGCTCTCATGAAGCAGGGCCTGAATGTGCTGATACCTGGTTCCTGGGATGTCCTCGAAGCTGCTCGAGGAGATCCGACCCCATGAGGATGTAGTCGTGCGACCAGGCCAGCTCAAGATCCTCGTCTGAAACGCGAGACATTCCCTCTTGGGGCTCCGGTAAGGGGAATGCGTACGCATCGAAGACAATAGGGTCGGATCCGTCCTCAGGGTAGACGCGAAAGTTCTTCACGTAATGAGTAACGGTGAAAGTCCCAGTTGGATACACCAGAGTAACACTGTTACGCAACCTCAGGATTCTCCTGTCATCTCCATGAGCATTTCTGGACCAACCGAGGTGGTCGAGCATGTACCGGGGAACCACTGTGGCAGATTCATCGGGTTCCTCTTTAGCGGCAAATGTGATCCTCAGATCTGGTCCTCCGCATGTTATGGACTCCAGTCGCTCTGGTAAAGGTAAAGGCTGCATGTTCGAGGCTGGGAGAGGTTGCTTCACTTTTCTGTTCCAGGTCCTGGGCGAGAGTGCAGTTGAACTGATATGGATGCTCTTGGGAGGAAGGGCTGGACCTGTTGGCACAGACTCCAGTGTGAAGGCGGCTCCGGGTGAGGCAGCCTGTTTTGGAGTAGCTGTTGTGCCCTGAACCTGAACAGTGAGTCTGCTTCTCTCACCGCAGCCCATAGAGGGACCAGCCAACGCCGTCAAGCCCTCGTTCTCGATTTGCGTGGTCATCCAGGCCGTGTGGTCAACTTGATCAACCGAGCCAACGACCAGTCCAGCAGTGAGGCCACCATGAGCTTGATGAAGGTTTCCAAAATTTCTCCGTTGTTGTCGTTGGGTTCGCCGTTTCCTAATCCCTCCCCTTCCCTGTTCGTGGCCACGGCAAGCTTCTGGCCGCCGACGAGACTTTCTGCGTGCTGGGTGCGTATCAGCCTCCACGCGGCCTTCCTCCAAAGTAGTCGGTTTCGAATTGATTGCAGTGTCGATTACATCCTCCTCCGGTATCTGGATTTGAGTCGACAATGTCACCCGGTCACCGACGAATTTGCGTCGCTCAGAGAGCTTATGTGCAGGCACGAGTGGCCTCATAGACCATGGTGGCACCTAGACTAGGCGTCTTTGTCGAAGCTGGGTTAGACAATGAGAAGTTTTTCCACCAGGCCTTTGTTTCCTTTGTGTCCGGATACGTAGTCACATTTAAAGTCCCTTGCACTTCTTATTTCTAGTGGGGACTGTTGCGCGGGAAGTTTTCAAACATATGTTAATCTGTCTGCGCGGGCTGAACCAATCTGATCCAGTAACGTATCTACAATTCGACGACACAGTCAACCTTGTTGCTGGCTCAACTCTGTGGAGACTCGGCATTGAGGGAGCCAACTACTTTGGGAGGGCTTCCCCGGACTCGGTGGGAGGCTCTAGGTCATATACACTGCATTTTGAATTCTCAATTTTGGATCAGGCTCGGCAGCTACGTATGGCATAGGGCCAATAAGGTTGCGAAGGAGAGACAAGAAGCCGTACAAGCAAGGGTTAAGTGGACTTAGAGTGGCTCGCGGCCAGCTTCCAAGGCGATGCCTTAATGCAGGTTGCAAGCTCGTCGGAAGGAATCGGGAGTACTTCATCGTGTCCGTGTGGTGAAGAATGTGGTTGTTGTCAATGGAGGGTAGGCATGGGCTAGATAGAGAGTACACAGCTGCAGCCGACCCCCTCCTGGCGAAAGTGCATTTAACAATACCTACAATTTCACTTTCTGAAAGGTAATTGCTAAAATAACATTATTATCCAACGGGGAAATGCACTTCTACGTCAACGATTGGGTCAAAATGACAGCCTCATTTAGGTATTGATGTGCATCACATGCTCAGTGTTTGCGGCTGACAACAGAAGATGCTATTCTTGAGTGATGGATTATGAATAGTAGCATATATATGCCTCATATCGCGATACCGTGTCTACCCGAGAGCAGATATTCCTAAAAGTGAGGCGAGGACAAAACGTATAAACAGCCAATAGTCGACAACAAGGCTTTCCGGATTTTGGATAAAGGTGGAGGGCGTAACACGCTCCCTTGAGTCGAGAGTAGAGTTTGCGCTCCGAGTATCCGTCTTCAATCGCACAGACATTGTGCGATTTCTTTTTTATATTCTTGACACAATCTTAAGTTTCTATTGGCTCGACACTGTCTCGATGAGACAAACCGAGCCATTGCCAACGCGACGGTTCCTCTGGCTTTGTCGGCCCTCTCATTGGGATGCTACAGGCGCCTGCAAGATGCAGCTTAATCATCCGGAGCGCCTGGCCCCTAGCACCAGATGGCGACAAAGACGGGATTGGAACCAGAACAGCGGCCACCAGCAGCGCCGCAAAGTGCCTTACAGCCAGTGTATCCACACAACCAGCCTGCGAGAAAAACAAAATCTCCATCAGGTTTGCTCGAAGGTTGCTAGATGCCGATGGGTACAGCCTCGCCTGTCTCTCAGCTACAGCAGCCACCCTCGGCCACATCGCTGCCATAGTGTCGTGGACGGGCACGCCTCAATTATGGACAACCTACTTCACTCTCGACGAGTTCCTCGAAATCGATCTAAAGCTGGCAAAGCCATCCTGGAAATTCCTGAGCAATCTGAAGGACAAGCTTCCAACTCCATGGCCTGCGATTATAACCAGAATTGTTGCGGAACCTGGCTCTTCCCCAAGTCTCGCAAAAGAAGGCTGTATAGGAGTGCGTCCGAGCCGTGATGCTGGGCATACGTGCCATACCTACCATGAGGCGTTTTCAGATACCGTGTCCTTGACAGGATCAGAAACGTCCAGCTCCTCCACGGACACAAATAAAACGCCTACACAGGCTGCATCATCGGTCATCTTCAGTGTAGCGGAAACAGGCGATTGTAACCCGGACTCTGAGTATCGCGCAAACGAGCCTCCTAGTCCTTGTCTTCATGCGGATTCAAGAAATACTGGAACGGCGAAGGAACCTATAGCAGGGCTACGAGTTGAAGCGGGAGTCACCAGTCTTCCCTTCCAGATGTCATCTGAGACTGTAATAGCAGAGGCACATGAGGACAAGCCCCGGGGTTGTGGTAAACATCGAAAACAATTCTATCGTTCTGGGCATTCGTGCAATGATTCTGGAGAGTGGGTTGACACAAAACACTTTGCATAACTACCTTTCAAGCGCAGAGGCTTCTTCATATAGGAAACCATCCCATTTAAGCTTACTTTCATAATGGACACTTCAACATCCGGGCAGATCGTCGGGTACACTAACTCGCTGGTGAATGTTGAAGGTCTGTTGACTCTTCAGGCGATCGAAACGCAACACAAGCCTTTCGCTGGCAGGCCGTGCAGTGTAACCACCGACTTGCTCCATGCCTTGATCGTCGACAACGGTCGTTCGGAAGTTGGTATAGATAGCCGCCACTATCTGCTTCATTTCTGTGACTAGCTTAGCATAGGGCCGTGCCTGATGGAGCGTCTCTTGTCTGCTCAGATGGTCAATGTGCTAGCTTACCATGCATGGCAAAATTTGAACCTATACACATCCTGCCACCACTAGAAAATGCCCAGAATTGGCGTTGGCGTTCGCGACGTTCATCATCTGCAGTTTCTGATGGGAGCCATCGTGTATGATCCCACTTCAATGGGTCGGGGAACACAGCTTCATCGCGGTGAAGCGTATAAGCAAGGCCAGAAATGCGAACACCACCTGGAACTTCGAAGCCGCAGATCTTACTGCCAGGAAACGGGGTTCGACGGGCCTGAGATCCAGGAATGGGGGCATGCAGTCGCAGAGTCTCCGTTATGATGCTGTGAAGTAAGGGGAGTGAGTCGAGCTGCTTCGCGTCAGGCAGGCTGTTCGCATTGTCTGGTTGCCACACCATGTTGGGCTGCAGCGACAAGAGCTCCTGTCGCAATTTGTGTTGAAGTGCAGTGCGCTTCGACATATGCCATGTCAAATATGTCAGCGTTGTACCGGTGGTTTCCTGTCCTGCTAGGATGTGGTCAAAGAGTTCGGAGGCAACTGACAGCTCGCGATTCTGAAGCACTGTGGAAAAGAGGGGAGAAGCCTCGCCGTTGACCTTTGCCTCCTTGTCAATTCCACTTGCAAGGACGTTCCACACGACGGCTTCGTCAGCATTGTCTTCGCCTCGCTCGCTTGAGCGTCGACTCTCGGTCGCGGTGCACAACTTGGTGTTCCAATCGGAGAGCTCGGCATTTGCAGTGTCTACCCAACTTGGGTAGAGCCATATCCCCAGAGCCTTAAACCATGCAGTCATCTTTGGCATCTCCTGGGGCCAGAAGTGGTGTTCATTCCTGCTGTTGTACAAATCTAACCAGTGCTGACGGTAGCCTTTGTCTTGAATGAAGTTTGTGCCGCCACCAAGCCCGAAGACGTATGCCGAGATGAAGTCTGTCGCCGTCGCCAGAAATATGGAGTGAACGTCTATTCCATTAGGCTCCAATGCGGGCGATGCTGAGCCATCTAGAGCTGGAAGGAGCCTGCGGTATAAGATGCTTCGAGCTTGGGCTTTCGCAGCCTCGGATGAGTGGATGTGTGACTTGGAGTAGACGTTGGCCAGCATTCGCTTCCTTGCAGAGTGTTCCTGGGAACCCCTGGCTGAGAACATACATGGCACCCTGTTCAAGACGCATAGTCAGCTCCACATCGTCCAGTGCTTGACTCACTCTCAGGCTTACCCATAGTTGTCAAACACATCATACCAACGGTCCTTCTCGAACCCACCCGCGTAGACTGTTCGGATCGCATCTGGTCCGCTGACACTCAAGGCTTCAGGCGCGACACGAATGACTGGCCCGTACGCCTGGTGAGCCTTGAGCAGAGCTTCATTCTCGTACCCATGCTTCTTAGCGAGCAAGATCCATAACGGCGAGATTGGGGCGGACCAATGCGCTGCAGGGATCTTAGAGAGCGGCGATCTCAAGAGCGGATAAATAATCAAGTGATAAACACCTGTGCCAAGTATGACGAGTACTGCTAGAGGTACGAGCAATGTCATCGTTGTTTGATAGTAAATAAGAGTCCAAGTGCTCGATGATGAGACAAGGCGATGCTCGGCTATGTTGCGGAGAAGATATGCTACTAAGCGTCACAAGCTCCCGGCTCACACGCAGCAGATCATGACAGTCTTTCCAAGGCGAGATAATCATAAAGTGTTCTTATTTCAGTCTGCGGTCAAAGCCGGTGTCTTTAATCCCACCTACGCCCCGAGTTTACTCAGTGTTCCATCTGCTCTACGTTGTGATCTTATTACGTGACCATGACCTCGAGCACCTCGATATAGAGATATCAGATCGCCCTATGACGAAGTGAGAGCGACTCATCGAAAATGCATCGACTTTTCAGAATCGAGTCATCGTCTCACCTGGCAATCTTGACTCATTTGTCCCATTTCAATTCACCGCTAGAATTCTACAGAGGTTTCGCTGAAAAACATTTAGTGCGCATGTTGTGCACGCCATTTTCCACATGACGCTCAACACATTACAACACACCTAAATCAGCAACCATACCATCGCACAGCTAATCAACTACACACCAAAAAATGATGATCTCCACGACTCACTATGGACAAAGACAGCCTAGCCGCCCTGCCAGATGATATCTTCCTCGACATCGTCGAACACCTCCAAACCGCCCGAGATGTAGCCCATCTCGGCGCTACGTCCCGGCGCGCCAACAATCTCATCGAGCGGGATGGATGGGTACCTTTCGTTAGGCGGCACTTCCCGACACTCAGGCTACCGCCCGTCGACCCGGGACAATGGCGTGGAGTGGCTGACCGACTGACCTATCTTGACAAGTGCTGGGAGAAGAGAGGCTTTGCGCTGTCGGAGTATGTGGAGAAGAGGCAGCAGGGACATGGCCAAGGGACTGTCAGGAAGCAGTCCGTGGCGCCCTCGACGGTCGTTCATGCTTCGGTGCTGGCAGCGGAGCAGAGGGAATGCGTAGCATGGGGAGCTGGAGAGAACCTTGTGGTGCAGTCTACGCCGTGTCATGGGAAGCACGCCCATAGAAAACGACGCTGGCGGGAGCAGCATGGTGCATCGCTGGGATATCGTCCTGGAACAGGAGATATCACAGCCATGTCCATGATCGACCAGGAAGGGTCCGCTCAGATCGCTGTCGGTAGGGCAAATGGTGATCTTCGCCTACAGTCGCTGAGCCATGACGCTTTTGGAGAACCTCAGCAGGAGCTTGACTTGCCAGTGACGAGAAGTCTTCGTGTCCAGGGACCATCTCTGCCCTCACCTGGACAGTCAGCTGTCTCCTGGACGGAATGGAACCCTCAGTCGAACCTCCTTGCGACTGGGCAGAGTTCGACTGTAGCCCTCTACGACCTCACCGACACGGAGCCTACTGCCTTGACCCCCGTGGCCACTGAAAATATGTGTCCACCGAACAGCAGCGACCTTGGGCTTGTCCGCAGCATCAAATTCATGGGCCAGGACACCATAGCCATTGCACTTGGCGCCAGTGTAAAGCCCTTGCGAACTGCAAAGGCTACGCCAACTGGGCTTGTGTTTACCGACATAGAAGAGCGCAACTGGAAGATCCACGACACCCTGCGTCTACATAATGGGCCAGAGATGGGCGAGAAGACGACTGTGCGGGCTATAGAGCCTGTGGGGGATGGGAAGCGTGGCGATCTCCTACTGAGTGCTTGGGACGATGGTACATACCGACTTCAAGACATACGGACACCATCCGCGTATGATGCAGTCTACTGTAACCGCCTTCTGCCTTACGAAGCTGGCAGTTCCCTCCTCGTTTATGGCACCGAACGATTTGTGGCAGGTAGCAATTCGCGTCCGAACATTTTCTTCTTCGACTTTCGACAGCCAAAGGCTTACCACTGGACTACCGCTGCCGCCTGCTCGTCCGAAGCACCATATCCAGCACCGCCAGATGATGAACGCGTCAAAACCACCAATGGGGGATCAAGGAATCAGGCAAGATGTCGCCCCGAAGATCGCAAGATGTGTCTCTGGCACAGCGCCTCCCTCTCAAACCATTACCGCCCCGACGCAGCCCTCATGATCGGCGACAGACAATACGACCGCGTCCACTCCCTCGCCAAATCCTCCGACACATCCCAAAGCTTCTGGATCGGACTCCGCGGCGCCGTCTACGAGACGCGACTTATGCTCGCCGAGGATGCGGCCGTGAGGAACGTGAAGGGGAGTGCACCGCCAGGGTGGCAGGCTGGGAAGCCTGAGCCGAGGATTACGTTGGTGGAGACGGGGATGGGGATGAGGGATGCGTTGGACTGGTCCGATTCGAGGTGGGCGGTTAATGTGGCGGATTGGGAGTTTCGGTTTCGGGCGGGGAGGGTGAAGGGTAGGGAGAAGAGGGCGAGGTTGGATCCTAGTGTGAGCAGGTTTAAGACGAGAGAGGGTGGTTGAGGCCAGGGACTGGAGAGGATTCTGGAGGACGAGGTTATGACCATGGGGGAAGACTGGCGATAAAGGATCATCTCTTTCTATAGACAATTGGCATGAGATCTAGACATGAAATAAAACAGACATAGAAGCCATAAAACATCGGACATTCTCCTCTATAGCTTCGACTCTGGCGTGAAGAGGTTTAGTCGATCCTTGAGCGTCTCCTCGGCCTCCTTCTCGATACGCTTGACAAGCACGTCGCAGGTTGGGATATCGTGGATGAGGCCGATGACCTGCCCTGTCGTCCACACCTATCATCTCCAGTCAGCATCATCATCCCTCAAGCATGCGAAGGGTACAACTTACACCGAACTCCGGATCACCGTTGACAAACACCTCCTTCCCCCTCTTGCCACTGACCAAATGCGCCACCTCCTGAAACTCGCCCTTGGGACTCTCCTTCTCAATCTTCAACGCCTCCATCGTCACCTTGTTCTTATACAACCGGGTAGTATTCCTCCACCGTCTCAACAGCAGCGTTGTGTCCGTCTCCTGCGCCTTCACAATCTCCTTCTTGACGTTCTCATGGATGGGTGCCTCGACGGTGCACATGAACCGTGTGCCCATGTTGATGCCGCAGGCGCCGAGGGCCAGGGCAGCGGCGAGACCTTGGCCGTCGGCGAAGCCTCCTGAAGCGATGAAGGGGATGGGAAGGGTTTGACGGGCGCGGGAGAGGAGGATGAAGTTGGTGATGTCGGATTCGCCGACGTGGCCGGCGCATTCGAAGCCGTCGATGGAGAGGAAGTCAACGCCAAGCTTAACGGCGCTCAAAGCATGTTTGATAGAAGTACACTTGTGTAGGATCTGCACGCCCGAAGCCTTCAATTGCTTAATTACTGGGCCTGGGGAGTTTCCGGCGGTCTCAACGATGCGCACGCCCTCGTCGATGACGGCCTGTGCGTAGGCTGGGTAGTCTGGCGGCACCATGGAGGGGAGCAAGGTGATGTTTACGGCGAAGGGGTAGGGTGTGAGGGAGCGGCAGCGGCGGATTTCGGCGCGGAGGAGGTCCGGGCTTGGGAAGATGAGGGCAGTGATGATGCCGAGACCGCCGGCGTTGGAGACGGCGGAAGCGAGGTCTGCGGTGCCGACGTGCATCATGCCGCCTTGCACGATGGGGACTGGGAGAGGAAGTTTGTCAGTATGGTGAGGTTGGACAGGGAATGGGTGTGGTTTGGAGGGTGTATTACCGCGGATGCCTAGACGGCGAGTGAGTTCGGTACGGAACGGCATGGTTGCTGTGGTTGTAGATGGCCCAAAATCAGCTTGCAGAAATACCAGTCTCTCGTGCAGGTGTAACTTGGAAGAATGAAGACAGAAATATTCTAAAGATGAAGCCGTTGTCACAAACGTGCGTGACCGGGATGGGGACGGGATGGAATGGAGTCCGTCAGTGCTCCAGCCGAATGCAAATGCGCCGTCAGTGGGACTTGCCGAGGTCCCCCACACTTTGGGTGGCAGCTTTCCCCGGCTGGAGATCCAGATTCAGGCCTGTTGCCCCTCTGTCGGATGATGGATCGCCCTGGAGGCACTGGCACTTGGCCCCGGCTGCGGCGAGGTGGGGCTCGCCTCGGGCTGCTTCACATGTCGAGCGGGACGAGTCAGATTTACCTTACTTTCTACGCGAAGGGTCCAACGGCCCTTGCTTACGGAATAACAATCTCGGAACAGTTATGCTCATTCACAGACCGAGGCATGCCGAATCTGCAGGCGAAGTCATCATCTTCATCATGTATTGTGTATTTTCTGGGGATGCTCCATGACTTTGGTATCTCGCTGTCAGTAACCCCATGTCAGCATAACCTCTGTCAGCCATCACGACGCACACTATCATTCTCCCAAGCCGCTACTGAATCATCACTCTCCACTACTCGTCTCTCGCTTCAAGCCTCGATTGCACGCTATCATTTCTTGCCAACTGCTCTCTCATCGGGGTATATCCTCACCAGGTCCACCAACTACTCTCTGGGCCACTCGCCTTTGTCATGCACTATCACACACCTCAACCACTCATACTCGCTTCTGCACCCATCCTTCCCATCCCTCCTCGCTTCTCCACTAGCTCTGCGAACCCTTCCATGCTCGCCCCCATCACCTTGACCATCTCGAAGATGTGCGTCCCCTTGAATGTCTCTGCCCATAATCGCACCACTGCCCCTGCCAGTTGCCGCAGCTTCGCACTGTCGCTGGTCACCATCTCCATTTGACCTGCTGCACCGCCTCCTGTTAATCCGCTACCAAGCGATGGGTCGACAGGAACTGCAAACTCTGTCTCGTCGAGCATTCGTCGTATCGTCTCCAAAAGGTTCTTTTCCTCCGGTGACGCTGGTGGATCGGACTCTCCAATCGTGCCAAGCGTCAATAACCATTTGGCTAAGAGGATCGCGCATTCGAAGTTACACACTGCAATTATTAGTTTCGTTGGTGCCTGACACTGGCGCAAAGACTTACACGAATGCTGAATACTCCATTCCGCAGACTTGGTTCGCGCTACATAGTTGACACCGGCTTTGACTAGCATCGACAACGCATGCACCGCTTGGAATGCGGCACGGTGCAGTCTCGGGCTTCTCAGCAGCAACGGCGCGTTGCTCAAAGCCGAGGCAACTAGTGCCGAGTCCCGCGTCTCCAACGACCTGCTCGCAGACATATCTGTATACAGCCTGATGTATGCGAGCCGCAACAGAGCCGAAGCATTGTACGCAAGCGATCCTCCTGTCGAGTCAGGCCCAGACCCAAACTGCCCGGTCTCTGCTTGTCGGAGCTGATGGCGATGCTCGAAACTCGTCTGCCACACTCGGAGAGCCTGAGTTACCTCCTCCACATCATCAGGCTTCAACATCCTCTGCCCATCAAACGGTGATCCTGCTGAGATGGAAGTCTGCTTGAGTAAGTAGATATGCTGGAGAAGAGCGTGAATCAGAACGTAGTTGCCAAGCGATGAGAGATGTGTTGGTAGTCCTTGCTGTGTTCGACCGAACAACCTGGAGAAGGCCTCGTGGACAGTGATCTCTGCAGCTGGTGTTGATTGACGCAGCTCCTGCCAGTGCCATGCGCTTTCAGCACGCCATAGTCGAGATCGCAGCGGAAGATACAGTCTCAGCTCCGATATCAATAGGAGTGGTGGCATGTTGTAGGCAGTGCTGCAGAGGTTGAAGAAGCAGTAGGCGATGAGTTTGGTTCGTGCGGCACCCTCAAGTCTCACCCAGGATTCCCAGTCGTTCACACCCGCATGGCTGGACTCAGCATGAAGGCCTTCTTCTCTGATCAAATTGGCCAGGGTACTCTGCAGACCCAGTGCCTCCTGAAGTATTGTCTTTACGCCCCAGAGACCAACGGCAAATAGCAGCAACACGGACTGAATAGTCTCCATCCTAGCTTGTGGTGTGTTTGGAGAACTGACGCAGATCAATGTCAGCATAGAGATAAGGCTCTCGGGGACATGAAGACTTACTAGGGTTCACGGTGCGTGTCTTGCGTCGTCTGACGCTCTGACTGAGCGGAGGCGAACGAATGCCTATAAGTCATGCTGGGAGAAGGACGTGTAGAGTGTGGACTGTACGCAGCAGGGGTCGGAAGAAGCGCATGGACCTCAGAACTATGTCTACGACGAATTTGCTCCAGAGCGACAGCTCGAGCAGCATACCAGAGTGCGTATCCTCGATTGCTCTCGAATCGGTACTGTGCACCAACAGAGAGTATGGCCAGTAGCAACTCCGGTGCAGTCTCGGAAGGAGTCAGTGTAGGCAGGTGAAGGAAGGGGAGGTGTTCGTGAAAGCCACTGAAATATCCTTCAAGAAATCTGGACAACGTATGTCGAGAAGGAAAGACAAAATCTTTCGGCAACACTGAAGAGAACTCATCCAGTCGATTCTTTATCACTGTGTGATCCATTACGGATACGCGCAATGCCGGGGGACGAGAATTGTCCTCGTGACTTCGTGGTGGCCCGTCACCATCACGAGCCTCCGGAACCATTGATCCGATGCGCGATGGGAATTGAGAGGGTGCTTTCGAACCCCAACGCTGTCCACCGTTTACTGCGGAGCGAGGCCATACGCCGAGCTGTTGATCCGGTTCAAAATGAGGCGGGAGGAAATGGGCAGAAGATGTAAAGTCGTCCAGGAAAAAGTTGTAATCGTTGTAAGCATCCTGCGTAGGCTGTGGTGGAAATCCAGCAGCAAGGCCAGCCGCATCATCTCGAGATCTGTCCGAAAAAGCGCTGATTGACTCTCCATAGCTCTTGACTCTGTTGTGCGTTTGATGTGGTGGTGACATATCATGGAGCATGGGTTGCATAGGATTGACCTCACTCGCCAACGCAGCATCCGACAACAAGTCGAGGTTACATGCAGCTGAACGAGGAATGCGTGAGTCTGGTGCAGCTGACGATCCCATACTAGGCTTCAGGCTGCTATGGTTGTACATTCTCTGCTGCTGCTGCAGATGTTGTTGATGCTGACCCACATGACTCTGCTGCTGCTGTTGCTGTATTTGTTGATGTTGTTGTTGCTGTTGGCTCTGCTGCTGCTGCTGCTGCTGCTGAGACTGAGATTGTTGCTGGGGATGGCCATGATGATGGTTGCTCAGCTGGATATGGGGCCGTGCTTGTTGAGGCTGTACCCGACCAAGCCCAATGTTGTCCGTTTCTATTTGGCCTTCGGAAAACGAGGTACGATGAGGCCCATTGGTTGAGGTGGACGTGCCCGAGGATAGCTTTCTCGGACGTTGAGCCTCTTTGCCACTCTCATTGAGATGGACGAGCTTCTCGTGTCGTACGAGCAGATCACTGATGTCCATGTAAGCATATGATCAGTGGAAGGTGTTACGTTGAATGGTTCAAGCTCCTTCTCAGATTGGTCACAGGTGGATGCAAGAAGCGGAGAGAAGACAGGATACCGGGTGGAGATAGGTGCGAATCGTTGTGCAGTAACGCCAGAGGTAGTGCCGAGCTCATGTGGGAAGGGGAGGAAGGTGAGTGGTGGAATTGCCGGTATAGGGGACCTTTGTGACAAGCATGATGGAACCAGCCGAGATCACGTACCGTCGACCAAAGGTCTTGCCGCATCGGTCCCAAGTGCAGGCAAAGGGCTTCTCCTTTGTATGTGTTCTCTCATGTCTCTGGACATGTTCGACTCGCCTGTGCGGTTTGAGGGTTAGCATTGAGCCACGTGGTGCCTGTGTGGAAGCGCTCTGTAGCACGCCAACGAGGGGATACCTGGTAACACTGACCTGAACCGCTTGCTGCAGTACCGACATGGCAAGGTCTTGGGCTTCTGCTGGCGGACCTCTGCGGTATCGGCGCCAGGGAGAGCTCCCGGGGCAGCACCAGGTCGAAGGGCCTGGGCGTCGAGGGACTGGATGGGCAGCATGGCGAACCAACAAGGGATCGAGAATACCCAGAGTGACCCTTTGTTGGCCCAATATAGAGAACCAAGGGAACTGGCAAAACCAGCGCAGCGCTTCAAGGTCCGAAAGAGGGCAGATGGCCCGTCACACACAACGTCGCCTGGCTGTAGTGAGTGGGGAGGGAGGAGGCTCTCGGACAACGGAGGATGATCTGGCGAAGAGAGAAAAGGGAAAGAGAGGGGAAATGGGGGGAAGTATGGGGAGAAATGAGGATAAGTTAAAGAATAGTTGGGGATTGCCGGAGAAAGGACAACTCGAGAGTCTGGGTCCGTGGGGTGAGTGAAGGCCGGAACGAAAAGTAAAGTGGTTTGTCGCTTTAGCCAGGTGCGCGCGTATGCTGCCAGGATAGCAACAGCAGCTGTAGCGAGAAGGGTGGCACACAAGTTCGAGTTGCGCTGTCGCCAGTAGCTAGCTACCTTGCCCTTGCGTCCGAGAAGCCAGAGGCAGCGTTCAATCGAGTTACTGTTGCTGGCTATGCCTGTTGTTTGGGAATAAGAGACGGACAAACGGCGGATGGAGTTGCGGGTTGTCTGTCTGAAACCGGGGTTCCCTAGGAGAGTTGCGGGGAAACTCTGAGTGGTCGCTGATGCCGAGCGACTCGGCTCAAGGTAAAGACAGGGTTGTCGGAGAAGAAGCAGACTCGTGAAAGTCGATCAGGCTGCTAGCTAGGATCGAAGTCCTGAACCGAGAGCCGTCTTGGAGAAAGGTTCCGGAAAGGATTTGGTAATGGTGGATGGTTGGTACGAAGGGACGGCTAGTCGATAGGCTGGGTTCCCCGCCCGGATTGGTTGTGGTCTGGGGGTGTTTGTTGGAGATGGTCGTGTGTCACCCAGTAGCAAGGGCCTGGGGTGAACTGTTGAGATTCGTAGCTACCCAAGATGTGCAGATGCCTGGTGAAAGGCGTGCTTGGGTGAAGTGGGGAAGAGCAGGTTGAGGTAGCACTGCTTCCAGCAACAGGGCAAGACAAGGTAAGGCAAGGCAAGGCAATTACAGCATTGGGTACACCCGTAAGGGCGGTGTGACAGCTTGGTGGGATGGTGAAAGAATGGGGGTAGGGAGGAATGTGAGAGCAAAGAAGCTGTATGGGGGCCAAGACGCGCTGCAGGTGACGATAAGGGACTGGGGCAGTTAATCAATATGGCGGCATGATGGGACGAGGTGTGGTGAAGAGAGGCGCAGGAGCAGAAGTGAGGGTGATGCGTGCTGCAAGTAGGTAATCAGAGGCAGAGACAGAGGATAGGATGGATTGGACTGGACTGGACTGGGCAGGGTAGAGCAAAGCGAGAGGTGAGGGAGGAGGTGTGGTGTGCAGTGCAGCGTGTGTGGGGTAGAGCTGTGGAGAGGGCGGGGAGGAGGTACATACTGGTCTAGTGAGGAACAGGGAAAGATGGGGAAAAGGGGCGGAGGGCGTTGTAGGAAACAACTTCCGAGGCAATCAAGACACAAGGTTTGTCATGAGTTGAGGCATTGTACTAGGATTCCTCACTGCTGATGCCCTACTTTAGTCCACGAACTGACCCAGTGAGGTCAGCGAACGACGAGAAGGCGCGACTTGAATCCCAATAGCAAAGGCAAGTGGCAGCTGAA
Source organism: Sarocladium kiliense (assembly GCA_030734395.1). Classification (NCBI taxonomy): domain Eukaryota; kingdom Fungi; phylum Ascomycota; class Sordariomycetes; order Hypocreales; family Sarocladiaceae; genus Sarocladium; species Sarocladium kiliense. Next base: position 1,605,095 of record JAUZTG010000044.1, read on the forward strand.
TTCTTGACTCAGAGGCACGCGGTTGAAATTGACAAGTTGTGCGCACTGAGGCATACCGATACCTGCGACACAACGCTGGTAAGTGCCAGGATAAGCCAAGGCACGCGTCTTCAATATGGACTGGACGGCTGTTTGTGCTCCAGTGATGCTTATGGATTGGGCTCTTACAGCATTCGGATGGCCTTGCTCCAATTCCAGGTGGACGCTGCTAAGTGTGGCCGTTGAGGCCACTCGCGGTGGAGTGCCCAAGTTAGTGGCGCCAGTAGCTGAAGCCAGCGTTGACTTGAAAAATGACGAGTTGGCGCTGGCCCTGACACTACCTCCTGCTGTGGCTGGCCCGGGGATGCTTTACCTTGGAGGTGGCAGAAGCAACGGTGCGCGACGTGACGGTGGAGGAGAAGCTCCTTCCCTCCCTGCTTGTTGTGTTGCACCTTCCCCTCCTGCCTCGCCTGCCTCACCTGCGCTGTGGTGCTGGAAGATGACGTGACCAACGCATTACAGCAGGAACGACTCTTGCCCTGGTCTCGTGAACTGGTGCACAATCTTCTTTTTTATTTCATCCCAACACTGTTGCTCTACATATCATCCTCAACGCGCCCGTCGCGCCGTATCATCATTTCTGTCCTTCCAAGCTCACACACCAGGACGCGACGAAAGGAGGGGAATTCCCGTGGGGCACCTCGTCTGGGGTTGACTCCGCATTTCGTGTGTCTCCGCTTCCTCAATTCTCCCACTCGTCCGCACTGTCCGCACTGTCCGCACCGAGCTCTGACCACGCTCCCCAATCAACAGCTAACTGTTTCCAAGCCGAGCTGAGTTTGACCTTTCTCCTCCTGAGCCCATAGCTTCATTCTTAGCGCGAGTCACACAACTTTCGTTTTCGGAGCTCATGGTGCCCAATACCTTGCGCGCCTACGGTTTCATACTCGACAAAGCTTGACCTTCCCCGCACACACGCCGTCCTTTGGGACCTAAACAACTGCCAACCAATTGACAGCGACTGCGTGTCCCTCGCGCATTTTCTCCCCGTCCCCCACCCTTTCTCGCTAGCCCGTCACTCAGGTAAACATCCTTGCTGGCCAATATGCGTTTCCATGCCGGCACATCTGCCTCTTGCAACCACCCTAGTCTGTCTCGTCGCATCTCCTGTTTCGACCCGCAGTTCTTCATGGCGCGATGCAAGCTGCACCAACCAGTCCCTCAACACGTTGCTCGTTCGCTGGATCTCTTTACGGCATCAAATAATCTTCCGAGCGACCATGGCTCCTGTTCTCCACAATCAGAGATACGTTGGCTCGGTCAACCCTGGTTACTAGCGTGATCTGTTCTCCCGACTTGGAAATCCGGCACGGCTCCGTATCATCCAGCACCTCAAACGAAAATGGACCTGTGTCATGTTCTTGATGTCCAGCCTCCCCCACGCTCCTATTACCGTTTTCGTCACTTCGCTCCCAGCTCCGTCCCTTCTTTTCTCTGAGCGTGGTTACCAGGAAGACCGCACTAGCCGAACAAGCAGGTCACGACTCACAGATCACATGTCTATCCCCAGCAAGGTACCGTTCTCGCGTCCTGCAATGTTATTCATCTCAGGGTAGATCTGGGACGCTTATCCGGGCGGTCGTTCTAGCGGGTCCTCCACCGTAGTGGTTGATCGTATCTGGTCGAAAGAGGAATGATTGCCCGCGTCTCAATGTTGAAGGTTCCTAATTACAATTCTCAGTGTCAGGTCTGCGTGTCCTAAAAGCTGTGGGCTAGTGTGAAGCCATGCAGAGCCGAGACTCATCTTCCGCGACAAATCTATCTCGGACCGAAAGGTTATCCAGAACCCGAATTTCCACTTGAACAGCCTGGCGATACATCCTTACAGAATCATTGAACCGAAGTCGTACTAATGGAAACAAGCCACAAATTTGAGTCGACACCCGCTATCGGGTTACTTGAAGCTCAAAGTTGGAGAAATTCGAAGTTCGCGAGGCAAAAAGAGGTAAGCTTATATTACTTGCTGGAGAAATCTCTTGTTGAGAACTTACGCACCCTGGCCTACGCCCGAGCTTTATCATGTACCTGTTACATAGTTCAAGGACGACAACAGACGCTTGCCATGCTCAAGCAACATTTCCCCTCCCGAATAGCTTAGATTCAATGGTTTCCTTCCAATACATAGGAGATCACTATCTCCTTTCTCAAAGATGTGTTCCTCCTCCATCTCTTGACCTGCAGGCTCATTCGCCGGCATCTCAGCAGTACGAGTCTCTTTCCGAGCCGACTAGTTCAGACTTGCTCTTTGGTATCTCTGTATATTCGAGCTGTTGGGATGTGCTCTTTAGGTCCAGTACAAGTACGTCTTCCTCCACTTCCGTTACCTATCACTTCTGTCTTTGTCGATGCAGCCAGATGCCAGGTCTGAGAAGAACGCCGATGCCTGCTACACCTCCAAATACCTTACCGGTAATCCACGCCTGCTCAGTCGAAGCTTTCGGTTTTGGTGTTGGTGATGGCGAGGTCGGCTGTGGGGTCCGAGATGGGCGAGGGATGGTGCACTTGTCGCATCGTCCATCTTGATCCAGCCTTGCTCGGAAAGTAAGTCTCTGGGATCAACAAAGTCGCAAGCCCACTTTCTGAGTTCGTGTACACGAACGGGAAATTCGCTGCGTTTGATAATCCTGTTGCTTCAGAAGTTAGCTGAATAGGAGTGTCGATTGAGGGCTTTACCGTTCCAGTTGGCAACTGTAAGGTGGTCGCACCCAGGCTATCACAGGAATCTAAAAAGGAATTGATACAGTTCTGGCGGCACATCTCGCTCCCATTGCTTGAGTTGCTTTCGATGCATCTTTTACAGGTATCGAGGGCGGCATGATGCCCAACATCTTCTTCACACAGCGCGATAGTTCTGCCTATGCCCTGCGCTACCAAGACCGCAGCCTAGTCACGAACGGCGGATCAGATCATGAAAGAAGAGCTCACAGTTGTGAGGGGTATCATTACCTCAAATGTCAATGCACATGGATGGCACTGGCTCGGACATGGTCGGGAAGTGTAGGCGCATGCTCACGACAATAAGACCAGGGTCGACTCCGATGAAGTAGGCGAGACATCACGCGAAAGAGGGGTCATTGCCCAGATGCGAACATAGTTTTGAGTCGTCGCGGGAGTCGTCGCGGGAGCATTTTCCTGAGGGCCGCAACTGAAAGATACTCTGCAGAGGTGACGGGATGCTGTAGCTTTAATCGGTAGCCTGATGTTGGGCTCGATCATGCGAAGGTGCACAGGCGAGCGCTCATCACTATGTATGGCTCAGATGCTGGTAGAATAGCATCGAGAGACCTGGGAGACATGTGACGAATGGCTCAAATGAATATACGCGAGCTGCTCATGATAGGTCCGGAGACGCATTCTGGTGGTCAGATGTGTGCATCAACTACGACCTCGTAGCGAGAGTCATTTACAGCCGGCTGAGGCTATAGCTACGAGATACGCTTGGGGGCTATCTTCGCTACTTCACGGACACACATGCTCAGATGGGGCCTTCTGGAAGTTTCCGCCTTAGGTTCACCAGGCCCAGATGATATGGTGCATGCCAAGATAGAGTCTTCACTACTGGCCAGGACCTTCGCAATGGCACGAGGTTGTAAAGCCTCGCAGTCGGACACCAAAGCTGGGTTGTAGCTTAAGAAAGCAAGCGACCAATCGTCAACAATACAAGGATGAATGCCACAATAGCGTCTTCCTATATTTGCGTCTCTTTCAATATCAACTCCCAGTATAGTTGCCCAATATGAAAAGCTGATCTATCTCTCACCAATATCCAAGACCCATTACCCAGCCCCCAAAACCCCAACCCATTGCTATTGGTGCGGCCATAACCCATCTCTCATGCAACGTTCCCAAGATTCCCATAGGGCCATCCCTCTCTCCTCCTCCTCGGAGCTACCCCACCAGCCAACCTCATTTGACTTTGTTTGGTTTCGTCCTTGTGAAGTTGCATCGTTTCGGCGGGCGCATGACACCACTTCCTCGCTTGTCGCCGTGACTACAGGGGTCCGAACTCGGATGCACTTGGGGTGGGAGAGGACAGGCAAGCTAGGGCTCGGTGGTTGCCGGTTGCCGATCCTTTCCCATCTGCTGGGTTCAAGATGATCTGGAGCCGCTTCGCACTAGGTTATCTTTATTTTTCTTGGGGGATTCATATACTTCAAACGTGGAGTCCGCGGGGTTGGGCAATGCGACCTTGGGGAAGTGCAGCACCTTGTCAAGGAGGAGTAGGTTGCTAGCTTCTTCTTTCAATGAGGCGGTTCTTTGTGGTGAGGGTTTGGGCTTTGCATGATCTTCCTCGTCCGATCTCCGCACGCACGTACGTATAACTATGCAGTGTTGCATTGATGGCAGTCAGTTTTGTGGTACGAGCTTTTTTGACACGGCACACATCTTGAGGTCACACTATGGAATGCGTAGATTACTTGTGCCGGCTAAGAATCACGGCAGCGGCTATTCTCCCGACGGCACGTGCTGATCTCTGGCTCCAGAACTTGGACGCAGATTGTGTGCGTCGAGAGCCGAGGGATTGAAGTCCTGGATCATTGATATCGGGTAGGTCATGGCGCAAAGCATGGTTGTCCTACAGCTTGCAGCGGGTGCGCTGCGTTAGCTAGAGACTGATTCATGCAAACAGTAAAACGGCTTTGCATGTCTTCATGCATGGAGAAGGTATTGAAGACCGGGTTCTCCGCATTCACTTAATCGAAGTTTAGCATGCTGGTTTAGGTTGTTTCTCGATTCACGCATGACGAACATCTGTAATCAAACCTCTCGCGAAGATCTGGGTAGAGCATACAACTTCATGCGTTTCGAGTTCGATAAGAATTTCCACCAACGAACAGCAAACATTGAAACGCTTCTTATCGTGCAAAGTTCCATGAGCTGGGTCATACGCATCGTCTCAGCCTTTCAGCGAGTATCCAACATCCCCGCTCTCGCTGCCCAGCTTGATCAATCGGTCTCGCATCTCTTCGGCTCTCTTCACCAGCGACGGGTCCAGCTTAGACAAGTCAATGTCCTTGACCCAGTCTCCAACGCCATGCTGGAGTACATTCCTCGCGCGGTGCTTACTCCCGTTTACATGGCCCACTGATCCATGTAGGGTAACTCTCTCCTTGGTGGAATCGTAGGCGCCTCTGTGGAGGATGTTATTGTTGTAGAAGACAATGTCGCCTCGTAGCATCTGGACGACCTGCTGGCCTGGTAGTTCATCGTATGGGCCAGCAGCACGCTCGATGTCTGTACGGGCGCGACGGTGGGAGCCAGGAACGACGATCAAAGAGTTGTCAGCGTAGAGGCTGAGGTTGTACTGAACGTGCCAGGACGGCTGATTCAGTCTCTCTAGTTCTTCTTCCGCAGTGGCCTCGGCGGGGATGTCGTCCCTGTGCCACTTGAGTTCGAAGTCCTTGTCTGGGCGAATGAGCATATTGAACAACTCCATGACCAAGTCGTCATCCGTGCAATCCATCAGCATCTTTGCGAACTGAAGGAGCTCCTCGGAGAAATAAAGGCTGGTGTACTCCTCGTTAAAAGGGCAAGAGGGCTTCATCAGATGCTGGACGCCCCAGACTCCTTGAGTGGTAGCATCTGCCGGATCCCACGGCGGGAACTGCTTCCCAACTGTTCGCACATGAGGCCAAATGCCGGCGCGGGCGCGCTTCTCGACTGCCTCGGCGATGGCTTGCAGACGGAGGACATGGGCCGAGTTGAGGGTCATGCTGAGCAAAACATATCCATCGCTCTCAAGTTTGGCGCGGAGACTCTGCGGGTCGTACACAGAGCCCATCGCAATCGCTTACGGACGGGCTTCCAATGGTATCAACAAGATGCGGCGATGGCGGCCGCGAGAGACTGGGCTGATTCTTGTCGTGTCTTGCTATGCAGGCTCTTGATGTTTCTGACTTTTGAGATAGAGTGATGGCGATGTATTTTTCTCAGCTGTCTTGGATGGGGAAGATGATGATGTTGTTGGGGGTCCCACCAGCGCTGTGTCCTCGTCTATCACCTGCCCCTCACTGATGTTACGTGTGATGTAGTGCAGTGTGGTGTAATGATCGTCAGCACATCCGATCGGCTCATGCACCTTGGAGAAGGCTATTGGTCATGAAATGTCGATTGCCGAAGCCATGCAATGCCGTGCTGTACAAAAAGTGTTACTGAAGAATTACTTGAAAATTTACAATCTTGCGGCGTGCTGCATTTACATGTTAGTCACGAGTCACCCAGCATCGAAGCTCAATTTAGCGAATGAGTGCAAAACAATCTTATTGATTTACTTACTTACTTACCTGGTACAATCTTGCTGATGTGAGTTCATCCAAACACCAAGAAAACACTCTAGCACTCTGTTGCCGAGATGATGGTGTCGCGAACTAGGCCGTAGCTATCGACAAGGTACCATGCGTCTGGGTCGATATAGCAGACGAAGTCTCCCCATTTGTCGACCTTGATCCTCCGAGCCTTCTCCGTCAGGGCATCGAACTCGAAGTAGTCAGGTTCGTGGATATCATATCGGCGAGGAACGTACCTGTGTCCCATGTTTGGCGTGTCCGCAGCATGTTCGCTTGGAACGGCGTACCTCAACACGACCTTTGACGCATTGGGCAGCCTTTGTGCAAACCTCACAATCTCCTTCTTTGCCTCCTGCGTCGCGATGGTTGCCCAATTGTGGTCTGATGTCTCTGTCAGGTTGCAGTCGAAGGTGCAGCAATGGACGACGCGGGGACTTTTGAATCGACCCTGAGGCATAATCATGTTCACGATGATCTCCTTGAGCTTGGGGAGCATCACCTCCGGTGGCGGCTCTTGTTCCTCGTCCAGTTCTGGGGAAAGATCCGCAAAAATCCCGTCCTCGTCGTCGTCATCGTCCACGATATGAGGGTACATTGCCTTGAGCCACGGTCGGGTCTCATGTTCCCAGTCACGGAAGAGACTCGGACACACACTCCTGAGTCGGAGGTGAAGCACCTCCAGACGTGGAAGAACCGCGTTAACTCCAGTGCAAACGTGTCGCGTGAAGCTGTCAAACAAGTGAGAATCGGATCGGTTCGGTTCGTGAGCCTCGTCGTCATCGAGCCCTATAGCCATACCTTCGTCAAGATAGAAGAGCGGGTCGAGCATGCCGTCGATTTCGTTCTGCTCGCTCCAGCGGGTTTTTCTGCGCGCCAAACCTGGAATATCCAAGATGAGGACTGACAAATTTGAGGGTATTGGTTCTCTTCTCAGACCACCAATAGCACCCAGCATGTACCAAAGCCCCGTGTCGAAAGCAGCAACTTGACGGCGGTGTATCCCCCATGGTTCCCGCATCTTGACCTCGAATTGTTCGAGTCGGGGGAGATCTGACAGATAGGATAGGCGGTACAGACCCCAAAAGAGACCGTCCTGAGGATCCCATGGCTCTCCGCGCTTCGGTGGGATGTGGAAGCGCTTCCAGTTCCGGTCAGCCTTCAAGTCGTCGATGTGTCGACGTGAGAATATGTCAGGATAGTCGCTACTATCGCAGTCCCCTGGCACGAACTGATACCTACGCAACATTGAGTCGAGATTGAGGGTGCAATTTCGAAGGTATGTGTCGAGCTGGTTGTAAGCGTGCTGCCGATACACCGGCTCTGCTGTGTTAAAGCCATGATCCCAGGGAGTGTTGGGATGGGAAATCCTACCGATGCTCATGTTGTTATACATTACGGGCAAGGCAGCCGAGTACCATTCTCTGCAGATGGTCAGTCTTCGGACGTTTTCGCAGAAGAACTCTGACCCAAGGGCCTGTACAACCATGATCCTGATTTCTGCTGGCAGAAGATGGAAAGGGAAACCCTCGTAGCGAGGGCCAGCCTGCGCTCGATTCACCATCACGAAGCCATCTTCACTGCTAGCTTTCCTCTTGAAGAGTGAAAGGCTTCCAAGGCTGTTGAATGTGCCTTGGACAAGGTTGTTCCAACTGCGGTTCGGGTTCGCCATTTTGACAGCCTCAGTGGTAGTTGATACAGTGTTGTGAAGATGGCGGGAGGTGATGGTTGATGGGCGAGATGGCTGGGGAGTTGAGGATTTGGATGAGCATCCTAAGGAATTATATACTGGTCACAGTTTGCTCGGAGGCCTTTCTTCGTAGCTATAGCATGTCACCATTCGTAGAGCGCATATTGAATTGCAACAGGTTTATCTGTAACGCGGCTGCACAACTCATTGAAAGGGCTTGATATCGCTGATGATCTATTACAGTCGCTCTAGCCCAATCTTCTTCTTTCGATTGCTCAGAATATCCTATTATTTGTTTCACGTCTTGGATACCAGCATATTCCGCTTCAATGGCCAACCCTTCCGCTTGGCCACCTGTTGTCCCGTTGAGCATGTCAACAAAGAATCAAGCTCCTCAAAGCCTTGCAAAGTCAACAAAGAGCTTTACATATTGTCGGTTGCATCTCCCACTCGACGAAACGATCGAAGCTAACAGACATGGCAGATTGTTCTTGGATGACGTGCACTTTGAGTTTTCACGTCGGACGTTGATTCAATGTACAGTAGATGCAGGCGGTGCGATGGAAGATTATCAGGTGGATTGTACAGTATGGTACAGTCAACACTTAAGAAGTGCGCCACTGTGTCGAGATACCGCAGCTCTTTGCGTTCCGGTGTCAGTCTCAAATCCATGCAGTTGGTTGGCGTCACTACACATGATAGCCACCACGGGTACTGTAGACTCTACGTAAATCAACATTTCGGAAACCCCACAGCACTATAGTCGTATTAAACAGAATCGCTTCATATTATGCATGTGGCTTGAATATCTACGAGGTTGGATCACTCGTCAGAGTCCACAGCCTCTCCCCATCTATCAATTGCCCTTTGCCTCGTCTTGCCCGTCAGCGCATCAAATTCATCGATGAAATGTCTGTCCAACTTCTCCCCGCTCATCCTCGAGTACCTCAATCGAACCAGCCTTGGGTTTTCAAGACGCTTGACGAGGCGTGAAATTTCCCTCTTCATCTCCTTGACGGCATAATCAGCATAGTGATTCTCCGCCTCTCGCGTAAGCTTGGAGTCGTAGGTCATGCAATGCACCACTCGTTTATGCTTGAGATTCTCTCGAGGAAGTACCATGTTGATGATGACGTCCTTCAGTTTTGGCAGTGGGCTGTCGGCTTTAGCTCTGCATTCTTTCAGACTTTGTGCGTGGGAAGCCCCTCCAGGCCAACCTTCGTATGAGGGCCACATCTCACGCCATTGCTCGATAGCTTCAGGATATTGCCAACGGAAGATACCCGGACAGATACAGCGCGATCGGTAGTGAAGGGTCTCAAGATGCGGAAGTGCCTGCATGATACTGTTACACACATGGCCGTCAGCCCAAGGCTCCGGCATGTCAGAAGCATCATCACGAGGATCTATCTCGTTGTATGTGGTAATGTGGCGTAGAGGCAATGGATCCGCCAGTTCTGCGGCTCTTTCGCCAATACGTTTATGGCGGGGTTCCTTTCTCTGTGCAAGACCAGCGAGGTCCAGGTAAAGATGAGCGAGTTGTTTCTTGACAAGGGTTTCACAGAGCACTGCCTCAAACCCCGAAATCTGACCTCGGTAAAAGCCCCATGCTTCCTTGATATGGAAATCAAGGGTATGAGCCTTTGTGGAGGCAAAAGCTTGGTAGATCAAGTTGCAGGACATGATCAGCATGCTCTGGATGGTCGTTGGTTCTGGCGACGATTCCATATTCCTCGGGTCACGTTCAGCCTGCAGATTCGCCATCTCCCGTCTCTCCAGAAGAGCAGGCTTTTTCTTGTACTGTCGGAGATCCGCGTCTTCGGGTAAAAACTGATAGCCTCGATACATTTGGTCCAGGTGAATGCGCACGATCCGAAGGTGCTTTTCCAGGCTATCTGTCATCTTCCCCGTACATTCCGAGTCAGTAAAGTTCCCCGTAAGAGCAGATGGTGCCAATGGATGCGAAGCCTTCGAAAAGGTCATGTCGTAGTACATAGTTCTTAGCGCCCAGTGAAACCAACCGTGCGAAATGGCGAGGCGTCGTACATCCTCGCAGAAGAATTCGGAGCCTAAGCTTTCGATGATTTCGGCCTGGAGCTCTGCTGGGAACAGGTCAAACCTTAGTACATCCTGAAAAACATCGACAGTCGCGCTGTTGTTGCCAGTACAATTGATTGCAGTTTGCTGATCGCTCTGGTAATCGCAACTGTGAAATCTGTCTTGTGAACCAGAAGCACCAAGCTCCTGGCAGACACTGTTGTTGTTACCGCATTGTGAACGGTGCATGACGCTCTTTGTCAGGACGTCTAGATTTAGAGTTGAATACGTTACAGAAGTTGGTATCAACTTTCGGTATTTTGATCAGTGTGTTCGAACGAGTCGTTGTTGCGTTGGACTCAGGACTGCACCAAGGCTGCCGGTGACTGACTTATACCATGCGTTTCTTTCAGAGCCTGGGTGAAAGGAGGCCCCTAGGCCACCAAATCGGCGTGAGTGTTATGGAGAAAGAGTGAGAGCACTGGGGCCGCCTTTCACCAGGGTCATAAACAGCCTTTATGTGAGGGAGCGGATCTTCAAAGGAGGATGCGAATGAAGCTGTGATTCACCTCTTTGTGTCTAACCAAAGCTGTCCACCCCTCGGCGGTTCCACGCCTTTGTGAGTATCTATCTGCCTTGACAAGGTCGGTCAATCTCTTTTAGACGCTTGATCAATTGAGATGATCTTAAGGTCCTTCCATTACGGTTTCCTTGCAACGCAACGCCACACTGCATTGCCGGAGGCATGGCATCGGCCTATCATCGTCAGGCAATCGAACGGCAACAGACTTGTTCCCAGCCACTTACTTCTCAGCTCGCACAGGGTCCTACATGGGAGTCAGAAATGAGGATACTGCAACATTAAATTGGTAAGCATCCCTTCATAGGAGCCTTTCCCAACATTTCGTCGTTCGATGAGGTGTGATACTACGCCTGAGGTACAGATGTAGGAACTATGCGCATCTTGGTGGTCAATCTTAGGTATACACTATCTTTAAGGATTTTTCTTGCTTATTATCAATGCTCCAAACAAACCTCACTTTGCTCAATGCCCGGGTAGGGCATCTTGCACCCTAATGGCCTAGCTTTTGGCTTTCATTCATCAGCATCGTCGCCAGCGTTAGCCACGTCCTCGCCCATCTGTTCTCTATTTCCCGTGACGTCCAGAGCGCCTTCAATCTGCTAATGGCAGAGTTAGAGTCAGATATCATGATCAAAATCATGATCAGAATGAATCTGAGACTCCTCGTCTTCATCCTGTTCCTCGCCGTCCACTTGCGCGGCCTCAAATGGCTCGATGAAAGCCACTCTATACGCCTCCGCCTCGGCGGCTTCCAGATCATAATCAGGATCAAATTCCATCTCCACATCCTCCATAACAACTCCCCATTCATCAATTGGCAAGCGTTGGATTTCGCCTGTGAGTGCATTCCACTCGTACGCGGTTTCCGTGTCGACTTCATACTTGTCATGTAGGCGAGGGTATCGCACTACCACGCGTCGCGGGTTGCTCAGTCTGCCCAGCAAGCGAATGACTTCCGCTTTCGTGTTGTCAAGAGTGAGGTTCCACCACTCCGTTGCTTTCTTGTATGGCAGATCAATCCCCTGTGGCAAGGAGCAGTGACATACACGGTCTTGAACGAACCTGTAGCCACGCGGCATCGTCAGGTTGATGATGATATCTTTGAGTTTCGGCAGAGGTTCTTCGACTTGATGTATAAGCTCGGAGTCAAGACTGCGAAACATGGCTGCACAGATGGTTGGCGCGCGAAAGTGCAGAACTTCGAGTCGCGGAAGGGCAAGGCGAACACCATGGCACATATGATAATCCTGAAGCCGGCCTTCTCCCCACAGATGAGCGCTCAACGTACGTGTTGCGGCTTTGTGATCAGTGCTAGCCTCTCTTGCTTTGATTTTGTCAATGGCTTCCCTCAGCTTCCGATCTCCAAGGGTAACGCCGTAGTACTCTTCCAGAACTGTCTCAGGATCCCGCTGAAGCCATGTATCGTTGTCGATATCGGGCCCTTCTAGACCAAATACATCTTCTCCAACCCCTGAAAGGCCTAATTAGAGTTGAGAAACGCCTATCTTTGGGATCAGGATACGCAGAATATGGGAGCATGGTGATGCCGAAAGCTCCAGGCCCCATGAACCTCGCATGTCTAATCGTAAGGCTTCCGCTTTGGGAGCGAGAAGGAGCAACTGCACCGCATGGATTACACGTGCCAGACAATCCTCCTTAGGAATGGCATCGCAAGGCGCCTGGTCTCCATGCCAAGGTCTACGCTCGCTCCGTAGACGACGCCCTTTGGCGAGCTGACGTCTGCGCTGAGTGGGCGCGAAGACCCTCATCCAGTTTGTTTCCGGATCTTCTCCAAAGATACCAAGCTCATCGTCGTCCACTTTTGCGCATGCACGGTATCTTTCTCCGTAGCCCTTAGCGTCCAGATACCGGACCATTTCGTCCAAATCGATGGTCACTCGACGGACGTGTTCAGCAATATTGCTCTTTATCTTGTCAATATTCTCGGAGTTGGCCCCAAAATGGCAGCGGTCGGCGCCGATGAAGTTGCCGTCAAGATACTGACCAGACAGAAGACATGTTGTGATGGGAGCAAAGGGGTGGTTCATCCTCGAAGCGTCCAGGTTTCGATACAAGACCGGAAGAGCCAAGGCATACCACCCGGACGAGACCGCCAGCCGGTCAACATTCTCGCTGAAGAAATTAAAGCCAAGTGACTCAATCACATGGCATTGAATCTCCGGAGGCAATGAACTGAACAGGGGAAAGGAGGGGATTTGGAGGTAGTGGGATGATGGGAAATGGTTGTCGCCGTTCAGGGCAACATGATCAGCCATCCTATTGAGGAGACCAGCCTCCTCGTTGTACGCGATCTCGCTCATTTCGCTGACGGTGTTGGTTTTCGTATTACTTTGTGGCCCTTTCGGGTAAGATTGTCGGCCATCGTGTTCAGGAGGCCGATCTCCTCGTTGTACGTAGTGTCGCACATTGTGTCCATTGTATTGTTACGGTGTACTGTGTTGTTTCGGTGTATTGTATTGTTCTGTCTTTTGTTGATTGGTACGTAGTTGGGAAAAGTTCATACCCGAAATCAGGCCCTGGAGTCGGCATATACTGGACTTATAATGTACAGTATCGAACTGTTGATAGCAGCGGTCAATTGGTGGGCAAGATTGCCCAGCTGAAGTCATTGTCTGGATTCTTTCTACAAACACTTCATCCCCACTGCAGCATGGAAAGGCGTCAAAGGACTCCAGGCCTCACAGATATTGTCCTCCAGCTTAGACCCTTTCCTTATCGTCACATGAAGTCTTTGCCGAATGAAAGAATCGGCAGCATCGGAAGAAGAGACTCGTGGGCTGTGCAGTGTTCTTCCAGGGGCTCTATGCGTAGAAACTCTCTTTGTTCTTCCGTTTTTGTTCATTCACTCAGGACGCTCTTCGCTAAGCCTCCCTTTCATGCTTTCGCAGGCCACCTCAATTCCCACCCCGTCACCGTCTTCTGCACCTCCAAATCGCCTGGGTCACCCTCAAACATGGGCTTTTCTAATCTCACCTCCTGCACCTTCTCAACCAACATCCCCGCCTCCCTCGCCACATCAAAGAACTTCATGTCCTTCCCCCTCAACCACGGCCTGTAACTCGTAAAGAACACGTAAGCGGTTCCGTCCTCCGTCATGGCTTCTTTGATGGTCTTGACGAGGGCGCCGTGTTCGGAGTGTCTGAAGAGGAGGTCGGCGAGGATCAGGACATCGAATTTGGAGTGGGATGGAGGGAGACGAGCGAGGAGAGGTTGAACGTCAGTGCCCCAAATGAAGCCTGCCGCATCTATAGTCTTTGCGATCTTGCCCTTAAGTTCGTCTCCATCGCCTTCATCGCAGAGATCGATATTCTTCTGCATGTTCTGCACAATCTCCACGTCGGGGTAATCCGACATGACGACCTTCGCCGCTCCCAGCAATCCAGCGACAAGACTTGGTAAGCCAGAAGCAGCGCCCAGCTCGAGAACTGTTCGGCCCTGAACGCGGGATGGTGAGTCCTCGAAGTAGTTGGAGATGATCTTTGCGCCGTTCCAAAGGTGGTGCGCTTCTGTTGGCGAGGCGCCGACGAGATTGAGGGTGATATGGTGGCCGGACTTCATGGCGAAGACTTCTTGGGTGGGAGGAGGGGTGGCTGGGTAGTAGTCTTCTGGATCCTCCATGAGGCCGCCTAGGCTGTAGTCATCGTGATCCTCGGCCATGGTGGTGAGAACAGACTGAGGGAGTATGAAAATTGCCGTTGTCGATGAATGAGACGGTAGCCGTGATTTGTCTTGAAGCGGAGGACCCTTCAGCGATTGGTCGTGTCTAGTGTATGTCTGCCCAGATGAGTTAGAATTTTTAGTAAGGAGATGTCTGTGACGACGTCGGTGGTGTTGGTTCTCTCAGGCTCATTTGGTGGTAGTTGGTGAAGGATGATTTTTTTGGCGCATGGAGTGGGCCAGCCGCCATGAGGCATCGCCATCTGAATGGGCGTACTGAAGTGCCTGGCTTGCCTGACATTAACGTCACTAGGAGCAGGAAAGCTTGCAGAAAAAATAAGGCTATCCTTCTCATAGTGTCCAAGGGCAGCAGAATGATCATTAATTGATCTCTGCAGCTAGCACCCGGCACTCTGCACTTAAGAGGAATGGAAGTGGGAAGTAGTGTATCACCAATGTGGCAACTCCATTACGAACGCTGAGAAAGCCAACACGTATAATCTCATAGCTTTACAAACGCTCATATTCCATAAACATATATCAGCCCCCAAACCTCTGCCTCACCAACTCTCTCAATCCCTCCACAGTCCCCTCCTCCTTCTCTTTCCACCGTTTCTTCCTCTCCTCAATCTCTTCCCTCTTCACCCTCTCCATCTCCTCCCTCCTCACCTCCCTCTCACTCTTCTTCCTCTGCGCCCTCTCCTTCTCCCTCTTCAGCTCCTCCAGCTCATCCCCCGCGCCACCCATCATCTCCGCATCGGGCACTTCTCCACCGGGACTGGGGTCGCGGAAGGAACGGAGTTTCTCGTTGAGGAGTTGCTTCTTCTCAAGTTGCCGTTCGCGCGTCCCTGGGGATGCGCGGGGGATGAGGTCGTCGAGATGTTCTTTTTGGAGGGTGCGGTCGGCTTTGCGTGCCTGGCGGAGGGAGGTGAGGGAGTCGGCGCGGTCTTCGAGGCGTTGCTCGTCGCGGAGGGCGAGGTCTTGACGAGAGGGAATTCCGGGACCTGACGGTCTTCCTGCGCCAGAACCTGGAAGCACAGGACCATAATCTTCGTCGTCATAATCGTCGTCGTCATCATCATCTTGCCCTTCGGCCCTCGTCTGCGGCTGCGACTGCTCCCCGTCGTCCTCCGCAGCAGCAGCACCACTCGGTTCCTCACCCGCATCACCCCTCCATCCCATCCCCAAGCCCATCTCCTCCGCCCTCGCCTTCACTCTCGCATACGTCTCGGGATCATACCACCCCTCGGCCAGCTCTCCTCTATTCCACTTCCCCACGAAACTCTTCCACCGACCCTTCACCTCCCGCTTATCCATCTCATACAAGTCCTTCTGCTTCTGAATGAAAAGAAATTCGGCTAGCAGGGGCTCAAAGATAGGGAGATCGGTCTTCGTGAGCTGACGGGCGGAGAAGGGGAGAGTGACGGGCGGCGCTGAGGAGGACTTGGTGTCGCGCTCGCGATGGCGACGACTTGAGTGCTTGCCGTCGCGGTGCTCATGTCTTCTCTCACTGCGATGGTCTCTTGGTGAGTTTGACCTCCTCCTCTTATGTGCTGGAGATCGTGAGCGTCTTCTGTCCCTGTCCTCGCTGTCATGATGCCGATGATGGCGATGTTGTCCATCTGCCTCACGCGACCTTCCATCACCGCGCTTGTCGTAATGATCCATGTCGTATCGTCTTCCTCCTGAACAGACTCACAAGCGTTCAAATTAGTCTGAAGCTCAGTGTAGTCGAGGTAGCAGCGCAGCTTGATGTGTGTATTGGATGTGTTGTGAGTCGTTCTCCCAGCTTTCGCTGGATTTCGATGTTGACCTGCTGGCCCCACTTTTCGCATCGAACTCAACAGTAGCAGGTTCCTTCAAGGTCAGTTCGAACCCAAACATGTACGAGATGATCACGCTCAAATGGTTTCAGATGCTTCCAAATCTCTTGGGCACACGGTATGAGTTGAGAAATGTCATTCACAAGGTCCTCTCCAGGGGTATCTTTGCTATCCCGCCCTATACTATGCATGCATCAATGCTTGTTCACATGTGGAACGTCTCTGAACCGCCTTATGACGCCGCTCCCCTTACGTCTGTCCTCCTTTCCAATTTTCCAGGTGCTCGTTGGGTATTTCCTCTACTACAAGGCAGCTGGATCGGTGCTCGGGTTGCCGTGAATTACGCATCCGATGCACTGACAGTCGTCTCCACAAGGACAGCTTGCAGTGTCGCCGGCACAAGAGTCTCCAAACGGATACGACACGAAGAAGAAGTCGTTGGCCGACAGGGTCTGCTCTTCACTCATCCCTGAGGCGGCTTCTGACGGTGTTTGTGGTGCTGGCGGAGAAACGGTTCCATCGCCAGTCACAATCACGCCGCTTGCTGCTGTAGGCGGGATTCCGTTAATGGCATCCTTCATCAGGGCCGCTTCACTGCTGTCTCCGCCAGAAGCAGCTGTAGGTGCCACGCCATTGATGGCGTCCTTCATCAAGGCGACCTCGCTGTTGCCACCTGTGCCGGTGTGTCTGGGGTCAGCATGTCCGTTGAGAGGTCTGTGCTGGCCATTCGTAGATACACGCGGTTCCTCGGCCATGCTATTCCAGGCAGACCGGACGTAGTTCTGTGTTGCCTCGTTGTAGGGATGCGCCGCACACCCAACGCACTGGCAGCCGTCACCGCAGCCGCATTGGTGAGATGTGCCTCCGCCCATGGTCGTTGATCCGGGTCCGGGGAATCCCATTGACGCGGACATATCGAAGCCGCTGCCGTTATTATGTGCGGGCGCGGCGGGTTGTGCGAAGTTCATATTGGCAATGAACTGGCGCCATTGCTCGGGTTGGAGAGGCTGCATGAAAGAGCCATATTGTGGCGGATAGGTGAAGATTGTTGGTTGTGGGTAAAAAGGATATATGCCGTTGGGCGTCATGGCCATCTGGGGCGGGAACCCAGGCATCACCATACCATTAGCATGAATGGATGTTGTAGCGCTGTCAGATGGGCCCGCCTGCGTCGTTGCGTTTGCAGGATTGGTGATGTTGCTCGAACAACAACTACTCTTCTTCTCTGGGGCCGCGGACGCGTCTGTTCCTGGCGTGGTCGGGGTGGTCGAAGGTTGGGACGATGTACCTCTAGTCGCGCCGCCGCCGCCGCAACAGCTCCCGGTAGCAGCACCTCCAGCAGCACTTGTGCCATTAGCTATCGGCACCTGCTTGTTGAGATCACCGTTGGCGTGGTGGCCCATAATCGGCGAGGCCAGTGGTTGAGGAAACATGGGAAACATCATTGGCTGGGCTGGGAAGGACTGGCCAGCGGTGTTCATGCCCATCGGCCCATATGCAAACATATTCTGGGCTATGGGCGAGGCGGAAACCGTGGGAGTAGCTTGTTGCGTAAGCTCTGGCGAGTTGATAACATTGAATTGGCTGGGGTCCATTCTCCCGAGTTTCGAGGTATCGATAGTCGGGTTTCTTGCTCCATTAGACTTGGAAACAGACTTTTGCACGCGGTGCGAGGAGGATCCCGAGATGGATGCGGAAGACGCCCGGGTCGGGCTTCGGGTCGCGGCCTGGTCATCCGTCTCCGTCTTGATCTCTGGTGTCGCTGCCTCAGCCGGTTGAGAAGCGCTAGAGGTACCACAGTGACATTTTTGCTTGCGCGGGATCGCAGCCGTCACGTTGCCGCATCCACAAGATTGGTTCTTCGAATGAGGGCATGCACTCAAAGGACGACCGGGCTTGCGAACAGGGACCATAAGTCGTTCATTGGCGTGAGTGCATTTTGTCGAACGGTGGCCGCGAATGCAAGGCTCGCTGATACGGGCGATTAGTTTAGGCACCTTGAGAGCGTTTCATCATTGGCCAGGTGACAGTGAACATGACATCGATCATGCGGCCTTCACTTTGAAGTACTTACCAAGCCATCTTCTGCCCGTTGATGAGAGGCATGGTGGTGATTCGCGATATCGCGGGTAGCCGAGGTCGCAGCGAAGGTTGTGGTTAAGGTTTGAATATCCGAGTCACGGCCCGAAGTTTCGTAACACAGGCTCAAAGGCGCGAGAGGCCCTGGCCGTCGAACAGAGCGGTATCAAATGGCCCAGGTCGAGTCTTTGTGCGACGAGATGGTGAACATAAGCAGGATGACTTCAATCGACGATGTGGAAGACGCCAGTGAGGGAACGATATGTGTACAGAGAGAAGCCGCAATCGCGATCAGAAGCCGTGTTCGCTGAAGATGGCGACCAGAGCTGACTGGGCGCCTGATGAACTTCCAACAGAGGGAAAGATGAGCCTGATCCAAGGTGGGATGAAGCTGAGGATGAGAAAAGTGAGGTAAGCCCGGAAGCGGTCGTGCGTAGTAATGGCGATTGGGAATTGGGTCGTGGGGAGAGTGTGACAGCCGGTTGACGAAAAACCTTGGTCAGCGGCGGCAGTAGGACGAGTAGATGGTGAGAGCGGGCGACAGCAGCGTGTTGAAGGAGGCAAAGTGACAATTCCAGCGACGGCTACGACAGATGCGCATGGTGGTATGGATGGAGTCGTTCGTGCAGGTCCAGGTCAAGGTCAAGGTCCAGGTCCAAGCGTTTCCGTGCGCTGCTCGGCGTTTCATCAATCGGCGGCGACAACAGTGGTAGTAGTCAATGAACTTTTTGGAGGCGTTGGTGGTGGTGGTGGTAGTTCCCCCACTCGTGACAGGCCGTTTTTAAGGGTGCCGAGGGGTGCGAGAGTGCATGTCACTGCGGCAGTAGGTCCCTGGAAGTGGTGGTGGCGGGAATGGGAGATGATAGAATGATTGTTGATTGATGGAGATGGTGATGACTGCTGAGCAGCGGATGCAAGGCAGCAGTGAAAGCGCGCATTGGTGGTGAGCCTCAGCATGACCACCAGCAGCTGCAACGGAAGGGGAGGGTGGGGGAGACCCTGCACCTGCGGGGCCCATGCATTGGGGGGTCTTCAGTCGGAACGGCTCTGGTCGTTAGTGGTCCGTGCAGTGGTTATAGTGAGTCTGGGTGATGATGTGCTTGGAAGTGATCGTGGCTCTACATTACACATGAGGATAGCATCATCTACCACCATCCACTATAAAATATCCGACAATCTTATCTTTGAATGGGCTGAGAGTTTGGCGGGGTTCTTGAGGTACTCGCCAGTCTCTTGAGTGATCACATCTTCAGCTGCCTCCAATGCCCAGCCCTCGATGCCACCACACACACACTGCTACCCATCCCCTTCCATCGGGTCAGACCACTATATCAATCATGCAAAAGCACGGCAGTGGAGTGCCAGTGTTCCTCTCTGCATGTCTGCTTAGAAACTCTCTTCGTGATTGTTCTGTCCTCGGCTGTCAACGTAGCGGCTCACCGATCGTTCCCAGCCTTACGGTGCCATAGGTAGGGAGGGGGCCTGTATGCAGACGGCTTCCAAAACCAACAACACCAACACCAACAATACCAAATATAAATTTTGACTTTCCCAGCCTTCGAAGAACAAGAGATCCTGATTAGCATTAACATTCCACTATATCCCTCTAACCCACCCTCACGTCTAGGCTGACCTCTTCATCGCCGCCCCTCTTCCTCCAACAGAGGCCCTGGATATGAGCAAGTTTCCATTGGTCGCTCCCAGGGCCTCACTTGCCGCCCCCCCTCTCTCTTCCCTGCCAACGACCACCTGAAAACTCTTAGTACTCGAGCAGACTACAGTATGGGTGAATTTGTACTGTATGTTTCTCGCATGTCTAGACGGGTCAGATACGGTTTACCGGCTGCGGCGCTAAACATTTCACCGTTGCACACGAGGATGATACATGGCGGATTCTTGGAACTGATAACCGTAGTCCTGATGTATTTCGCCATTTATCAGACGGCATGGTAGTTCTCCCCGGTCGGCTGGTTGATTATGTCTTGTCTCCGTCGCAAGTTTCGTGACTGTTATGAGTCTTGTCCGTAGGGGTTGGGAAAGACCTGGTGCTCAACGTAGTTATTCAAGCAATCTTCTTGAGAGCTCCAGGTCCCACAGGACCTCTCCTCACCCAAGCCAGTACCATCGTCGCATGTACTCAAAAGGTGCCATCTTCATTGACCACACCATAGTTCCCCGGTCTTGCCCCTGCTCACTTCCATCATGTGGCGTAACCATGCCTCGCCACGCCTCGCCAGGTTCTCACGCCCCCTCCTCCCCCTCAGAGTCTGCAAACATGTCCACAGCCCTCATCCTCTTCCTCCTCGATGGTGCCATCCCGTCTCCCGCTCCCGTCCCATCCCGCCCTGGTGGCGATCCCTCCGGCTGTGACCCACGAGGTCCCTGCTTCCCACTATCCTCTGCTGACTCGCCTCTTAGTATGTCGTCCTCGCCAATTGGCTCGCCGATCACATCGTTGTCCCCTATCGGCGACCCTTCGATATCTTCTTCGTCAATGGGCTCTCCTGCAATGTCATCCTCTTCGATTGGCTCGCCTTCCACGTCTTCTTCGTCGAGGGGCTCGCCCACTACATCATCTTCGTCCATCTTCTCGCCCTCAACATCATCGTCTTCGATCATTGATAGCGGCAGGGGCATTCTCTCGCCCTCTTCCACACGTTCCGGCTTCACTTCCGGTGTTGCAGTGACCGGTGGGTTCTCGAATCCTTTCGTGAATGCTTCTTGGCTCTCTGCTGGGAAGACGCACCAGCCATCCCATAAACTGAGCACCAGACCAACACTCCTCTTCCACTTTTCCGCCCTCAGCCTGCCCCAGCCTCGACGCTCCGACATTGACCCAAGGGCTTCGAACAGCTTGCTTTCACGGAGTGCCGCCTCGAAAAGCTGTCGAAATCGCCATGCATGGCGGACATTGCTTGCTGACGAGGCCGAAAGAATATCACTAACTACGTACAGCCCCACGAGGCTTGCTGCCCCAGCGTCATCCGTTGTAGCTTCTCGGTCGTCGCCCTTTGCGGCACGATCGTCTTGTTGCCGTCGTTCTGGGTTCGCGGATGTGAGTGATAGCGGCTGTGAGACGTTTCGGACAATCATGTCGACAACCTCATCTGCACCACGACTCGCGTGCATGATAGCAAAGGCTGTGACTCGAGCAATATCTCCTTTCCGTAGTCTTGATATAGTGCGAGGTAATCGTGCCAAAAGATGTGTGAGTTTCGCCTTCTCTAGTGGGTTGAGGAATGTCTTCTCATCATCCCCGTTCCCCTGCTGCTGCCCATCGCCGTCGTAATCTTCGTCGTCTGAGGAATTGTACTCTGAATCCGAGACGAACTCATCCAGACTAGTCGTATATTCGAAGGGAAGTTTACTCTCAGGCATCTTCCAAGCGTAGCTGCCGTCAAATATCGGCACGTATTTGCCTTTGCTCTGTTGTTGTCCACCGGTCACTACTTCCCACAGGCGCCATCGAAGCCATATACCGCCGTCGCTGCGAGCATCCCATAGCCATGCCCACTTCTCCTCTCTTTGCACCTCTGGGCGCGACATGAGCAAGGCCTCAAACTCCGGGCCGTGGGCAAGGATGCCTTCGATGACTTTGCTGATAAGTTGCACGGTCTTTACGTCTTGTGGTGGCTTGACAGGGACATGCAGTAACGAGCTACGGTCCACGCCGCCCATTGCTCGATCGTAGGAAGATGGTGGCGCGAAGCCTCGATGGAAGCCTTGATGCTGTTGTGACCTTTGAGCTCCTTGGGGTGTCTCCACCGGCTTCGCACCGAAGGGATGCGACTCTGAAGTCGACGATGATAAACTCGTCCCTGTCGTAGCTGTCAAAGCCGCAGAAGACAAGTGCCTATGCAAAGACATGTAGTACCCAAACCCTAGATACCGATGCTGCAACGCGCTCACTGCAGCGTCCATGTCGTTCGCCGGCGTCTCCTGCGACAGCGTCAGGATCGCCGTAGCAGCTTTCCTCTCTTTACCAGTTGGCCCAGCAGCGGGTGGCAGGATCTTGACACCCTCGACCGTCAAATTACTGGGCATCAGCGCCTTGATCATCGACGGCGACGTGCCAGGTGGAAGATTCAGCAATCGCAAGGTTGGCCTGGCCACTGCCTTCTCCTCTTCCCTACCAGCGCTGTCGGCCATGTGCTCATCTTCATCGTCACTTGTCCGGAAGGCTCGGCCGACTCGATCTTGCGCCTTCGCCTCTTCCTCTTCTCTATCGAAACCCAGTAATGTTCCTGGTCTTGTATCGCGCGATCCGGTTCCCCGTGAAAAGTCCTGGAACGACCTCTTCTTGAATGCAGCTGGCGCAGGTCCTAAGCTTCCAGGTCCGCTCTTCAAGCTTGTGGCGCCGAAATGTCGTCTTGAAGGTCCCGGTGGTCCGCCTCCCAGTCTCCCTCGCTGCGACGGAGGTTGGAACCCGGATCCATGGTCTCTTCGTGCGCTGCCGTTGAAGCTACCGTCATCGTCATCAAAGCTCTCGACAAAGTCTTTCAGAACAGCTGCTGTTTCGGCGGCTTCACGCTGACGCTTGGCTGCGGCCTCTGCGCGCTGCTTCTCGAATGCGGATTGCTTCGTTGGTTTTTGGAGCTTGGCCTCGACATCGGGGAATTCGGCGATGCCCTTCCCGGAGGACATAGTAGTCAGCTGTTTCAAGATACCGCTGGTATAAGTGTCGACATGCTTAGATTCGATTCCGCTGCAGATCTCGTTGATGGCGCAAGCTGACTGGAAGCTGTCCCAGCTCACAAAGGTCGCGCCAGGGACGACGTTCCGATTACTGCATAGCCCCGCTACTGATCTGACACCGTGCTCTCAGCAAACCGTCGACTTCAAGAATATTCCAATAGACTATCTTTCTGTTTCATTTCTGGTTCCAAATTCTGCATTAAATTCTACTTATAATCCATCACTGCATGATATTGAAGCTTGCTGTGGCGACTGGTCTCGACTGTGCTGCGCGCGCTGGCAGCAAACCAAGGTAGCATACATCAGCTTTATGGGCTGTTTGCCAGTTTATAGACAACTTTGTGACCTCGACATGGTCCCTGTGGCTTAGATTTCACAGTTTTGTTTTATTGCCTCTGCTACATCTTGGCCGGCAGCCTTGCGAACTCTTCCTTCAAGATCATTCCTGGCCTACCTCCCCGACTCCCATCCTCAGTGATCAAACCCTGGAACTTGCCATCAACAACCCTCCCTACACTCTGATCCTCAATCTCCTTCCACCTCCATTTCTTCCCCAGCTCACCTCCCTTTCCAAGCATCACATCCACGACCTTGTCTCCCAGCACTGGCAAGAACTTGAAGGCATGGCCGCTATCTCCTGTGGCAATGAAGAGGTTCTCCCAGCCTCCGCCGTGCCAGTCTACAAGCCAGTCGGCGTCCTTGGTATCTGAGTACCAGCAAACGCGGGCGTCTTTCCATGGTCGCAGCTCGATACCTTCGCCGGGAACTAGATCTCTCAGACCCCTCCGGAACAACTGGTCGGCCTCGTAAGGCATTGCGTTAGAAGCGTCGTCTCGCGCGGTGCACGGTCTTGACGCCACGATAGGCTCCCTCTTGAGATTCGGGGACACGGGCAACGCGGTGGTGATGACCTCAGGGTTGAGGTAACCATATCCGTGCCTTGCGATCTTGAGGACATTGTTGCAAGGCGTGATGACGAAGAGTCCCGTGGTCAAGTTGAGCACAACGGGCCGTTTTCCAAACTCCTTCTGTTCTTCATCTGTGATATCCAGATATCCCAAGATATGGCCCGTAGCCTCGACTCGGCCCCTGAGATCGACGAGATCGCTGCACCATGCACCCGCTGCGACCATAACCCAATCCGCGCGAAGAGTCTTTCCGTTACTCAGCTTGGCACCCACGACCTTGCGACCTTCCGTGACCAGCTCTCGCACCTTGGCGTCGATAAAGTTGACCAGTCCCTTGGCCCTCACATGTGCGTAGAACCATTCCATTGATCTGCCGGCATCGGCCCAGCCGGAGTATCCATTCAGATATCCCCAATCTCCAGGATATCCCCCGGTCTTGAGTTCCTTCTGTAGCGCCTCTCTGGACTCGAGGACTCGTATTCTATCCTTGGGCAATCCCGCCAGCTCTGTCACTTCCACCACATTCTTCCAGCTGCCTCGCACATAATCCAACCCCGTCTTTTGTCCATCAGCCCTCTTTCCCGTATCGTTCGCAGTCAGGACAAACCCCGTCTCGCTGTATCTTCCCTGTCCGCCGAGCTGGTGATCGTCTTGGTGCCGCCAATGGATCTGTGCTTCGGCCGCCAGCGCAGAGTATGCTGGGTCGGAGTAGTCCGCGCGAATGATCCGTGAGGAGTCAACGCTTGCTGAGTCGGAGGGTGGGAAGCGTCCAGTTCCGAAGGTATCGTCAACGACCGTGATTGTGGTGTTCTCGAAGCCAGCACGCTTGCTCAGAGCGTCCGCGGTGGTGAGGCCGAAGACGCCTGAGCCGATGATAAGGACAGACTGTGGTGATTGCTGCATCGTGACAGATACTTGGTCGCTTTATCTGTCACCCAAGTGGAAGTGACTGCGGGGGAGCAAATGAATGCTGCTATTCAGAATTGTCGGTCTGCGAATATCGGCCCTTTGGGCCATTTTTAGGACCACGGCTTAGTTCCGATTATCGGTCTTCTCCACAACGGTAGACTGGGCATATATAAGGGACGATGGATCATGGGAAACCTCTTTGTCATTGGACCAGAAGGACACCGAGCATTGTGCGATCAGTGTCAAAGGTCTTGCCGTGGGTGAGGCCTTGCGTTGCCTGGTTGGTACCGCAAATCAGCGAACACTACCAGAATCCATGTCGACCTTATGGAGTACTACACGCAGTGAGACATCACACAGCTACGTAGTCAAATGAGTGGAATCACTCGACATTTTCACAAAAGTTATCAAGAGTGAGTAGTATGGTGAACAATGCGTCTTTCATTGATAGAGCTGGGACCCGGGACTGAAAGCCTAGTGTTCAGCTCTGCTGACAATTTAACCAGCAAAGGCTTGCAAACCACCTGCTGCTTGACACAACAGTGCGACTCTGTGATAACAATGTTCCCCTTTTTGAAGTGTTTTTGATAATCGCTGACGGTGGTCGTCACGCTTTGCGCTCGACCACTGCGTCTTACTCGATCTCAGCCCCCTGAAGTTTTGTTCCATCCTCGCCCCTCTTCGCAATGATTAAAAAGCAAAGCAACTCGGGCTATGTAGCCGCGAGGTCACTGAGAGCATTCTATAAGTGCCATGCGAGATGTGTTCTTGTGTGAAGGGGTAACCGCTCTCGGTCAATTGACCAGCCAAGCTTAGTGCGCAAATCAAACTGCAAGAATCCCCCTGAACCGTCCTTTACCAACGCCAATGCAATGCAATAGAAACTCGAAATGATACAAGCACATGCTTCATGCCCACAACTGTGACCTGTTGAGTAGAAGATGTCATGTGTGAAATGAGAAGCAGTCGTCAAAGGTCGTGACGTCTATCATACAGGTCGACTGACTGTTGAGAGAAGCAGAGCTTCCTACCCTCGTGTGTCGGTTAGATCTTGCGGAAATCTGGGACAAGTTAGCATACAGAAGAATTTCAGTGTATCAAGCGGATGGAACCGACCCTGAAGCACGGGATAGATCATCTCGAAGGCCTGGTAGATCTCTTCGCGCACTTTCGCGCCGGTCAAAACAATTTTGCCGCTGACGAAGATTAGGAGCACAATCTTCGGCTTGATCATGCGGTAGATCAGACCAGGGAACAGTTCCGGCTCGTAGGAGCTGAAATTGTGGTGGCGCGAGGCCAGACCTTCGAGACGAATTGGGAACTTGATGTCGCAAGAACCGACGATGTTCTGAATCTTGAAGTCGGTGAACTTGGCGTTGAAACCAAGCTTCTGGATAATGCGGGCGTACTTGCGCGATGCGAGCTTCGAGTCGTCTTCCGACTTTGCACCGGTGACGACCATCTTACCCGACGCGAAGATCAGGGCAGTCGTCTTGGGCTCACGAATACGCATAATAACGGCAGCGAAACGCTATTTCAGTCAGCATGTTGTAGCAACTCGGACCAAGGCGAGAGCCAAAGTACCTTCGGGTTGTACTCCGCATTGCGGGCATGCAGGGCAATCGTCTTGAGATCTAACCGACAGTCAAGATTGACCGTGGCAACGATATTCCTTGAGGATAACCATGTGAGCATCACCGAGCCAGACCAAGGGTCACTCGGGAGATACATACTGCAAAGTGGGTGTGATACCACTTGGACCCTGCGTCGCAGCGGGCGTCGCAGCAGGAGTTGCGGGAGTCACCCCAGTTCCATTCTGCGCCTGCTGGCCGTTGGGTGCAGGGTTTTGACCATCGGGACCCGGCGGAGGGGTAAACTCAGTCGAGGCCCCAGGGAAGGACAAAGAGCCCGGTGCTGTGAAGGCTTTGGCCTGAGCCGCATTCGACGGGTGCGTTTGAATTCCCTCCATATTGGCGATAGGGAATGGCTGCACAAGCACGTGGTTGTGAGTAGCCGAGCAGATCTGACAGTGACAAGGTTAGCAACTGATTCAGAAACACGTCGCAATAGCAGTGTTGGTGGGCAATTCGAGTTCGTGATCAGAACGACGCGTCCGTGATGTACACGGTAGCCATGCGATCCGCGAACTCATTCGTGTACCGAGTGTTGCAGTGACTAAAAAAAGAGCAAGACGTATGTCACCTACCAAGTCGCGGGAGATAAACAAGTCAATGTCTCCCCTACAAATTGATGCTCGCGAAAGAGCTCTTTGAGGTACAGCGGCCGGGAGGTCGAGGATACCAGGATGAGAAATCGAGATGGACCACGGTTGGAGATTAGGGGCTCAAGTCAGGTCGATGGAAACCCTCGAGCAATAACGATTCCAGGCACGGGTGCAGCTGGTATGTCCTTCACTTCAATTCCAACGTGTTTTTATTCGGTTCTACGCAGCGCGAAGGGTACTCGAGGCTGGCAGCGGCGGCGACAACGATGCGGATCGGGTATCTCTTTCTTTTGTGATCGTTTTTCGTCGTCGTCGGAGCGTCAACAAGTCGTGCCTTGCGCAAGATGGACAAGTATCAATCAAGCGGTTTGTGTGCCGAAGGAACGTGTTCCAGTTCTTCTGCTCAGGGTCGCTAGGGACGGTGAACGATGACGCTTCTCCTCAAAGCGCTTTGTGCTTCTTCCTGAACAACTTCAGAAGCTCTCCTTTCAGATTCCCAGCGGTCTCGCGACAGCGGAAGAGTGTATAGGTTTGTTCGGAGAGGGGGAGAAGGAGCAGAAAGAGAGAGTGAGAGTGCCTCCACGTAGATCAGAGGGAAAAATGCGCCTGGGGCGGATTTCCAGTGAAAGGCAGGAAAAGTGGGGAGTGACGTCGGAGAGGGAAGGGAAGAGTCGGAAAGGGGAAAAATTAATGGCCGAACGAATTGCTCACGTAAGGCCGACAGGTTCGGAGCTTCTTCAAAATCCCAAAAGATGGCGGTGGGTGGGCGACGCGGCCTACTTATATCCAGAGGTGCACCTCAGTGTGCCACTGGGCGCCCCAGGCAACGACACCCACCAGGACCGGCGCCAGTGCGCCACTGGTAGGCTCCGGCTGAGGCTAGTCTACGCGCTAAGGAAGCCAGTAGCCAATCACACTACGGGAAGGGGTTGTTCTTTTATCTCCTGGGATCCACTCTACGGCCCCGGTCAACACCCGAGCCCCTGAAGTACCGCGGCAACATGCAGCGAGGGGGGCGACTTTGAGGCAATCACACAGCGGCAAGGTTGCAAAAGGACGCGCAAGTCCACTTGGAGCTTGTCCATCCAAGCCCCGGACAGCGCCGTCCAAGTGCAAAGCTTGCCCCCTATTCTTCGCGTTGGTCGCTAGAGTGCTCCTTCCTCGGGCTTCTCGTTGATTCTGCGGGACGTGGTCGGCAGCAATGACGTGCAACAAGCCGCTGCAGACGATGGAGCTGAGGATCCACGAGCGCAAAAGAATAAGTGGCCTCAAGAGCCGGAAAGGCTTGAAGTGACGGAAGAAGGGGCAAAAGTGAATGCGT
Organism: Sarocladium kiliense; assembly: GCA_030734395.1. Classification (NCBI taxonomy): domain Eukaryota; kingdom Fungi; phylum Ascomycota; class Sordariomycetes; order Hypocreales; family Sarocladiaceae; genus Sarocladium; species Sarocladium kiliense. The sequence continues at coordinate 1,633,365 of JAUZTG010000044.1, forward strand.
CCAGGAGGAGAAATGTCACAAGCAACAACAACGTGAGGCTGCGGGAAAGGAAAAGAAAGGAGGGTGAAGAGGAAAGAGAGTCAAAGTGCAGTTTGCGCGCATTGACGAAGAGAAGAGGGTGGGAAGAGTGAGACGCAAGGGCAAACCTGGAAAATGAGGAGAGGAATGAAATGCGACAACGCGTGAATTGTGTGCGACGAGGGGGGCCCAGTCAGAAGCAGGGGGGTGCCCTGTGCAGCCAACAACAGTAGCCCTGGCCACCCACGAGTGCTAAGGAAGCGGCATGGAGTTAAGCACATGCTTTTGGCTTGCCGCGTCTCGCAATCTCTGGCCCCAACCACCCTCGCCTCACCCTGAAACCCGCCGGACTGGTGTCAGGGGGGACGAGTGCATTTGCTCGCGTTTGACGAAGTAGCAAGAGGCAGAGAGAAGATATGGAAGAGCGTTGAGGCTTGCGACTCGCGCCTCGCTCCAACTAGTCGCTCACGGAGGGAGGCGATGGGCAGAGGTCGGAATCAATGACAGGCCAGCAAACGCCGAGAAGGATGGCTGGGCGCATTGCGGAAGGAGAAAAAAAATCGAAAGCAAGCCAGCATGTCGAAAGGAACAAACAACAGGTCGAGAGGCAGAGTTTTCTGCTCAGAAACGTGAGTCATGGATTTGACTGGCACCAGGCCACCCTCAAGTCTCCCTGCCATCCCTCCCCGGACCGTTTGCGGCGCTGCGCAAAGTCACGGGTACCAGCAACCATGGTCGCGTCGGGCTCTTGTGGCGTGCTCGCTGCGTTACGTCGCGCATAGAGGCAAGCAGTCCCAGATTGCGTCGGATCGTCAGTGGAAGCCACCTCCTCGTCGTTCCAAACATACAGCGTCAACTCAAAGCACTGTCGTTCCGTCTCTCATCTTGATTCTATTTCAGGAGGGCTTCAGCACGGCTAGGTCTTCGCGACGAGCACATCACTGAGCACATCAAGCCCGTGCAAAGGACAGTCTTGAGGGTTGCATCGCCAAGTACCCAATACCTAGGTGGGTGAGGCTCGGGAATTGGCTCGATGCCGGGGCGTAGGTACCTCACTAACAATTTCCAAACCGTGGGACTTGGATTTTTCTGCTTTCTGACTGGATGGGCACGCTCCAAAGTTGCGGGTTCACGTTTTCTATACGAGTAATTCGAGCGGCTCGCTGTGCGAGATGATGAGCCGCAAGATCGCCAAGCTTGTCTAGACTAGACTGTTGAGGCGGCTCAACGACGGATTTCGCCTACAATGCCGAGCTCGGAAGCAGAAAAGCAGCGACTTGAGATGACATCGTGACGAGGCCAGTTGGAGATCAATACTGGTTTCTGATGCAAAGAGAAGATCAAACATGTTGTCAGACCCTTCTGAGTCTGTTTGTTTGCCATCGGGGGTGGTGTATGGCCATCTCAACGCCCCCGTGTCTCACACAAAAGCCACACACACGGCAGAGGACATGCATGACTGATCTTCATCCCTTGCCTCCGCAGGGTCCTCGCATTCTGTCCATCAGCTTGTCGCATCGCAGACTTGTCGTCATTTCCCCCAACTTTTCTGTTGTTGACGACATTCCCTTTTCGCCAAGAGACCCTTGGAACGTGCACCTGGAATGACAGCGTGGCTGTTCAGAACCTGGTCCCCTTGCGTCCATTCCTTTAAATAGTGTCTGATATGTGTTGGTTTGAGATAAGTCAACATAGGGAAGAAACTCCCTCTGCGCCATGTTTATTTACGTCTAGTGCCTTGAAGCCCCCAAAGGGTCCATGTACAGAAACGAGGGGCATTTCCACCCTTGATATCGTCCCAAAAGCCAATACGCCGTGCCGCTATATACATTCGCGAGGTTTTGCGCGTCACATACCTCCTGATTTCACCACCTAGATCGAATACTTGGGCCCCTCGCCTCCCTGGGGCACTTGCCACTTGATGTCCTGGGCAGGGTCTTTGATGTCGCACGTCTTGCAATGGATGCAGCTATGGCAAGTAACGTTAGATTTCACAGGCCATGTCAAGCAAAGCTGTAGTGGAGGAGTTTTTGTCAGACTTACTTCTGTGCGTTGATCTGGAACCTCACACCGTGTGGGCTCGCAGCATCCTCCACGTACTCATACACACCAGCCGGGCAGAAGCGGTTCTCGACTCCCTTGTACGTCGGCCAGTTCTTCTCAGTGTGATCCTGCCAGTCCTCGACCTGCAAATGAACCGGCTGGTCCTCTTCGTGGTTTGTGCCAGTCCGGGATACACTCGTCAGGATATCAAACGTAATCTCTCCATCGGGCTTCTCGTACTCAATCTTGGGGAAGCTGTCGGCAGGCTTGGTTGCAGCATAATCTGCCTCAGCATGCTTCAGAGTCCATGGAACGCGGCCTTTGAGGATGTACGCCTCGAGACCGGAATACATGACGCCGCCGTAGAGACCAAGAGGGGTGTGGAACGAGGGGCGCATGTTGCGCACCTCTTTGAGCTCTTTCCAAATGGACGACTTGCGAAGCGAGTCTTCGTAGTCGTACAGGAAGACAGTGCCAGAGTCGGTGCTGCTAAGCGCTGTCCAAGCAGCCTCTGCCGCGAGCATCCCCGATCGCATAGCGTTATGTGTCCCCTTGACCTTGGGGACGTTGACAAAACCAGCAGAGTCGCCAATCAGGGCGCCACCGGGGAAAGCAACTTTGGGTATTGATTGAAAGCCTCCTTCTACCAGTGCGCGTGCGCCATATGAGATACACTTGCCGCCCTCGAGAACGCTCTTGAAGACAGGGTGCTTCTTGAGCTTCTGGAACTCTCCGTATGGTGAGAGCCAGGGGTTCTTGTAGTCGAGGGCAACAACCAGCCCAAGGCTCACCAGGTTATCACCGAAGTGATACATGAACGAACCGCCGTAGACATCCTTCGGGAGCGGGTAACCAAGGGTGTGAACAATAGAGCCTTTGTCGAACTTGGCCGGGTCAACTTCCCATACCTCCCGAATACCCAATCCGTAGGTTTGATGTTGGCTATCGGCACGCAGATCGAATTTCTTTACGACCTGCTTGCTCAAGCTGCCGTGGCAGCCCTCTCCGAACATGGTCACACGAGCATGGAACTCCATGCCGCGCTCGAAGGTGTCCTTGGGCCTGCCGTCCCTAGCGATACCAAGATCATTCGTAGCAACGCCCTTGACGGAACCGTCCGAGTGATAGAGAACCTCAGAGGCAGCGAAGCCTGGGTACACCTCAACACCAACCTCTTCGGCCCGCTCACCTAGCCAGCTCACAAATTGGTTGAGGCTCACAATGTAGTTGCCGTGGTTGTGCATTTGCGGTGGTGCGGGTAGTGGGATTGCCGAGTTCTTTGTAAGGAATCGCATCTTGTCCTTGCCGGCGGGGGTGGCATGCTCGAAGCGTGAAGGGTTCGATTCGTCAAGCCAATCGGGGATCAGGTCGTTGATTGCGGAGGGTTCGATGACGGCTCCAGAGAGGGTGTGGGCGCCGACCTCACCAGCCTTCTCCAGAACGAGCACGCGGAAGTCTTCATTGCCAGCCTCGTTGGCAAGCTGCTTGAGCTTGATAGCGGCTGAGAGGCCAGCAGGGCCACCTCCAATGATACAGACGTCGACCTCGTCGGACTCGCGGTCGATAGAAGCGGGATCGAAGGAGTCATCGACATCGGCCATGCGCCGAGCCGGAATGGTGCTGAACGCTCGCGCAAATCGTGACTGGGTCAACGCAGCCGCCGTTCTGGAGGCCGCGGAGACTCTCTGAAGAGCAGAAGGGCTTGAACGTAATGCTTGTCGAGAAGGACGCAGCCTCGGGACAGCTCTTGCGCCACGCCGCAGGCATGTTGAAACGGGGAGAGGAGCAGACATGGCGAATTGGTGAGAAAGTCTGTCCAATCGAAAAGTCCCCGTGAGTATAATTAGAACTGTCCGTACAGGGGATTTTGACAGCTCGCACGGGAGGGTGAAGGAAATGCGCGAGTCACAGTAGGAAGAGAGGTAGAACTATCGAGGTGGAAATATCGGACAAGCGGTCGTCGCAGCAGTTCATTGCAATTAGGCGAATAGCAATTGGCTGCAGGGCAGGGGTGGCCCCTCCTCCAGTGACGAAATACGCTGTAACTCGCTGGGCCAAAGTAACCCTCCCCCCAATTGAGCCTCCGGTACCCGGAAGCCGCTTAACCTCGGGACAGGCGAGGGGTTCCGTTCTGTACTGTGGCGGTAATATGTCATAAAGCCGAGCAACAGCTCAAAGCCTCGAGTCTCGGGTATTGAGGGCAATTGGCTGGACTTGGTATATGCAGCATAGCCTATTGGATTCATCTTGATTCTCATGAGCTGTTATGAGAAATCGGTGGGAATGGAATATTGGTCTGGCTTTGTTGCATGTGATTAAGGCCAGAACAAGCTCGGACTCCCTTAGCTACCTCACAGCATATGTGCGAGCTGATTGACACCAACACAATACATTCATGGACGTCAGTGTCACAAACATACGAGCTGAGCATCACTATTTTATTTCGTTGATGAAACATTTCTTCGGAAAAGCCCCTTTTCGTCTATGTCTCTTCTCATAAATTTCATTTTCAGTTGTCGATTACTGGCAGGTCCCCTACCCTGCAGACTTCATGTCTTCAAAGCCTGGTCATGCTCTGTTGCTGGCCACGAGAATCTGTCAACGCAAACACCATTTGTAGTCTCGAAATGTGAATGAATATATCTGCTCAGAATCTGATGCCTAAGGAATCAGTACTACGTTGTATCTTCGACTACTCGGTGTCACACACATGGGCTCCGATGATAGCTGAGCACGGGTCTGTCCCCGCCCAGCTGTCTCATGGGTCAAGCACAAGACGAGATGAGGACCATAGGTGGTAGACTATATAAACGGCACGCTCCCCTAACTATATGACCAACCTGCTGATGCAATATACCCTTAATCGTCAATGCCCAAAGTCGTGTGTTTAATCCCAATGCCGTCCGTATATCATGCAACTCCCCCCTGTCTTCGTCGCTTTAGCTAAGATCAAATCCGGCCCCCGATGTTACGGCGTAAAGCAGTTTATCTCTCAAGGTTGATTCCTTGGTGTATATCGGTAGTTTCAGGAGGTTGACGCATGTGCTCGTGCTGGGCAGGCGGTCTTCATCCCTGCCACTATCTCTGATACTAAACTTCGGCGAAAGCTGGGAGAACCCTAGGAGAGGCGCGCGTGGTGTTGAGCTGACGTACTTGATCACATCGCGTCTCTGAGCGTCCGTGAAGCCGGCCATCACCTTCCAAAAGAGCTTGACGGTAGGGTGCTCTTCTCCATCGTCACCAATCTCGTAGAGGCCGCTATAGATGGTGTTGCGGCGGAGGTCTTCAACATCGATCTCCGACGAATCGCCGCCCTCGAGCCGCTGAAGTTCGGACTGATTGAACATCGACAGCCAGCTGGGCTTGATCATGGCGCGAAGCCCGCGGAGGAACGCTTGTGTTTGCAAAGCTGGCTGCAGAACGAGTCTATGGCGAGCAACGTAAGAGTTGTAGAGCAGCCGATTGTCGTTAGTGACCAAAACTTGATCTCCGTTGGGGATCAGGTTTCGAGTAATCGTCTTTGATGGTTCATCGGGGCGGGAAACCTGATCCGTAATGGTAAAGTCGATTCCCAACTCTGAGACATCCCCCTCGTGGTTCTTGAGCCGCAACAAGCCTCTGTATAGCTCCTCATCCATGTCACGGAGGTCATTCACGCTCCCCTTGTAACTGTTCGGCTCAGTCCGGCTCGGTGAGGGCCACTTCAAGAGGAAGAAACCGGCGAATGCTACATCGACGAGGATACCCTCGTACATGCACTTGCCGAAGATCCTTCCAAGGAACTCATATCGCTTGAGCAGTTCGTTGATAGCGTCGTTCCACTTCGTGCTGCCTTCGCGAACACCACGTTTCCTCAGTTGCTCACGTAGAACATCGACAGCTGTGGGGTTGGGATAAACAAGACCGGCGCTATTGGTGGTAAACATCTGCAAATCCACGTCACCAGCCCCGAAAGCCTCTGCAATGACGCTGGTGAGGAATTCTTTGGTGACGCCTCCGCCGTCAATTCCAGCCTCAGGTGCACCGAACTTGTCGATGAAAGTGATGGAAATTAAATCCTTGAGGCCATCTCCAATCTTGAAAAAGGCATTGTACGCGTCCTCGAAGAGCATGCCTCGTCGGATCCGGGCGTGGTGCTTCGCCTGGTGATCCATGAAGGAGAAGGAACTCCCCTCGCGAGCATCCCTATCCATCTGGATGAACTTGCGGAAGATCTTGACCCTGGTCTCAAAAGGAACCACGAAAGGCATATGTTTCAGTACCTCCAGCTTTGGACCCATTTCCGCGAGTCTACGTTCCTTGTGGCTGTTCTGCAGCCCTCGCAGCATCGACGATCGGGTTCTGAAGTGTGAGGCCACTTCCTCTGTATCTGATGTAACATCCGAGTCGCTGTCATCTTGTGCCTCCGCTTCTCGCTGCGCCATCTCTTCTTCGACAACAGCATTGATGAAGCCGTCTTTATCGAACTTATCAACCATAAGCCAGAAGTCAGGAGGGAGGAAGTGTAGGCGAGAGTCTCGCTCGTAGAGCATCTTTAGAGCAGCGGTCACGATGCTTTTCAAACTGTCAAGGTCGTTTGTGGTCCCCTTTGTCGGGGCCAGTGACCGGTTCGAAGCACCCTTAGCCTTCTTGCCTTGCGATCTCGCCTGCGCTTGGAAGATTTCAGGTCCATTGCTGTACAATGAAAAGGCCGTGTGCTTGAGCACCGTAGTGAGATGTTTAACCTGGTCCATGGTAAGGCTGCAAGCCTGGATGCGGGATACTGAAGTGGAGATGGTGTGCAAACGATCTGTGGACAATCCACTCAAAAACTCTTCATCATCGCTGAGGCGTAGAACAAAGGTGTAGAGTTCGAGGAAGAGGAGGATTACCCGCCAGTCTTGCTCATCTACACTGGGCACACATGTGTTGCTGAGGACATAGCTTCGCAACACATCAGTCGTGAGCTCTTGACCCTGGGCAAGCTTCCCGAACGTCGAAGTACGACTCATCGTCCTCCACATGATCTGAACCAAGGGAATGTTGCCGGTGGGCGTTGGGATCTGCTCAAGAAAGAGTTTCATCCGCGTTCCGTCGGCTTGTGTGGGGAAACAGGTCATGATGGTAAGGAAGAGCCCTGCAAGAATACTGGTTCCCAAGTAATCTTCGTCGCTGGCCACTGCAAGGTAGGCTGAGAAGTCACGCAGAATGCTAGCGATGCCTTCTGTCTCGACGAGGGAGAGTAGCTGGCTGGATACGTAGGGGTCAAGCGGTTGAAGGGCTTTCCGCTTAGGTTCGAGAGGCTCAAGTTCGTCAGAGATTCCCATTCGCAGGCCGATCTCCGCAGAAAGTGCAGTCAGTTGTGTGTATAGTGCGCCTAGATAGTCGAGCTGCTTGGAGGAGCCAAGTGAGTTTCGGCCGATGTGGATGAAGCGCGCGACAAGCCAAATATACTCATCGGTAGTCATCCGGTTCGCAAGCTGATGGGATTGTCCTTGATTAACAGCATTGGACAGCTTTTGCATGTCAAGGCCCCCAGCGAGACTTTCAATACTCGAGTTTAGCAATGGCAACTGCTCTTTGGACAGCAGCTGATAAGCTAACGCTTCGTAAAGAACGGAGTCATAGGCTACGCGCCGAATTAGTATCAAGGAAAGTGTAGGTAACTCGACAGAACCGGACTCACAATGTTGTGAAACCGCCTCTAATGGCTTCGTGATGGCCTGCAGCACGTTATCTCTCTCCTCCACAGACGCTGTTCCCCGACAAAGCTCGGCCACGCCCGCAAAGTACCCATTTTGTAATAAGGAGAGTGACTCGGGGAAAGACGAAGTGATGCGGAGGATGAGGTCGATCAATGTGAACACATCCGTCGATGATCTGGTATTCGAAGTCAGAGATACTCCAAAGGCGTAATGTTGAGGATGGACATACCTTTGCTTAGCAACAGGTTGCAGCGCGGAAACGAGTACTCGCACGAGTTGAAGTATCCGCGAAGGGTGTGTCTCTGCCGAGACAAGTTCTGAGAGCTCGACTCGAGCTGCCGCTTGGGAGAAGGAGACCAGGCGCTGGAGGTCATCCGTCCTCCTAGTGCTAAAGAAGGACACTACCAAAGCAAATGCAATCGGAAGCCTGTCGGTGCCCAGTGACACGAATTCATTCCCAGAGTTTGACGGGAAAAGTGCGTCAAAATCAGCGCGGCGGTCGTTGCTCAGTGCTTGCCTTGTTCTGTGGCCCCTCCATGTCCTTTGGATCTGACCAGCTGCCCGGAGGCGCTGTTTGTCGGCCTGTCTTCGTTCACGATCGGCTTGAGCATTCGAGACGGTCTTGGTTGCGTTTGAGACGAGCGAAGGGCTCCAACTTGTATTCGTGAAAGGGTTGCCAGTCTGCCCGCTGAGATTGACGTTGCGCGGCCGTCGCGAGTTGCCCGTGAAAGTCGAGAACATTGCGGGATCGGAGGAGAGGCAAGGGAGGGCGCAAGGGCCGGAAGACAGTAGCGACTGTACTCAGGATCAAATGAAGAGCATCTGTGCAGGCAGGATTGCGATGCTCGGCATGTTACAAACTGTGGATGACGAAGTGAAGCTGACGTTGATACTGAGGACGGCGGCGATGACAAAAGGTGCAGGGGAGCTCGGGTGAGGGTGGGGTGAGCTGTCGGTGGGTGGGTTTGGGTGACGAGGGACGTGAGGTCGGGGTTAATAGTGGCAGCCGTTAGTGGCAGGCCAGGCAGCTGAAGGTTGATCGGTAAGTTCGACTTCACAAATCATGGATCAAAGTAAGAAGTAATGCGCCAAGGGGTGATACTCCTCTCTTCCTGGACGCTACTAGTATTAAAAAGCAAAGCCGGACAAACTTGCTGGTCGCGGATCAGTGCTGAAGAAGTCAAGTCGCGTGAGTTCTGGGCCGTATCTAGCAACTTCGAGAAGCATGTGCCATCTGTGCTGAGTCATGAAAGTTTCCCTGGCCAGAAGACAAACGCCAGCGCCAACACGCTTGAGTGGAAGGGAAAGTTGCAAGTCTAGTGTAATCAGTAAGGTTCAAGCGCGTACTCGCCTCCGAGTCAGCCGCCTGATAGGGGCCACAAGGGTCGCTATCATGCCTGACTGATAAAGAAATCGGCGGATGGTTCGAATCTCACGAAGATGTATCGACTGAGAGTTGCACTAACATTGTGCATTAGACCTGTTCACGTAATTCCGTTAGCGTGCAATTCAACAGATGGAGGTAAGCTGTCTGGCTGTGCAGCCACACCCACCAGCCACACTCTGACGGGAACCGTAATCACTCACCGCCTGTAGCCACAGTCATCCCCCAGGCACCTTACCTGTGAGGTAGGCGCTGTGGCCGACTGAGTCGCTGCTGCCAGGTCTACGAAAAAAATCCAGAATATCATTTCCACACTGCCCGCCGAAATTTCTTTCCCTCCTCTTCCTCCTGTCCCCAACACCAACCCTTTTATCACCAAACCAACTTTCAATCTTCAAGTCGAGTCCGGTTCAGAGGTGCAGGCTTTGTTCTCCATCTCTGTCAATCTGGCTTGTGCTTTGCATCAAACAAAAACCACCAAAAAAATTTGAAAACCCCAAAAACCCAACTCTCCCACCCCTCGTCGCTTGAGCCTCGCACTCCCCCCGAGCCCCGAGTCCCCGATCTCACAAAAGCAAGTCTTCCTTGAGCCGTTGATTAAACGACTCGATCCCTCTCCCTTGCCGACACCGCCTCTCGCCTTCGTCGCAAGCCACACCCTCTTCAACGTCGAGGTTCTGTACCTGCCTTGACCATCTCTTTGTTCCTATTTCGCTTTGGTACGTGACCTTTGCGCAACAACCATACTCCTTGGGCGCCTAAAAAGGCTGTCACGTTCGCCATCTCCTTCTGTTCCAAATTCTAATTCTTCTTCTTTCAACAGACGTGTTACACACTCGCGAAAATATCATCAAAAATGGCCGCAAACACTGCTTCCGGCGCTGTTGATCAGCTTGCCACCGACCTCAACAACACCACCCTTGATGCCAAGGCTCCAGCCATCGACACCACTGTCAGCGGCGAAGCGTCTGAGGATGCTGGTCCGACTCCCAACTCCGCCGCTCCCCACCCCCAGAACTCGGCGTCTCTCTACGTTGGCGAGCTCGATCCCTCTGTCACCGAGGCGATGCTCTTCGAGCTGTTCTCTCAGATCGGAGCTGTTGCTTCTATCCGTGTCTGCCGTGATGCCGTGACCCGTCGCTCCCTTGGGTACGCTTACGTGAACTACAACGCCACCTCGGATGGTGAGAAGGCTCTCGAGGAGCTCAACTACACTCTCATCAAGGGCCGCCCCTGCCGCATCATGTGGTCCCAGCGTGACCCTGCTCTGCGCAAGACTGGTCAGGGCAACGTCTTCATCAAGAACCTTGACGTCGCCATTGATAACAAGGCTCTTCACGACACCTTCCGTGCCTTCGGCCACATCCTGAGCTGCAAGGTTGCCCAGGATGAGAACGGCAACTCCAAGGGCTATGGTTTTGTGCACTACGAGACCGATGAGGCTGCCCAGAACGCTATTACTGCTGTGAACGGCATGCTTCTCAACGACAAGAAGGTCTACGTCGGCCACCACATCCCCAAAAAGGACCGCCAGAGTAAGTTCGAGGAGATGAAGGCCAACTTCACCAATATCTACGTCAAGAACATCAGCACCGAGGTTACCGATGATGACTTCCGTGAGCTTTTCGCCAAGTATGGCGATGTTACCTCTTCCTCCCTCGCCCGCGACCAGGAGGGCAAGAGCCGTGGCTTTGGTTTCGTCAACTACACCACTCACGAGGCCGCCTTCAAGGCTGTTGAGGAGCTCAACGGCAAGGACTTCCATGGCCAGGACCTCTACGTTGGTCGCGCCCAGAAGAAGCACGAGCGCGAGGAGGAGCTCCGGAAGACTTATGAGGCTGCTCGTCTCGAGAAGGCCAACAAGTATCAGGGCGTCAACCTCTACATCAAGAACCTCAACGACGATGTGGATGACGAGAAGCTCCGTCAAATGTTCTCTGAGTTCGGTCCCATCACATCCGCCAAGGTGATGCGTGAGAACTACTCTGAAGAGTCTGAGGAGAAGAAGGACGAGGAGTCTGACGAGGAGAAGAAGGAGGATGATCAGGACAAGGAAAACAAGAAGGAGTCTGAAGAGGAGAGCCAAGAGGAGGGTGCTGAAAAGAAGACCGAGAAGAAGGGCGATAAGAAGCTCGGCAAGAGCAAGGGCTTTGGCTTCGTCTGCTTCAGCAACCCCGATGACGCCACCAAGGCTGTCGCCGAGATGAACCAGCGCATGTTTGACGGCAAGCCCCTCTACGTCGCTCTCGCCCAGCGCAAGGATGTTCGCAAGAGCCAGCTCGAGGCTAGTATCCAGGCTCGCAACCAGATGCGCATGCAGCAGGCCGCTGCAGCTGCTGTTGGCATTCCGCAGCAGTACATGCAGCCCCCTGTTTACTATGGCCCTGGCCAGCAACCCGGCTTCATGCCCCAGGCTGGTGGCCGTGGCATGCCCTTCCCTCAGCCCGGCATGGGTATGCCCGCCCCTCAGGGTGGACGTCCTGGCCAGTTCCCCGGCTACCCTCAGCAGGGTGGACGTGGCGGAGCTCCCCAGCAGATGCCTCCCAACATGTACGGCATGCCTGGTCAGTTCGGCCCACAGTTCGGCCAGCCTGGCACTCCTCAGTTCATGGCTGCCATGCAGCAGGTTCAGCAGGCTGCTATGGGTGGTGGCCGTGGCGGTCCTCAGGGTGGCCGTGGTGGCATGCCCGGTGCTCCTCCTAACGGCATGCAGGGTCAAGGCATGCAGGGCTACCCGCCCAACAACCGTCAGCAGGGTGGCCGCGGTAACGGTAACGGCAACCGCAACGGCAACTTCCCCAACCAGGGTGGTCGTGGCGGCGATGCCAACCCGTCTTCCATGATCCAGGCTCAGCTTGCTGGCGCCCAGCCTGCGCAGCAGAAGCAGATTCTGGGTGAGATGATCTTCCCCAAGATCCAGGCCATCAACGGTGAACTTGCTGGCAAGATCACCGGTATGCTTCTTGAGATGGACAACTCTGAGCTTGTCAACCTGTAAGTTATACTAAATGCACACTTCTCCTGCATCCAGACGCTAACCAAGTCACAGCATCGAGGATGAGAGCGCTCTTAAGGCCAAGGTCGACGAGGCTCTTGCAGTCTACGACGAGTACGTCAAGTCTCAGGGCCCCGCTGAGGGCGGCGAGGCCAAGAAGGAGGAGGAGACCAAGGCTTAAGTTTTGGTGCAGAATCTCCTTCATCTGCAATATTGTTTTCACTTGTTATTCCCACTTGAAGAGCAGAATATCGCGGTGGTGCGCCATGCTGCCTATCATGTCGATATGGCGGGATGATTGATCGACATTTGACATTGGCGGCACAACATGCAGTTTTCGGTGTACATTTTAGAGTGCTTTGCTATTTTGGCCTCGATGCCAAGGAGGAAAAGTTCAAAGGTTCTCCGCTGCCGCCTTGGTAATTCCTGGAGGCGAGGAAGATGATATGTTTTTTTTTTCGGAGGGATTCGACTGACCGACACACTCCGGTGCGAACCCAGTGGGAAGGAGGCGTTCAAGGGTGCAGGGATTCTGTGAGTTGCCTATAGGCCTATACCCCCCAATATGGTCCCTACTTCGACAGGCAAATATGATACTGGAAGTTTATCGAGACTTCGAATCAATTTTCTTCAAATACTTGTCCGGCTCCATTTGTGCGATGTCCTGGAGTGTCTGCATGGTTGACCATCACAACTGTGTTGTCCACTTTCATATAATTACCATGTAGGAGTATTCATTGATGTTTCTACTTGACAGAATCCAAAGTTCGAAGGTATCCCGTGAACGCCGATTGCACCGCCGCATATGGCGCCCAGTTGCTGACAGACCTCTCATGTTCATTATCATTTGCTCTTTTGTAGTCCGGCCTTGGCACACACACGGCGCCGAACCCTCGCTTGAGTCTCTTCAGTTCATCTCGCCGATAATGCCCTGATCCTGTTCAATCATATACTTCTTCCCGGGCACGCTCGCAAACAAACTCTCCATCACCTTGCCCTTTTGCTTCCTGCGCACATCACTCAAATACCCACTCACATCGCTCAACCCTCGGATCTGATCCTCAAGTGACAAGGTCGTCGCGTTTGCCCCGCGGACGAGCGGGGAGACGAGCTTTGAGCGAAGGGACTCGAGGGAGGCTTTGAGTGTGAGGAGCTTCCCGTTGTGTTCAACAAGGACACCCTTGTTCCGAACGGTCTTCTCGCGGACGTTCCGCAAGAGAGCGCGGTTCTGTTCGAATTTTCGGACGGAGGCGGCGCGGGGGCCGAGGATGCGGGCCCATAGTCCTGAGAGGAGGTCGGCGTGGAGTTCCTCCTGGGCAGAGGATTCACGGACGACGGCGCGTGCGAGGTTGAGGAAGTGGAAGTCGACGGCTTCGAAGAGCGCAAAGAGGGTGAGGGAGTGCTGGAGCTCGGCGGCGATGGAGTCTTCCAGGATAGTGAGAAATTCGTTGAAGAGGAGCTGGACGAGGCGCTGTTCGCGTTGCGGATTGGAAGGGCCTAGGATGTAGGTTGTTAGATGGCCCAGGGGGGTGGGTGAGCCGGATGGAGTGCTGAGGATGTTGGCGGTAGAAAGGGCGTTGTGGAGGTTGTCGTAGATGGATGAGAGGGTAGAGGGAGGAGGGGATGAAGAGAGGCGGCTGAGGTGCATCTTTGCCCAGTCCATGACGTTGAGGATGCCATCAATGTCGCCGTCCACGCGGGCGAAGAACTTGGTCATCTCCACAGCCAAGGTCTTCATCGTTTCGCTCAGCTCATCCAAGTCCTTCACAATTGCCGCTCCGCCTTCTAAATCGCTCGACCGCACACTCTCAGCCAGATCCCAGACCGCCACACTCGTAGCCTGAAGATCGTGGACTTGTGTAACGGCGTGTTCAGAATAGTAGATCAGGGGCTCGAAGGAGCGCGCTACGCCAGCAACTTTGACGAGATCACCGGCTGGGAGGGGTGAGGCGGGTTGGAAGAGGGATTTCAAGGTTGTTATGGCGAGGAAGAGGGCGAAGATAGTGCTGATGAGGGAGGTGTAGGATGAGGTTATGCGGTGGTAGTAGGTGCGGATTGAGACGATAAGGGCTTCGATGGGAGCCGTGCGGTGTTGGACTTCAGCGCGAACGGCAAAGCGGATATCTGGAGGTAGTTAGTACTTTGCTTTACATGTTACTCGATGAGAGAAGTAATGCTCACAGTTGTCCGCCGGTGACGTCTCAGTTTGGTTTAAGCCTCCTCCTTGCCGTAACCGCATTGTAGGATCATCGTCGTGAGCTGGAGGGCTAACACTTCTCCTTCTTTCAGGACTTTGACTCCCAATAGGTAACCTCGTCCTCATAGCCTGATCCAGAACCATCTCATCCTGCTCACTGTACCCCGTCTCTGGTGAAGCGCCCCGTGAGTAACCACCGCCCCCGCCACCACCACCGCTCATTTTCGTCATCAACATAGGATCCTGCAGCACTGCAAAGGGAGACTGCTGATTGAATGGCATGCCTCCCAGAACATCACGAGGCGCCCTCCAGAAGCCGCTGCTCCGGTCGCCGTTGCCGAGTCTCCGCCATGCTGGTGGCGAGTACCCACCTCCTGAGGCGATTTCCGAATCCCCCTCCTCCTCCAGATCCAGATCCGGATCCTCTAGGTGATCCAGGCGATGATGGCTTCCGTCGTTGACGGAATCTGGATCTGTCGTTGCGGGTTCGGAGGGGGGATGGTGATGGGGATGGTGATGGGGATGTTGAGAGGGACGTCGGAGGAGAGTGGGGGAGTTGGGGTGGTGTTCGAAGTCCCGTAAGGAAGCGTCGAGAGGATCTTGATCGGCCATTGTTTTGTTCTTGCGGTAAGAATTGAGGTGGCGGCGGCGGTGGAGGGAGGTAGTAGAGGCTGGGGTCCCTTGCGATAGGAGACTGATCCTGGAGGAGGATACTTCGGTGGTGACGGTCGTATGGAATCTCGGGCAGAGGTTTCTGGACTTGAGATTCTGCTGGGTCGGCAGTGAGGGCGTTGAAAATGGCCGTTGGCCTGAGGAAAGCTGGGATGGTAAAGCGAGGAAAGAAGGGAATGAGATGAGGGAGGTAGAGGGCGAGGAAGACACAACAGAGAGTGAAGGTGGCGATCCAGGTACTTGGGGCGATGGTAATGCTGACGAGTGAGACTTGGTTGTTGACCGTCAGGAGAGAATACATGGAAGGCAGCCTTGTCTTTCTCGAGCTCTGGCCGACCGCTGGCTGACAGTGGTGATGTGATGGGATGGTTGTCGGGCACACAAAGGAGGAGTGAGTGAGTGTGACGGTGTAAGTGATAAGTGGCTGGTCGTAGGCAGCAGGGCAGGGAGGGAGGGGTCGGTGGGATCAAGCCGATTGCGGAGACTTCAGAGGAGAGAGGGGAAGATAGAGAAGAGAAGGAATGAAAGAAGGCGATCAGATGATGAGAAAGGACCAAGATAGACTATGGCTGTAGTGTTTACCGTGGTGTTGTTTGGGTGGAAGAGAAACAAGGATTGCCCCACTGTGTGGCCGTTGTCTGAGGCCATGGGGGGCAGCCGAAAAGGGAGAGGCTGGTGGCTGCTCAGCGTGTTGACTCTAGGGGATCCGGTACTAGTAGTGGAGGGGGAGGGGTCCTGCAGTGGGTTCTGGGCCAATCGATGCGCTGGAACAGAGACACGGTACGGATCGAGCGTGTCATGTTTATGCAAGCACTCAAACGATCGGAGGCTGCGTTTGTGACGGATGCTGAGTGTTAGGCATTTGACATTGGATGGCATGGCAATCGTGCTGTCAGTTCGCTACGGGTCGCATAGCTAGAAGCCTGTGCTGTGGCTGCATATTGCGGTACCTTACCCGACCAAAAGGTACCTTATATCCTAAACCTTACTTACCACAACCATCTCATCGAATCTGATTCCTGTCAAGACTTGATCATTGAATTCATCGTGAATTAAAGACATTATCGCTTGTTTGTTTACCATTTCTTGTTCTTGTCACATGTCTTATCCTTCGCGTCGCTGTCAACGAATCACTTCTCAACCAAACGCCAACCTGACGCGTCTACCCGGCACACGCGTAAAGTGGTTTGTTTACACATATACAAAGACCTCTCACTTGACTCAAAATGTGGGTTGGCTTTGCCTTGCTCGTTCGAATGGCTCAGGGTGAGTAGGCACCGTTTAGCGCGCCAAAAATTAATACGTTTGGCTGTTGGATTTGGCACGTCGGCGTTTATTTGACGGCTAGCACGAGATCTCCTTAATGCAGCTTAAGACTGACCCATGTATTTGTCAGGATCAAGAGAAGCGGTCTGATAGGATACTCACTCTCTTTCTATCTGAGTTTAAGAGAGACACAGTGACGTGCTTCTATAAATGACACAACAAGATGGCTCGGTTCAGACATCGCGACCCTACGGATAAGACTCTAAGTTCCTGTCCCTGCCGCAGCCCGAGACTTGCGAATGAAGAAATCCTTAAGCGTTCAGCTGAGATACATATCTGAGCTTATGTTGACCCTTTGATAAGAGCAGGAGTGTAGGAGATGAATCGCCATGTATCGAGAGCCGCATGGTTAGTCCAGCCTGATTGCCGTGTTATCCGTATGTTGGCTGCAACTGAGGCTGCACGACCCCAAACTAGTGGGAATGGTTCACTTCCCTAGGCGCAGCATGTGTTCCCTTTTGTGATAGGAGGAATTTTACAAGAGGACTGATGCTACAATTTCAAGTTATCCAGCCGCATATACAGCGGCAAGAAGCCGTAATTACGTCTAGAGATGATGCTGTAGGCGAAACTTCTAGCCCAGGCCAAGAGCGCCCATCCTATGACAACGTAGACCTTGCAGCAGCACCCTTAGTAGGCTGTAAGTAGATCTCAGACTGCAGCGCCAGGACCGGTCATTATGCAGGGTCTCAGCCGGAAGCCGAGTTCCGCTGTGGCTGCAATGGAAGCTATTAGTACTCCGTAGTCATCGCTGGATCCAGCGACTACCACGCAATACTGCTGACCGTGCTCGGATTTGCAATAATAAGAATGGTGGACGCCGTAGACTCACGCGACAGCACCTCTCGCAAAGCTGTCAAGATTTTACCACACTCCTTCTACCATGCGCGCTGCCTGGCTCCTGCTTCGGACTCCGTGGCTTGCCCGCCGAGGAGTTGTTGGCACGGTACCCCATCTCAGGATCGACTATATCGAGCCAACGACAATCAAACAGCTGACACTGATTACGGCTGCCCCAGTACTACGACTTGGCGACCTCAAGGCTCGGGATGAAGTTGACACTTGCGCCTGGGTGGACGGCGATCCGGGTACGCCAGTCATGATCGCACTTTCGAGGATACTGATGCTGATACAAACCTTAGATAGACCAGTGACTTGTCCAGCTGGACATACATGCGGTACAGGTGGTGTAGCGAATAGCTTCATTGCATGCTGCGACCAGGCGTCTTGTATAGACAGCCCACATCTTTGCGTGGACCATCGAGCAACCGCCTGCGCAGATGCAGCCATCTGCAACAGTGTATACTCGACAGGGACCAAGTGGTAAGTGGGGGATCCGGAACAGCCTGGAACCCAGAGCACTGACTCGAGCGAGGGTAGTCCACGGGATCTTCCCTATTGTGTGACATACGCTGTTGGATCAGAGCTGACATCCTTCTCCTGCGCGACATCATCGACTAGAATCGTGCTTCTGACAACGACGACCAATGAAAACGACGGAGGAACACAAGAGACCAGCTCACCAACCGACACCACGATTGGGAGCCGAGATGGCAACGACAATGCTTCAGGAGGCTCAACCACAGCTCAATCACGACCGATTACAACAGGTGGCGGCGATAATGGTGGAGATGGGGACGGTAGCAGCAATATCACTCCTGGTGAATGGGGTGGTATAGCTGTAGGCATCATTTTTGGCGTAGCGACTATTGTTGTTGCGGTTCTGTTGGCTATTTGGCCCGCCAAGGTCAAGGCTTTCCTTGAGAAGTGGCTCTGTTGTGGTATGTGTAAGTAACGACGCCTGATATATGAGCATATAGAAAAGATCACTCTTGAACACGATTCGGCTCAGATGAAGCCAAACTTCCCAGCCTTTCTATTTCTTCATGGCTTTGTGGTTTCTACAGGCTCTAGCCTGCTCAGAAAGTCGTTTCCAGGCTGCTCGTCCTTCCATCTCGTCCGCGGTAGCTCAAATGTCGAAGTCACCCGCCCATACGACATTCCTCCAAGTTGGCCCAAGGGCCTCAATTTATCTAAGTCGATGTGGCTGGAGTCCTCGTTGGTCGCGTCTTCCCTCACCCAGAAGCGCGTAGCCTGGAGAAGACACACAGCAGCTTTACTCATACCAGTGCTGTGCCCTTCGAACTCCTTGATGTCCACAACCTTGGCCTCGATAGAGAAAATAGACTCTTTGACACGGGTTGGCTTGACTGTCGTAGTCGGAGCTTCCGTTAAACCAGTGATGTCCCACTCTGAGACGCCATAGGGGGCATCAATTGAAGAAGCACTGACAGCTTCAATCATGTCTTCCGAAACGGTATTGATGACGCATTCGCCCGTGTCTTTCAAGTTCTGGTAGGTGTCTTTGATCGGTCCGAACCGTGAGGAGAAGCTGAGGATGAACATTGGCGGATCATGGTCAACGACTTGAAAGTAGCTGAATGGCGCAAGGTTTTTCTTCTGGTTGTCTGCGGACACCGTGCTGATGAAGCCGATCGGACGAGGCACAATGCCCGAGACAAGCAGGCGATAGTTCTGCGACACAGCTCTTTCGGATGAGTAAGGGTCAATTTCTCGATGCGATGGTTCTGTCGGCAGTGGGTGGCTTGGTCTAATGCGGACACCATCTCCATACGACCAAGTAGGATCTGGAGACTTCGTCGTTTCGATCTGTGAGCCGGAGTGGTCGAAGTCTGGCCTGTTCTGGATTGTCTCTGCAAAATTCGTTACTCGCTGGACGGCGGAGAATTGTTCTTTGGCAGCCGTTTGATTGGTGTTCAAGCTGGGCTTGCTTGTAGCTATTGACATTGTAGATATCCAGATGCGCGGAACACGTAGCGTGCTGTGTAAATTGAAGTTATCATTCCCGATCTTGCAACCAATGCTGAGCATTAGTGTACATACCTTCGCTTAGCGGACTGACACGCTCGACCAAGTGCAAACATGATCAGACTCAAGTAAGGACCGGACGAGTCTACTTCATATTACAGGGGTCCCTGCACGATCAGTGTTTGGTACGTCCTTGCAAACAATTTCATCTGGCCTCGCTCAGAAAGATGCTGGTATTCCTGAAGAATACACAACGGATGCAACGCGAAGCCTTAAATCCACCATTGAAGGAAATTGACATTCCTGTCTCTAACAAGGTGACCGACCACAAGGGCGTAGGACTTGAACAGCGCTAACTATTCGTGGCTAGAGTGCTCCTCCCTCGGCGGACTGGGCACAATGCGTTCTTATCGAATGCTATCCCTTGTTGCTCTGGGCGCTCTCAGGGCTGTGCGGGCTATACGTAGGACACGGACCAAATGCTTGGTAGAGTCGGTACTCGAGTTGCCTCAACAGTTGCTGTGAAATTGTGTGATGAGATGGCCACCAAATGGTGCATTGCATTCCACATTACCGTATTCTTCTTCAAACTATCCTCACTAGACCTTTGATAGCCTACGCTTGTGCAAGCGGAACAGCGCCAACCTTCCCCATTACTACATGGGATAGGTATCTTACTCAGTGACAGCGCCACCGCTGGCCTTGTAATTCCATACCAAGGGCAGTGTTCATTGAAGATGTCTTCCACCTTTATTCACCGACCCCATGCTTCGCAAAACAGTGAATTCTCTGGGAGATGCAGATTGCCAACTGCCCGGCAGTGGTGAATCTTCATCACGTGATGCCTGCCAGCGAACGGGTCGACGACACCAACCGATGGATGAGGATCCTTGAGCTTCCACAGTTTCCCATTGCCAGCTTTCTTGCTGTCCAACATGCTTCCATCAATCTTTCGTGCAGTTTTGGGGCTTGTTCTACCCTTGGCCATGGCAGCAGATGGAGTCGCTGATGTGACGCCTCCACGGCGGATCATGTATCTGACGGGGTACGTCTAGCCACTGTCTTCCTAACGCAAGCATGCCGACTCATGACCAAACTTAGGCAGCACAATGTCGTTCCTGAACGTAGCCTGGCAAATGAAATCACTCATATTGCCTTGGCCTTCATGAGATCTGATGTCTTCAATGTCGACCAAACCCCAGAAACATGGCCTCTCTTCACCACGGTCGACGAAGCCCGTGCTTCGTTTAACCCCAATGCCAAGGTCATGGTTGCCATCGGCGGCTGGGGTGACTCTAAAGGTTTCGAGGAGGGTTCCCGGACTAGCGACGGGAGGAAGAGATGGACTCGTCAGGTTCGAGCCATGGTCGATGCGACAGGCGCAGATGGCGTCGATATCGACTGGGAGTACCCTGGGTAAACGTCACCAACTTCTGTCTTTCGAACACCATGAGCTGATGAACTAATTCCTACAGAGGGAATCGAGACGACTACAAAGAGATCCCCAATTCGGAACGCAAATGGGAGATCGAAGCTTACGTCCTGCTTCTCGAGGACCTGAGGGTCGCCCTGGGGCCTGACAAGCTGCTGTCCATTGCTGTACCTGGCTGTGAGCGGGATCTGATGGCCTTCACTGCAACGACCATGCCCCGCATCACGAAGGCCGTGGACTTCATCAACGTTATGACCTACGATCTCATGAACCGCCGCGATACCATCGTCAAGCACCACAGCGGTGTGCAGGACTCAATCGAGTCTATCCAGCACTACATAAGTCGCGGAGCCTTGCCCCAGCAACTCAACTTCGGTCTGGGGTACTATGTCAAATGGTTCATGGCCTCGCCCGAGTGCGACGCAAATAAGCCATTGGGCTGCCCGACGCAGCTCCTCGAAGATCCAGATACAGGTGCAGACCTTGGCAAGACAGGCGCGTTCAGTTGGCACGACACGATCCCCGAAGACCTTGCTGAGTCGTTCGCACGATCGCAATCACAAGGCCGCTACTTCGAAGATGGAAGCTACGGATTCCTCGACAAACTGGAGAGCCGTTGGTGGTCGTATGATACCGCGCTCGTGGCTTCGACGAAGGTCGAGAAGTTATTGCAGCCCTTGCGATTGGGCGGGGTATTTGCATGGGGGCTCGGGGAGGATGCGCCGGAGTTTGCGACTCTGAGGGCGACGATGGAGGCGGTCAATCGTGTCGAAGGAGAGCCGAGAGATGAGCTGTAGAGTCAACCCGTGTTCAGCCGCAAATCTTACTTGAGAGGGTATTGGTCGTCTCTAGATGAGAAACGCGAATGGGCAGCAATTGATTCTCTGGACCACGTGGGCTTCCCTCGAGGAGCTTCGACAACGTCTTGACCAACAGGTCACCACATGTAGATCTGACTAGGAAGCTGGATCCAAGACCGAGGCAAGCCACAGGCGTTAGCAAGGTGCACTTTTCTTGCCGACGCTAACACTAGCAATCCCAGTTGATCCAGGTTTCCCACCCTCCCCCAGCCGGGGTTTTACGAATCAAGCCTGGTCTGGGCGAATGGGAGGATCCAATTCACGCACGGTTATGGAGCCGCCGATCGTCATGAGCCTCGCAACGGCGCTTTGTGGTCCTCTCGTCCTGAAATGCTGTTCACCTTTGCACGTGGTTTGGAGGGACTTCTGTTGGCGGACATGGGCCATTGGCCAGGAACTTTAACCTGCTGGCGTTGAATTGTGCGACGGCGTGGGCTGCGGTTGACGCTGTTCTCTAACGGATTGTCTTTTTTTAGGCTTATTCTTTAGTGAGTACTCTAATTCTAACGGTCAGACAAGGTCTCTAGGTACAGACGCAGATACCACAGAAGGACATTCCTGACTCGAGGAACTGAGCTAATGAACACCACAGTCCTAGGTGAACCTCCATTTCTGCTGGCCAAGAACCGCAAGTGCGAAAACTGCGGTCCTTTTCCATTCGCGATAGGCCCCCACGACCTAGACGGACTTGGCAGCAACGTCATGGAGCCTGTGACGGAGGGGATCCAAGCTTCTGATAGCTAGTTGCCTGATGCGGCACTCCCGCTCTACGTTTTCCCTGCACCCTGCAGGTCAGCTAAGGTGTTTTTAGCGATCCTTATCCTGCATAGCCTGTTGATAGGAGGAGTTTGATTGGCGTCCACTTGAAGGTGGTGAGGGTCTATGATCCTAGGTTCATGTGCTTGCTGTAGTGGTGACCCGCCCGTTCAGCATGGCTCGGCAAGTTATCGACGGCTTGACGAGGTCTTAAAAAGACGAGGGGATCCTGTCTGGCAGGGATATGACTCTCTTTCTTCGTCCTCGTCACCCTCGCAACGCTTCCCTCGCTGTGTTAGTCAATTGACTCTTGACAAGTCTCCCAAAGCTGTCAACGGGCTCCAGGTCACGGCCAATCGAACCTCTTGAACCCTCTGAGATTCCACTTCGCAGACAAGATGCAACTCACACACAGCGTTGTCGCAAGCTTCGGCCTCGCCGCCGGACTGGTCTCCGCATCACCATGCGGTCCAGGCGGTGTTTCACCGATCAAGAAGATCGACCTTGGCCCGCGCCCATTCTTCCTTGTCGATGACATGGACGAGGGCCCTCTGAAGAAGAAGCTCAATTCATGCAAGGAGAAGGACATGAAGGCCTCTGACTTCTCAATCGGTCATCGTGGTGGGTAAGTAAACCTTCCGCAACAGGAGCGTTTCAATTGATCGATGTTGACGATCGTTATAGTGGTACCCTGCTCATTCCCGAGCACACCAAGGAGAGCAACCTCGCGGGCGCCAGGATGGGCTCTGCGGTCCTCGAGTGCGACGTCGCTTTCACAAAGGATCGAGAGCTCGTTTGCCGTCACGCGCAGTGCGATCTCCACACCACGACTAACATCGTCACCATTCCCGAGCTGAACGCCAAGTGCACCAAGCCCTTCGAGCCGGCCGCCAACGGCATCGCCGCGAGTGCAAAGTGCTGCACCAGCGATCTCACGCTCAAGGAGTTCAAGACTCTTTGTGGCAAGATGGACTCGTCGAATCCCAACGCGACGACCCCAGAGGAGTTCCTTGGAGGCGGTCCAGACTGGCGCACGGAGCTGTATGCTACATGTGGTGAGGTCATGACCCATCATGAGCACATCGCGCTTGTTGAGGGATTGGGTCTGTTGTATACCCCTGAGCTTAAGACTCCCGAGGTCGAGATGCCTTTCGAGGGAGACTACACCCAGGAGATGTACGCTCAGCAGATGGTCGACGACTACAAAAACGCTGGCATTGACCCCAGCCGCGTTTGGATCCAGAGCTTCCTCTATGATGACATCCTCTACTGGCTTGAGAATGAGCCCGAGTTCGCCAAGCAAGCTGTGTATCTCGACGAAACCGGCGACACCCCTGAGACTTTCGAGACTGCCGTTCAGAACCTCACTCGCTACAAGGAGGACGGTGTGCAGATTATCGCTCCACCATTCAACTACCTCCTGACTGCTGAAGATGGCGAGATTGTCCCCAGCAAGTATGCGACACGCGCCAACGAACTTGGCCTGGAGATCATTGCTTGGAGTCTGGAGCGCAGCGGCCCGCTTGCAGACGTTGAGGAGAATGGCGACTACTATTACGGTACCTTCGCAGAGGCTGTCAAGAAAGATGGTGACATGTTCAAGGTTGTGGATGTCCTGGTGCAGCAGGTTGGCATCAGCAAGCTGTTCACTGATTGGAGCGCCACAGTGACTTTTTATGCCAACTGCTTCAACCTGGGACTTAGGCATTAAACTATGAGACAGTAACAGGCAGCATTTCGCGAAGAGTAAATACAAGACCTGATACAAGTGCCCAGCACGAATTATCCTTCTCAGCTAAAGTGTGTTGTAAGACCAAAGTCACGCTATTGGAGTGGCATGTGAGATGGGGAGCTGTGGTACGGGGAAATTAGGTTGTAGGCTACTTAATTATAGAATAGCTAGAAGAATCAGAATGGCGACGTACTTCTCAGCGAGTTCCTTCAGCCCGAGGAAACTCAGCACAAGTCAAGGATGTCACAGGTCGAGTATCTTCCGGCTAAGATACGACAACACCGGCGCTCCGTTCCGCTAGGCCTCCGACATCTCCGTGTTACGGCCCCACAACAGACATCCGTCTCCAACCGGTGATCCCGGCGCCAAGAGATCTCTATTCAATCAAGACCTGCTTGTCTTTCTTGAGCTTGTCGACGAACTCGATCGGGACCTTGAGGACTTGGGAAACGATGTCGGGTGGCGTTAGGGCGAGCCATTGGGTCAAGGGGATGTCGGCTACGCGGTCTGACTTGTAGATCTCAATCCAGATGAGGTCCTCATCACCGGTGTTCTCAATATAATGACTTCAAGAGAGTGTTAGTATGTGATCGAAGATGACCCTGCATGGCTGGTGACTTACCCGGAGTTGTCAGGGAACACAGCTGTGTCACCAGCGGAGAAGTCGAAAGTCCGGGCGTTGGTGTTGCCAATGAAGACACTGGCGCGAGCCTTGCCTTTGTGGAAGTAAAGCCACTCCTCTGCCTATGTTGGAGGTCAATTTTGTGTGTCAACAATGAAGTTACGACAGGAAACGTACGTTGGGATGCCAATGGAGCTCGCGAAGAGCACCGGGCTTCAGCGTGACGAACGTAGCTGCAATGGTCTTGCTGATTGGAAAGTTGGTTGAGTCAATCTTGTAGAACTGCAGCGGGGATATTCATCAGTGAACTGGTTACAGCGAGGGAGAAGTTCGTGTTCTACTCACACTACCACCGCTACCCCCGATCTCTTCCGGTTCATGATCGAAGAGTCGGTAGACGAAGGAGCTGTTGCCCGTAGCATAGGGGGTTTCGGCATCAGTGACATTGCGCTCCGAGACCGTACCATTCACGATGTAAGGGTTGGGGGCTGGAAGGTCCTCAAAGACGGACTCGTCAACGCCAAAGTTCTTGGCGAGGACACTCTTGGGAGTGTGCGCGAGCCAGTCATCGATGTTGAAGGTGGTGCTACGAAGATTGTCAGTTGGGTCATTCCTTGGGAGTTGACAATAAGTGAGCCTACCCGGCCGCGTCAAAGTTTCCATCGTCGAACACGAGAAGATACTCGTTCTCATCTTTGATACCCTGAATGGTGTGCGCAACTCCCTTGGGGAAGTACCAGATGTCGCCGTAACCCAGCTTCTCAGCCTGGTAGACACCGTTTTCATCAACGGCAGACACGATGACTTCGCCCGCGTAGACGATACCCCATTCCGCCTGTGCTTGTCAGCAGTCACGAACGGTGCCATACATTAGACAAGACGGACTTACCACACGATGCCAATGAAGCTCCCTAATAGCGCCTTTGCGCAGGTGCTGCTGTGCTCCGGCAATGTCATGACTGGCAGGGAGATCCTGAATGACCTGCTCCCTCACCCATCCGCCTTTTAGCAGACGAGTCTTGGAGTCGGAGAAGCTCCACTTGAGATTTGGAACAACGCCATTGTCGGTTGGCTGCTGGCCAAGGTTGTCGGGGTTCTGAAGGTCTAGCTGTTCATTGGTACCACCTGATGGTCTCGTCATTAGTTCGCTGCCGAGCTACCATGGGAGTTTATGAACCACTTACCGAGGATTGGGCCTCCCTTGCCGTCTGCGCTGATGGGTTGCCCTTCGTCAAATTTCCCATCATCTCTTTTGCTGTTTGACGGTGCTGCTAGAGCGCCGGAAACAAGGGCAAAGCCCAGCATCAGATCCTTGAGCTGCATGATTCTTGAAGGTGTCACTTAGGTCTATGGAAACAAGACGCAAGAGAGGAGAAGGTGAATAGCACAGGGGTTTGGGCTGGATCTTGTGCCAAAGCGACTTCACTTATAGACTGAATGACATCAGTTCTGCAAGCCGTCACGTAGCTGCATTGTCCTCAGTCCACAGCAAGACTACATGGGGAACATGTAGGCCTGTCTAAGTCGATGGTCCCCACCCCTGATCCGACATTGCACAACATGGCGCCATCGGTGATGTCCTCAGCCAGGCTGCCTTGTTTGAGAAGTCATCTCCGATAACAGACGATCGAGCACCCAGGTAGGACATGCATTGCATGACGGCCCTCCTTCGAGTGTGCAATGAGCATGTCGCTTCACGGAAGCTAAAATGGCGACATTATCAGCCGTTCAGCGCCATGCGTGAACAGGTGAGTAGTGTTAGTGAATGCGCGAAGGCGACGATCAGTCCCAAGATCAACGATCGGCATTACTCAGCGGGGCGGAATCGTACCAGTCCGGAGGGCATGTCGTTGCCTTGCTTGCTCGAAAGGACATTAGTTTTCAACCGGCAGCCCGATCAAGTCTTGGCCAACCCTCGGAACATCGGCTCGATCACGGAAACAGACTACGGATGATGTGACTGGGGGAACTGATGAGTTTGGACACAGTGAAGGTTTGATTCCAGAGCCTCTCGGCCGTAGGATGCGTCTCTGCCCGAATATACTAGATTTACTTACCGAACCTAAGCGATTGTCTGTATTGTCAGAGCGACTCTAGGAGATTTAATCCGATTCCTCCTTACTCAGATTCAGGAAATATCAATGGCATTCATCTGAACTCATCGCCATCTACCCCGGCCTCTATGGAAGATGTGGGGTGAAAATGCAACCTTGGGATGATCACGCCATCCACCGACCCCATTGTATAAGCACCCCGGTGGATGACAGGTCAGTCAGGCTACACGCTCTCTCTCAGCACTTTGATTCGCCTCAAATGACAAAAGAGGACTTCGCAGTCATTCTCATCACATAAGAGTAGCCTCATTCGGCAGATTTTGGGCCCTTTCGCCTTGCTGACCAGCCGCGAGGCGCTTGCCACCTCTTCACAAGTGCCGCATTACAATATCCATTCTGAGCCTAACAACCGGCCTGGTAAGCTTCCGCTGTATGCTTGACCAGGATTCCTGTTCCTGACCCGCAATTGATCGGCATCTGCTCAGGAGACTGCCGTCTTGGACCGGCTCTAGAGTCCCATCTTGGAAGACCGCTACCAGATGGAGGAGAACGCTAGGCTGGAATAGACTTATAAGAGGCATTGCATATGGCGACATACACACTAGGCATGCTCATCAGACCGCTCCGATCTTGAGAGAAATTAGCAACCACCATGGGCCATTCAAAATGAGCATCGTGTTGTAATGTTTCTTCTGTAGCATGGCAAAGAACGAATCGTGAGCAGCAAACGGATTGAGCACTGCTATTACACGATCGCAGAGTATATCATTCGGGTGAATAAAATTCCAAATAGAATTTCAAACTGTATCGAAGTGGCTATCTCTACTTCAAAGTCACTTCGGACCATCGCTCGGCTGCATGGATCCCGTGGTAGCTCGTGACCTCAGCCAGTCAAAAGCAGCATGGGTGCTCCATCTCAACGCCGATATCCCTCAAGAAGATCCCCTAAAGCAGAGTAACCGATGATCATCGGCGACCAGGCCGCGCGAGGCTCGGACCTAAGCCCCTCCGAGAGTCTTCTCCAGGCTGCTGAAGGTGATCCAGCCAGCTTGACTTAACCATCTTGAGAACAGTCGTTATGGTGCACTAAGACATACATATTGCGCATTTTGGAAATATTGCGTCGTTTCTCAGAGATTGAGTAGTGGTTCAACTCGTTCGTGATGGTTGCGCAGCTGCTAGTCAAGATTCGTTCAGCAAAAGAAAAAAACTGCTGGTTGATGATGGCGCTCCGAATGCATTGTCGATCCCTATCTCAAGATTCTTTCTGGTATAGTTGGAAGATTCCGTGATATGGGGGTTCGATGTTGCCATTGACTTAGCTGTTACTGTTGTGTCTGGAAAAGATGAGATTAGATACGAGAGTGTTGAGGGCCAAGCAGTCGATGATCGTTCAACCTTTGTCCATATATAAAGAGCCAAAACTTTCTCAATCTCCCTCAATCAGAAAACCAGCTCAACTTTATCATCAGAGTTTCACCATTGAGTTGGTATCAACAGTCAAAATGGCTCCGCTTGTACTTCTCACCACCTTGTTGGCTTCACTTGCTGCAGCCTCGCCTGCCAAGATCAGCAAGAGGGGACTCAGTCTGCCCCCTCTCATTCCTGCAATCCCAGGAGTCACTGAGCCCCTCAACGACCTTGCTCCTCCGCTACCCATTCTTCAAGTTCCGACTCCTCCCCTTGATAGCCCTCCGTTTGCGGTGGAGAACATCAAGCCTAAGAAGATTGGGTACTTCTGGACTGGTGCTGGTGACAACAAGCACAAGGACTTCCTGGTGACTACCAGTCTCGATGATGTAAGCAATTATCCGGAGGTTCATTTGGCTTGGATTGTGAATTGACTTTGAGAAAAAGGATACCTTCGGCAAGATCATCCACATCAGTGATGTTCCTACCAGTGGCAACTCGCCCCATCATCTCGGACCATCGGTAGATGGAAAGACTCTTGTGGGAGGTGGTTTGCTGTCTCTGCTCAAGACTCAAGACACCGCGTTCTACTGGGACGTCTCGGATCCCTATCATCCAAAGTTCACCCACAGCAACCGTGCCCTCTTGGCCTCCATCACGGACGAGATCCGCGCCAAGCCCGAAGGTGGCTTCTTCATCACCTACATGGGTAGTGCCGTCGGTACCTCGCCTGGACGACTTATCGAGACTGATGCCCGCGGGAACATCATTCACGAGTGGCCCGAGGATGTTGAGGGAACTGTGAGTAGAACCCCCACTTTGATACTTTGTCATCTGCTTACATCTCGCTTAGCTCAACATTTTGGGAGAGCAGTTCTCCCCTCATGGTCTTGATGTTGATTGGAAGAACAATGTCATCTTGACATCAGACTTCGTTGTCCCCATCACCATCCTGAAGCCAACACTTGGAATTCAGAGGGCGAACACTCTGCGCCTTTGGAGCCTGGACAACCGCAAAATCATCAGCACTATCACTCTGCCGAATGTGAGTACCATGGTTGGATTTGTAAGGCTTCGCTAAGACCGTTTCTACAGGGTGGTGGAATCCAGGACGTCAAGTTCATCCCAGGAAACAAAGATGGCGCTGCCCTCGCTACGTAAGTCCAGGTTGTCATGCGCGTTGAAGGAACTTGCACTGACCATCACCACAGTGCCGTCCACACTGGAGAGGTTTGGGTCATCTACCCGCACCGCAAGGACTCCAAGGGCAAGCAAGGCGTTGCGGAGCTCCTCATTGATCTCGGCCCCAAGGCCAAAGACTCTGTTGCTATCTACTCCGACATCTCAAAGGACGGCAAGTGGGCTTACTTCACCTTGACTCTCGGTAACCACGTCGCTGCGGTGGATATCTCGGATCTCAAGAACCCCAAGCGCCTTGACGACCCCAATGAAAACCAAGGAATCATCGGTTCGTTGACCTTGATTTGTCTATGCTGTCTGCAAATGTTCGCTTACTGATATCGTCTCCAGGTCCGCACTACGTGAAGCTGTCCCCTGACAAGAAGAACTTGCTAGTCACTGGGTACTTCGTTCAGGCCGGTGATATCAGCATTCTCAACACCCCTGGCGACTACAAGGCCCACTGGATTGATGTCCTCGATGACGGTTCTCTCAGCTTCAACCGCAGCATTGACTTCGAGAACATTTTCACCCAGAGTCGTGGCGGAGCGGTAAGCTTCAACACTCCCCTTCTCACCCTCGCATCCATCGCTAATTGACGATCCGCAGCGCCCTCACTCCAGCGTTATCTTTGACCTGACTGATCCTGAGAACCCTTTCTACTACTAGAAGAGGAGACGTTCCCAACAGGGACGGTCGCATTTACCTTCATTGGCAACAAGGTTCTCCACACTGGGAGACATTCAATTCACCCGCTAATAGCTTCAAATCAACTTGTATCTCATTCAGTTGGACTTTTACGTCAAGCTTAATAATACTCGTCGCCTGATTATCTGATATTAGACATGAGCGCCCTTTATGACAGAGTCTCGAGTTGATACGTTGCCTGTGAATCCGCTCGTCAGCGACTGAAGCTCTCAGAACGATGGTGAATCGACGTGGCGAGGGCGTTCAAGAAGCGTCATCTAGTGTACACGTACCACAGAGTAGACTTGACACGAAAACTACAGGCAGGATAAAAACTCGGCCCAGATGCCCAATACAGTCAATCGCCATGACGAATGGGTCTGAAGGGCTGTACAAGACCTTTGCCAGTACATGTGTCTGCTCGTCGACGGGAGGAGAATGGCCAATAATGGCCTTGGGCATGGTCGCGGCCATCATAAGGTACTAAGGTATTCCGATGCTGTTGAATGTAATATGGAGTAGGGAGTAGATGCCATCGGATAAGAAGAGGGCCACCTCTGATCTTATAGCCCCGGCCTTGTCTGCGCAGCACAGATGACGTCCCTCCCTCCGTCTTGCGCCTGTATGGTGTATAAATCTGACTTGGCGTAAGACTTACTGCTTCTTCCGGCCTGAAAGTCCCCGGGAATTGTATATTCGCTTACGTGCAGGGAGCCCGCCGCAGGCTGCTGACGGTTGCTACTAGCTAAAGGAGCATTTCACAGCGTCCATCACTTCGTACTGGTGTCGTCCTCCTACCGAATCCCTATCTCGGCTATTTCCCAATCTGACAATTATTCTCGGTACTATCCTAACTGGTATTTTTACTTTCCTCCTCGGGTTTGCTCTGTCTCCGTCAATCAATATGATGTAGCTCAGGAAACAGCCAGAGACATATATTGTCATGACGACGAGTCGCTCTGAGTAGCTTCGACACCTCGGAAAATAACCATGATCGTTGCTTAGCAATTGCCATAGCATCATGATTCTCCCTATGAATTTCCCATTTGCGCTTTGCCGTCTGTCTTCGAGAAACTAAGTCGTGGTTGTGCTGCGAAGCCCGTGCAGATTTGGCCTTGCCGCATGCCACTGCCGCGACGCCGCTTTTAGACAAGGCTGCGGCTGGGGCCTTCCACCACGAGCCTTCCATCGTCATCCTCCATCGTCCCATCCTTGTCCAACTTCCACTCCAATTTTGCCAGGATCACTGAGCGGTATGACTGCCGTTTCCCTGGCCAAGCCACCGAGCCGCCCTTCCTGATGCGTGCCACTTGCGACTCGACCCCTCAATCCCTGAACACGGTCGATCGACAATCGGGCCTCGACCCGCACAGACCGAGAGCACTCGACGCTGTGGACGACGAGCAACAACCGACCATTGAGTCCGATGCTCCGAGCTACGCTGCCCTGAGGTGGGACTCGATAAGACGGGCCCAGTCCCGTCAAGCATATCACAATGGGCCGACTGAACCGGCGCATCCCGAATGAGCTGCGAAAGAGAACGGCGCAAAGCTGTGACCTCTGCAAGACGGTGTGTTTCGATCTCAGGGTCGTGTTGCAGTTCCTTGAAAGTCTCTGACAAAATGGAATGTCCAGCGGCGGTGCAAATGTGTCCCTTCAGGCGAAGGCAAGTCCTGTGTGAGCTGCCTCGACCAGGGAGTGGAATGCCAGTTCACGGCACCGCGGAAGCAGCGCTTCTATGGGAGTCTGGATGATCTCAGTGATCGGTAGGAAGTCTTCCAACCTTGATGACCCGCGGGCTCTGACAGTCATTCTAGTTACCGATGCCTCGAAGCCATTGTCAAAGGACTCTACCCTGATGACACCATAACGACACCAAGCGACCTTCTCCAGCTCGGCCACCGGCTGGGATGCGCCATGCCCGATCTCTCACCTACCTCACGAAAAGACATAAAAGTTGAGGCCTTGATTCGCGACCCCGAAGCACATTTCCCCACGGCCACACCTGAAGCTGAGTCCTCGAAAGCCGCCCAGAAGCGAGAACCCGAGATCAAGCGACAGGACGATTCAACACCTGAAGAGCAAGGATCTGCGGACAATGAAACTCCGTCTCCCGCAGTCTTCAAGGACTCATCTGGAAATGAACACTACATTGGTCCCTCGGGAACTCTCAACTTCCTCCATCAGCTTCGCCATGTCTTCATGTCTACCCAAGGTCCACCCGCCGCCTTCGGTCATCAGGTCGCCTCGCAAATCCCTACACTAAATACCGCGCAAACCCTCGAACCAGAAGTTCAGGCAGCAGCCTCGTCTACTGAATATGGCGCTGCTTCTTCTTCTCTCATTGATTGGCAAGAAGCCCTTTCATTACTACCACATGCTGAGATACTGGATCCGTTGATCGATGCATACTTTTTCAGTACCCATGCCGATTTCCCATTATTCCAACGCGACGTGTTCCAGGACCAGTACAACTTCTTCTTTTACAACGCCGGCAAGACCTCTCGGCTTCCCCAGAGGACTGACTATCCTACTCCCGACTGGGGCTGGCTTGGATGCCTTTATATGATCCTTGTCTTCGGCTCGATCGCTCAGCCGGAGCTGGGAGCATTCGATCATGCCTTACTACAAAAGCAGTACGTCGCTGCGTCTCGTGTATTGCTACCGCAGCTCATCGCCAAATGCTCTCTGAACAACCTTCGTGCAATTATCCTTCTCGCCCTCTTTCTACATAATAGCAATGAACGGAATGCATCCTGGAACCTCACAGGAACAGCCATAAGAATGGCATTTGCTATCGGACTCCACCGTAAATTGCAAGATACGCCATGTCCCGAGACCGAGTCGAGAAATCTCGTTCTTTCCACCCTGTACTCGTTCGAGCTTTTTCTAGCTGCTAATCTTGGACGTCCTTCTGGCCTCAGCGAGACCGACGTCGAAGTATTTCCTCTTCCTCCGACCCCTGGGAGGGATGGCGGTGGCACTGACCCGGAACTGATTTCACTCACTGTTGGGCTCAACAGTATTCTTCAGAGAACAAGACTGATGTACACACGGCGCAAACGAACCTACGGTGGTAACGCCGAAGCGGCTCACGGAGGAGGAGTTGACGATATTCAGGACCGACTACAACGATGGAGGCAGGATCTGAAGGAGCACCCACAATTCGATATACCCACAATTGCGCTGGAAGGTCGAACGGGGAGCTACCTCGGTACAGATGGTCCAGACGTCGAATATCACGAATTGAGAAAGTCCTTTGCACCACAGTCTCTTGGTCATCTACGAGCCCTCCTCATGCTGCATGTTCAGTTTCACTACATTGGCATCATCACCACACGTCACTTTCTGCTACATGATATTGCTGCAGCCCGCCTCAGCACCACTGGAAATGCGGATAACATATCCACTCTGGCACAAAGCTGTGTTTTGCACTCCCATCAACTTGCGTACATCTTTTTGCTCATGGACAGTTTTCAATTGGTCAATGGCCGCACTGGATTTGATGTTTTTTACGGATACTGGGCCGGTATGCTGCTGAATCTCATGCTGCTCTGGCCCAAGAGTAACAAGCACCTACCCAGCCCAGGTCGGCCTTGCCCTCTTCGAAGCCTGGTCCGCCGCGTCCATGATGTGGTGAGCCGAGTGGACAAGAGCGGGACTATGCAGCGACTTTCTACTGTGATGGATGCGTTCGTGGCTTGGGCGGATAGTGTTGAAGTTGTAGAGGGCCAGACATCGACGTCTATGCAGCAGACCAATGGTTTCACGCCGCTTAATAGCCCAGCACCGGCTTTGCCTCAGCAGCATTCGGTCTTGCAGCCTGGGCCAGGGCCAACGAACGACATCTTGGCCAATAACAGGAACGCATCACTGCCTGCACCGGGGCTACATCAGTGGCCAGCAACGCAAGGTTTAGTGGTACCGCCTCTGCTTGGGACGAACATGGCATTCGCAAACTTACCACCTGGTGGCAATGGAGCCACGGCGTTTTTGAATTCATTTCTGGGACCAGATGATCAGGCGGCTATGCTTGGAATGATTGACGCAGATTTTGCTACGCAGGGATTCAGGACTGCATAAAATCTTGGCATGTATGTTGGGACATGGGGGACATAGGGACAAAAGGGAAAAGTATCTTGAGCACATTTTGCCGGGCTCAAGGGCGTTGCGGGTAAAGCATGTAGGATACCCTCCGGAGGCCGGCTGGGTTAGTTTTTATTCGCCAAAGGACGATTCATGGGAAGGATGGTTATCCAGGAATTACTAAAAACATGTTCCTACCTCGATGTACGTAGATAGCTTGTCATGACACAGTCACAACATACAGACCGCTTGCGAACATATGCTAGAAGCACACATCGTGCCAAATGATACACCCCAAGAAAAGCGATCCACAGATGCAATATCATCAATTACATGAAAAGATCCAGCTCAGTAACCGGCAACATCCGGCCAACTTGTCTCAATACCCTCCTTGAGAACAACCTCATGGAACTTCTCAAACAACTCCGGTTTGCTCTGGACTTCCTGAGGGGCCAGCCCTGTGTCCAGGCAGTGCGCTGCCAGCAGACCAGCAGCCTCGCCAATGTTCCACTCTACTGGATGCAATCTGTAGCAGCCGTTTGTAATATGTGTTGTGCCGATGTTCTTGCATCCAGCTAGAAGGTTCGGTCGTGTTGGGGGGATGAGTGCGCCGAGGGGGATCTCGAAGGGGCAACAGGCAACGTCGATGTAGTTATCGCCGCCGGTTGAGGGGTGTAAGTCGATTCTGTACATGCCTACACCGATGCTGTCTGGGTAGTGGCGGGCGCCTTTTTCACCTCGGACGGAGAGTGACAGGTCTTGTTCGACGACTGTGGTCATGGCGCGGATACGACGAGATTCGCGGACGTAAGGTGCCATGGCGAGGCCGTGCTCTGTACCGGTGATGTCACCGCGGAGGCGAAGACCGGGATAGCCAGTTCCGTTGCCGTCGGCGCGGGGGCATTCAGTTTGGAGGTAGTAGAGCATGCTGTAGGAGAGGGAGGCGGCTTCGGCGAGGCGGGTTTCGAGGTCGTGCTCGGAGACGTCGATGATGGGTTTCTCGAAGTAGTCGATCATGGGCCAGTTGACGAGGCAGATGTCTGATTCGTATGCGCCAGGGACGAAGTTGTCCTTGGCGGCGATGCGACGGAAGGTCCAGAGATTCATGTCACCTCCTGAGCGACGCTGATCAGCGAAGACGAGAGCAGGGTCATCGTTGGGGTTGGGTGTGAACTCTCGTTCGACAATCTCGAGGGTACGGGGATGAGGAGCTTTGAGTCCTAATAAGGGCGCTCCCCAGAAGTCTGGGTGGCAGGCTCGCCAGTGATCGTATGCGGCGGGTTTGGGAATTGTGTTGTCCACGCCTTCGATGTGGTCGATGGCGAAGGTGATGGAGACGGCCTGGGAGTTTGTTGGTTGTGCCTCGTTGGGAGCACTGGGCTCGCCGGTCTCGTTCTTGGACTCAAACCCAGTAACGTAGGGAGTGTTTGTCATGGGGAGAAGGTCGCCGAGCTCAGTTGCGTCGATAACATAGGATGCGTGAACGGTGAAGGCATCCTTGATGTCGAGACGTCGAAAGTCAACCGACCGTACAGCATCTTGGTCCATGTGGCAAGCCACGGCCTTGGTGTGCTTCTTGATGACCAGACGCCCACTTCCGACGTAGGGCATGAGCATGGAGTCAATCACGGCAACGGCAACCCGAGGCTCATGGCACAGCTTGCTAACATGTCCGGCGCCGGGGTTCAGCTGCGGCCTCTTCCGTGCTTCTTCTGTGAGAGGATAATTGTCACGGTAGTACTGCCGGATGCCATCCCGAAGATGCCTGTAAGAGCGAGTGACACCAAATTGCTCGACCCAGCTGTGCTCATCTGGTGGCACAGCTTGGCTGGTCAATTGGCCACCCAGCCAGTCGTACTCGTCTGTGAGATAGACCCGGCGGCCTCGACGGAGAGCTCCAAGAGCGGCTGCTACACCACCAAGACCACCTCCTACTACAAGGACGTCAGTGGTGAATGACTTGGGCTGAGTGTGAAGGTGCGCAGTTTGCCATGATGCCGTCTTTGCTGCGCCGTCGGCGTTTGTGCCGTTGATCCCATTTGTATGAGCGAGGCCATTGCTACCGTTTGCACCATTGGGCGCAGATGAAGTTGCGTCACCCATAGCTACAACGCAAACTCAGACCAGAGGGTAGAACGTTAGGGAAGCAGCTCGAGGGAAGCAGCACCGGCGTATTGCAGCTAGATCGAGGTTGAGGGAGCTCTCCGATGCACCTGGCGGTCCAAGCTTATAAGCAATTCTCGTCGGGTTATCTCCAAACGAAACTTAGCGTCAGCTACTCCGACAGCTTTCGTGCCTGAACCGGCAACAAGACGGTCTCAACATGGGTTGCTGCCTGGGAGGAAGCTCTTCTTGTCTCGGCTGGGCGCCGACAGTCCCCGCGTCTAAGGAGCTCTGCACGGTGTCAGATCGCCGCGATGCGGTGCGTGGCTTTAGGTGGAGCGATCATAGCGCGCAACGGACAATGCCCAACCCAAGATTCGAGCGGGGTTCGCGTTGATTCATTTTGGTGCGGAGTAAAGCAAAGAAGCTTATTGTTGGTTGGCGTCCTTGAATGATCCGATGACCTTGTGGCTCGACGAGAGGGTGTTGATGCATTGTCACTCTGCCTTGGCAAATGGTCCGACGCTTCCCCGGATACGAGTATTACGCGACAGATGCATTCCAATTGTTTCTTCGGAGCTGAAGGCCAGGCAGTAGGATGATGCAGGGTCCCTGGTGTCGTTGGATGTTCGAATGAGACAATGCTATGGTTCGTGATGCACAGTCTGGGCCCAGGGCTGAGGGAAAGGGTGTGGAAATGTGGCAGAGAAGGAAGTGGTCATGGATGACATGGGGAATGTCGCATCATCTCCGAGAGGAGGTTGATTGTACTGTACGCGAGAAGGGAAATGTGCGAAGCCGTCGTAGCTGACTGTGAGGGCCGTCCTTTCAGTTTGGGCCACAGCTGCTGTCCTTAAGTGTTTTCCTCAGGCGTTGAGACACTCCTGCAGGGGACTCTGGACATGGAAGGTAGCGTCCAGTCCAGTGGCAATGCGACACTGCATGTCCCAGCCTGTCTTGAAATGCCCTATCTCGTTCCTATCATCACCCAGGAACCGCTCCCGACCCGAGCATCACCGCTCATACTCGTCAACCCGGATCAGCAGCCTTTCGAGGCAAAACACCACTGAGCTTCCGAGCATGTCCACCCTTTGTGCAGCCTGAGTGGCATGGGTTGGATCCTCTGCCGACCATCTCGCAGCCAGTGGCACCCTTCGGCTCCTGCCCGACACTCCGCGAGAGCAACCATGGCGCCTCAGGGCCCCTAATTCAGCGCCATCCCTGCTCCCGCAACCCAGCAGAGGCGGGACTAAGACATGGTTCCGCCGACCTACCTTCCAGTTGATTTGGTGGCACCGAAACTCCCCGGCTGTGAAAAGCATGGTGACCCCAGACTATTCCCTCGCCGAGTCCCTCTCTGCTCATCCCGTTGGCGGCCTTTCATCTAACTAGTCGTGTGGAGTGGCACGGACGGCACCCCGTACCCCAGCGGCACTGCTTCATATTGTGTGGGGAGAGCAGATGAAGGCTGCATCTCTTCCTGACCTTTCGATCCGAGTGGCTTGCTTGTGCTGCGTGGTCTGGCCTGGTATGTCACCGCGTTCTTCCTCGACCGACCAACCGCCTCCTGTTCGGCCGACCGATGGCAAGGCACTGACCTGATCATCCCCCAAGCCTTGTCCGCTCTTCCTTTCTCCTCCAGTCGGCGAGTACATATAACAACCGTCCAGTCGTGTCATCCAGAGCATACGGCCATCTCCTCCTGAGTCTTTGTGGCAACCTCAGTGCGAATCATTTTGCAGTGGGTTCTTTGAAGGGGCGGACCAATATCTGACCTGATCTTACCTACCACTACCACATCTCACTGCCTGTCTCAACACATCATCCTCCTCATTATGACCATTCACGGTGTGCTTCGGCGCGTTGTGCGCAACGACGCAATCAAGGTAGATCCTCCAGAGATCTACAATTGGAGAGTTCTTGCTCTTGCCGCGTCGGTATGTTCCATCTTCCTTCCCTATTGCTCTTGGGACGTAGTCGGCAAAACTAAGTTTCATTGTCACATAGGCATGTTTCGCTGGTGCGCTCTTTGGAGTTGACGCCGGCATCATCGGTGGTGTTCTCGTGATGCCCGACTTCCAGCGCGAGTTTGGTCTCGATCAGAAGTCGGCATCGGCCCAGGCCGATCTCCAGGGGAACCTCGTCACAACTATGCAGTCCGGTGCTATTGCAGGCTCTCTCGTCTGTAGCCAGTTTGCCGACCGTTGGGGCCGTAAGCCCGCCTTGCTGGCTGTTGCCATCACTGGCTTCATTGGCGGTCTGCTTCAGGCCTTCTCCTTTGGAAACTATGCATGCTTCTACATCGGCCGGTGAGACTTCCTCGACGTGCGAGGATTCCCAAAGTAATCTCCGCTAACGATTGTAACAGTTTCGTCGAAGGTATTGGTCTTGGTGCTGGCACCATGCTGGCCCCAACTTATGTCGCTGAGAACTCCCCTCGTGCCATCCGCGGGTTCCTCGTTGGCTTCTTTCAACTTCTTCTTGTCATGGGCGGCATGATGGCCTACTTCATCAACTATGGTGCCCTACTACATCTCTCGGTGAGTCGAGTATCGCTTCCTCCATCTTCCAGTTCGCCAGTATACTGACATGCTCTCGTGCTTATAGCCCAAGGCTACCTGGATGGTTCCTCTCGCCTGTCAGTCCATCTGTCCAGCATTGCTTTTCTTCAGCATGCTGTTCTGTCCCGAGTCCCCACGTTTCCTTGCCGGTAAGGATCGATGGGATGCTGCAACAGCCGTGCTCTCCGATGTTCGACATCTACCTTCCGATCATGCCTATATCCAGCAAGAGCTTCTGGAGCTCAAGACTCAACTGGAACAGGAGCGAGCCATAATGCAAGGAGCGACTTTCTGGGACCTCAACAAGGAATGCTGGCTGGTACCTGGCAACCGCAATCGTGCGCTTCTGACTATTGCAATGCTCATCGGCAACCAGTGGTCGGGGACAGGGGCCATCAACTACTATGCTCCAGCGATCTTCAAGGATTTCGGTCTCAGCACGACCACGACGGCTTTGTTTGCACAGGGAGTGTACGGTATTGTCAAGGTCGTCTCTTGCCTTATTTTCATCTTCTTTCTCGCCGACACTCTTGGCCGTCGTATCTCCCTGATGTGGAGTGGATCAGTGCAGGCGTTCTGCATGTTGTTTCTGGGTTTCGTGAGTCTTGTCATTTATCACTGTCAGCGTATCAGTAGCTAACATGCTCAGTACCGACGCTTTGGCCCAACTCCCGGTACAAACGATCACCCCCCTCCCGCTGGCATCGCTGCCCTAGCCATGGTGTACATCTTCGCAGCAGCTTTCAACGCAGGCTGGGGTCCAGTTGCATGGGTGTATGTCTCAGAGATACCGACCAACCGGTTGAGGGCATACAATGTGGCGTTGGCATCGTTCACGCATTGGGTCATGAACCTCGCCGTATCTAAAGCCACACCGTTGATGTTGACCAACGTTTCCTACGGCGCATACTTTGTCTTTGGAGCTTTCAACACCGTCATGGCGATTGTCGCGTTCTGGCTTCCAGAGACCAAAGGCGTAAGTTTAATAATCCACATCACCTTCCTAGTACAGAAATTAACACTTCTCTAACAGCTGTCTTTGGAACGCATGGACGAGCTGTTTGGCACAGCCGACTTTTCCAAGGTCGAGGATGTCGGCGTCGCTGCACAGCATGCACGTGTGGAGGACCCAGAGCGGAGGGAGGATATCCACCTGTCGGACAAAGTTTGAAGACAACGATAAGGAGGCTGTGTAATGATTTTGTGGTGCCTGAATCTTGCTTTATATCTAGGTCTTCAATATCAGCAATATTTTCAATACATGTAACTGGCGATATCTACCTCACGGGCTCACGGATTTGCCACTGACCAAGTCTTCAGGACCGCAAAGCAGTGTCCGACGGTACTAGGGACAACCGTCGGTAGGGGAGGTAAGACCTTTGTCCAGACTTTGTATGACCGTCGTGAGCAGACTCGACGGCGTGTTTGGCATTGAGAGTCGTATAGGTTCTATAGAATATAAGGAAGCTCAGCCATGCTGTTGTCGCTTGTCTGAACCCAGCCCTGTGTCAATGTCAATCGATTCAGATAGCCGAATACTACGTTCAGGCCTGGACTCAATGGCAGCAACGAGGTCGCGGATACTTGCTCGAGCTTCTTCGGAATACGTGGCTCTACGAATTAAGTTGTTGTTCTCCAAGTAACTTGATGATTTGACGCCGAAGGTGAAGTAGAGTCTGGAGATGGATATTTCTTCAGCTAGCCAAATGGCTGCCCGTATGAGGTTCTGCCTTGGCTGATTCTCCTTGGAGCTCCTGATAGAAGCTTTCATTCCCATGCAGCTCGTGTCTGTCCGCTGTGTTCGAGGCTCCGATCTCTCCGCTCCCACTTAGTTCTGATCCTGTCCGTCCGTAAGACGCCATATTGTTCCCTTGGACTTCGTAGCGTTCAGCACCGCCAAGCTCTGGCTTGTCCCACCCATTGGCTCCAGAACCGGCGAGGGCAGCACCAGTGACTGTGCTACCAGGAAGCTCAGGTTTGCCCTCGCTGCCGTTTACTTCGGCCGACTGATGCTTCTGTCGGGGTTTAATTGCGCGTCGTCTTCTCCAGATCCAGTAGGTGAGAACGCAGAGCAGGAAGAACACTAACGGACCGATGACTGCACCAGCTATCCATGCCTTGCTCGAAGAACCCGTGCTGTCATCATTGTTGGGTGTTGATGTTGACGCTCCATCTTCTGAGAGTCAACACGAGGTTATATGCGCTGCAACAGATCAATCGGCCGAAACATACCTCGACTTGAAGTCTTTGCAGTGCTGGTCTCGGTTTCTTGGACAGGATTCTCCCGATAGACCGTATGATATTCACTCCCAGTCACTGTTTCTTGGCAATGATACTGCAGAGTCAACTCCTGATTCTGAGCGTCTTCTGCTGATTCGTAGATGGTGAGTGTAGCACATGTTCTTCCTGGGCCACTGCATACGTTCTAGTAAGCTGAAGATCTACCGATACCTGGCGGAGCACGCCTTTGGCCCTTGGTCATCTACTACATACCATCGTTGATTGCCAGCGGTGAACCAAAGAGTGTTGGCGAGGCAAGTCGTGGGAATACGGCAGTTTCCTGTAGACGGGCAGCATGTCCCGACGAAGCTGGACGCCGAGAATTGGCTGTCGGCACAGAATAGTGCCGTAGTCACATCGCTCTGTTCGCTCTCTGGAAGATAGCCAATGAGGCCGTCTGTGCTTGCCTCGTTCGCTGACATTGTTGAGTGGATGATTTACCTCCGAACCACAGCCTATACACGTAGGGCTGTGCAAAGGAGAATGTCTAGCTTCAGCAGCTTCGTTTCTGGTAAGGTTTGAGGAAAAGGAATAGAGTGGTCAGATTGAGATCACAGGACGTATGCAGGTTAGTCAAGTAACTAACATCCAGTCACGGGAAGTCTAGGATCCCCGAGCTTGTCAGCCTTGTAGGGGCGAACAGCCAAACATCCTAAAGTTATGCCGAATCTGACAGAATGAACATAGGAATACACAGGCTAATTATTGAACTAAAAGCACTAAGGATCGCATATTCGAGATCGCACCTTGGGAGAAATGGGCCCAGCTATATCTCCTTGGCTCTAATTCGTCCGGGGCCCAGTAGATCCGATGGTGCTATGATCGCTCATCACGGGTTGCTGAGACATCCGCTCCAAGCTTAGATGCTTATGCTGTAAGAGGACAAGTGATCGACACGCCTGTTGCATACTAGCACTAGCAAGGCTTAAACTAGTAATTCAGCTGACAGGGTGCACTCTGCCTTCAAGGCGTCCGACAAGCCATATAGGTATATGTAAAGAACAAACGTGAACGTGCGCTCGGGACCAGGTAGGGTCCCATCTTCTTGTAGAAGATGGTACTCATCGATAAGTAAATATTCGAGTTGGGCATCCTCTTTGATCACTCTTTCTTTCTGAATGAGAGCTCCATTACGAAACACAAGCGACTTGCACAATATCTTCACCTTCGGCACAGCCCAATCTATTGCTCGTCTCGCTTCGATAAGCCCACAAAGCCAAAATGCTCTCAAAAGTCAGCCTGCTAGCTCTGCTTGGTGTTCTGGTCGTAGCCCAAGACCTAAGCCCCCCCTGCATCCGAAACTGCTACGACAACAACCCGGGGCCTTCCTCCTGCGATGTCCCAGATGGCGGACCGGCGGTTGATAACGAAGGCCTCGCACGATGCACCTGCTCAACCTTCTCTATCGATCGCAGCGATCCACTTTATAAGTGTCTGCTGAAGTGCCCGGTCGACCAGCAGACGAAGTATCTCCAGGGCTGGACAACGACAACGTATGGATGCGCTCAATTGTTCCCCGATGTGGATGAGGAAGAGGTCGATGCTGGGCGCAGTGACCCTTCTGATCAGAGTGATGGAGGTGGCAGTGGTAACACGGACGATGACAACAGCGACGAGAGCGCGGACGAGCAGCCTTCTACATCAGCAGCTGATAACGCGAAATCAACGGATCATGCAGATGAGGAAGATGCAGCGTCTCTGGCTTCTGGGGCTTCTATACTCGGTGTACTTGCTGCGGGAGGAGCTACCTTAGTTCTCAATCTATAACCTAAGGAGAGACGATTACATGGTTCTGCTCGTAGGCTCTTGTGCCCAAGCTCTCACCAGGATCTCGCGCCCAGAGCTCCTCGTCAAAGTCTATCACTTTAATGTCTCGACTAGGCTTTTGTGTTAAATCATATGGTTCTTGTACTGCGTTGTCGAACTGTCAATATTCCAGAAGCTGGGCGTTGTCGATGGGCTACTTGAGTGATGATCAGGGAAGGTCAATCACAACGACAGCACCAGTGCCAAGACTTTGGAGAGCGATACTTCTCCTGCATTACTCCATTGTGTTTATAATACAGGGCTAGTCGATCGAAGATAGAAAACACGTCCTGACTGCTCCCTTTGAAAGTCCGGATCATGGGTGTACAACTGCCGTCTGCGTATGCAGGCCAAAGTGTACGATGCAGCTGCACACGCCACTTTGGGTCGAAAGCACCCTTGCTTGAGTGCAAATAGACTTGATCGGCATAGAGGCTGAATCGCCTGGCAAAAGTAG
Organism: Sarocladium kiliense; assembly: GCA_030734395.1. NCBI lineage: Eukaryota > Fungi > Ascomycota > Sordariomycetes > Hypocreales > Sarocladiaceae > Sarocladium > Sarocladium kiliense. Next base: position 1,676,538 of record JAUZTG010000044.1, read on the forward strand.
GTCGCAGTGAGACAAGAGACAAGTGGAGATCATTCAATGGTCGCAGAGGCCGTCGCATGGGGCCTCATGATCCTGCGAGGGCGCGGCGGAAACACGGCGACTGCTGCATTAGGCAGGCTGAACAGGCATATGGGAGCAATACTCGAGAGGCAAAAAAGTGTATAAGTTTCTTTTCGTCAATTACTTCTGGCTACATGACCATCTACTGGCCAACGACGACCTCCGTCTCTTGGCCCTCGAACTTGGGCAGCTCCTTCTCCACCTCCTCCCAAGTCTTGTTGCCAGCGACAAGCTCCTTGATTACCTCAATCACCTTATCTGTATCCGCGCGAATCTGCCGAGTGGAGTCACGCTCACGGAGAGTGACTGTGCCATCCTTGACCGTCTGGAAGTCAACCGTCAGGGCAAGCGCTGTGCCCAGCTCGTCATTGCGGCTGTACCGTCTGCCGATGGAAGAGCTCGAGTCGTCGACACGAGTGGAGACTTGCGCTGCACGGAGCTTCTTGGTGAGCTCGCGCACGGCAGGAGTGAATTCCTTGTTGCCAGAAAGCGGGCAGATGAGGACCTTGGTCGGCGCGACAGTGACCGGGAAAGACAGGACACTGCGAGCCTCATCATCACCCTCGCGAACCCAGTAGACGTGCTCGCACAGAGCATATAGAATGCGACCGATACCAAAAGAGGGCTCGATGACGTTGGGAGTGTATTCGCGAACATGTTCGGTGCGCGTGATCCAGTTGACGGAGAGGACGTCGCTGCTGATTTCCTTGCTGCCGAGTTCCGGCACGTCAACAACAACCTTGCCGTTCTCCTTGAGCTCCTTCGCCCAGCTCTCACGGCACTGCTGAGTCGACGCAGTGAGGACAGTCTCGATAGCCTTGGCATCCTTCTTGAACAGGGGGCCGAACTTCTTCTTCTGGATGTCCACCTGCCACTCCTCCACCTGGCGAGGTGTTTCAAGCTGTTCACGGACAAAGAGGGGCTTGTCGGTCGCCTTTGCGTGCACGGTCAAGTCGTATGCGCTTCGGTCTATTACGGGTTACTACACCGCTGTGGTCGTGAGTGAGGAGCAAGACTTACCGGCACAGCCAACGCACTCAACCCAGCCAGTGGTGGTCAGAAGCTCAGCATCCCAGCAGTCACATGCATAATGGGCCTAGTGGGTTGTCAGTAAAGTCAGCGGCTGTACGCTGCAAGGTGAGCTCACCATCTCGTTGGCCTGATAAAATTATTAGTTCTTGTATCTAATCCATCTGATGAAGGATAACTCACCATGTGCTGGCGGAAGCGCAGCTTGCGCAAGTCGACACCAATCTTCTGAAGGAACAGCTTGATGCGAGCCAAGAAATAGCCCAGGGTCTGGTTGTCCACGACACCGTCCTTGACAGCCTGGCCGATGGTCATTGTCCGCACCTTCGTGGAGCCAGAAAGCTGAGTATCACGGTCCAGGAGATCCATCTCAATGTGCTCAATCTCGCCAAATCGGCTATGTGCCTTGCCGCTCTCGGGGTCGACGAAGTGCTCGATCTCAGCCATGAGGAATTCGCGGACGCGGAGGAGACCAGCTCGGGGCGAAATCTCATTACGGTACGACTTGCCAATGGAGGCTGAGGCGAAGGGCATGGAGCTCTGGTTGAACTCAAGAAGCTTCGCTATCGGGAGTGTTAGTTCAGTTGCAAGCAGCAAGCGAGACAGCATCGGACGGCCATACCGAAGTTGAGGAACTGGCCCTGAGCAGTCTCTGGGCGTAGGTAACCAGGCAAGTTGCTGCTGGGACCGATGGAGGTCTGGAACATCAGGTTGAAAGCTACAGGCTCTGTAGGAAGCTCACCGCTTGTGGGAACGCGCAGGTCGTATTTGCGGATCAACTCGCCGAGTGCCTGGCCGTCGAAGTTGTCGATCTGTGCCAGGATCTCCTCATATTCCTTGACGATAGCATCGTCCAGCTTGACAGCCTCGATCTCGCCCTTCGCCTTCTTCTTCTCGCGCTTGGCATCCTTGGCCTTCTCCTCCACAGGAGCCTGTCGTGCCTTCTTGTCGCCCTTGAGGCGGGCCTCGAGAATGTCCTCAACGAAGTGGTCGGCTCGGAAGATGTCGCCAGACTTCGGATCGCGGCACATCCAGTCGGAGAATCGATCGACGTGGCCGCTGGTCTTGAAGACGCTGTGGGGGGTCAGGACACTGCAGTCGACCTCGAGCATGTCCTCCTCAACTAAGCGCAATAGATGTTCAGCACGTGGTGGTCAATGTGCAATCGGGTCGACTCACGGACGAAGTGCTTCCGCCACACATCAAGGATGTTGGACTGGAGTGAGGTACCGGGTGGACCATAGTCATAGAGGCCTTTTGATGCTGATTAGTACCAGAGAGGCCGTCATTGTCGCATCGTGCATCACATACCGGAAACACCACCGTATATCTGGACGGGTAATAAGTATCAGCTCTCAGACGTCACATACTGAACGGGACTACCTACCTCAAAACTCGGGGTGTAGAACATGCGCCTGCGCAGCAGGCCATCGAGGACTGTCCGGTCAAGGGGTTGACCCTTGAGGGTGGTTGCGGTGGTTGTCATGGCGAGGGGTGCCTTTGCTTTGGACTGCGGGGATCGGGCGCGAAGCAGGGGTGGGCGCGTGTGCAAATATCTTCGTCCACAGGATGCAACAAATGGTGCTTGGGTGTACTTTGAGGGTTTCGAATAGAACAGGCGACGGCCAGAGAGGAGATGGGAATGGAGTTGAAGGCGATTGATTCGCATGAAATCGGAATGCGGACCAGTGAGTCACGGAAGACAACTCGGCGAAGGGTCAGAAACGTGGGACGAAGTTTTACGCTGCGAGGTTGAAACGGAGCAGGAGGGGTGGTGGGCAGTGGTGGGCAATGGTGGGGCAGGGCGGGATGCAGGTGAAGGAGGGGACAGCTCTAGACTTGAAAAGAGTGACAGAGGGCTACTGGAGTAGTGTAGTGGGAGCGGACGTGAGCCTTTGCGTGGAGTTTTGGAGCTGTTGGTCGTTTCTGCTTGGTGTTGGAGCAAGTTGAGATGCCAGAGTGGCTGTGGCTTAGCAGAGATGTGGCGTTGTGTGTCAGCCACAGTGAGGTACTCGTTAAGAATTACGGTGCGGTTCTCGGATGAAGGTAACTATGCAAGCATATAGCTCGGTATAGGTTCAACGGAAGAAGATCTTGCCATTTGTTTTACGAGACGTTCCTAGTTGGACCGTACCTCATAGATGGGCTTCATCGTGGAGTTTTCCTTTCAGGTTCCGTGATCTACCGTAGGTACCTAGGTAGGACTGCTCACTGATTCCCACCCTACAGACCCAATACCTGTATTGCTGACCCAGAACATGTTGGAAGTGATCGGAATGACTCTACGGTAAAATAAGCAGGCGTTGCAGCACAATGGTCTGGATTAACGGATACGATAAACCGTTCTGGGATGAGCGTTGGTTTAGCGGACGTACTGCTAAAGCTTACTGAGCCTAAGAAGTTACCTTAATTCGATGATGAGGGTTCATTTCTCATAATCTGCCAACATGCCTGATCACCACGGACTCCATGGAAGGAAATGTGCGACGATCCAGTCGTGCATCGAATAGAAGATGCAAACACGTGCATACAGTCAGCCACCGACACCCGCAGCATCTGCTACCTGAAGCGATACAGTACGCCATAGCGGGACGGGCAAAGAGTCACTTTTCGTGTGGTCGATGAGACCGGCTGCACACGAGTATCCATCGCTGGAATAGTTACCTTGGCTCATTCATCACATCAGCCAAGAGCGAAGGGCTATGCAAGACAGAATGGGGATGTCAGCGAAGCTTGGCTAGACTCCCAGGTGAGGGTGCAAAGGGTGGTACGATCCGATGTCGGTGAAGTGAGAGCAGGTGCACCGTTTCCAGGTACCTTACGATCAGTCAACGTTAGGACTGACGGACACAGGAACCTCGGTCCATAACCACACGAGGAACCTAGCCGCAAGCCGTTGAGTACCGCATCTCTCCATCAGCCGGATTTAAAAGATATCATCTCTTAAGCATCGCAAAAAACCACCATACTGGAAAGTCCAGGAAGTTTAGCTCTGGTTTCCAAGCGCAAGACCCACAGCAGCTCACCCTGCCAATCATGCTCGTGATGCTCCAATGCGCAAGCGACAGGGACCCAAGCCACGCAGCCACGTTCCCATGACCTCATCGACGCGACGTCATCTCCCGAGTACGACCCAAGACAGCAGCGCGGCCATAAGGATACTTGGGTATGCGTGCATTGCGCCAGTTCCATGGCGTACGCATGAAGATGAGTCTCATCTGGACTCGACCGTCAAAACCCCAAGTTTCCCAAACGCCACTGTGGTACATGCCACACGGCACTGTCGAGGCTGAAGTGAAACCCGGAATGGCTTAGCACCGGTTCGACAACATACCTCTGTAGCTCCAGAGACACGCCTCACAAAGCACAGACGCAGCCCAACGAGGGCTGAAGTATGTCGAAGAATGGAAGAGTTTTTAGGGTATCGCATTGTACCTAGGTCAATCTACGCGCGTGAACGAAATGCAGAATTGCCCAGGACCCCCACAAACAACCGTCATTACTCTGGTGGCCCCAAGGAGCATCAATAACCCCTGGCGTGAGGATCGACGCCAGCAATCAGGACCCATTCTACACCCTTTCACGAATGCAGCAAGTTTGCAACCCTTTCTCCAGCCAATGTGAGCAAAGCCAAGCTTCAGTAGCAGCATTCCGTCGCTGTCGCATTCGTGTTCCAAGCCCAGCCTCTGCTTTCGCGTCGTCGTCCACCTGACCTGATCCGGCTTTCTTCAAAGCCGGAGTGCGCCAGCCCCAGCTCCATCCGGCTCCATCGCTAGCTCCAAGGCTTAGTCGCCCTTAGTTTTTTCTGTGTGGCGCCTACCCGTCTCCGTCATTCAACCACGAGTGTCCTGATCTGCAGAGTCACTTTAAATAAAAAGGAGCCGCCCGGGCCATCCCCCTCCGATTGCATCATCCCCCTCGACTCCCCTCCTCATTCTTTGAAGTCTTCGCCCTTCACTGAACGACATCTTACCTGCGCGCGTTCTTCTCGATCTTACCTCCGACCGATCCGCGATCACGTACGAAGCCGTTTGAACTGACGTGCGCCTACCAACCCACGATACCTAATAGCTGTCTCCCCAAACCGTTACCATGGAGTTCGGCATCATCACGATTGTTCATGCCGTCCTGGCTCTCTTCCTCATTATCGAGCTTGGCCTCACCGGTGCTAGTAAGCTTTCCAACCCGTACTCCTGTCTAATGCGACTCTACTGACATCCGCTGTGAAGTCGTCAACCACACCGATGGCTGGTGGGGAAGCCCGCCATCCTCCTTCTCTTTCATGCTCTTCTGCGCAATCTGGTCCATCCTTGTTCTCCTCTACCTCGCCCTGACGCCTCGGTTCTTCCCACGCGCTTACCATACCATGGTTGCCCTTGGCCTGCTCGTCGTCACCACGATCTTTTGGTTCGCCGGTTCGATTGCGCTAGCTGCACGCATTGGAACTCACTGTGGCGGTTGGTCTACCTGTCAGACGGCTCAAGCGGCTACTGCTTTTGGCTTCTTCATCTGGGCCATCTTCACTGGTCTCACGGTCATGGAAGGACTTGCTTTCAGCCGTGGGCGTGGTGGTGCGACAGCCGATATCAGGTCCAAGCCTGCCGCGTACCCAGGCGCATAAGGACGACAGCTTCTTTGCGACGATTCACTTTCGTTGACACTGTTTGATGCAGCGAGATCGAGGTACGCAGGTCGCCCTGTGCGTGCGCGCTCTTTGAGCTCGTTGAGCATTTCTTGTGGATGACGCACACCACTCCTGGCAAGGAACTTCGACTTCTACCGCCACGGCTACTCCGGAGTCGGGACCTTCCCAAGAACCCGAAGCGCGATCGAGCCCGGCGGGGTTGTAGCGTTTTCTCTTCCCTTTCTTTCTTGTCTTTCTTTAGGCGAAGTGCTTGATTGGGTTTCCCGCGTCAGGCAGGCTCCTCTATACCCAGTGCGACTTGGACACGCCGACTGTTTTGGATGAAGGTCAATGAGGAATAGGATGCAGACAGATCCTGCATGTGTTTGGGACTTTGTGCTATTTTATTTGATACAGCTCATCGATCCAGAGGGCTTACGTTTGCTATATAATGATACTCATACTTCCTCTGACCTCTTTAATTCGTCAACCAAGGCGAATGTGCGACGTTATTACCTGTTCCTCATGTCATCTAGAGAGTCAAGTCACCGCGCGACAAAGCTGAACGGCCTCTTGTTCGTCACAGTAATAGCCACGAAAAGTACCCTGACGGACTTCGAGGCAGTGCGGACAGGATGGCAAATGTTGACTTCAGCCTCGTTCGAGAATTAGCTGGGGAAGGGGAGGACAAAAGGGATGATAAAGAAGTATGGCCAGTATTCTTAACTCTTCGAGTCCTGTGACGAATCCAATCCCACGCAACGACCTTTACAGCGGTTTTAACAACAGCCTTACTGGCAACTCGAATAGTGACTGGAATCGCGACTGCAATAGCAACATAAATCGAAGCGCGAATATCGACCAGAATAGCGACCCAAATAGCAACTAGGTACTCCGCAGACGTTAAAGATCTAGTATATGGATACGTTAATAGCAGAGAGGTGTGGGTGAGATCCAGCTGCTTGGGTTCTTCACCCCTGCTCACAGGCTACGAGGTACTCCGTAAGTTGTGCATTTCTCTCACAGCAACAAACTCTGAATGATGCGGAGGAAGCGTAAGAGTTGGAATATGTAACATTTATCGCGGCCATGGGTCTCTCGTGGTAAGATACCTTAGGTGCCATCCTCAGCATCGAGAAAAGTATTATTCAATGGCATCACTAAGAATGAAAAAAGCATCGTGATCCTAGTCAACGGAGATGTGGCACTCTGCAACCTTGCTATTGGACGTACCGAGCTGGGCTGCTGTCGTGCCGAAGAAGCAATGAGAGTGCCGAGAGGTGCTGGATATGAGTATCTCGCTTTGCCTCGACCTCCATCTTCCCCTATATCTTGAGATTGGATAGTTCCACGTGTGATTGCTTCATTTCAAGAAGAAGCAAGCCACTCGCGCGATGGGGATCGTCAAATGCGACAGATGGCAGCCTTCCAAAAAGTCGCAGCTGGGCTGAATCAAGCTCATCCCGGCGTGAACGAGGTCGAGGATCCCCCACGCCAATATCAACAGGGGCCCCACCGATTGCTTGTCAATTCAGTGACAATGCAGCCTTTGTCTCTGCTGGGGGCAACCCACCCAATGGACATTATATAGTGGTGAGTTCACCTCATTTATTAATTACCTTACTTACGACAGGTCAGCGACCACCCGCTGATAAGAAGCATGGACCCTAGATTGGTCTCAGCGTTTTTAGCGGGTCCGCTGCGATAAGCTCCCGTCCCTGGCTGAGTCGCTTCCTCCACTCTTCGTCACGTCAAGCCCTCCACTCGGGTCTGTGGGCTTCACGAGAAGCAACATTCGCTGCACCAGTGCCACCACCGTCACCGTTGCTGCCAACCCGACGATGGATCCTGTCCCAAGCTATCGATTTCCAGGGTCTTGTCTGCCCTCTACTTGTTGGTTTTATGAGGCACCTTGAAGGCAGTATCTCTTAACTTGGGGTGGCATGAGATGAATCGTCCCCCGTCCGTGAGTGGCTGTCATCCTCCCCCATCCATGCCATCGGATGGCCCCCTAACAAGCACAGGAACCGGGTTCAACTTTTCTTTATTTCTCCCGAGTCCTTTGTCTTCACCCTCAGCCACCAAGTCTCAGAGAAATACTCAAGAAACCGTCCGTCGTCCTGGACAAGACATGCTTGGTTGCGCGCTACGGCCCTGGCCTGCTCCCCACCACCACCACCACGGCTTCCCTCGCGTTCTCGACGCCCGCAGCGCCCGCAACGCCCGCAAGAACCGTTGCACACGGACTCCCGGGGCTTTGACAGCTCTTTGGACCTGGTGAAGTAAAGCGCCTTCACCAACACTCCCACGAGCGGGAACCAGGCGCCGGCCGTTTCGTTTCGTGGACTATCCCTGCGAACCACGCGAGGCTTCGGCTCCTTCAAGCCCTCCGCCATTCGCGCCGCCAGCTTGATCCAAGCTCGAAATAGCTTGGGACAAGAGAGACGAACAGCGATACTCGCCGACGACACTGCCTTCGATATATGACCTTCCGAGACACAGCGTCACCGTAATTCCATACCCGATACCCTGTCTGCCAACTCCCCTTGCCTCGAATCGTACCTCACATCTCACTGCTTGCGGGCGCAACGGCAGTATTAGCTTTTCCCCCGTCTGACGGCATTGGCTCTGCGACTGCCCTTCTTGCGAACCACCGTCTTAATAAGGCCCTGGTTATTGCTCGCTTCTCTCGTTGGGCCCAGAAACAAGAACTATTTGTTTCAAACACACAGCACAGAGCAACCCCCTCAAGGTTTGGAACTTCATCCATCCCGGAACAGGGGTTTGCATTCGTCCCGAGAAGCGCTGTGCGTCGACCGTTCTTGTCGCATCCTTTGGCCCTGCGCTTCTCATTGGGGAGAGTGCTGCTGCTTGTTGTCGCGTCTTTGCTTTTCCTCGTCCTGAGTGTTGCATCGGGCACACTCAAGTTGCCGTCTTCCCCAGAACTCAATCTCTCCTCTCCTCACCTTCTCTCTTCTGCTGCCACATTTACTGTCTGTATACACTCATTTTCCGTGCACGAAAATCTCGTCCTGGGCATCAAGACCTCGGCTACGAGAGCTGCTTCACTCAACGCGCACGCACACAAGGTGTTTCCATACCTCGGATGTTATGACACCTTTCTGACGCACGAGAGAACCGCAAGAAGTCTTTCTCAGTGACTGAAGCTGTTGCTTACCACAAACAAAAGGTCAATATTGCGGGAGTTGCGAACAAGAGCGGCCGCCCGAAGCAGCCATATATATAGCTCGCCTTTTCGGTCAGTTAATCCTACAACACAATAGACAGTGAGCTGCTGCGAGACCTACCCTCCTGTCACCCGCTTTATACACCTCGCGTCAATCGAGAGCCAACATGTCGGGACGCAGCGCACATGTGCGCAAAAAGATCCACGAACCCAGCAAGGGCAAAGGCGCCGAGCGTCGGAAGTCATCTGCCTCAGCTGATCGTGATGACATCGCTGTCATTGCCGACTTCCCAATGCCGTCCGGGCCTCTTGGTACAGGAGTCGGCACCACTAACGCTCGATTCCTGAAGTTTTCCGACAACATGTCTCCGCCGCCCGGTGTCATGGAATCCTCAGGATATGCGCCAGGCAGCAGCGCCTGGAATCGCAATCCCAGTGTCAGGAGCGGTGGTAGCAGTGGATCTAATGGGGATGCTGCATATGGTGCGGGTGGTATGGACGAGTACGGGTTCACGAGACAAAGAAGGCCAACCATCAAAACAGAAGATGTCAGCGGGATTGAGCGCAGTGGCCTGAGGAGTATGATCGATAAGAAGAGCGACGGTGTTCGAAAGGGTCTTGCTAAGACTTTTGCATTTCGCAAGAAAGAGAAGGACGGATTGAGCCCGGAACAACGACCAGCGAGCGCTGCCACTGTCCGCCCAGATGTGTATTCGCCACCAGGACGACAGCATCAAGGATACGATCACTTCGCTGCCCATCCATCAATGGCTCCACACATGCCTCTTCCACGACAAAATCTCACACCTCACCAGTACCCTGTCCAACAGAGCCAACTTCCACAGCACCGATGGCCTGGCACGATGCAAGACTCGTGGGAGAATAGTGGCATGGGGCCTCCTCCGACAGGGAAGCTCCCACCGATACCCCAAAGTCAGGGCCCGCCCATCAAACGATGGATCGGGGCGGGAAGGCCAGTGCAGCGGTGGAACAAGTTGCGCAAAGATCCGGAACTTTGGGATCCAAACGGGGACGTATTGGTATTTTTGTCAGCCAAAGGCCAGACACCAAGGCCGCCGCCAAGCTTCCGTCTCTCTTCCCACATCATCGAAGCAACAGAAAGCCGGTATCTTGTCACACAGCTACGAGAGGGCTTCAATGAGGATGATCCCTACAGTCCATCAGCATCGTCGCCTTTAGGTGGTCACCCCCACACTCATCTGCACCCCGGTATGGGCCGAGGTGGTCAACCCACACCCCCTATTTCGGAAGACGCAAGCATTGGTGATGCAGACGGTCAGATCTCATATGAGATGTACTTCCCAGCGCCTATGAACCTCACCCGCACCGATCAGCTTCGTCATCAAATCACCACGCGCAACGTTTTTGCTCTGCTCTACCATGCGTCCTTGGTAGGGATCTCTCTGCACCAGGCGCTCGCCGACCTTCATACGCGGCTGGATGCATACATGCCCCCGGAGAGCGACAACGTTGGGCAGATTATCAATTATTTATCGGCACGCGGAATTGATGATGTCCGTTCGGATCCGGAAACTGCAGTTTCTCTGCTCTCCTGGTCTGAAGGTCAGGATGTGCGGTGGGAAGAAGGGTGGCGCGAGTGCTTCATCCACTGCACCGGCATGTATCGGGACTTGGAAAGATGTGCCGACTTCAAGACTACGACTCCTATCACAAAGGCGCTCCTCGAGCGGGCGTGCTTGGAGATGCAACTCCGCGTGCAATCCGCAGAGGAGCGGCTGGCAGAATTTGCTTATGATGACATGTGGCCATCATCTATGCCCGTTGCAAAGTCAGCAGCAAGAGCATCCGCAGGGAGACTTCAGCAAATGTTTGTGACTCATTATGCCCGAATCTATGGCAGCTGGCCCCCAGCAGCAATGCCGAATCAGAGGTCGCCGCCTGGGACCCCGATGGAGGAGAACGAACTGCCGGAGGAGGACATGTGGCTCACCAGAACCATCACGGCGCATCTTCAGAGAGATTTCGGTGCCCTATACGACTATCTTGTCAATCGTGATGTTGTCTGGGATGTTTCTGAGGCTAGGTCAGGCCGCAAGTGGCTAATGGCTTCCGAGAGTGGTAACCGGGCATTTGAAGCAGACATCCCTGACGTGCCAATGACGGATCTCCTCATCGAATTCGACAACAGACTCCGCTTCCCGCACGTACCCCATCCCTACCCACTGGTGCCCGAGTCAATACCCCCAACTGTAGGTTTGCCAAGCTCGGCAAGTAAGAATAGCCTATTCAAGTCGAGCAGCAATACGGGTGGGAAGGGCAACGACGGAAAGATGGGTGCAAGCAGTGGCAACGGCAAAGCTGGCTCAATGGAGCGGCGCGTGCATCTGGCGTATACTGAGAGCACAAACATCTACGCGCTGGGCAGCGACTTCACTCACAGCGACCTAATCGACGCCTTTGTTGCTTTCGAGAAAACCGACAGAGTCGGAGAGGTGGATCCTGCAACAGCACGACGTGGTCGATGGGTGCTGATCTACGGTGTCCTTCAGACGCTAGCATCTGTCTCCGTGGATACACCTAGGGTACGTTATCATGATGGCGTCAGCTATCACCTCAGCCCAAGACTTCGGGGCTCCAAGATCCCGCCTTGGAAGGGCGCAGTGACTTCGATGGGGGCAGAAGAAGCAGGACATGAGATGTCTCACTGCTGGCGAGTTCCAGAAACTTGGGCCACTGCTGGAAGCAGTGGAGACGACGACGAGCAGGATCGCTACTCGGAAGGCTCAAGCGGGAGCATGGAACGCGGTGAAGGTGATATGCTTAGTGGGATTAGTATGAGCGGAAGCGCAACGATGACGACGGCATCATCGGTGGGAAGTAGCGGCCGAGGCAAAGTGGCCAGCGAGAGCAGTGTCGCGGCCGGGAAACGCGTGGTATCGGCACATACTTACCGTGCATTCCCGACGATCAAGACCAGTAACACTCGCAGTGGAAGGGACGGCTCGCGAAGCCGCTCTACAAGCTCTTACCTTCTGGATGAAGCGTCTAGTGCGACTGGAGAGGGAGGCAGCGTTCGAAGTGATAGCGCAAGACGAAGAGAAAAACCGTTACTTGAGAGAGATGAAGATGAATACGAGGGAATGGAGCGGAGCAGAGGCCGGAGAATTCGGGACTTTGACGAAGAGACGCGTTGAACTTGGATGTTTGGAGTGGAACGATTTGGATGAATGATGTGTTACCCAGCGGAGGGAGGACATAATGCGGATGAACTCAGAGGATGAGATAGGTTGTCAATAGATGAGTATTGTTACTCCAGCGTTAGGTACTGTACGCAGATCACGAATATGTCTATCACGGATAACAGTCGAAAAAGCAAGTTTTTGAACAGATATGACAGCGACTGAATATAATCAGGGTAGACGATGGCAGCACGACCTGAGTAATCCATCCTTGTTAAGGTGGGCAAGCCTGTAGGAAGTGAAGATTGCCCCTATCCAGATTTATATTTCATCTGCGACCTCACTTATTCCATGTAGTTTAGGACCTGCACCTGACGCATCGGCTTCCCCACCACCCCCGGTCTCACAGGCTTCATCAGACGGAGAACCCCAAAGATCCGGATCTTCATCCGACTCGGCAAAGAAGTCATAACCCTCCCCGCCAGCCTCCGGCTTGTGTTTCGTGATGTATCGTCTAGCGAAACTGTCAAGCTCCTTCGCCAGCTCCGGAGCTTCTCTGTCTAAAGCATCCGACATGCCATTGCCTGTCAAAATAGATGGGGGCTCTATTCCAGGAAAATTACCAAACCCGGGATATGTTGGCCCCGGTGATCGGGCCCCAGACATACTGAACCCCTCGCCCGGCAGGCTTTTATCAGGCTTGTAACTGTATCCGATCTTATCCCTTGTACCTCTCCTTGGTGGACCATTCTTCTCCACGACACGAGGCGGCCGCACAAGTGGGATCATCAGGTAATGAACGCCTTCGACTACAGAAGCCTTGGAGCCTGTAATTCCAAATGTTTGAAGCAGTCCGTGTCGATGATGGGTCCTAAGATGAGTCCTAATTTCAGACCAAGGCCCGTCGCGATAGAAACTCTGTTCGCACCATAGACAACGGATGGTGGCATGCGCGACCTCGATGTGCTTTTGCATTGCCCGGTTTTCGGTGAAGGACTCGCAATGAAAGCAGTTCTGGAAGGGGCAGGACATGGTATCCGGACTTGGTGCTTGTGACCGACGGTCTCGTGAGCGGGCTCGAGCCCGAGAGGTATGTGGCACGATGCACTCTTGGCTTATGTCGATATGGAATGCTTTCGCCCTACTTCGTGTGATGCGTGGCCCGGGAGCTGACCTATTTGCTCTTGACAAGGAGTTCTCTCTTAACTTTCGTTTGGACATGGCTGGTGCTTTAGTTTCTGTGAGATGAACAGATGAGATGGTTCGTATGATGACATTCGTCCTGATCGAGGTGAATATGCTGACCCTCTTAGGTTATTCCTGTGATGTCGTCGCTGGTTGTAAGACGAGATGTTGTGGAAATTGTCGAAAGTGTGTAATGAGAATCGAAGATCACTTTCAACCAGGCTCGATCTTGTGTGAGCCGGGATGCAACAGTTTATAATCCATCATTAGATCATTTATGATGAATCCCCCCCCTAAGACTCAAGCTCTTAGAGTTGCTACAGTTCTAAGGGATCTTTAGGTGATCTCAAAGGCGATCATGAGGGAGTGTGTGGATCAAAGCCGGGAGCTCCCCAGTAGGTAAACCGCATTCTGACTTCATGTATGTCAGAAGTTCACTCGATTTGTCGCACAGTGTGTCTGGAATGGTCTTGATTAGGAGCTCCTGCTGGTTAAATGTTCTTTTCGAACATTGAAGTATCTGTGTAGTCTCCTGTACTTTAGGAAGTTGTGTCAGCCGGCTGACCATCAGAGAGGATCACCGTACCTTATTCAACTGCGCCACTTATCAGGCTATGGAACGAGAGCATACAAAAGGCCTTTCATCGACCAAAATAGCCATATTGGGGCCACACTCGTGCCGAAGGTCCAGGTAGCCTCTTCGCTCTGCCCTGCAGCCTTTGTAGTGAGTGTGCAACGCGCCATGCCATATTTGCTTGAAGTCGATTGCACAAACCACTCTGCGACCAGCTTTCTGCAAAGACTCTGAAACAAAAGGGACCGAAGCCCCTGCACAGTATGATTTTATCTAAAGTCATCTTGAAGCGAGAACCCGTAGGTCCAGTGATCCGCACTCTCTTCCTGTTGTACATTGCAAATCGCCATTTGGTAGCCAACCATACGCCACTGCCGGTATCCGAAACGCCAAAGTTCATCCCATGTGCTAGGAAATGTTCTCCCACCTCTCAAAGGTTGCCAATCGCCTGAAGCATAACTTCAAGCGCATCATCTTGAACATCCACGCTGTCGCCGAGCAGTGAGCTGACGTCGCTCAGCATACCCAGAGGAATGTAACACCCCGTCTTCGCCTTCTCCAGGCTGTCCTTGAGCCGGCTCGTGTGTTCCCAGTCACGCGCAGCGACTTCAGCCCGCTCAATGACTCTGTTGGAGATGCCACACATAGCGGCGCAATGCATGCCGAAGCTTCCTTCTGCCACCCCATCCTCAAGTTTGTACAGGAAGGTCACCTTCCGCTCCTCATCATCGACATGAATTTGCATTCGACGAGCTCGGATCTCCGGGTGATTCTCGAATTCCGTTGCGAGTGAGTGATAATGCGTCGCGAAATAGCCGATGCAGCCGATGTGTGTGGCGACGTGATGAAGCACAGCTTGGGCCACAGCCACTCCATCGTAAGAGCTGGTTCCGCGGCCCAGCTCGTCCAGAATGACAAGAGATCGTGGCGTTGCCTCAGATAGAATCTTCTTCGTTTCGGAAAGCTCGACAAAGAAGGTTGACTGCGCGGCAAAGATGTTGTCGTTGGCTCCAAGTCGAGACATGATCCGGTCAACAGGAGTTAGTCTGGCGGACTTTGCAGGAACGTGGCAGCCGATCTGAGCCATGATAACCGCAATGCAGGACTGCAAATTGTTAGTGACCTTGTGCAAACATGGGAGAACTTTGACCAACATACCATGCGTAGCACTGTTGACTTGCCAGCCGCGTTTGCGCCAGTCAGAAGGTTGAGTCTAGCCTCGTCGCCACCGAGCTTGATGTCGTTGGGTATGAAGTCCCCAACTGTGTTGATCATGCAGGGGTGGCGTAACTCTTCGAACTCGACTACACTGCGCTCCTCGTCCACAAAATGTGGGCGGCAGCTTGGTTGACCCAGGGATGCGGATGCCTTGGCAATGCTCACGAGACAATCCAGCTGGGCGACAATCCGAATAGCCTTGATCCATGTGTCGTAATCTACGTCAAACTTACGGAAGAATCTAGAGGCGACTTCGCGAACGAGCTGAGAGTGCGTTTCCTCAGCCTCTTGGAGCTCGCGAACAAGGTTCGTCAGCTCGGGGAAGTACCACCGCTTCAGGTCCTTGGTAGCAGACATTTGACGCCAGTTTGCCGGGACTTTGGCTGTCCTCGGCGTTTCCATCTGATAGATCTCCTTCCCAATGTCCGTGTACTTTAGACCACGGCACTTGAGCTCCGCTTTCTTCTTCGCCAGCAGATCGTTGAGCTGACCTTTGATGTCGTCGATCTGCGCGAGACTCTGGTCAAATTGCTCGTCGATCCCAACCTCAGGAATGAGCAGCTTCTCTTGCTTAGCCTTTTGACGGTTGAAAGCTGTCCTCCAATAGCTCAGAGGCTCATCAAGATCAGGCATGGAACTGATCAGCTGGTCCACGATACCGTTGCCACCTTTGTATGGCTCCAGAAGAGACATGGTATACTCGATTTGTTCGAACCCTTCGAGGACACGGACGAAGTCCTCAGGTCTACACGCGCCAGCATGAATACGGGAGATCAGTCGCTCCAGATCAGGCATCTTTACGAGCTGCGAAGCGAATTGTTCCCGTATGGTTTGGTCTTGGTTGAGCATCTCCACAGCATCCAGGCGATCATTGATGCGGCCAATATCACAAAGAGGATGTGCCACCCATTGTCGAAACAGTCGCTTCCCAAATGGTGTAATACAGCGATTGAGGAGCGCGAAAAGAGTGCCATCGGGGCCGCTGTTGACCGAGTTGGAGAATAGTTCGAGATTGGTTAAAGTCTGGCCATCGAGCACGAGCGTACCGTTCTTCTGGATTGGATTGTATGCCTCAAAACTGCCTTGAGACAGCAGTGGTCGCTCTAATTTCAAGAACTTGAGATAAGAAACCAAACCACCGAGCGCAGAGAAGACGAGGTCGTCACTCTTAAATTGCTGCAAAGCCTCTGGCCAGCTTTCATCCTCTTCGGTTTCGTTGACGAAGTACTTGCCAATATCCAGCTCACGGCGCGTGAGATCCGCGTCCCAGAACTCGGATCCGGGTTTGAGCTGTGTCCAGATCGTCGTAGGGCTGGTATTGTTTTTGAGTATCCGCAGCGCCTTGGTTGAGAGCTGAGACTTCTCAAGAACCAGCTCTCGCGGACCAGTCTGGGCGATGATAGTCTCGAATTTGGTGTAGTCGACGTCGTCGACAAAACCTGAGAGGTGAAATCTGCCTGTGGCAGTGTCAACGAAGGCTATACCGAACGTCGGACAGTCATCAATGATCTGCTCTTTGATTGCGACACAGTAGGCAGCCATGTCGTCTTGGAGCATACCACCATCGACGAGGGTGCCTCCAGTGAGCACGCAGGCGAGCTCTCGGGTAATGACCTTGTCTTTTTTGCTGTCTCTGTCCTGGCGCTCGCGCATCTCCTTGCCCAGATTAGTTTCCATCTGATCGACACGAGCCACCTTGTATTGCTTCGCGATAAACTGATTGACCCAATGATCAAGTGAGCTCTCCGGCACTCCAACCATCCGCATGTTGACGCGATCAGTCATTTTGAAGTCGAACTCTTGGTGGCCAATGGTTGCGTCCTTTTCGTAGAGCTCATAAAACTTGCCCTTCTTGAAGAAGACAATGGTATCCCAGAGGTTCTGCTTGATAGCCCAGTACTGCTTCTCGAATGGCGAAAATTTGTTCCACGCCATAGGTGGGATGAAAATGGTTCGTGGATCGTACTCAGGATCGCCTGGGCTGCGCTTTTCCTTGTCCTGAATCTTAGCCAGCCATGGGTAGCGCTGTTCTGGCTCCTTGGTATGGGCTTTCTCCTTCACCTTTGGATCCCTAGGTGCGCGTTCTGCGGGCGTTGTGACTGGCCGCTTTTCGTTACTCTCAGGGTCATAGCTCCACTGGCCAGTGGAGGTAGGCGGTATATCATCGAGTGAGATATCTTCATGTTGAATAGTTGGCTCTTCAGCCTCCGGCACCGGCATGATACTGGATCGCTTTCTGGATGACTGAGGTTTCGCGGCCCTCTTGCGCTTTCTTGACCGAGATTCGCTGTCCTCAGACTCATCAGAAACAACGAAGTCCTCCATCAAATCATCTAGTTGTGTTATGTTAGTTGAGTGGAAGGTTTTTCGGAGAGATTATACCAACCATCCTCGACATCCTCAGCACCGTCCTCTCCAAGGTCAAAGTCGTCCTCGTCCTCTTCCTTGACGACTGCTCGACCTGTAGTCCGCCGGCGCTGCTTTGAGGAGGCAAAGGTGAACGGCTCTTCATCATCTGAGGATTCGGCATAGTTTACAACTTTCTTCGCCTGTTGTAGCGTGTCAATATTGTCTTCTGCCTCAGGCACTGTAGACGCGTACCTTGCGACCGGGACTGCTCCCCAACGGTGCTTTGTGCTGGCTTGCCGTATTCGCCACAGTCTTCTGCTTCGGCGTGGGAGCCTCATCTGATCCGTGGACCCCAGCTTCGTGGTTCTCTTGAGAGCTGGTAGGCTCAACTGCATCACTGCTGGGAACGGGTGTCGACATCTTTGTGGGTTTCCTGGTCTTTGGCAAAGAGTTGGCTTTTGTGGTCTCTTGAAGGCACGAGGGCGAGGCTTGTGTTCGGGACGGGACCTTTGCAAGAGGCGATGAGGCAGGGGCTGCAGGCCCCCCCGGTGATGATTTCTGGAAGAAGGACATGATGCTCCTTTGCTTGGCTGAGGCAGAGCCGCTGGCGTTAGAAGCTCCTTTCGTGTCCCTTGCAGGCGTCTGGGCCGCGGCGGCAGCCTTTTCTGAAGCCATGGTGACGTTTCGAAGCGTGTTCGTGGACTTCAGCTGGAGAGCGGTTCACGGATGATGCGATGCGAGGGGGAAAACGGGGCTTGGCCAGCGCGCGCAACGCGAGTGAAACGAGAAACGCTCTCAGTTAGAATGATTGCCGAATGAAAGTCGCATATAAGAAAAGAAATCGCCCAATTCTGCACGATTGAAGCATGGATTGAATGAGAAGGGGAGAGGGTCAAGTCGTGGTGGTGGGACTTCCAAGTCTAGTACATATCTCAAAACCGCGTCGCGCGTCGTCACTAGCAGGGGTGGAAGGATTCGCGTAAAGGAGCTATGCTGAGTCATTGAGCAGACAGAAGCAACGAGCCATGATCCATCAATTGAGCTTCACATTAAGATAATTGATGTCAGAATCGCCGCTGATTATAGTTCACAGTGTTTGACTTCTTGCTGAAGCGACTCTAATGAATCCTACAAAGCTGGGTGAGATGTAGAACCCGCGCGTCCAGATCATGTCGTGCCTGTAGTGAGGGTTAGGTACCACACGGCAGGTGTCGAGGGTTGTGCACTGTCGTACCCCTCCAACGTCACCAATCGCAAGACCCTGAATTCGAGATTTCCAACCGCCATCATCCCACCTTTCACTTCCTCTCCCACTTCGCCCTTGCGCCACCACACTTACTTTGGCCGTTACTTGAACGTCTCAAATTTTCTTCAGCTCCGTGCCATCATGGCCGACGGTCTTGCTGCACCTCCCGTTCTCTCGACCCCCGATGAACACATCCTCGACCTTCCCGCCGCCACCGATGTCGTCCCATCCACATCGACCCTCTCCGACCATGACCTCCGCATAACCTACGAGATCCCGCGTACCGTCACCGAGCTACGCCTCGGTGGCTTCACCCGTGTCGCCCTCCAGTTTCCAGATCACATGCTCGTCGACGCACCACGAGTAGCTGACTCGCTCGCTACGGATCTTGCGATATCTTCAGACGACACGGCCACCCACGCAGCCGATGGCACTACAACCGCCTCTGGTGCACCGAGGATATTCATTCTTGCCGACACAAGCTACAGCGCATGTTGTGTCGACGAAATTGCCGCAGAACACGCCGATGCCCAGGTCGTCGTACACTATGGCCGCACATGTTTGAGCCCGACGAATCGGATACCTGCCATCTACGTCTACACAAGTCATGAGCTGGATCATGCTATGGTCATGCACGAGTTCCAGAAAGAGTTCGCCAAAAAAGATGCCAAGGTTGTTATCATGGCGGACTTGACCTACCAAAACCATGTCGCTGGCGTCACAATCGCGTTGCAAGCCAGCGGATATACCAACATTGTCCCCACAGAAGTTCTTAGGGATCCCGCTGCAGTGATTCCCAACCGCAAGACAGTTGGAGCAACCTTGGATGAGCAGTCCTTGAAGGACTACGCCGTCTTCCACATCTCTGATCCACCTACAGCCCTGCTCCTTGCGCTCCAGTCTCGCTGCCTGTCCCTCCATGTCCTCTCTACCTCAGCCGCACATCTGACGCTCTCAAATCCAACGCTTCAGACAGCTGGTCTGTTGCGTCGCCGCTTTGCTCGCGTCCTCTCACTTGCCTCCGCCGGCGTCATCGGCATCCTCGTCAACACTCTATCCGTGTCCAATTACATGACTTCTATTGATCTCCTCAGAAAAAAGATTGCTGCTGCAGGCAAGAAGAGCTACACCGTCGTAGTCGGTAAGCTTAACCCTGCGAAACTCGCCAACTTTGCCGAGGTCGAGGGTTGGGTCGTTGTTGGATGTTGGGAAAGTGGCTTGATAGAGGACGATGCCGGTTACTGGCGGCCCGTTATCACACCCTTTGAGATGGAGGTTGCTTTGTTGAGCGAGGGAGAGAGGACATGGGGAGGAGAATGGTGGGGAGGCATCGAGAGGCTGAGGCTGGATGACAGTGAGAAGTCAATCGCCGGCCTGAACACCGCAGATGCGACTGTAGAGGCGACACACGGTCTGTTAGAGTCCCACGACGATGATGTGGAAGGCGATGAGTCTCAACCCCCTGAGTTCGACCTCCGCACGGGCAAGCTCGTCAGCCACAGCCGTCCAATGCGCCTTCCATCTCGGCCCGCTGCAAATCCACAAGCTTCGCTAGAAGGAAGCATGGAGCCCAACGGGGAACCCGCCTCAGCTGCTGCACTTATCAAGAGGACAGTGGGTGAACTGGCGAGCATCAACGGTGTAGCCAGTCCTGGTGCCGAATTTTTGCGATCTCAGCGGACGTGGCAAGGATTGGGCAGTGATTTTGATCACAGCCAGGAGACAAGTACGGTGGTAGAGGAGGGCAGGAGTGGTGTGGCTAGGGGCTACCATGTTGGTGAAGACGAAAACCGGCATTGATGGTGAATAAGATAGACGGATACTATCAAGACAAATAGAAGATACCCTCAACGACTTTACATGCTTCTTAGGCTATCCGGTAACTCGCGTATAACATCATGTTTGCATGTAATCTGCAAGGGGGAGCCGTGTCGGCATATCTACGTAAAATCCGTGTCTGAGCAGGACAGACAATTGTGTCCAGCCAGGTCGCTACAGTCGCTTCTTCGACTCGGACACTTCTGATATCCTGCCATGTGTCCCTGTGCCCAGTATCCTTCCCAACGCCTGCAAGTAAAATGAAGACAAGTATTCCGAGATTGCATATCGTTGATCCGTCGCGCATCACTTCCGCTAGCCATCGTCTCTCCGCTTGTTCGCCCTCATCATCCGGGGACAGTTCGCAAGTGTAACTGCCTAGACGTACACACGGCGATGCGAGTGCGGACTCCTGTGGCTGCTGTAACGCGAACCAGAGTGGCTCCTCCTGTGGCTATGGCGGCGATGGTGCGAGCTGCGCGAGACGTAGCGTTCGTTGCCCGCACTCAGCCTGCCTCCATGCCAGAAAGCAAAGACTGCAGTCACGAAAAACCAAATGATGTTGATGATGCCGAATGCCCATGATGCCTTGAGCATCGCACAAGGCTTCGACGTCTGCCAATTTAGGCCCGGTCCAGAGATGGAGATATCGCCAATATCCACAGTCCAGTCATCACCGAAACTGATGTTGGTGCAATCCGCGCCGGCGATGCCTCGAAGGTAGTATACGCCGGCGATTAGTCCACCGACGAAACACAGATCGACAAAGGCAATGAAACGAGCGTTGGCGGAGGAGCGGTGGTAGGAGAAGAGGGTGAATACAGCCCAAGCCAGGGCGAGTACAGAGACGATGAAGAGGACGAGGATTGAGGCGGGTGTGAGGGCGTTGGCTTTTGTGTAACGGTCGACGAACCAGGCGAGCATGCCCATGGTGGGGATCTGTTCCGAATGATCAGCCTGGGGCGGTCTTAAAGTCGCTGAGGGTGTGATAGTGACAGTCCATGGCTGGAATGCGGCCCGCGCGGGAAGCGATGGGGAAGAGGGGTGGCGCAATGGGGGGAAGACAATAGGAACAAAGCACTGCGAATGGTATGATGTTGTCTTACCAGAGTGATGATCTGCCCAATCCGGGTCATGACGAAGATGAGTGCGAAAATCATGATGGGCGACTATGTTCTGCGCTTCCGGCGAAACCGGTGCGACGCTGAATCTCTAGAGAGGGAGAGTGTCGAAGATTGTCAACGCGCAAAGCGCAAGCGACAGCAGAGAGAGGCGGAGGTGAGGATGTAAGAGGGAGAGAATGGAAGAGAGAGAATAGAACAAGGAAGAGGTAAGAAGAAATGGATTCGGTGGACCTCGGGGGGGTGTGGACGAGGTTATGTACATGCGCAAGTGTTGTGCAGCGAGTCCGTGGGGAGGTGGGATGGATGGATGGCTGCAGGACTCGCAGAAAAAGCGAGGCCGTGGGTGATGGTCAGACTGGGCGGGTGCGTCAAGAAAAGAGGAGGTTGGGATTCTGAGGGGTGTGGTACCGGGGCCGCCGAGGGATTACAACACAATCGAATCGATGTTTGAATGAAATAAATCAGTTATATGGCATTCATAGAGTCGCTGCGATTTTTTGTAGATTTTTCTGAGGTACGCTCGCGCGGGTTGGCCTCATCCTATCATGTCTGCCATGTCTCTGTCCGTCCTGGTGTTCGCGTCGCGCAGTGCAGTGGTTGCTGGGCAGAAGGTGTGACGTCGCCTGGAGCTGAGCCGGGGCCCTGTCAGGGAACAGGGAACGGGGAGCAGGTACTTCGCACAGGCAATGCGTGTCGTCGACTCAACAGCTACCCATCGCCTAGCTTAGCTACCTAATGCAAGCACTTTGGCTGTGGCCTCGCTCTCTGCTGCACCCATTGCCCAATCGACAACCAGACATGCGTGGTTCGCTTCGCTACCAACGGTGCCCAATACCCCGTCTCACATATTAATTCAGCGAACCATACCACATGAAGCATGGAATACTGAAGACATGTGTGATGCAATCAATTTGTGGCGCCTGCACGCCCTCCATCTCCATCATCAAGACCTCCTGTTGCACCCCCTTCATCCGGTGGCTGGGACCAGTGAACCGCAATTCGAGCCTCTGTGGCTGGCTGGCCATTGTGCCAAGTTCCCTGCTGGAAGCATACCTAGTTCCCACTCAGCCCTCGCTTTGATTCCAACCCAATCGGGACCCTGGATCCCTTCCCAACTGTGGTCTTTGCATGGTGTTGTTCCTGGATCATTCCCTGTTTGAAAACGCAGCTTGCCGTGTTTGATTGTTTTGCCATGCGCATCTCGCTAACACAAGCTTTGTCCATCCTGCACCCCATTGCATGGTCCAGCGACAGGCACCGGTTATGACTAGCCTTGCACGCTTGAATAGCCAAGCTTCATATTTTGTCGCTAATGTCATCACTATCATGATACCTTCTATGAGTGTTAGTATAATTCCTGTTCCAATTGCCCCCTTAGTACGGAGTACCTCGATCTCATCATGTGTCTCCTACGAGAGCGTTCTAAACTTGGACTAGTACAGCAATCAAGTCAGCCCCGGTGAGTTTTCATGGGAAAACGTATCCTAGTGGCCGAATGTGTGGCACAAAGGAGCGAGTGTTGTGATTCACATGAAGCGAGGCGCTGCCTCTATGACTCCAAATCTCCTTGTGCGTTCTCAGCTGCCTTGGACAGCGACGGAGTGAGCGGAACGCTGGGCTTGAAGGAACAGGGAGGAAGATCCGTCTCTGCAGACAAAGAAGTTAAGACCACGGGTTTCTTAGCATATCGAGGGCCGAGGGCAGCTATGTTCATGCTGGGAAGGCAAAAAGGCTCACTAATACCGTAAAGTACGATGATCGGAGGGTTTGAATATGGAAGACAAGGCGAGCTGTAAGATCAAAGAAGGCAAGTGAATGGGAGAGTGAAGAGTACTTAAGCAAACCCAGATGTCTGACTTGAGTAAAAAATCACATAGAGGCGGGCAACGAAGCTTCATGCCCACAGTCATATGCTCTCTTTGAACTCAGGGTACCAGGCACGGGCTGCCTGAGGAAGTGATGCGGCGCATTGCAAAAGCAACCTACCAAGCTTCATTGACACAATTCTATTCATTGGAGTAATTTATTAATTCCGACCAATCTGGAACCCGAGTGAGAGAATGCTGTCTATCTAACCATAGATTCCATAGAGAAAGCGGATGGTAGGATCAGTTCAAAGTCTCGTATGTTGGCCAGACGGGCCTAATGGTGGTCACGTGTGGATGAAAGTATACTCTACCCAAATTTTGCAGGGAGGTACTTTTGGCTGAACCGTCAAAATCGGCCATCGCGGACAGCCCTGCGTCAACAGGGCGAATAGTTGCCGCAAAGCAGATATTCAACCTGATCGGCGAGTCGTCCACCTCACATTCGCCAATCTGCCCACACCAAACTCGACGGATGAGGCCATGCCAGCGGCCACAGCCTAGCATGCGTCCTTCCCGATCCTCAATTGCGAAATGTCCTGAGCTGCGGTCCCTTCTCACACTCAACAGCAACCCGGGCCGCTGCCTCTCGCGACGATGTTTCTCTTCTGCCATCGCTTCACATCCTGTTCGGGGCTCAGCAGCATTCCCTGCCATTGGGACGCCCTTCTTTTACCCCAATCGTCTGCTTGAGCGGGTTGTCTGCCTCGATCATGTCATCGCTAAAGGTATCTCAAAAGCCAGGCGATCATCCTCGGCAAGTACTCCGACGTTACCGCGCGACCAGTGCGAACCTGCGAACGAGTCGAAAGATGATACTACACTCCCACCACACCGCCGACGACAGGCTCGGAAACGCGCCGATGCGACGGAAGCCTTCCCGGCAGACGCGTCCTCTATTCTCTCCAGCAAAGCCGCTGCTCAACCATCCCACTCTTTCCGACGATCCCTTGCTGCCTTCCTCGCCCTTTCAAAACCTCGCCTCAGTATGCTCGTCGTTTTGACAGCAATGGCTCCTTATGCTCTCTACCCTGTGCCGGAGATGCTGAGCCCATTGGCAACTGAAACGACCAGCCTGAGCCCTCTTACTCTTCTGTTCCTCACTACCGGCACGGCCCTTTGCTCCGCAAGCGCGAACACATTCAACATGATATACGAGACTTCAACGGACGCGATTATGACACGTACCAGAACTCGACCGCTCGTGAGGAATTTGATCTCCAAGCGGAGTGCGGTGATATTCGGTATTGTCGCAGGCGCAGTTGGTGTTGGCTCCTTGTATTTTGGCGTCAATCCTACAGTCTCTGCTTTGGGCCTTGCCAATATCGTGCTATATGCCGGCGTATACACGCCTATGAAGCGTGTATCGGCTTTGAATACGTGGATAGGTGCAATTGTTGGAGGCATACCACCACTGATGGGCTGGGCCGCGGCTGCAGGCGAGACCGCTACACATGACGGATCGTGGCGAGAGCTACTCCTCGCTGCAGATGGCTCATCTCTCGGTGGCTGGCTGATGGCCTCGCTGCTCTTCGCGTGGCAGTTTCCGCACTTTACAGCTCTCAGCTGGTTGATTCGTGACGAGTACAAGGCAGCCGGTCTGCGAATGCTGGCCTGGACGAACCCAGCACGCAATTCACGGGTAGCGTTGCGCTACAGCCTTTCCTTCGTGCCCATTTGCCTCGCATTGTGCGCCGCAGGTATCACGGACTGGTCTTTTGCGGTCACCAGTTTGCCTATCAACTTGTGGCTGGCCCGGGAGGCTGTTCGATTTTGGAAGTACGAGGGCCACAAGGGCAGCGCAAGGAGCCTCTTCTGGGCGAGTGTCTGGCACTTACCTGGCGTCATGTTTCTTGCACTTTTGCACAAAAATGGCATGTGGACAAGAGCTTGGCGTAGCGTCTTTGGCCATGAGGACGGTGAATGGGAGGATGAGGAGCTAGAGGAAATGGCGAGCATGACTGCCGCCAAGGTTTCAGAGAAGGCTATTGATCTGAAAACACAAAGTTGAGGGAGAAGGAGTGCTTCGGATGCACCTTTTGTATGACAGCATGTACCATGTACTATTATATTCGCTCTTTGAAGCCTCAGCGCTCATGGGCGGTCGGGCCCTGGTTCTGTACATCCACCTCATATCATAGAATTTCCATTGTCCCGTTCAGAGGATGCCAGAAAAGGCACGTGTATCATTCATTGCAACAGCTACAACTGTGCCCACAAAAGCTCCAGTTTCGGAATCCTCCAACAAGCCATCCAAAGCGTTGCTCTATAATCTTACAAGTCTGAAACTCCCAAATATCGCCAAAATCTCGACAAATGAGTCCGCTCCATTCATTATGCTTCCATAACGGCATGAACAAATGGCCATTCTCAGGCTTGTGTCTCCTCGCAAGTGAATCAATAAGGTGCAAATGAGTGACCGGTGGCAAGACTCGGAAAGAGAACGAGGGGAAATGAACGCCAAAAAACGCCAAACAAGCGCTTGCCCAGCTGGTCCATAATTTAACAATTAGATCAGGAAATTGAGCGAACGAATGTGTCGCAGCTGTAAATGAGCGGCTGGCTATGTGACAGCCAGGGGGGAGTCCTCAGTGAGTGCGGCCACCATGTGAAGGGTTGATCAGGGCACCAATCTCCATGTCACCACTGCTCATCCTGCTACCGCGGTAATATTGGTCTTCGGTAGGCACCGTCCCTGCATGAGACTGGAATGAGTGCCCAGCGCTGGCGGTCGAGCTGACGCTTGAGGAGTAACCATGATGAGTGCCGTAACCGTTCGCGTAGGCCATCCCGTATGATTGAGCCGCAGCGCCACCCATAGTTTGGAGGTGAGCATGGGGAACCAAATGACGCTGGTTCTGAGGGTTATGTTGGGAGTGGGATCGGTGGTGGTAGGTACCAGCATGGCCAGAAGAGGAGGAGCCGGACGGCGACGTATCCGGGCTACTGAAGGACGCGTCTAGTTCATCCACAGGGGTCAGGCCGATGCCAGAAATACCACTGTCGTCGTCATACCCTGAAATAGAGGCCGCGCTCTCCATCCGGTCACGGCGTGACGCAGATCGAGAGGCACTCTGGAGGTTCTTCAAGCCATTTGACATGCACTAAGATTCGTCTGTTAGTGATTACAAGTCAAAGTTTGGGCTGGCACTGTTTGAGGACTGAGAACTTACCTTCTGCTCTACTACGTTCCATTTCTCGCCAACACGGGCAGCGAGGGGACCCCATATCTCCTTGCGCATCATCATGTACTCCTTGGCCAAGTGCTCGAGCTTGCGGTTGTCCCAGTCATCGGCATCTTTGTGCTCCATGAGGCGTTCATGACGCTTGCGACAGGCGTTGGCAGACTTGTTTGGGAACTGGCCCTTGACTTGAGCCCAGTTCAGGCCTTTGGCGCGAGCCTCGAGGAGCTGACGATCGTCATCTCGAGACCAGGCACCAGAGCTAGCCCGTCGTGAGAACGAGGTACTTGGCTGGAGAGACTGTTGCGGCTGTTGTTGGGCCATGGCTTGAGTCGTGTCTGTCGTGTACAAGTCGTATGTATCTTGGTTCTGTTGGTTCTGCTGCAACGGGGGCATTTGCAAAACTCCACCGGGAGCAGATGCAGATGTGTCGAAAAAGTTGCCAGGTACACTGAGTCTGGATGGAGCCTGTGAATACATAGCAGCTTCACCCATAGAGACTGGCATGAATTGCTGGTTTTGCGAACCGCTGGCATGTCTCGAATGCCGGACCATCCTGGTGTGAGGTTGTTGCGGCGGATGCAACCGAATTCAGGGGGTTTGGGTAGCCGCCGAGTACGTTACGGCTCGGAATGAGGTAGTAGTTACAGATGCTCTGAGACAGAAGACGGATAGGGAGTGGTGTTGTAAACGGGGAGCCTTGAGCAGACTTGGGCGAGGCGAATGCGCAGCTGCATGTATGGAAGATGGCCCGTGGTGGACCAGCACCTGAGCGAAGGTAAGATGGAAGAGGGCACAAGGGGTGGTATCTTGATGCCGTGAATGTATAAGATGAAACGAATGCGAATGGACTGTGACAAGGAAGAAAGAGGAGAGAGAAACAGCAAGGAAAAGAGTAAGGAAAAGACCAAGGAAATGACAGAAGGAAAGGAGAAAGTGGATGAGTGGCCTTGAGTGAAAGTCTGATGTCTGGAGAAGCAGGAAATGAGCAGGCCGCGATGACAGGACATCCGATGTGTTTTAAGGTTGCGAGACGTGGTCCCATCACTTGGAGCCGCCACGATAGTGGAAGATCCGCAGATCGTGTTGGCAGCTCCTGAAACAGGTCTGGGCGACAAGAAAGGAAATGAAACGATACGCTTGTGTCTAAAGGAAAGAGTAGACGGCGGAGCGCCTCATGGCATTGGCTAAGGGCCTGGAGGACCATCCTCGAGGCCACGCTCCCGGCTCGGCGGCTACGCGCCTGGGATCGGGGAAGGGGGGACTATGGGGGCCACGCAGCCAAGATTGGGACTGTAGAGGAACTCTCAGAGAATCATAAATAGACCAGGCGCGAGAGTTCAGATGGTCGTCTGCGTTTGTGCATCCTGAATATGGGGGCAGCCTCATCTGCATGCCCGCAGCCGAGTTGCAAGCGCCGTGTACTCTCAGCAATGTTTCGGATGTAGAGCATATCGTGCGGCAGCATGCACGGCGGCGGCTGCCACCAGGGGACGATCCTTGGGACGAGGTATTGGCTGTCTGTCTGTTGAAGACTTTGCACAAGGCTTCACGGCGTAACAACGCATGTTGACCTCCATGCCGGAGGGATGTCACTCGACGCCCCGGCACATGAATCAGCGGCAGCTTGGCCCAAGCTTCGTTCGGTCCATGGCCCAGGAAGTTCAGACAAGCGACGATCTTTTTCACACGCAAACGGGCCATTGCGTTCATGGGGTACGGCTAGAGAAGATGGTGGCCGGCGGTAGGCTGAGAACGTCGCGTGCACGCATCTCAGGGGTGTCGTGGGCGCAAGGCGCATCGGGAGCGCTGGCCCGGTCTACTATTCCCATGGTACTCAGTCATTCAAGCGGCGCTTGGAGGCAGGCAGGGGTCAATAGGGACTTAGAGTTCGAGCAGGAGCTTCGAAAAATGATCGAAGGCAGTCCGTTGTAGTACTGTTGGGGGCTCTGCAAATGAAGCGCCATTGCTATTGTTACTTGGTGAGGTACTCCGTAGTCGCGGGAGGATTTGGGGTGGAGCCCCGGCGCGGCGCGAAACGGCCCCCGATTGGCCCCCGATGGCGCGCGTCTACCGTGTTTCATCTCCCACCGCAAGCGCCGAGCCGCCTGATTGGGTGCGTTTGGTGGTGTTGGTTTGGCTTTTGTCCTGTACATAATAATAGCTTGTGCCTGATTTAGACACTAATGAGGTTAACAGAATCCTGGTTTGACGAAATAGAAGGGGCTCCTGCATCTGCATTGGTCTGAGCAGGGTTGCCATAGATGCGATGCCTTCGGTGATCACGTGAGCTCGAGCATTCTACACTCGTGCCCTCACCTCTCGGCAGTTCGTGCATCCCTTCCCGTGTGCTCCTCAGCTTCATGCAAGAGCAAGCTGGCAATGACTGCGCCTGCAATGCGCGCTTGTTTGACACCCATGTTCTCACCTTCACTGGCAGCATGGCTACGTATGGGCCGCAGCGTCAGAATCTATCATACGCTGAACACGGGCTGTTCGTTTCAGAAATACCGATTGCGTTTGCATGGGCCACTCCATCAACGCGTGCGCGCGCTGGAGCTGGCTAGCTTTGGGGGCCTGCGCAAGACTTTGAAGGTTGGTCGTCTTGCCCAAGTATCAGCACTGTGATCGGCTCCCAACAGACACATCACTTTCGAGAGTGAGGATGCGACACAAAGAACCGACGGCGAAATTGCCCTTCGACAGGCAACGCGGGCATCCGCCTAGGTAGAGTTGCTGATGCGACTTCAGCCTGCCCCGCCGCGCAATTCATCAATTGCCGTCAAACTCAGGCTAGATCTATCCAGGTGGTACTTTACATGGAATGCGCTTGTGATTTCGGTCAAGTCAAGGTCGTGGCTGGCTTTCACGAGGGGCTGGAATAGTCGGGCAATTTTCGCTCGATTCTTACGCCCATGCTGATCCTACCTCTTCTATCTGCCGTGTGACCGCAGGCTGAGTGGCTTGTCAAACCATGGATATTCGCCCTACAACACCGCACTCTCAAGTCAACATCGTGATCGTAATCGTTCATGGGTTGATGGCTGACTTCGATTCACGAGTCATTGTCCCTTGAGACTAACAGCACAGCACATCGCACATGAGCCCAGCCGGCAGTCTCCGCAGCCAAGTCCATGGCATAGTTGATCGCGTCGTCTCTAGGCTTCGCAGAACAACCAACCCTGCACAATAATGTCCCGATACCGCACAAAGCTTTATGTGCCGTTTAAGCCGAGAGAAGGTCCGACTGGCCAGCCTCGAAATCCGCGTGGTCCCATACAAAGGCAAGGTTGAGTGCGTCACCATCCCCAGTGTCCTTCACCCACTCCACAGCCTATCATGATATTCCCGGTCATTAGCCTAAAAGTCATTCTATCCGCGCCCATAGAGAGGTTGCAATTGCAATGCTGACTTGCACCTCTAAGCAATGCCGCATCCCAATTCGGTTTCGGCAGACACTAGATCCTAGTCTTGGTGTCTGTGCCGTCACTTACTCCAATATTTCCCCATCAATGGCTCGGGGCCAAGTCGGTCCCCCGCAGCACTGCCGTCTAGGCATGCCAGACGCCTTGGCTTGATAGCAAAGCAGGACATGTTACGACCCAAGTCGCGTCTTTGAAAGTCATTGACTAAGAACTGTGGCTCACAGGGGGGGGGCCACCTCTCGGAGGCATCCACGGGGTCATTGCGAAGTCGCACTGGCGAAAAGAAGGGGTTCTGGATGGTAGGGATTTGAGCTTCAGCAACAAGTTACAGTGGAATGGATATCAGTTTCGTCTCCGAAAGCCGCATTCGGAGGCGGCGACGGTTTGGACTTTCTCTGCATGCGACTGTGCCAGAGACACACCATGCAGTGGCTTCCCCCTCTTTCCAGGATCGACCATCTTTACACTGTGTTCATCCGTAGGATGTGCAGCCCTGATGGCACGTCTCGTGGACCCTGGACTGCTCATTTGCTTGGAACGGGCCATCCACCCTCTTGCGGCGGTGACCCGGGATGGAGTGTCCCTGCACCATGTCTACTTCGTGTTCCCGCGTGTTCTTCCCGTGTCAGGCATCGATCTGCTTCCATGGGGTTGCAGCCAGATGTTTATTAACCCCAGGCTTCCCCCTCATGCTGGACGCGTTGTATTGCAGGTCCCTTGAGCTTCTGTCGAAACTTGCGGTTTCTTCGCTCCCCTTTCTTTCATCATACGCAAAGGTTCGGGCCTTGCTTCATTGAATTCATCTCTAAAGGTCAATCTGTATACCAACATCAAGCAAGAGATATTTCCCGACCGACTCAGTGACAATGGGTGCTGCTCCCATTCACAGCGGTGCTGCCGTGTACGATGCGGTTTTGCACCGTCGCCAGGCCCTTATGGGTGCGAGTGGTGCCAGAGCTCTGCTTAAGAACTTCCGCGTCTTTGCAATCGCCTCTTTCGCATGCATTGGAGGTGTCCTATACGGATACAACCAGGGCATGTTCTCTGGTGTCTTAGCCATGCCAGCTTTCAAGGAGCGTGAGTGATTTGAAAT
Organism: Sarocladium kiliense; assembly: GCA_030734395.1. Taxonomy (NCBI): domain Eukaryota; kingdom Fungi; phylum Ascomycota; class Sordariomycetes; order Hypocreales; family Sarocladiaceae; genus Sarocladium; species Sarocladium kiliense. The sequence continues at coordinate 1,707,678 of JAUZTG010000044.1, forward strand.
TTGTTCATACCCTTCTCATCTCTGCCGACCGATCGCTAAGTTCATGGACTCTAGATATGGGCGAATGGAACCCTTTTGATGACAATGCACCTCAAACCAAGAAGGGCTGGCTGACCGCAATCCTTGAACTGGGGGCATGGCTTGGCACTCTTCTCTCTGGTTTCGTGGCTGAGACGATCTCCCGCAAATATGGTATTCTTGTTGCTTGTGTGGTCTTCATTATCGGTTGTGTTATCCAGGCCGCTTCTATTCATGGAGGTCCAGCTGCAATCCTCGTCGGCCGCTTCGTTACGTATGAGTTTCCCTTCCAAGTCCATCGCGAGCGCATTGCTAGTGCTAACTGGGATACAGCGGCATGGGTGTTGGTAGCCTTGCTATGATCATTCCAATCTACAACTCTGAAGTTGCACCTCCGTACGTAAACACGCCCGTGAAAAAGGGATATGAAAGGAAACTTACGCTTTGTCGTGGCACAGAGAGGTTCGCGGTGCTCTCGTAGCCCTACAGCAGCTCGCCATCTGCTTTGGCATCATGATCAGCTTCTGGATTGACTAGTACGTGTCTCGATATAATTCAGAGCTTTGTCGTCGCTCGTGGTCACAGCACAAATCAGCTAATGAAGACCAGCGGCACCAACTACATTGGAGGCACTGAACGTGGCGAACAGTCTGATGCCGCGTGGTTGATCCCCATTTGTCTCCAAATCGCCCCTTGTCTCGTTCTTCTCTGCGGCATGGCATTCATGCCCTTCTCTCCACGTTGGTTGGTCCATCATGGTCGGGAAGCTGAAGCTCGCCGCAACCTTTCCCGTCTGCGTGGGCTGCCTGAGGATCATGAACTGGTCGAGCTCGAGTTCCTGGAGATCAAGGCACAGTCCTTGTTCGAGAAGCGTACAGTTGCTGAGCATTTCCCTCAACTTCGCGAGCCTACCGCTTGGAACACCTTCAAGCTGCAGTTCGTTGCAATTCGCTCGCTGTTCAAGACCAGGAGTCTCCTGAAGCGCTGCATGATCGCTGGTGTTACCATGTTCTTCCAACAGTGGACAGGTCAGTACAGAGAAACATTTCGACCCTTCTGTTAACTGATCTAACCTGTGCCTGTCAGGTATCAATGCTGTACTGTACTACGCCCCAACAATTTTCAAGCAGCTCGGTCAGAGCAGCAACACCACCCAGCTTCTAGCTACAGGAGTCGTTGGTATTGTCATGTTCATTGCCACTATTCCTGCTGTCCTATGGATCGATCGAGTAGGTCGCCGACCTGTCCTGACTATTGGTGCTATTGGCATGGCCACCTGCCACATCATCATCGCGGTGATCTTCGCCAAGAACTCCGACGACTGGGAGCATCACCAGGCTGCTGGCTGGGCTGCCATCTGCATGGTTTGGCTCTTCGTCGTCCACTTTGGGTATAGCTGGGGTCCATGTGCTTGGATTATCGTGGCAGAGATTTGGCCTTTGAGCTCTCGTCCATATGGTGTTGCGTTCGGTGCTTCATCCAACTGGATGAACAACTTCATGTAAGTCCAGAAAAGAGGGACTTTGCACGACCACATCACTAATGACTCTACTAGCATTGGACAGGTCACCCCGGACATGCTGCAAAAAATCACCTATGGCACCTACATCCTGTTTGGCATCATAACCTATCTAGGCGCAGCCTTCATCTGGTTTATCGTGCCCGAGACAAAGCGCTTGACTCTCGAAGAAATGGTACGGAACCCTGCTTCACCGCTCTGAAGTTCCATCTAACGCTGTGCAGGATATCGTTTTCGGAAGTGAAGGTACCGCGCAGGCCGACTTTGAGCGACAAGAGGAAATCAATCGCGAGATTGGCTTGACCCGCCTTGTCATGGGCTCTGGCGGCCATACTCCTCCTCACGAGCCTGAGAAGGACCACAAATATGAGACCGCTGAACACGTCTAGGCAGGCCGCCATTTAGCTTTGAAACACACGGGAATTTGCCGACGATACGTATGCGAGCCTGCGGTATCTAAAAGAAGGTTAACGTCAGGGAGTGCACAGTGAATGTCGCTAGCCGAAAAGATTGAATCAGGCGATATTGATCTGCTGCGGTTTGGTGTATCTACTTGAATACAGCAGTGGTACTCTCTACGGCGGTGTCTTTTCCTACAGGCAAATTTCAGGAACTTCATCTCGTAAAAGTTTGGGTGCTCTCGTGTTCATATGATCGCCTCTAGACATGCCAGATCGCTATGAGGCTGACAGCTATGTCTCGACCAATAGCGACTCCGCGAACCTCTCAATCGCCATTTTCAGTTGCAGCAACGCTCCCTCTTCGACCCAAAAATGGCCACCACGAGCAACTTCAACAGCCCTGAACTTGGACCCTTCCTGGCTTGACAATTTCGCCGCCCATGCGCGAAGTTTACTCGCAGCCACGAATCCATCGTGATCACCATACACCGCAAGAGTAGGATTTTGCACCAATTTAGCCTCGCCATTCTCTGGGTGTTGCGCGTGAGACCTTGAGGTCGACGAGGGCCACAGGCTCATTATTGCCAAGTGTTTAGCAACTCCATGGACAGGGGAGATCAGTAGGTACGATGGACGAGGCAGCGTAAGTCCTGGTAAAGATGCAAGCCGTTCCTCGGCTCCTTCTGGATGGCTAACTGAGGCAGCCTGTGTAGTTTTGATGCCTATCTCACGCTCCTTGTGCCGATGGAAGAGATCGTGGAGTCCTTTACGGACCTTCTCTTCCGCCTCCAGGGAGAAGCTTCTCCGCTCGCCATCGCCACTTCGCCTCGGACTTCCAGGCTCCTCGTCACCGCCAACCCTCAGATTGGTGCTGCCATGGCTTCGACTGCGTTTGGTCAGCATGGCCTCTCGTGCACTTCTTAGTACGTCGTTGTACTGTGTTGCAAGGTGTTCAGCACGAAGCCGAATCTGAGCAGCAGCACTCCCGGTAATAGGGTGAGTAAAGTGTTCGAGAACATCGTCGAGAGCTGGCAGGTGCATGGTAACGATGGAGCCATATGAGTAGCCGCCGAGAATAAGACTGGGGCGTTTAGAACGAGGAATGGGGACCGTGGAAGGATTGAGGCGGCCGTCGGCAGTCGGAAGACGTTGTCGGAACGGATCGAGGTAGTGGATATAGTAAACAATGAAGCCAATCACGCTCATATAGTCATCGCCTTCGGGCTTCGCTGTCCATGATGTACGCCCTGCCGAGCCGCCGGCTCCTCTGCGGAAGTCCCATGTTAATCACACAGTACGCAGCAAGTCGTCCGTCTGGTCGAGTACTCACCGGAAGTTGAAGGTAGCCACTAGATAGCCGGATCGCAGTAGCTGGACAGTCGCTTCAGCGAGAACGGGGTCATCGAAGCATCCCCCGAGGGGTGCGTAGGGATGTGCAAGGATGGCCGCGTGTCGTTGCCATATCGGCGCGCGAGGGTTCGCGGACAGTGACTGTGGGTGGTAGACGCGACAATCGAGCACTATGTGGTCGTGGATACTCGGGATTGTCAAGGAGAGAGCGGGATCGGGAAGCATCATTGGAGCCGAAGAAGTCACATCATGGTACGAACAAGCGGCCTCGATTCTCGCGCTAGCAACGCAAGCGATGCTTGTGTTCGTCGCAGCAAGACAGAACGGCGATGATGTTGTAGGAGGGGAGTGGGTGGGGGGGGGGGTGGCTGGGTACTTTTGGGTTCACCCAGGCCAAGCTCGTTGGTCGTACGGCAATGCTCACTCCGATATATATCAAACCAGTCGCGGATGTCAGAGGCGTAGGAAATCAATCTTGTGAAGGTAGCAGGCTGGTCTTCTCGACGACATCATAAATTCCAAGATTGTCGCGTCCCATTTGGCCAATGTTGTGATGCCGGCAACCCACCTCATTAGGTACGTCCTTGTCACGAAGCAAGCGATGGAACGTAATTGGGTATTCTATTCGTTTGCTTTTTGAGCGTCCTCGGCTGGCTCGCTATCATTGGGCTTTCTTGGCCGCAGCTGCCTGCGCTCGGTCTTTCCGCCTTTTGTTCCATCGTTTCAGCTCATTAATCAACCCCATCATTAGCGGCACGCCCACAGGGCCCAGGAGCGGCAGGTATACTGCGATCTTGTGCTCATCAGGGAAATAGAGCTGTCCAACCATGCTCTTCTCGAAGAATGCCCTTTCTGCCTCCTCTTCAGCGATCCTAGCATGCAGAAGTCCCTGCTGCCCGCCTAAGCTGGCGCAAGCTTGCTCAAGGTGGTCTATCGTCTTCGAAACTCCGTCTGCGACACTGCGTGGGATCGGAATCGATGGTAGAGCGAGTGAAAGGCGTGCAAGGGATCCCAAAGTTGATGAGGCCCGGAGCAGTAAGTCAGCCGACCTGATTCGGGAGAGCGTCGATAGTCTGAGAGGCAGTGATCCGGACTGAGGTGTACCCAGTAGGGAGAGAAGGTGACCGCCGAACGTGAGCATTGGGTCGCGCAGAGCCTCGCTGGTGACGTGAGCAGTTTGGCCCGGAAGGCGCAGCAGGTAGACGGTGCCCCATTGTGGGATATTCCAGGACTGTGATGTTTCCGCGCCCGAGTCCAGGGAGATTGTCTGGTTGCCGACATAGATGACAAAGTTGACAGTTGGAGCGCCACCAATTGAAGGTGATAATGGCCATTCAGCGGCATTGATGAATGATGCCAAATCATGCTTCTGCAATACCTCGGACTGTGCGCCTGGCGTTGCGTAGAGTTGGACCTGGGTATCAATCGTGAAGTTGTGAATTGGCGAAAGAATATCTAGCATGGGCTGCATGTATTCGGCAACGGCAGTCTCGATGTCCCAGGTGCTCGGAAGGGCGCCTTCGGTGAAGAGAGAGAAGGTGAGGTGGTAGGTGCCCGCATAACGGAGCGAGCGAGTTGTGCGCTTCGCGAGATTCTCCGCCATGTCAGGGGCAACGCTTCGTGGACGGACATCGGTGGACATTGAGGAAGTGGAAAGAAGATAGGAGATGGTGGCGCGCTCTTCTTCGAAGGTGGAGCGCAGCTCTTTGGCGATGTAGGTTGCTAGGGGCGAGGATGCGGAGTTCGGGGATGGCATCGCGTTCGGGGGGTAGGTGATGTCGAGAACGGGTGTATGGGAATCGAGAGTCGCAGAGGTCGTGTCGCCTGGAGTCAAGTGGATTGTGAGAGCGTCATCTAGAGCGTCGCCCGATTCAGTGCCCTGAGCTGCCTCGTCCAAGGCCAGCCGCAGACGGAGATGATGACCAGAGAAGTCGTTCAGGTCATCAAGAGCATGCTGTGTCAGACGCACAAGATTCTGCGCTTCGGCGGCTTGCAATGAGTCGGCACGGATGGTGATCTGTAGAGGAAAGACAGGGCGGCAAGCCTTGACAAGAGCTGTTAGGCACAAGAGGGGTGATGGTAGGGGTTGAATTGTATTACCTTGCCATCCGCCCATTGAAGCATTGTATCGAGGGGGAGATTCGCCCTGTAAATCGTTGTCGTCTTCCACCAAATCGGCAGGCCAAGGCATATAACGATCAGCCAAAACGACAGGACCACTAGCGACCGCCTTCGCACATGCGTCGCGGGTTCCGGAGGGGGTGTCTTGAGGCCATCACTGTCTGGAGATGGGTCGTCTGAGATCGCGTCAGACTTGGCAGGTATGTTGTCCTCCCCCGTGATAGCCATTGCGAAGGTTGTTGCTGCAACTTTCGCAACACGGCGCGAAAGGAAGTATATCGAAGCTGAGCCGTGTCGTGTCAAGTTGCTCTCCCTCGAGGGCCCAGGAACAGATCACCAGGAACGCGGTGTCACGTGTCAGGGGTATGCGAGCCGGAACCCATGTAGCTACCCTGCACTGTGCTCACGGCAAGGTATCCGTCGGGGGGATAAGCACTTTCTTTTGATGATGGTCCGATAGGGGAGTGACTCTTGGGTTATTCGGCAATAAGAATAGGTTATAATGTCTCTATTTCCGTGAGGACTCTTCTAATTACTGAGTTCTCAATTTTGTCACTAAGTGATTCTCGACACCTCTTCGCAGTGGAAAATTGGTTGCATGGACCCGACACATGTCCGAGCAAACTAGGAAGCGCATGCACTACCACCTGGCTTTTTATCGGACTTCTTTTCCACAGCCCTTCGATATAGTGTCGAACCTTGACATATACATGAGAAGAACGGAAGCTTCACTCTTCCTTCGGGGGTTGGGCCTCCCATCGGAGGATTCTTCGAGCTGGGGATGAGCTAACGGCCTCCACAGTCCGTGGCATCCGATTATGAACGTTCACAGCCACCAGCAAACCGTCATCTCAGGTATAGGACGTCAATCACTCTAGGCACATTGAGACGGGGTTGGCATTGGTCAATTAATGCACCTCGTCTTCCTACTCTCGGGTGAGGAAGTCAAACACATGATCCTCCTAGGCCCACAACCCACCCGTACCCCGTACGTTAGGTGCCTCGCCTCACCTCACTAGGAGTCACCTAGATTGGCGAGCCGAGGCCCCCCTCCTCACCTGGACACCATCATTCCTTTGAGAAAGACCTGTCGGCGTGGGAACCATCAATCACCAACTTCTTGTCTCCAATCGAATCACACGGAAGCAATGTTACCGCGGGGCGTAATCTTGCACGTGGGAAGACAAAGATAAGACAGGCTTCCAAAGCAACGAGCCACGCCATGGCATGGACAATACCTCTTCAGCAGTGAAGGGATGCAAGCAGGCATTGGGCGCCACATCTCCAAATTGGGGATGATTGAAACCAGCCTCGCAACCATGCCTTTTTCAGTATACATTTCATGCGGGGAACCCATGCCTCTGCTCCCCCTCCCTCTCTTTCGCGTCCGGGAGTCCTCCACTCAAGTGCACCCTTTCAGACGTCGTCTGTCCCCAGATGGTCCTCTCACCCCACAGTTCAGACCGGCTGCATGTTGGCCGTCCGTTCAACTGAACTTGTCTTGTTTCTATGCCTCGGAACACCCACTCCTGCACCTCGGATCAACCCCCCCTCATGATCCACACGGCCGTTGGCTAGTCGCGACTGTATTCACAGCTTGCGTAAAACCAGGAAACTAAGCGTGGCTAGCTCCTTGGATGCGGTGCCAGGTCAGGCCGTGTCGTTCGGACTATGAGTTGCTGTGGCCAGCCGCCGGAAACCTGCATGGGTGGAGGGATCATTGTCCAGAAATGGGAGCGGAATCATAGTCACTTACTCCTGACCAGCTCCCGGACAAAAGACTTGAACCTGCTCTGGCATCTGATTCAGTCACTCCTGGTTTGATTTTTGTATCCATGTGTTGACGCATTGAGCTGCATACCCTTGTCCTCATCGAACAGATTCAGTCCTCTGCAACAAAGGCTTGATCACCTACTCTGCTAGGAGCAAACAAAGCATCACCTTCAGTCTGCCAATAGAACACGCGACGTCCAACTCGACTTCTACTCGGTTCAAGATCAGCGACGCGTCCTTGAGAGAGCATAGGCAAACCGACTAGATCTGTCCCGTGCTCAACATCGGCCTGACACTTGCAAGATGTCCCGTACGTGAATGCCACCCAGGAAGGCATATGTAGTTGCTGATGCTTCAACTAGTTCCCCTCGCTATAGCTGGCCCTGCCGCTGCAGGTGCACTGGCATACTTCAACGCACGAACGCAGTTGTGGTATGACAAAATGCTTCTCAACTGCGATGCTAAATCGAAGGGTCGCATCCTCTGGGCCGTCATGAGAGATCGCCTGAATCTGTTCTACCTCCTCGAGAGCCGAGCAAAGAGCTGGTCGACAGCCGACAAGCCCTTCTTCTGGTTCGAGGGTCAGACGTGGACATATGCGCAGACATACGATACGGTGCTTCGCTACGGTGCTTGGATGCGGAATGAGCTCGGTGTCCAACCTCGGGACATCGTTGCTGTCGACTTCCAGAACTCCAACCAATTTGTCTTCCTCTGGCTAGGCCTCTGGAGTATCGGCGCTCGTCCTGCTTTCATCAATTACAACCTTACCGGTGCCGCCGTCACCCACTGTCTCAAGACAGCGAGTGTCAAGGTGTGCATAATTGACCCTCGTGTCGCCCACAACATCAGCCAGGATGTGCGTGCGCAGCTACCCGACATCCATTTCATTGACTTTGACTCGAATCTTGAGGCTCGGGTTCTTGCTTCTCCAGCAGATCGCGCCCCGGACACGTCGCGCGCTGGCACACAATTCCAGGACATGTCATCCTTAGTCTTCACGTCCGGGACAACAGGTATGCCGAAGCCAGCAATCGTGTCTTGGGGAAAATGCTATGTGGGTGGCACATATGCATCAACACTCATGGGGCGTGGAAACGATATTATGTACACGGTAAGGCGACCATAGTCACATCGCGATTGCGGATCAAGCCTGGAGCTTCCATCACTAACGGGACATATAGTCTATGCCACTCTACCACAGCTCTGCCCTCATTCTTTCGTTCACAGCAACTCTGTTCGCGGGAAGCACACAGGCCATCGGGCGCAAGTTCTCCACCAAGACCTTTTGGAACGACGTCCGGGCGTCTAAGGCCACCAACATTCAATACGTCGGTGAGACGTTGCGCTACCTTTTGGCGGCACCGCCGCAGTACGACCCAGAGACGGGAGCATGCCTCGATCGGGTTCACCAAGTTCGGCAGGCTTTTGGAAACGGATTGCGACCAGACATCTGGAATGAGTTCAAGGAGAGGTTCGGCGTCGAGACCATTGTTGAGTTCTATGCGGCTACCGAGGGCCCGTTCGGAACCTGGAATGTCAGCAGCAATGACTTTAGCAGAGGGGCCATGGGGCGTCACGGGCTGTTTTGGGGCTGGCTCACCGGGCTTTCCACTCGAGTCATTGCTTTGGATGAAATTACTCAGGACCCGGTACGTGATCCTGTAACTGGTTTCTGCAAGAAGGTGACACCCGGAAAACCTGGCGAGGCAATCTATAAGCTCCCAGCAGCAGAAGTTGAAAAGCGCTTCCAAGGCTACCACGGGAACCCGAAGGCAACCGAGTCGAAACTTCTTCGAAATGTCTTCTCCAAGGATGACGTGTGGTTCCGGTCAGGGGATATGGTCCGGTGGGACAACGAAGGCCGGGTCTATTTCCATGATCGTATCGGAGACACATTTCGCTGGAAATCTGAGAACGTCTCGACGGCCGAAGTCAGTGAGACCCTTGGCCTGCACGACTCCATCAGAGAGGCCAATGTATATGGCGTCCAGCTGCCACACCATGACGGTCGCGCAGGTTGCGCGGCAGTGTATCTGACTGGCGACACCACCCAAGAGACAATGCGCAACTTGGCACAGTACGTCAAGAAGAGTCTGCCACGTTACGCGCAGCCGTTGTTCCTAAGGGTTGTGCCTGCGATTGGAGAGGACAGCAACCAGGCTACTGGTACGAACAAGCAGCAGAAACACACCCTCCGGGAGGCTGGTGTACGGCCAGATCAGGCCAGAGACGAGGAACTTGGCTCTCTTTGGTGGCTAAATGGAGATAGCTATGTGCCGTTCACGGACCCTGACTGGTCAGAGTTGGAAAGCGGGAGGGTTAAATTATGAGTCAAAAGGCATCCCGTGGAAGATACCAATGTCCCCCGGACGCTTCTTTATACCAGTCATGAACATCATATATTGCGCCTTCGTCAAACTCTTAGGTTCGATGCAGGTTGCCAATGACAACGAAACTATGGCCCGAAACATCGCTGTTATGTATGGAAAGGCACAAATGCTTGACCCAACTCAGGCCGTTGTCCTTAGGAGATATCTCACCCAGGGTGTTCTTAGGAGCTTCCGATGCCTAGGCCTATCCGCTGCTGCTGCTGCTGCTGCTGCTGTTGTCCCGGACCGCCTTGCTGCCCCGCGTATCCTGCACCCACAACAGGTACGCTACTGGTGCCGGTACCGGTACGCTCGCGCATGCGGCGACCCTCCATCAATCCTCGCAGACCTCTCTTTTGTAGCCCAATGACACTGCTCAGCTCACCGTTCCATACGGGATTACGCTCACGGTCATTCTCCCCACCGCCTTCGGAATTGCTCCATTCTGATCCGCTGACGCTGCCAGAAGCAGACAGCTCACCACTCGATGGCCGATTCGGTTGCACATTAGTGTTGATTTGCAGGGACTCGCTGTGGCTATCCCCGTCAGAGATGAAGGATCCATTCGCAGTCGTGCCAGCTAAGGAGAAGTCGGAAGCCGATGTTGGAGAGCCGATCGGGTCAAGGCTCCCAACAAAGAAGTTGGGATTCAAGGAGCCGTCTATTCCACGTCCACCACCAGCGGCCATCGCCGTCGCATTAAACACTGCTGCGGCATTCCTGCTGTCGAGAAGAGCGTGAAGGCGTTCAATCACTGCTTCCAGCAGTCCATCAATTCGATAAGGTCGGGCAACTTGCAGTAGCGAGCATAGAATCTGTGGGGTACACAAAGGCGACGACGGGGGAGGAAGAGAGCTTGTGTACAAAAAGTGCAAGAGCGCCTGGATGGTCAAGTAGGTGTGGGGAAGGTACAAGCATCGTGGGCGAGAATTCGGGGGTAAGGAGCGGGGAGTAGGAGCGGTATTGATCGTCGCGGGATTGATGTCCTCTCCAGTAGCAGGGCCGCTGCCCGTTGCACTGGATCCTGAATTGCTTGGGGCTGGATTACCTGAGCTTCCAGACAGCATTGTGCTTGTGATAGAGGCGGAGCTCTCGCCAGCCCTGGAGCTCGGTGTGATCGTCATAGCCGACGCGCGAAGAGGGTTGCTCGAGAGTCCGGAGCGCAGTGTAGCAGCATCACTTCCATCTTGCGTAGCAGTGCCCTCCCGCAGAAGCTGGACGAAATAAGGGCCCCAACGACGCGCCACGATGCGAGAGTTGATAGGAATTCTTTCGCCCCCAATGCAAAGGATGTCCATATCCGAGAGCTCACGCATGGCGAAAGCCTTTTCGCCTAACTCCTCGCTGGCTTTTGAATGATACCGCCCCCCTGCAGTGTAACCCGCTTTACGAGTGATGTTGAGTCCCGGTCCTGTGTAGGGGCTGCTGGCTGAAATGAATCCAGACAAAGGGCTCGACTTGCGGGGGTTATCGTAGAACCCGAACGCTTCCAGCTCCACCATGCAGACATTGGAGAAGTTTATACGGCGATGGTTGTAGTCATCGACCAGACTGCGCTTGCGGTTGCCGAGAATCACGAACGTGTTGCGCCGGCTCCACAGGACACCGCGATTCCAGCTGCCTTGACCAAACACACCACCGCCTGCATCGATACGACTCCAAGTCAGGGTTCGAAGGTCAAGCGCCCACAATGCATATTCTTGCTTGGAAGACGTCAGGTAAGTTCCGCTTACGACGAAGTGATTATCGAGAACACCGCCGTTCGGGAAGCGCAGACCAGGAGGTGAGTACGTGCCGGACATTGGTCGCTCATGCAAAGTTCCGTCAGAGGTCCGGATTTGAAGCTCAAGCTTTACGTCCAAGAAATTGTAATTGGAGTAAATCAACATTGAGGACATCGCATCTCTCGCACTCGATTGTGGGGTGGGTTCAGAGCGCTGTGCACCGTTCTGATAGCCTCGACCGATGACGGCGGAGATCGAAGGTGGCAGCGCGGCAGCAACGCTGCGGTAGGCACCGCAGCTTTTGCCGAGAGACTGAGTTGCAGTCCACTTCAGGCTCCGAAGGTTGAAGACACTAACATGCTCGATGTAGTGATTAGCACCGTCCTGGCCGCCAACAATGACCATTTCGGAGCCTCCAGAGCCGTCGATATTGATCCCAATGCGACCCTCGTTCGGATTGCCACTTGAAGGGTTGTGCCGCAGAGCAGACAATGGGGCCCGATGTGAGGAGAAAGAGGCCGTGGATGGGAGGATACATGCGCAGTGCGCGTACCGTCCCTGAGGCGGATCCTGGGCGGGAATGAAAGTCCATTTCCTCGTCGGGACATCGTAGATATAGATATCAGACATCACAGTCACCTCGGATTGTTGCTCAGCGCTAGCTACTGACCCTGGCGCTGGTGTCATCGGAGACATGCCGCCATAACATACCATCTTGGTGTCACCCAAGGCACACATCGAGTGAAAGTATCTTGGTGGAGGGATATCGCCAGTGGTCTCGAGCTTCGTCCAGTGTCGCCTGATCAAATCAAGCTCATACAAATCTGATGTCAACGGTGCAGGCCGACTTCGCGATAGGATACGGCCTCCAAAGACATAAAGCTTGTCTCCAAGCACGGTTGTTGTCGCTCCAACGAGCGGATGAGGTTCGCGGCCTGTTGTTCGGTGCACATTGCACATAAGTCCCGAAAGATGTGAGGAGGACCCTTGAGAGGGACCGCCGACTGATGAACTCCCCGTTGTCGGGGTTCTTGCAGAGCCAATAGCTGGAGATGGTCCAGCTGAACCTTGACCGTTCGGCCTTGCAGCCAGTCCGTCCCTGTTATCGTCTCCGCCATCTTGCCGAACGGAGCTGGTCAGGCTGCTCATGCTTCCGCTTGTACCTTGCATATACTGACCTTGGCCATTCGGCAAGCTTGAGGTGCCAGACGCATCCATGACGCCTCCACCGCTTTCGGTCTGGGTCTTCTCGAGCACTGCGGCAGATGTGCCAGTTGGTCCACGACGAAGTAAAGAGCCCCCACGCTCTTCGTAAATGGGCAGGCTCGTGTATGACTGCTCTGTCGCGTCCCTCGGATCTGAGCTAAGATTGTCTCTCGAGGGCGGTTGGGGCAGTGGTTTGTCCAAGCTCTGGAGGAAGCTCACGCTGTTCGCATTCTGAGATGTGGTGTGCGGTGCGTCCTCTGTAGCCCCTTGGTCGAAGATCGGCTCGGCGTGGGCCGGTGAGGGATCGCGTCTGAGAGACGGCAAGGAGACGTTTCGAGGGAGTCTGACGCTGGGTAACTTCCTTAGGCCACGATAAACGCCAGAGATGATATCTGGAGTGATGCGGCCGAGCGGAGCGGGGGGATCGTGGGTTTCGTCACTAGGTGGTGCTTCGGTAAAGTCCTCTTGGTCCTGCGAACCAGTCAGTCTCGCCGAAGAGGCCATAACAAATGGTTTGCGTGCGTGATGAGCGGAGCTAATGGCTACGCCCGCGATGATGTGGTGAGAAGAGTAAAGAGGTCCAAGACCCCGCAGCGCAGGTGGCCAGAAGGTCGGCTGTCAAGAAAGGCAGCCGTGGCCAAGCAAGGGAAGCAAGGCCTGGGATATAATGTGCCGGGTCCGAAGTCAGGGGGTGTGCAATTGGTGACAGCTAGGTGAGAGCCATAATAGCGGAAGTGTGGCAGCTTTCGTGGGTATTGGTAGTACCCGCGAGGTCGGGCAATGGCATGACTTGACGTCGTTCCCCGGTGAGCGGGAGCCACGAGGCAGATCCATGTCATTGTGCGCATGGACCTATTGCCAGCATCGGCGCCTTGCCCGCAGGGAGAAAAGGGCCGGCACATCACACATGGCAGCTGAGAAGTGGGTAGAGGGAAAGGAGTATTGTTTCGAGTCCACAGGCTGGGGTTCGTGGGCCACCGTATGAAAGTCAAAATGCCAGAGATTCAACTTACGCTTGGAATATGTTTGCGAGTTTGCTAGGTCACCAAGACTCAATTACTGTCGCCAGATGTCAATGCAGCCGAAAAACGAGCCGTGTCAGGAACAGGCTTTTAATTGTGGACGGTTGTCGTGAGCGAAGGAAGAGAGAGGGCAAGTCTTTGATGTTGCGACAGCGGGACGAGGCTCCACCACGACCCCTTGTGATTTGGGAGAGGCAGCTGGGAAACCTAGTTGCGAGCGAGGAGAGGACGTAACGTGGACCACGGGTTGTCTGTATCGGTTCGAAGGGCTCGATGTGATCGGAGGCAAGTCGTTGAGGCCTAAGGAGAGGGTCGTTCTTCCACGGGAAATGGAAAGACGGACGGTGTTTGCCAGGCAGAGAGCGGCGAGACCATGGAGTTGGGAGAGGAGGAGGCAAAGAGGAGGGGAAACCAACAAACAGGTGGAGTTGCCAGCCGCCATTCGTGAGCCACAAACGTACGCTCCAGCGCTCTAGGGTAAGCGGAACCCCTGACCTGGGGTTCCGCGACCACGATTACGCGCGCGCCAATATAGTAAGATATGATGATTTGCCCATGTCCAAAGACCTGGCTACAGAATATACCAGCTCCTGACATGTACTCCTGAGCGCCGTGAGCCGCTACTGCTAAGAAGACACCGACGACCATAAATGATGCGCTGTTCGAGTCACGTAGTACTGTGGAACAAAGTCTCCAGTCGCGTTGTCATGTCGCTTCATTTATTTTTAGGTTGCATTTGGAGGCAGATTGGATAACAAAAGAGATTCATATATTCGTCTGGGTGTTGACTAGGTATTTGGGCAGATTGCCCCGGCTCGCTGACCGTTCACGCCGTTTCATGGGTTCAGTAGTCGTATGTGCCACTGGATCTCGACACGAGCGTCGCCTTTACCACGCTCCTCACAAGACTCGACCGCATATGACACTTCTTCCCACGGATCGAGTCTCAATATAGCGCTTGTTTTTTTTTCTTGCAGGCACACAAGGCGCGTTGTGTCCCTCTTTGCCACCTACCACACGGTAGCACCCCTTACTGGGGGGTAGCCTTCTCCTTGGGCAGGGGAGTGAATCGGAGGTAAGGCTTGACGATGCGGAAGTCGGGGAAGAGCTCCTTAGCCTGCTCATTGCTGACGCTGGGGTGGACAATGACGTCGTCGCCAGGGACCCAGTTGATGGGAGTGGTGATTTTGTACTTGTCGCCAGTCTGGAGGGAGTCCACGATACGGAGAACCTCAGCAGCGTTGCGGCCTGTTGAGGCTGGGTAGGAGAGGATGGTGCGGATAGTCTTCTTGGGGTCAATGACGAAAACAGAGCGAATGGTGAAGGCAATGCCCTTAGAATCGACGTTGGTAGCGTCCTGGTGGTCGATCCTGTGACACCATGAGTTAGCTAACTGAAGCTCATTGGGAGCTGGTTGAAATCAGGCAAGGCTCACATGTCGTAGGCCAAGGCGACCTGACGCTGCTTATCACCGATGATGGGGAAGGCAACCTTGCTGCCAGTGACCTCATCTATGTCCTTGATCCAGCCATCGTGAGACTCAATGGTGTTGGCGGAGAGACCGATCAGCTTCACACCACGCTTCTCGAACTCGGGAGTGAGCTTGGCAAAGGCACCGAGCTCGGTGGTGCAGACGGGAGTGTAGTCCTCGGGGTGGGAGAACAGGATGACCCAGTTGTCGCCAATGAACTCGTGGAAGTCGATCTTGCCCTGGGTGGTCTCGGCCTGGAAGTTGGGGGCAATGGAGCCAAGACGGAGGGGGGCAGAGTTGCTCATGTTTGCGGTATTGAGGCTTGATTGAAGCTTCTGAATGCAAGGATGGAGGAGTGGGATGGAAGAGAACAGAAAGGGGTATCACGAGGTATGGAGAAAGTATGGATGGCAAAGGATCAGGGAGAAGGAGAAGGGGGAAGAGGAGGGGAGAGGGGGGGAGAGAAATATATGCATGCCGTTGTGTCGTGGCGGTTCTGTCGCCTTCTCAGCAGGTTATGAGCTAAGGTGAGGAGGACGGTGGTACATTCAGGTAACTCAGTGCACTCCCCACGGCCGAGACCCCGCTGGTACCTAGAGAGAGGTCACTTCCTGGAACGGCTGGTCGGACAGGCAATGGAACATTTCAGTGGAACACGTTGGATGACGCCAGTGAGATCCGTTTTGGCTCTGGGGAGAGAGCAAGGCAACATGGCGGTGCTCGGGTTTGTAACGTCTCTCTTGAAGGCATTCGCATTGGAAGAATGATCAAACTGAAAAAATCTCTGGTGTTTCGCCCGATTGACATTTACTAAGTGCGTGTGATCATGGGCCGAACCTCCTCAAGGCCCATGCAGCAGGTCGATTGTATCATCAACCATCGCGCAACGCGTGCCCCTCACCTCAGGTAGGTTCTGTCTCCCATCCCACCTCAGGGTCCCCAGCGTGCCCCTCCCTCCACCACGAACTGCTGTCTACAGCGGCCCAGTTAGCGTGCACCTCTGCGCGTTTCCCCTCATAAGGTAGTGCTATTGCCCCTCGATTGCGTGCTGCGCTCGGCCTCTGATTGGCGGCAGCCCCACGATGCTGCCATCGGCCTCTCGTTGACGCAATTCCCAGGTCTGGTCCCTACTACTTTTGATCTGTTTTGGACTTTGAGTTCGCTAGAGAGCCACTCGACCCTTCGGATCTCGGTCGCACACCATCCCTACACACCGGTCTGTCGCCAGATGCCATCACTGCTCAACGGTGGCAGAAGCATTGCCCCACCAGCTGACAGGATGGCTTACCACGGCCTTGTGTGCCTGCTTCAGCTTCAAGTCTCGTTCGTATCGAGACATTGGCCACACAACCTTATTGCGACCTCATACAGTCAATGTGCGCATCAGCATGAGCGATGTTACATCACAGAAAGCATCGCTGACGTGGTTACTGAGCAGGTGATATTATGTTCCGGCAACCGATAGTCCACCGAGCACCGGGCGGTATCGGGCGTGGTCCTGTATTGCAATCTAAGCCAAGCGATCATGGGTCTGAGTTTTCACAATTACTGACCATGATCATCACCACCCCCAAAAATAAAAGCCCCGGGAAGCCGAGCAGTGAAGAATGTGATCTTAAACTCATTATTCCTGGTGAAATGTTTCAAAAAGTAAATCGACCGCCGCAGGATTCGAACCTGCAGCCTCTAGAGATAGTCCTGGAACCGAAATCTAACGCGCTACCATTGCGCCAGGCGGCCAATTATGATTGCGAAGAAATTATTAGCAACTATATTCTGTATTTCGGACCATGGATCGGCCCAAACAGTTTCATGTACCTCTCCGGGGTAAGCTACCTTACCCAAGATTGTTTCTTCAACTGAGGTAGATACCCTGGATCACCGTCCAATCACATCCAGTCTCTTGACATACCTCAGTTAAAGGAAGCACACAGCTCATTGCAAATCGTCTTCAGGTAATGATGCCAAATCCTTCCGAGAGGGAAAGTTTTTCAAATCCTCAGGTAGCCAAAGGAACACCAGTTAGTCCCGTATATCTCCAGCCGACGTGGCTCCCCAAGGTCCAGAAATACCACTGCCGTCATGCTCCTTCTCAGACACCAGCTTGCGCATCATCTTCAGAGCCTTCTTATCAGACTTCTTCATCTTACTTGGGATTGAGCTTATAACTGAATCACCATTGCAATCATGCTTCCCAACCAACCTCAGTCCCCAGCGCTCTTCCTGCTGTCCTACTCTGGTCCCAGAGTCCACACCCCAATCTGAGGATGATCCGAATAAACTCTTGGTCAATCTCGAGCGTGTAATCCTTGATGTTCTGACTAATTGAGAGCTTGCAGCCCCGTAGCCAGGACCACGCGCTGAGCTTTCAGACAGCCCATAACTCCCATGGAATCCGTACCCGTACGGTGAAGGTGCATCGCCAGCTGAATGATGTGTGGCTCCGTTCCCATGAGCGAAATACTGGGATTGTGTGCCTCAATGGCGTAGGTGGAATGAGTCTGAGTGGCCCTGCTATAAATGAAAAGTTCGTCGTGACTCCATTGTGCAACCTGTTGCGGAAGTGGTTATGGTTGGTTGTCTGCGTGAACTGGACCGTAACCAGTGGATGTCGGCTGCTGGTGATCATTGCTGTTATATGGACCGTACTGTCAATCGCCTGGGGACCAGTCCTGGTCGACGACTGCCTTTCGTATTGTACGCCGTACACCCATGATGACGCCGACAACAACGCAGTACCAAGTGAACTGCGAATTCTTTACTGGAAGAAAGTGATAATTCTGGAAATGCGCTCCGAGGGGAGGAAGAGCCTCAACGACTGGTGGCTGCGTGGAGTAATGTAGGCTTTGTTAGGCTCTTGTGGAGGCGAACCAAACCAGATATCTTCATGACGATGCATGTCTTCAAGAGGATCATCTCGAGGGCCAGTATCGCGCTATATATTTGTTGCGATAGATGACCCGATAGCAAGATAAGCATGTCCATGAGGGCTGACATGGAGTTGTATGCCATTCAATGCCCGGATTGGGCAATATCCCAACTTCATCGGCCAGCCCATGGCGTACATGCAGCACTGCGCGGTAGCTGTGGCTGACGAAAAATGTTTCCCATGTGGAGGGCAACACTGTGCAACACTCGCGCGTATACAGACAAGCCCCAGTAACTAGCTCATCAGGTTGCTTCTTCCTTACGAGAGACGCGATGACTGGGTTTGTTAGTACTTGTCACGCTATTTCGGCCATGAGAACGAATCCTATGGAACGGCACGTCCAAGTCGACAACAGAATGAACGGAAGTCTTCTAGTTATATATTGTATTGCGCGCGAGCGCATCATGTAGGGGTATCAAAGTATTCTATCCAAGTAGCCCGTGCCCCAGGACGCGAACTAAGCACTCGGTGCAACTGATGATAGAGACCCACGATGGGACACTTGCTGGTAGCTCTTAACTGCACGCCGCAGTTTTGGCTTCATTGGTTTGCCTGCTCCTCCGGCCCCAGATCCAATACCATCTAATTGAAGCTCTGGTCCTGGAGCGTCAATCGATTGTTGGACATGGTCCCGTTGGGCCACCACTTCATCGTCACTTTCGCTGCAAGGACCGTCCAGCTGCTGCCGCCGATGCATGAGCATTTGCACGCTACCGCCAGACTGCCTTCTCTGTCGAGCTTGTGGTGCGGCAAGAGTGCCTTTCGTCAGGGATGGTGATGCGGCCGCTGTGGTTGTACCTCCTCTGGCCGTGGTTTGGCCATCTCCCATAATATGCAGGCCGGCCACACTCGAGCGCATCTTCCGCAAGTCTTTCTGGCTTTCAGAAAATACCACACGAGTACGTAGGCGATGTACAGCACGGTCGAGAGCCAATTCGATGGCGCACCGATCGCGAATACGGCTCAGCTTGGGCCACGTTGCCCGCTCTCCTGCAAGAGATATTCGGAGTATAAAATCGACTGTCGGGTTGCTCAGGAGGCTGGGCAAATCGTGCATGCTCATCTCTGGTAGAATGTTGATATCACCGGAGTATTTCTGACTGAGTATGCTCCTGAACTTCGTTGCCAGATTTGGCATGATCCCGAGCTCAGCCATGAAATGTAGCCGATGGAGCGCTTCATCTTTGGCCAGCGCCGTGAGGGTGTATACCCACTCCATGTTTTCTCGAGTCTCCATCTTCTGGCGCGATTTTGGATCGCTTCCTGGAGTGAGGTGATCATCTTTGGAAAGAAAGGGAACCACGTGTGGGTTAACTTGTGAAACGATGAAATGGTTGACATTGAACATTTCGGCCAGCCTCGTCATCGGTAAATCGTTATCAACAGATCCATCGATCCACCTCTGGGGCGTCGGGTTCCATGGCAGATGTTCGCCGGTCAATGGATCTTTGACAAGGAGAGGTGACGCATTAAATACAAGGGGCACAGAACAAGATGCGGCCACTGCGGACCAAATGAGGACGTTGGGAGCAGTGACATAGTTCAGGAGTCGCGGTAGCTCGTAGACCGATTCCGTTGACACACAGATATTGAGAATGCGGCGAGAGCGATTATATGCCTCCTGGAACGTGAGATCGTTGGTCATGGTGCGCATCACCCGGGTAAGATGCTTGATGTCCGACCAACTACCCTCAGTCAGGAGGCGACGCAGATGACTGAGAACGCCGGATTCCGAGCCATCGCCCTTCTCGAAGACAGCCAAGTCACCATAGGAGAATTCCTCCATCAGGGCAGGGATCTCCTCGTCGGTTCGTGTGCACATAACAGCACAGACAATGCTGCCAGCGCTGGCACCGGATATGATCCGCGGCAGAAGTTTCGCGTTGAAAAGAGCTTTCAGAACGCCGGTGTGCGCCATACCGAAAGTACCGCCACCGGAAAGAAGCAGAGCGCTTCGACCAAAACTCTGGCGAGCGTAGAGCATGCTGTCGAGGAGATCACGGTATTCGATGCGCGAGTCTATGCTGCCTTGGCTAACAACAGTATCGATAGTAGCGATTGCACTATCCACGTAGCGTTCGATGAGATCCTTGGTCCCAAAGTATGAGTGGCGGTAGAGGTCAACATTGCCCATGCCCCCAAGGTCACGCGACATGGCAGTTCGAACGAGATGCATCATGGCGCGCGTATCACCACTCGCTCGCGCTTCGTCAAGCTCCCGCAAGCGCTCTTCGATGAGTTGCGGATTATAGTCGCCGGCGGTGGCATCTCGCTTCCATTCTTCGTTTCCCTCAACTTCGTCCAATTCGCGGGCCGCTGATTCCCATTGTCGCTGTGTTTCTGCCTTCAGACTTTATTAGCATCCGCAAGGTCCCATCGCCCAGAATGACTCACTGTGTTCATGCGCAGAATGCAGATCTGTCGTTGGTCCTCCCGATGTTGGCGGTCATGGCGCTCCTCTGGAGTCGTCCCTTCCTTCCAAGACAGCCAGGCATTGCTCACTTGGTCGAAGGTCGCATTCAATCGGCCGAAAGTCGATGTTGTGCCATTTCTCCACGGCTTAGAGCGTTCTGCTTTCGCACCGAGTCGCGATAAGGATTTCGAAGGTCGAATGCGGATGGCTGATGGCGGTCGGGGTTGGATCAGTAGATCATCCATGGCTCAGCGATACAGACCCGAGCTAGGTCGGTCAGTTTCGAATACGCCCAAGTAGCTGAATGAAGGTATCACGTCATGACCGCTGATAGCAGTCGGGCGGTTCTGGTCTTTCCCTGCAGGTACCGATACGGTTTCAGAGCCAACAGAGCCGAGGGAGGGCGGGAGGGCCGGCTTCGCAGGAAGAAGATATGAGGATGTTACAGGGGGTGCTGTCGAGGACAGCAGAGAACAGGTTGAGGAGATCAGAAAGGAAGTTTGTGAGGAAGTCGTAGAATAGGGGAATCGCGAAGTCTCAGGGACGGTAGGGCATCGGCGCGGAAGAGAATGCTCGTAGGATCGTGATGGCGGTGACGAACCTAGGTCACCTGGACCGGCACGCACACTACAATCTGGGGTTGAGGTCACAATGGTGCCGGTGGGGTGTAACAGGCCCAACTCGCAACTGGAAATGGTGGGGTCACACGGCGCCGGGTGTGCTGGGTAAGGACGTGAACCGCCGCCGTTGCCGCAGTCTAGGTTAGGCAAGGTACTTTGCTGCCCACGCTAAACGATCATGGCCCAAAGTACCTTCAGGTATGGGCATGGAATGATTCAGGTAACCGCGATCTGCATCCATCTCAGAAACTGCTCCCCCTTTCCACTTTCACATGCTTTGGAACGCTTCATGCACACCGGCTTGAACGTGATCATGATTTCGGCTCCGTGCACCGTACCAATAACGCATGGTCCCAATTTGCTTAAAGCGCAAGCGTCTATAGCTCGTCGCCCAAGGCTCATCACCAAGCGATGACACCAACAACAATAACAGTGAGAACAGAAACATAATCACTCAGAAGTGTAAGTGTCCGCAATCGCCCTACCTGCAACTCGGCCTGAGAAGATACAGCCCCCGATGAATGTGCCTTCTAGAGAATTGTACCCGTGTACACCACCGCCCCCGAACCCAGAGGCTTCCCCAGCAGCGTACAATCCTGGAATTGGGGTGTCTTTGTTTTTCATGACGTTGCCTTTGAGGTTTGTTTCCAGTCCCCCAAGCGTTTTCCTGCTAAGGATGTTTAGCCGCACAGCGATCAGCGGTCCATGTGATATGTCCAGAAGTGCATGTGGCTTGGCGATGCGGCCCCTACGGTCAGGAAAGTAAGACCGTCCGTTGTTCATTAGCATTGCCTGTGCGTCCTTCGAATAAGGGTTGGCAAATTGGCTGTCTCGAGCATCGACGATGTTCTTAACTTTGTCGTAGTCGAGAATTGGCCCTTGCCGCTCTGCTGCGAGCTCGTTCATCCCGGCCACCAAGTCTTTGAGATTGTCTTTGACCACGAAGTCCTTGCCATAAGCCTGGAAATTTTGCACTGGTATGGTCCCCTTCTTACCAAGAATGCGCTTCAAGAATCCCAATATACTCTTGTTCGTCAAGTCTGGGTTTTGTTCCGACCCCGAGAGCGCAAACTCGCGCGCAATGATAGTCTGGTTGAGTATGAACCAGCTGTAGTCGTGGCCAGTGCTGCAAATATGCTTCAAGGTTGCCATCGTATCTGATCCCGGGTATAGAAACGGAGGCATGCGCTGGCCTGTTGCATCGAGCCAGAGAGAAGAAGGAGCAGGAAGGATCCGGATACCGTGGTTCTCCCAGATAGGGTTCCAGTTCTGGAGTCCCTCGGTGTAATGCCACATGCGATCGCGATTCACAACATGTGCTCCGATGCCCTCTGCGATCCCAATCATGCGGCCATCAACATGAGCAGGAACACCAATCACAAAGCTTTCAGGAGCTTTCGGACCCAGACGATCTAGCGGCCAGGCCTTCCGGACAGCTTCCGCATTCCCTCCTATGCCGCCAGTCGACAATAGCACGGCGGATCCATGAAGCTCGAAGGTATCGATCACATTCCTTGAGGACTTGACGCCTCGAGGAGAGGTATCCTCCTCCAGGATCCTGCCCCTGACACCCGTCACCCGACCCGAAGCCTCGTCCATGATGAGCTCATCCGCAACATGCCTGAATTTGAATTGGACAAGACCTTTTGCCGCAGCTTTCTTGACAGGCTCAGCAAAGGCCCTGACCACTTCAGGGCCGGTTCCCCCTTGTCTGAGTGTTAGTAGGACCATCAAAGTGCATCTTTGGATGACTTACAGGTGATATGGAAGCGCGGCACACTGTTCCCGTGACCGTCGGCGAGACCATCTCCCCGCTCCGCCCAACCTACGTTGAACAGGAAACCAAGACCCTGGCTCTTCACGTAATCTTCCATCTCATCGACTGCGAAATCAACGAAAGCCTTTGCCCATTGTCGTGGCCAATGATCCTCTTCTTCACGATCGAACTTGGCTGAACCCATCCAATCGCGCATCGCAAGTTCACGGGAGTCACGGATGCCCATTCTCCGCTGCTCTTTGGAATCCACCATGAAGATACCCCCAAATGACCAGAAAGCCTGGCCGCCCAGATTCGCTTCGTTTTCCTGGTCCAGTATGATTGTAGGGATATTGCGCTTCTGCAGCTCGAAGGCTGCAACTAGACCTGCCAGGCCCGCGCCGACCACTATCACCGGGCCGCCGCCGTCATGCTCTGGTGGAATGGATCCCATGGCAAGATATGTACAATATTTGGTGACAGACAAACCTTTGACGGGCGGTTATTGGAGTATGTGTCGGGTGTCTGAGTGACAGTATGAGGGGTTCATGGGCTGTCAACTCGATATGTGAAACCATGTGATGGGTTGACGCCAGCCCGCCAAGGCTTGCCTCGGTCCAAAGCAACCTACCTACTAACTACAGGGATAATGCTGCTCGCGCTTACGCCAAACACGGGGAGCTGACCTTAAAGCATCCTTTCGGTAACAATTTTCACGTCATATTCGGATGCTTTTTACACATTAAACCATCAGTAGGATGGTTTTGCTCAAAGTAGCTAATCCTAATTCGTACCCTCAACGCCTCTAGCCTCTGCGACCTTAGAATGGTCCGAGTCTGAGAAAGTATTGGTGAGATCACCCACTTGCCTCCCAGTAACAACGCTGCCTTCAAACTCATTGATCGGAGGGCCTGTGAAGTTCTTGCGCGCGTATGCAAAGTACCAAGCAATGGCCACGGCAGCGAACCCCGCAAATACGACAGAGGCATAATTCATTGTGCTTGCATCGACAGGGAGAGAAACCGGGCAGCAGAAGATAACAACTGCGAAGCAGATCCAGATTGCACAGACCAGGTTGATTGCATAGCCAAACTTACCAAGCGGGTACGGCGACGACTTCACAGGCGCTCGTCGTTGGAATAGGTTCACCACCACCGGGACAGCGTAGGAAGTAGAGAGGCAGATGGTTGCCACACCGGTGAAGGAGTTGAAAGCTGCACTCGAGCCGAAGTAAATGCAGCCCAGCAGGCAATCGATGACGGTCGAAAGCGCCAATGCCTCTAGAGGCATATCAAGCTTTTTGTTGACGCGCCTCCAGAGCTTGTATCCGGGAATCGCGCCGTCCCTGGCGAAGGCGTACGTGCATCGCGAGGCCGCTGTCAAGGCACCGATGCCCGCGAAGAACATGATACCGAGAATCAGGAATAGGAGACAGAAGCCGCCGGCTTTAGACCCGGTCACAGTCGTGAACAGCAAGCCAATAGGCTGCGAATTCGCCACATCGAGCAGCATTTGCACATCTGGCAGCACGAAGAGAATTGGTACAAGGTACACGACGCCCGTGATTCCGGCTGCTGCGACAGATAGGACAATAGCACGAGGAACCTCTCTCTCCGGGTGCTGAACTTCCTCGCACATGCCGGCAACCATGCCATAGCCCGTAAGTGTGTAGGCGGCTGTATAGGACACAAAGAGTATGTTTAGTTAACTGGCACGCATGGGATCGGGACGGGGTCAGTGGTAGACGTACGTTGCAACAGACCAACAAAGAATGACCATCCGCTGGGCCAGCCGCTCTTGGATGCATCATACTCTGAAAACACAAATTCAGCTGAGCGACGCTTATCAGCCGTCGCGAGTAGCGCGACAAGGATGATGATGACACTGGCTCCTGTCCAATAGATGCACAATTTGTTGATGATGTCGAGATATCGTGAACCGAAGGCGTTGACAAGCGCGCAGACGATCATCACAGCCCAGAAGCACAGAACTGTCTGCCATTCATTGGCGACAAAGTCTTCATTGAAGATGGAGATGGCACTCAAAATGAGCTGGGCGCCGCCGAAGTTGATGGAAAGCGTAACGGTCTTTGCACGAATGGTTAGTCGTGGCCATTCCATGAGCCCATTTCATGACCGATTACTCACCCAGCAACCCACGGTATGCAGCCATCCGTCAACAAAACTGACAAGGGGGGCCCAACGTCGCGAGCTCAGCATCGCAGACCAGTAGTATACACCTCCGGCGGTTGGAAAGACGGCACAAATCTCTGCAAGGGAGGCTGCGATGCAGAGCGAAATGAGTGACACCAGAACCCAACCCCAGAGGACGGTAACAGACTGCCCGTTGGTGAGGGTGATGTACATCGTCGTCGACAGGCCGTAGGGAACCGCCATGATGGCGAATGACAATCCGAGGATACTGATCATGCTCAAGTTTCGTGGTAGCTCTGCTTTGTATCCAAGGCGTGCGAGAGCCTGGTCGGCCTCATCAGACACGGCCGTCTTGGACGTCCTGCGCTCCATGATGACGGAGACTGGGCTGAAGCCGCGTGGATCTTGTGGTCGGTGAAGTTTCAAGAAGTTCGTTGCGCGATGGATTGCACAACGACCGAGTGCGATTCGACTCAGAAGTGGCGGCACTCTCTGAGGGGATGGCCGGCCCAGCTGCGACGGGTCAAGATGCGGAGGAAGTTATGATGACTGCCTTACGTTGATGTACCTCCGTTCGCCGGAGGACTCTCAGACAAGCCAAGGGCGCGCAGCATTTCCATTATGTACTACGAATTAGCTTAGTTCTATCGCTAAACGAAGCTGTGCCTGGGGTACGGCACCATCGTGCCCACAACTGCCGATCGGCGCAATGAGCTGACCCTGTTGTGCTAGAACAAGCTTAGTTCTGCGCCATGGGCTCCACGCTTCCTTATCTTGGTCTCGCTTGCAGTTCCTTCAGCGTCTAGAATCTGATCACAATGATGACACATGCATGATGATGACACTGGCAAGACGGGAAGCATAGCAACGATCGCGCATCGCCTCTTGGCGAACCTGGGGTAACCAGCCGCTTCAGATGGTTGGTTGAATTAGGCACTGCAAGAGAGTTCTAAGTGTCCTTGGCCAAGATGGTATGGTATTTTCACTTCCGAGCCTGCGCGCGCACACGACTCGCACATATCCGTTCGCCCCAGACGCCCCCCGTCCGTGGCCGTGAGGCCTGGACCTTTCATCATCCACCACGTGGGTCGTCTCAGCTCCATGCACCCTTATCAGGTCAACCCGGAGTTGACCGATGTCGCAACGGATGGACAATGCTCACCAAGGCGGGGCGATTGGAAACCATGCACCTCATGAGAGAGATAAAGAGAGATATCATCATCCCGCTTTTGCCGGCCTATGACAAGGATGCCTTGGACGAGACAGCCAACAGCCAACTGCATATCTTGAAAAACTGTGCAGATGCTACCGCTTCCCCCAAATCTTACCCTCTCACCTTGTTCGACTGAACAAACTGCGCCCAAGTGGTTGCCGGCTCATCGAGGAACTGTCCGCTTCCTCCACATTCGCGCCATTGTAGTAACCTTCAGCTGCCATGAGTTGGAATGTCTCGAAGAGCTCATCAAATGCATTAGGAGGCATCAAATGTCGTGTCACTTCACGCGAGATCTGTACATATTCAAGCTGCTTCCCGGTGACCTCAGACCATTGTTTAACCATTTCGGTCGAAGTGTAGTAATGGTGTGGAGCGCGGATGTTTCTCCCTACGAACTTTGGAAAGCTCTCCAGGGCGATCTTGACGTACTTCCCTGCTTGGCCGTCAGCCCCGTCACTCAAACTCCTGATTCATTTCACGTGATCAACAAACCTGTGTCGGACACGTCAAAAGCTGGGAACTTAACCACATCAGGCTCTGCGGGATGAAACCCTTTGTAAGTCCCATTTTCTTGCTTCCTGATCAAGTTGAACCAGCCGCTCATGAATATCCCGGGCTGGACGAAGGTAGCGGGAAGCCCGATCCGCCGTATATAAGCCTCGATCTCAGCTTTGCCGTCGAAATGCTTGACGTTAACGAGGCGCCTATGAGTTGCTTGAGTAACGTTGATGAGGGAGGAGAAGACCATATGCTGTGGTGGTGGTGGATATGGGAGCCTGCACAAGTCACTCAAAGAGCCAGAAGAGCCGTTTTCCTAGTCCAAATTCGAGTCTCGAACCTTGTCTTCTATCTTGCCTTCTCATCTGCCTTTGTGCTTCTGACTGCGGTCGTAACGCCATAAAGAGAGGCGATTACAAGGTTCGGCAGCCAAGGTAGCCAGGCATCGATCGGAGGAGCGCCGCGAACTTTTCCATAGTCCTGTTTGCACGGCGACAGCCACACACGGACACTCGATTTGCGCTTGAGCAAGACATAGACTTCGACCTCAAGGCGCAACCGTTAGCAAACAGTAAGAGCTAAGAATATTAGTCGTAATTCAAGACAGTGAGGAGCCGTGAACGCGTGCATTTACTCCCTGTCTTCGGATCGACCGGCTCTCGAATGGTTAAGGCGGGGGAACAGAGAGTACTAAAATGTTAGCTTTGGGGTCCAACACAGGACTTTGGGACCACTTGAGCAGACTATTATCCCATTGTGAGAGAATACGGCGAGATCAGGTCCGCTGGGTTTACGCGAGTTGAGCAATGGGTTAGTTGAGCTCGTTCGCCAAGACGTCTACTCATGGCGGCTTTTTATGCACAACACCACGCCCACAGTGCACGGAGGCCGTTTCCGGCGCTTGCGAGGTACCGACAGGAACGGGTCGCGGTCATACCCCACACATGTCCTGGTGTGGTGATCCGTGGACAAAAATATAAACATCGCGACATTCCCGGGCCTTTTGGGTCATCGTACTATGGCTTCTTGACTGGCCCTTTTACCTATGCGCGTCGACGAAAATCTAACCGGAGAAGAGAGGCCGGCGTCTGGCAGACTGTCTGACGTGTCTCTCTCAAATGATGCTGCAAGCGACACCAGTTCTGAGAGTCGGTTCTCGGAGGAAACACAAGACGACTATGACGGCCATCGCCCCGCCTTGCGAGAGATCCGATCTTCCTTCTCTTACGCGACTCGGACCGGAAGTCGTAGCATATCGAGGAATGGATCTTGGGCAGTTGATGCAACAGGAAACAGCCTATACGCAACAGCTTCGCGGCAACAGAGCAGACTGGGGCGCCTTCGATCTCGGGCTCCAACCGTCTTCACCCATCCGTTAGCCCATGTACCAACAGCAGCGGGGAGCTTGGTTGATTTCGATGGACCCGACGACCCATACAGACCTATCAATTGGCCCATGTCGAAGAAGATTCTGACCACCATGCTGTACGGCCTGGTAACCATGTCCGCGACTTGGGCCTCGTCGTCGTACTCGGCCGGCACGCGCCAAGTAGCAGAGGAGTTCAACGTTGGCACGCAGGTCGCAGTCCTGGGGACGACTTTGTTTCTTTTCGGGTTCGGACTGGGACCTCTGATCTGGGCACCGCTGAGCGAAGTGTTTGGTCGTAGGGTGGCTGTTATGGTCCCCATGTTCATTGCTATTTGTTTCAGCTTTGGAAGCGCCACCTCAAAAGACTTTCAGACATTGATGATCACTCGGTTCTTCGGGGCATTTTTTGCCTCTGCGCCGGTCACGAATACAGGGGGGGTTCTCGGTGATCTATTTTCCCCAGCTCATCGTGGTATTGCTATGGCTGGCTACGCTATGGCCGTCGTAGGCGGGCCTTCTCTAGGTGAGTCTGTATCGTATCTTGCTAGCCCGTGAGCATACTTTTAACCCACTTTCTTAGGACCCATTGTCTCTGCTGCTGTTGTCATCCAGCCTTCGCTTGGATGGAGGTGGACTGAGTATCTTACTGGGATACTCCAGGCTGTCATTCTCTGCATAGCTGTCATCTTCATTGACGAGAGTTACCCGCCCAAATTACTGGTTTACAAAGCCAGCCGACTCCGCCATGAGACCGGCAATTGGAGCCTCCATGCCGAATTTGAGGAATGGGATGTGTCAGTGGTCGAGCTGGCGAGGAAGTTCCTCATCCGCCCCGTTCAGCTCTTGTGTACACCTATATGTTTTCTCGTTGCGCTTTATGCAAGCTTCTGCTATGGAATTCTGTATATGCAGCTGGGGGGCATACCCTTTATATTTGGCGAGCTACGGGGCTGGAGCCCTTTAGTCGCCGTGCTGCCTTTTATATGCATTCTCATCGGCGCGTCTGTTGGAGCCGCGGCTAACGTCTACAACCAAATTATCTACAACAAAGCATATTATGCAGCAGGCAACAGAGCAGTTCCGGAAAAGCGACTCCCACCCATGATGCTTGGATCATTCCTCTTCAGCGGCGGTCAATTTCTTACTGGATGGACAGCGAAGCCCTCAACGCACTGGATCGTTCCCTGCATTGGGTTGGTCATGCTCGGGTCAGGCTTCTTCATGATTTTCCAAGCAGCACTGAATTATCTAGTCGACACATTTACCGCATACGCAGCATCCGCAGTCGCAGCAAATACCTTTCTACGCTCATGTTTTGCAGGTGGGTTCCCTCTGGCAGTCACACCACTATACAGGAACCTTGGCGTTGGCCCTGGGTCAAGCATCACCGGTGGCTTCGCTGCGCTGCTGATACCGGTACCTTTTGTCTTTTATATATTTGGGAAACGGATTCGCGCATCGTCAAAGTGGTCTAAAGCTTCTGTCTACGACTGAGTCCACACAAATTCGGGTAGGCGCAGAACGTTGGATGAGTACACCGGCTGATTGCTCCGACCATGAAGAGAGGGGAGTGAATACACCTATTTGTATAGACACAGTGCCACGGAATCGCCATAAGAGGCTTCCGTACGAGATAGCTATCTTTCCGAGGCGAGGAGATACCAGACTCGGTTAAACGTAATCTTGCAGTCGCTCCATGAGCTCGTCAACGTCCATCTCTTGCTCCAAAATAGAGTCCTCTGTCATGTCCTTTTTGTGTTTGTGGGGAGGAATAAGGACTCGGTCTAGGACATGAATGACGCCGTTTTTAGCGACGGCGTCTCGAATCTGGACCCCTGCGAAACCATTCACCGTCACGAACTTGAGCGATGCCCACTCTAGAATATCTACGCTGACATGTAGATCGTGCAACAGCGTCACCAGATCGAAGTGTTCGCGCTTTTCCGCCCCGGCAAGCGGCTCGCCTCCTTCATCCGCTGCAGCAGTCTCGTCATAGAAGGCATCGGTGTATAAAGTTGCGTTGGCCACGATGTGGTATTTGAGAAGCGCCTTCAGATACTTCAATCCTGTTTCAGTATTGAACAGGAAAGCATTAGCCCGAGGGCCGAGCTTTTGGAAAGCTTTGTTAGAGGGCGCAAAAACAGTGCTTCCGACCATTTTGACATTGTGAATAAAATCCACAAAGTGCGTTTTCTCGTAAGCCAAAAGAAGGGTGGAAAACTCGGTGGGAAATAAGGTCAACTCTCGCCCAACCATCGGGGGAGGAATCAGAATCTCGCGAATCCCGTGAATGATACCATTCTTCGCTTTCTGTTATGATGTTAGCTTCTCATTATTCAGGCGACGAGGGGAGTGTCCCACAAAGTCGGCAGCGACAACTTTACTATAAAAGTTGAGTTTGAGGCCTCCGAGGCCGACACTCGTGCGAAGACGTTGCGGCTCATCACCCAGGAGCTTCTCATCGTAGGCTGTGGGAACTGTGTTTGCCTTGAGCAGTTTTACCGCAGGTAGGTCGCCGAGACCAATATGGTAAAGCAATGCGGCTTCCATGAACTCCTTACTCGGCTTGTCTCCATGATCGGGAATATGCTCGAAAGCTTCGTCTAAAGGTACAAAAAGGGTATGGTTACCGCCATCTGTCCCGTTGAGGATTTTGACAACGCTCGGGAAATCATCAATGGCTTTTGCAAACTTCTTGGTGTAATTGCTCTTTTTGATGAGCTCGTAAATGGTATGGTCGGGGTACTCATGACGCCCATGTTTCGAACCGAAGGCTGCAGAGTCATCACCCTCACCCTCACTATGAACAAAGTCGACAAGTTGGGATCGAACATCTTTGAGTGACTCGGTCACTTGTTCAATGCCGGCTGAGATGCGTTCAATGTTCCCGTCGAAGGCCTCAACGAGCGCGTCAGCATTCGGCACATGCGGGCTCAGAGAGGACTCTGAAGCGAGCTTGCGCAAGCTCTCCCACCATGATGGAGTATCATGATGAGGAGGCTGAGATTTGAGTGGTAGCTGAACGGGTGGGACGATGAAGGCGCTGGCGGAGCAAGCCAAAGCGGCCAGCGTCAAGGGTAGGGTGACTGCGCCACGGGGTCTCATGGCTACGACAGGTTCGCTCAGGGCGAAGATCAACGGTTTGCAAAAGCAGGAAAGCCTCTGAGGTCTTTGAAGTCGAAAGATATCTCAGAAAGGCAACCTCAATTCAGGAGCACGCCCAAGAAGGTTGACAGGACTCAGAGACGGTAAGACAGGTAGAGGCGCGGATGCTTTGTGCCATAGTCTGTCGACATGGCCTGCTGCCTCAGGTATTCTATACCTCGTGCGGATAAGGAAAGACTTGTCTCAGGAGGGCACGGAACAAAGAGGGGTCCGGAAGAGCAGGAAGTGGGCAGTACGATGACGCGGAGATACTGGGTACACGCGTACCCCAGTGCTAGCTATTAGGGCGAATACGTGGACACCCATGGGTAAGATGGCGTCTACGGCTGACATCACGCAACCACGGTAGAATGGGAAGCGAGCACGATATTACATCAAAGCCACCCCCATCGCTCCGAAAATACCATAAGACAGGCGCCGATCCATCCTGGTGCGCTTTCTTTGCAGCTGAGCATCAGTATCGTTTGGCTGGTCGAGGCTTCGGCTGGTGGTTGTATCAGCGCGCGATAATCTGCTAATGGCGATGCGCCCAAGCTTACGCGCAGTCATGATGATGCACTAACGTACATGCACAGAACCCACATCTCACCATTTGCCTGCAAGAGGCAACGCCAGTAAGCTCCAATGCCGTTAGTGCTTGTTGCATCCATTGCTGCCCATCTCACCCATTCATGCTTATTAGCTTGCCATGGCTGCATCAGAGCGGCTGGGCATTGGATCCTGGGCAGTGGCAGGAGTTAAGGTACCTTAGGTAGGGCTTGGTCAGGTATTGCAGGGTCCAATGTACCGTATTTCGACCTGATCTGTGCTGCGCGTTGCTGTGCCCCCTCCTCCAACCAGCGCCGCAGTCTTCCTTTGTGTTCCGTCCGTCAGTCAGGCCCATCACCACTTTCTTCTGCTGCTCTCACCATTCAGCGCCTTACGAAATCTCCTTAGCGATATTCGATACGACTTCCCACGATTGTTTGCAACTCGCCAATTGCCATATCGTGCCTCGACGGTGCCAACCGAAACGAGACAATTGCTGCGCACTCCCCACGAACATCTATCGCACGTTTGGATACAATCGCCATAGGTCCCTTCACTGAAGGCCACCTCTGTGCTTCGCCGGCCTTTCGATCCGGAAAGCACCACCTCGCAGAAACGTTACGATCGCCAGTGCTCGTTCGCGGCCGCACCACTTCCCGTCATGCTGCGCAGGAAGGAAACCTTCACCGTCATCACGCCCATCCCAGGCTTCATCCCACGGCAGCTCGCCATCGACATCTTGCACTCCCATAGCGAGGTCATCACCCTAAATCCCCTCGTCCTCGATCACAAGCCTATTCCAGCACCGCGCAATGCCGCCGCCGACGAATACTACAGCACTTGGTACGAGATCACCGAACGAGTCCAGGTTGTTCCGGGTGTCGGTAAGATGGGATCAAGTAAGATCTCCTTCCAAGGATGCTTCCACGACATGCCATGGGGCCTGCAAACGCATATCTACGCCCCGCTGCAGATTGACATGCGCAACAAATATCGCATCGCTGGCAACCAGCCCGGCCTCGAGCCCCCAGAGAACCGCGAGATCGGACTCGAGGCTCTCGGCGCCCCTAAAGATGGGCTATACCTACGCGAAGATATCGAGATCAAGTGCAACATCACGCTCACCTCCTTTGTTAAATCCACCGCCAAGGCCGCCAGTCGGGAGATGGTCCAACGCATTATCAAGAAGGCCGAGCTCCTCGACGCTGGTATCTTACAAGCGATGATGCAGGATGGTCGCCTGAAGACCCTGAATCCCAACGACCGTAGCAGCACCATCCCGGAGAAGATGGGTCCCATGGGCTCTCCAAATCCTAGCAGCACAAGTCCAGGCATGCCGCCGCCGGGATACGACATTCCAAGCAATCCGGCAAGTCCCCGGAATGCCTCATTCGTTGGCATGCCTCATTCGTCACCGTCTATGCATTACGCTCGTCCAGAAAGTATGCAGGGCTGGCAGACGACACCTGGCAATTATCATCAGATGGCGTATCGGCACCAACAAGAGCAGAACATGCAGCAGCAATATCCACAACATGCGCAGTACCAACAGACGCCGCATGGTGATAAGCCACAGGACTTGGCTTATGAGATGCCTGGCGACTTTGAACATGCACCTGCTGATCGGCAAACTGGCGGCTCGCAGACTTTTGCTGCTGAGTTAGCTGCTCCCGCACCAGGTGGCGTGTCTCATACAGAACTCCCGGCAGGCCAGCCCGTGCAGGGTCAAAAGTAGTGGCTCTATCCAAGGGAGCTATCCATGGGGGGTTGTGAATGTCGATACTGCGATAGGTGGAGTTCTGTACTCATATTTCCAGATGGAGTTCCGTCGATCCGTGATTCTTTGGCTATGCTTCGGCTCAGGTGTACGCGGGGTTTCCCATGTTTTGATACCAAGTTGTTCTGATTCGAAAAATCCATTCTATGTCTTCTTCAACTTTTAGACTTTGAAGGCTGAGATCTGAACTTGGGCCTTAAATTCTTAGTGACCAGGTGGTGTGCTGTTGCCGTGAATATGCTACCATTCCCCGACTATGGCGCCGTCTGCTATCACAGTTTGAGGCACGCAAATACCAACTGGCGATTTGAATGATATCGGGCAGGGGATTGTGTTTGACGTAGCTCCTCATCAACTGGTTGGCAACGCAGAACTAACCCACCTTCCCACATCACGGGATCGCGTGACGATTTGACCATGATTTTGGCCCATCCATTGACAATTTCCTATGTGCTCAGAGCGCATTTCCCGCGAGCTACGGGTCAGGTCAACGGGAAACTTTACTCCGACCGGTTGCCATTGCATGCGCTCAAGGTCACGTATCCGCAATGGTAGCACATATTACCATCTCCTGCAGGCTCAGTGGTTCCACTGGGAAGGAGCTGAGCCAATGAACACGCCCCATGCCATGACGACACAAGCGGCCGCTTTAGAGTGAGTCTCAATTGCTGCCTTGATTGGTTGGTAGATCACTGTGGACGTCCGGAGTATCAACTCCTCAGGATCACCCAAACTTGTTCCTGATCCAGGTACCAGCACGATAGCCCCCTCTTGAAAATCATGTATGACGTTATTTTCCGAGGACAGTCGAACATCCTAACAAAGTGAGCACTACATAAGTCTTGGAAGTGCGTTCAGTGGTCGCAGGTTTGTCCATTTCCCATCTCATCAATCTCACTGCGACAGAAGCTATGCCTGTTCTTTCACTCTATCATTCTCCGGGACTCTCGCGCCGTCTGGCCGAGGACTCTCACTCTGCGGGACCACTTTCATCGTCTCACTCACTCTTGTCTCGCCAGTCAGATGGAGGTGACAGCGGATCCAACAACGGAACTTGTCTTGGTGGCGGTGAGATTGCCGGCATCGTGATCGGCACGATATTCGGCACCTTGCTGGTCCTATGGTTGATACAGTCATGTACTGGTGGCCTGGCAAGGCCGACGATTGCAGCGACTCCATACCAGGAGGAGATTGAGCCCAAGAGGCATCATAAACATCATTCAAGATCACGCCATAGTCGACGACGGTCATCTGGGTTATCAGAGCCTCCACCCGTCATTCTTGCGGATCGATCTCGAAGCAGGCACCGCCAACCGACCTACGTGTACACAGATGATTTGGGAAGGGGCCGGCGTTGACAGTCATGTGCACTTTACATCACGGCCGACAACAGCCGATGAAGATAAGGATATCGAGGAGCATGTGCAGGAATAGTAGCCTAATTTGATTGAAAGAAAACGCTACATAATCACCGCAAATGTTCACAAGTTACATTACCTAACAATCTGGTTTTCCCTCCCCTATTCCACTTGCCACAGTTTTGCAGCATTGATCAAGTTCATATACGATCGTGTCAATCGTTCTGGTGTCTGAATGCTCCCTGGTGCTATCTCATCACTGCAAATCACCTTTCATCTTAGGCACCCTCATCTTCATCACCAATACGAATCTGACCCTCTGCTGTAAGTCCATGAGCCCAATATCCCCCGAGTTCAACATTAGTCTCAGGGATACGGCGGTGGGCAATAAGGAGCCAAAGACCGAATACTGGCTTGGCAAGAACGTCGAGAATGGCATAGAGAATGATCTCCGTGTCGACGCTTACCTTTCGGGCACCATCTGCAACGCCCCAAACACTATGATACCTGTTAAGAATTGCACCCGATTGATGGACAGTGGGTTGCAGGAGAACTTACATGGGATAAATCGTCCAAAGGACCAGGGTGAACGCCGCAAGCGAGCCAAAGAGCTTGCCAACACTCGCGCTCCGGGCACGGGCGAGACGACCGCCGTGGATAGCGACGTGCCAGATGACAAACAGATAGGCAATGCAGCCGATAGTGTACCAACCCCATTTCTGTGCGGTGTGCTCCTTACCAAAGGCGGCGAACAGACCGGTGAGGACCATGATAAGATCTGCGACGATCGCCATGGCCGTGTGTGCACCGTCAACACCAGCCAGAAGACAAAGATCAAGCAGCAACAGAGGTGTAGTGATTGCCCAGTCAATGTAACGAGCGTAGTAGACTTGGCGGCAAAGCAAGTGGTGTGTGCTGGGAAGCTTGCCGTGATGGTCTTTGACTTTAGTGCAGTTGAAGCTCGCGGCATCCCCTGTGGCCATGGCGAAATAGGAGATGGCAGCTGTGATGGTAATCAGTGTCGTGATTACGTGGTACAGGCGCCGCGAGACCGGGATCTTCCAAGCCATGCCAGCGAATATGGCTGATGCCGCAGTCATGATGACAAAGACCACCCAGAGGGCTGTGAAGCCAGTGTCGCCAGCGGTTTGGTACTCATTTGGTGTTGCTGCAGATTCAGTCAACCAAAGCGCTCCTTGACGGGCCCAAAATGCGGTACTACGGGGTGGTATATAGACGGGGAAACGTACGGACAATGGTGGGGAGAGGCTTCACCGGCTTGGGATGTTGGTGATCATCGAACATCATGGTGATTGCAGGTAGCTATTGTGTATTTCGATGTAGATGTCAGAACCGCTCTTTTATCGTTGTCTCAGTAAGGGTAATGTATTCTGAGGAAAAGGAATCCGGCGAAAAGAATGATGAGAAGGGTCAGAGTAGCAACTAGAGCTGATCATGTTCTTTTGAAGGGGACTCATGCGGGGTTGGTGAAGCTTTCGTCATCAATCACATCGTCATCACGCCTATACGAATGGTTGGGCAAGGGCTTCGGTCTGGACTGGAATCCTGGTTAATGTCAAACCTTGAATCGGGACAAAAAGTGTGAGACGCGATCAGCAAAGTAATAGCGAACGTCATCCATTGCATGTTGATGAAGGTGTAAATCCCTGTTAGGCATAGCTTCACCATGCGGGGAACCACGGCCTCCTTGTGTAAGTTCCCTTGCCTTGGGGCTGGTCGATCCGCTCGATCAACTCCGGTGGTGGGGCTGGGTGACTGGTGTGGCCAGATGGCGTAGCCGCATGTGACTCTTATTGAGCAGGCAGCATACTCCGTAGTTGAGGAGGTGACTTGTATGCCTGTTGTGTCACGGCTCTTGTTCTTCTCCCCTTGAAGGAATCGTCCAAATCGGCATAGGCGTGGTGCCTGGTCAGGCTTTCATCAACAATCAACCAACACAGTCCTGGTCATTCCCTGATCAACATCTAACGTTGTGTCATTGACCATCTGCGCCTTGGTGGGAATTTCGGCCTTCACGATCAACACCGACCCATGCGGCGGCGGACGCGAGACTAGCAAGACTCGCGCGACCACCGTCCTTGGTCCCTGAGAAGCCCAGTTCAACAGTTGCATCTGAAGAAGGGCCGGTCGCGAGAGATACCTACTGAAGTGGTTCGGACAGCGAAGAAGTGGTCGATGGCAATCGTAGTTTGGAGCTGCAGCCCATTCCCCATATGCCGTTTCTCATTGTCCGGACTTCGATTCTGTTTCGAGCAAGGGACGAGATTCCAGCTGGTCAATTGGAAAATTCTACAGAGGGTTACAGCATCCTGCCAATCTGATATGCATTCATGTTGTCAGGTGAATTGACGGAGTGTGAGAGGCACGACGGGACGAGGTCATCTTACAGGTCAGTCGTGACTCTGGAGGCATTCTTCTCTCATCCCCCCCACCCCCCGACCTTATGTGCTACACCTGATTTATCTTATTTCCCCTTACGCCAGGGAGGGATTAAGGAATTCCCGAGGAACGAACCCAGGTGCCTCGATCTGTGATGCACTCTCCCGGGTAGCTATCTAGATTTGTAGCTGTGGGCCTCGGCACATTATGATACCCAACAGCCTGTTAATCCAAGTCCACGTTCAGCCAGCCGTCATTGTCCCACTTCAGAGATCCAAAATCGGGAAGCGATCCGTCGTTCCTCTTCCAGGAAATGCTGTAGACCACGGCTTCCGTTGAGCGTGTCAATGCTGGCAACTTGAAGAGATGTATCAATACCCTCAATTGGAATGCCGGTCCTCAGACCTATCTGTTGCAAATGACAATAATCTGTCCTCAACCAATGCCAAACATGGTAGAGGCAAGAGTCCATGAATGGTGGAGGCCATCTCTTTCACCCTTCGACGCGGCGTACGAATGTACATGCGTTGGTCCATGGCGCTGCATGAATCCAATTAATGGGACCTTGTGAGGCCGTCGACAGTCGGAGTGAAGAGGAGCGACCCCACCATGATAGTCATTGCGCTGTGCGAGTCCGGACCTTCTCCTAGAAGCTTGGGATTATCGCGCTTGTCGATTACCGTCATGGGATTCACCGAAAGGTAGAAAACCTTCCCAGCCAGACAGAACTTCGCGGCCGTCTATTACGCCTGTAACAGCACTGGATATCGCAAATGACTTCGAGCGAATATGGTGGGCTCATGTAGCTATAATTCTTCTCCTCGCTAAGAGTGCGCTCGGTCCTAGGTTACATGAGGTTGCCGATTGAAGTGTTCTGACCGTATGTTCACCGCACGGGCTCGAATGGGCTGACAACTTGAGCCCATCAGCCGAGGCCAACACTAGGCTCAGCAATCGTCGCTCGGTGTTTTGCACAGCGGAGAGTATCGCTTATTTTTCTGTGCTAAGTCTGGAACTTCAAGAGTGTTCGGTCTCCCCGCATCTTTGTCGCTTTACCCCCATGCAAAAGTGCTACTGTAAGTTCGCTTGTGTTAGCGAGGCCAGTGCAACCAGCCTCGTGTCCTAAGAATAGGACGGGAGACCTCGGCACTTCTGGAGACGCAGGGCTACAAGTCCTAACCCGAATTGGTCGCAACCGTGGCTATCAAATTCACCAAAACCCCGCCAAATATTGGGGCGCAAGCTTACTCTTAGCTCAACTCAGCAATAGTGTACCTTGTCTTCTAGAATACGAGGTTTTGTTTCGTAATATTCTGCAAAGGCAGATGATGTCTGGTAGATCTGATCACGAGAACCAATATGCTCAAGGGCAGACCCTGTCAGGCTCTCGTATTGAGAGTCCACAGAGTGCAATTGACCCGCGTTCGCAGTATGACGCATTGTATGACATCGCATTCTTCATCGCAGACGTATAGAACCTTCGCCTATATAAAGCCAACAGCTGGCGCCCAGACGAGATCGTAAGACATTGCAACCACCACCGCAGCAACTTCAGTTTCTCAACGACCACTACTCGATCCTACAACTCTTTGCCCTGCAAGATGAAGTTCTCTATCGTCGCACTCACTGCTCTCCTCGGCGTTGCCGCCGCCGATAAGGCTGTCGTCATGAACAGCTGCTCTTCAACCGTTTATGTCCAGTCTTACCCATACGATGGCAGCAAGGCTGGTCCTCTCACCGCCGTGAAGCCCGGAAAGTCCTTCAGTGAGAACCTCAGGGCCTCTGGTTCGGTACGTGTTCCTTGCGACACCTTCCATTCTGAGGATCATGTCACCTCCTCGAGTGCGTCTATGACCTTGAAGCAGGGTTAATAATTTCCTCATAGACCATCAAAATTGCAAAAACCAAGACGCTGGACAAGCCCCTCTTCTTTGGTTACTCATTCTCGAAGAATCCCAACTATGCTTATTGTAAGTTGTGATTTGTAGCATCGACGATTCCTGTCACAGTCACTAACGGTTTACTTCAGACGAGCTCAGCAGGTATGTCAGAGAAACTGTCTCCTCGATTGAGACCTAAGACAGCAAAAAGTGGGCAAGCCTACGTATAAGTGCTTAACTGACATTTCGTGAAATTAGTGAATGGGGCAATCCCTTTGCCTCGAGCCGCAACACCCTCAGCCCTGGCGAGGGCTGCGAAGCTTTCAATTGCGCTCCTAACGATTCGAAGTGTTACAGTACTCCGGCTCACAAGAAGGTGTTTGGATGCCCTCAGCCTGTCGACCTGGTTGCTACTCTTTGCAAGAAATAATCTGGACGCCTCATGACGTCGAACAAGGGTCAATGATATTAGAATGTTGCGATAATATAGAACATGGAAATAGCATTGTTCCTAGCTTGCCCTATAAGATTAACCTTTTAATAAGTGGCTGGTCTATCGGTGACTATAGAACCTACGGTATAGCATTGCAATCTTCAGAGTTGCGTGAACCTTCCCGCGTGAAAGAGGTCCGCACTGCCGTCAGGTCGTCCATCGGCGGGCAGCATCCTCGGCCCATCAGGGAGCGGCCAATGCCTAACCGCCACCGTGAAGTATTACACTCTGCTGCAAGTATACATCAGATGGACAGCCAAAAAATACTTAATTTAACGCTCCTGCTTTGCCTCGAGACTGCAACTATATCGAGCTCTTAGCTAGCAGTACTCCCCATATTTTCCGGAATCATGCTATGATTCTGGGCTGCTTCACGTAACCTTTCTGTCCAGAAGTCCAATCTGAGGGAGCAGAGCGTAGTGCCATCGATGCAGAAAGGTCCGTCACTATTTAGCCACTGTCTAATATTGCGCTCCCTTCCGCGACCCTGGCGCTGCTCCTCATGTTGTCGTTCGTGCGAGCATTCACAGTTCTTGGTAGATCCCAGAAGGCCCTTCGTCAAGTTGGCCGCCATGGTGAGCGCGTGTCGAACAAGCGGATTTGAGGATGGACGATAATGTGATGAAGTTGATGCAACTTGAAGCACTGAGACTGCATACATCAGCGCGTCACTCCCAGGTCTACTCCCTGCCAACCGGAACTGTTTTTGCTCCGGTGAGATCAACTTGGAATATGCGGGGCCGACGTAGTAGTGCATCTTCAAAAAGTAATAAAGAACCATTCCGTCTTCGATAAGCGTGGTTATGCGACTCAATGCGGCTGCTACGGAGTTGCTTTCTCCGCGATAGGCAAGCATCAAATAGTCTGCGACACCACTAGTGCTGGCTCTTGATTCAACCAGCCTCTTTATCCTGTTCAAATCTTGCCACCACTCCTCTATGGTCTCGTTAAAGAGTGCCTCCCAAGCAACTTTGCCGCGTCGGGGCCGCTTCGAAGAAGAGAGCGATGAGGGTGTCATAAGCCAAACCATCTGTAAAGTGCCGCAGAGTCCCAATATCACATCCTCGACAAGTAGTGGTGATGACGTGAAGGAGCTCGGACCATCCATCATGGTTGATAGTGGAAACGTATCTCGTCCGGCCGGCTCCTCCCGTAGTCGCCTAGCAAAGATATCCAGGCCATAGGCGTTCCACACGGCATACGTGGTCATCATATGGACACCGACTTCCTGGTGATGGAGCATAGGGGGCTGTCCATAGGCAAGAGACAGATAGACGTCGAATTGGTAGGTTGAGGTGAGAAGGCGCTTGAATTGCTCACGCACGCTCATGTTGTACGGCGCAAATGAGCCACCGAAGTGAGTTTCTAGGTGATCAGCCAGTACTGTAGTGTCAAAAGCTCCGATCTCCCGCAGGTGAGTGATAAATGCGCCGCGAAGTCGCATAGCCCAAGACAAAGCGGGACGATCGGTGCGATATAGCGAAAAGGCCAAGGTCAAGAGAACAGCTTGGAAGAGTTCGATCGGCCATGGCTGGTTTTGGCTCACAGGATCGAGGGTGGTCTAGCCCATTATTCAGTAAAGGCATCGCCAAAGAGCAGAGTGGTGTCTATCTCACGATGCGATGGAGCAAGCGCTGCAAGAGAATCTCGTGGACCCGAAGCGCGCAAGTTCGATCTTGAGGGTTACTGTAGTTGTCTGACCACACTCCTACTACACAAACGGATATTGCCAAGGGGGATGCCGCCGCTTTAACGTCGAATGATGGGCCATTCAGTACCGGCCACCGAAGATGAAAGTCTCTGAAGTAGATTGCAGCTTTTTGACATAGCCAGGCATGCCCGTCGCTGGCTTGTGGCATGAGGCCTTCTGTTAGGTCGTTTCCTGCGAGGAGCAATTCTTCAATAGCTTTGATTCCAGGACCGATAACTTGGGATGGACCAGTTGAGACTGGCTGCGACGGAGCAATAGAAAGACCTCGGAACAACTCATGGCTCAATAGATCCCGTCCTCGGCTGAGAAGCTCTCCGGCTGACAGAGGCTCCATGCTCGGTCTAGAATGAGTGTGGAATGCCAAGCCTTCAGTCTCCAGGACGTTATCAGCAATCTCGCTAGATCCCGTCTTTTCACCTGCTTGTGCTGACACCAACGTACCAGGTGCGCCATTGAAAGTGCAGCAGCCACCTCGACGTGCGCACCGCGAGCAGGGTATGGTGCCAGAGCATTTCGTCTTGCTCAGACGACAACCATCGCATGATATTGCGCTGCGTACATGCCCCGGACTATGCAAGGCGGA
This sequence comes from Sarocladium kiliense, assembly GCA_030734395.1. NCBI lineage: Eukaryota > Fungi > Ascomycota > Sordariomycetes > Hypocreales > Sarocladiaceae > Sarocladium > Sarocladium kiliense. The sequence continues at coordinate 1,749,504 of JAUZTG010000044.1, forward strand.
ATGACGCCGGAGGAGTTCTCTGCGATATGGCGCCAAGTAGTGTTAGTCTCGCATGAGGCGGAACGGGAGGCGGATCTCTCACTTGCGAGTAAAGCGACGTTGGCAAACGTGACAGATATGCGCTGCTTGTTCGTTGTGGGTGGCCTGATGCCTTGTCAAGTGCTCCTTGTGTACGAAGCTTCTGCCGCAATGGCATGGATGTCGTCCTGACGGACGAGCCAGCAGCGGCGATTTGCGTAGAGGCATCTGATCTTGATGTTCCATGTGTTGGCACAAGTCTAAAAGCAGCCTTTCCATAGCTGCAAGACGGCAATGGGCCCAGGTTGCGCCAGCCGGTGGGATCATCTCATCTGACGCTGGTGGGGGAAGAGTGGGGTTGTTCCGCTGGGATGCTGTTCCGTCTACACCGGACCGGTGGGATGAAGCGGCGTGCGGATTGTGTCTGTCTGCGAATCTCCGGTGTATAAGTCTACCTTGGTAATCAATTGATACGCGTCACCTTAGATCACACATGGAGATCACTTGGATCGTCAGTAAATTTGTCAGCTTGCTGACTTTGCTATAATCGTTTTCGCTCAATGGCCGTCCTCTGCTTTAGATCAAGAAACCACTCCGAGTCTATATATAATGTCCGAAGCGCCTGCAATTACAGCACGACAGCTTTTCCATGACATGCTTCTCCCGCACTCTCTATTGCTCTCCTACATCAGAACTCGTCATCGTCATTCATTATTTCGCTCATCACCATGTCAGCAATCCAAAGCGTGACCATCGTCGGCGCCTCTGGTCGTCTGGGCGGGCTCATCCTGGACAGGCTTGTGACATCAAATAAGTTTCGGGTCCAAGTCCTTACGCGTGGTGGCGCTTCTTTTCCTATCAATCATCAAATGAAGGTCGTTGAGGCCGACTATGATGACGTGGACTCTCTCACTGCTGCCTTCCAAGGACAGGACGCCATCGTGTCTGTTGTTGGCGACGCGGGTGTTCCAAGCCAGAAGCTCATGGTAGATGCTGCCGTTGCTGCTCGTGTGAAGCGCTTCCTCCCGTCTGATTTCGGCTCCAACCTGGCCAACGTCAAAACTCGTGAGCTGCCGGTCTTTGCCAGCAAGATACAAATTGAGGAATATCTCATCGAAAAGTCCAAGACGACAGAGCTTACCTACTCTTTCGTTTATGTCGGGGGTCTGACCGACTTCGCTATTCCAAAGAAGGTCATTATGGACTTTTCGAAATACAGTCCGAAGGTCTTCAATGGCGGGACAGTCGAGTTCAGCTCCACCAGCATGTCCACCGTCGGCAAGGCTGTTTTGGGCGTCTTGACGCACCTAGAGGCAACGCAGAATCGAACTGTCTACGTATCTGAGTGCATTCTCTCCCAGCGTCATCTTCTATCGCTAGCTCAAAAAGTAGCGCCAGATAAGCCATGGGCACCTGTGGATGTCGACTTGAACACGATGGTGAAAGCGGCATTGGAGCATTGGGCTCAGGGTGAACGGAGTCTGTCCACAGCGGTGCCTTTGCTGCTCAAGTCTATTGTGGACCCAGAGTATGGTTCGAAGTTTGATGTCAACGACAATGAGCTGTTGGGCATTGAGCCCACAACGGAGGAGTACCTTATGGACCTCGTCGCTTCCACGATCCCGGCTTAAGCTGTCAGGTTTCTCAGTATCAAAGAGGATGAGATCAAGCTTCAGTCTTTGAAACACATTTCGCCACTAGTCGCCACAGTAAATAGCTACTTGATACAGTTGCAATAAGTAAATAATGAAGGAATTCTTGACTGAGTGCTTATTTAAGTCAACATGAGATGAAAGTCCACCTGCCACCAAATCTTGTATCTGGGAACATACTGCTTTGATTTGAGGTGAATGCGCCTAAGTCAAGCAATTCAAAACGCTCCTCATTTCCCATCGAAGCTTGGTCTACCACGGCGCCACTTCGGCTTATACTGTAGTATGTACTGACTTACACCGCAAACAGAGGGCACGGTTTCGATTATGTTCTGCCTGGAGTACACTCAGGGTGGTGTCAACCTCAGGAGTCGTCCACCAAGACCGTCTTCTAGCGTCCACAAAGCACCGTCCTTGCTGGCCCTGACGCAGCGCATACGTCGGCCCATCGGTATTCTTTGTGCTTCCTGCGCTGTGTCACCAGAAATCTCTACTCGCACTAGACCCTGAGAACCAAGACCGCTGATCAAGGCATTGCCCTTCCAATCAGGGAACAAGTCACCTTTATAGATGATCATACTTGCCGGAGAGATCACTGGATTCCAGAAAACCTTCGGGGGGATGAACTCTGGGCGCGTCTCGTGATTTGGAATTGGCGCTCCGTCGTAATGGTTGCCTTCGGAGACCAGCGGCCAACCATAGTTACCCCCTTCTTCAATCAAGTTAAACTCATCACCACCCGCAGGCCCCATCTCGATTTCCCAGATATTACCCTCATCATCCAAGTCAAAGCCCAAAGGGTTCCGGACCCCTAGAGCCCAAACCTCGGCTGCGACGCCTCCCTGGTCAGCGAAAGGATTGCCCTCAGGAATCGTTCCGTCGTCATTCAAGCGGAGGATCTTGCCAAGGTTTCCAGACATATCCTGAGCAGGGTCAAACATTTGTCTGTCGCCGGAAGAAATCCACAAGGTGGAGTTCTCGCCAAAGACAATACGATGGCTGAAATGACCATTTCCATTGACTTTAGGGAACTGGCGCCAGACAACCTCGAGGCTTTCCAGCGTGCCACCGCCGGTACTGTCAAGTACGAGTGTAGCTCGGGCAACCACTGCACCGGTCGCACTACCGTCACCAGCCTCAACATAACTGATGTAGACTAGGTTGTTCTCCTCGAACTGGGGGTGTAGGGCAATATCACCTAACCCTCCCTGCCCCCCGTAGATAATTGGCGGCACACCAGTGATTGGACCCTTCGATTTGGTTTCTGGATCGACGAGATTTAGCGAGCCTCCTCTTTCAGTAACGATGATGCGATCATCGGGTAGAAAAGCAAGAGCCCATGGCTCATTAAAGTCGACGATGGCCTCTGACTTGAAAGACTCTGTTTGACGCGCTACTACTGTCGATGGTGCGCCAAGGACAGGCATCGCCAACGTCAGAGCGTAGCAGACGAATGAGAGACCGGGTCCCATGATTAAAAGGATCGCTTGGTCGGGGCAAGTGACTGATGAGATGTTGCAACATGAACAGGCAGCTCGATCCAGAAGTGCGACAGCTGAAGAGGCTGGGAACCACACATTTTTATGTCTTTGCTGAGCCAGAAGGTACTTCGTAGGGCCATAAGTATAATCACATGGTTCCTTCGGGGAATCAACCAGTCAGCGTGCTCCTGCCCATAACAGCTAGATTGCATCTGGGCGTTGGAATTCTCGGAATTCCTCTCAAGCCTCGGAGGCTTGTTACCTACCTAGATGAGAAGTGATGGTCAATGCAACTCTTGGACGATACACGGAAAGGTGGAGAATGCGACTTGAAGAACCTTGGTAGGCAACAAAGTTGAGCTTGGCGTAGCGAATATATTGTGAATCCTTCAGACACTGGTCCAGGTTCGCACCTAATATCCCGCTTTACCCTGTATGGCTTTGTCCGCAATGGTCCCGAAGTAGAGTATTCTCCGCAACGAGCCAAGACACAACTGCCGCTAATGTAAATAAGCTTGGCTTAATGTCAATAAGGATTGGGACGTGGGCATCGAGTGGCACACTGTTAGCCATGCGTCATTCTAACGGATAGGGTGTGGTAAGCCGAACCCCAGATGTGACAGTGTGGAGCACGGGTGGCTCCCTCCCTCCACGGAACTTGACAAGCAGACCACTCCAATTTTACGAAGAGCTGTGAAAGGCACAATCAATGGATTAATTCTTAGTATAGTAAGAGTGCGATGATGTGTTCCCGCGAGAGGGGAACGGATGCAGCTCGAAGGTTGCAGGTCCATCATCAAGATACAAGCTTGCAGGACGAAAATCTGCATGTTGTACCTGGCCCATACGGGAACTAGTGTGCACGCTTCTTCTGATGGTAAGCGACCACACGGTGCTTCATGGAGCATCGGACATTCCCTCCACTCCAGATTGGATGGCTTTGATTAGTGCATAGTCATGAGAGTCCTCACCCAAGCTCCAGGCGGATACACCACCAAGCTTTCGCGCCCTCACGATTTCGTTAAATTTCCGATCAACCAAGGCAACAGTATCAAAGGTCCAGAAGAATGGCCCCTCTGAGTCCCAATACCACTGCCCCCCTTGTGCCTCATCCGTCGTGCTGTTAGCCATGGCCTTGTGAAACGAGGCGAGCGTTGAAGTTCCATTGCACTGCCCATAGCCAGATTGGCAGCCTGTTCCGCAGTGCGCCGGTGTATTGCCACTGCATTGAGGTTCAGCACGGACTCCCCAATGAATCTTGATCATAAACCTACCAGAAGCCATACTGGCTGCAGCAGTTGGTGTCTCCGCACTTGTGAAATGTGCCAACACCACAGCTAGCGTCCAGCGCCACAGTGAGATTGCTTGGCACAGGCTGGAAATTGGCCGCCTCGAACGTCACGGCTCCAGAAGCCCCGGTGTCACTGCCATCCGAATTCTCAAGAAGCGCGGTTTTGCAGTCGAGGCCGCGAGAACAGTCAACACCTGGTGCTGTAGTGAACCATTTTGCGTATAGCGCGAAGCCAAGATTCAGCTTCTGTGGAGAAAAGCCAAGGGAAATGTACTTGTCGATGGCGTGAAGAGACCCAATAACGGGTGTGTGATGTTTCGTGATGTTGTCGCGGCGATTCATCAGGTCGTATGTCATGACCTGACGAAGGTCAGCCCCGATACGTTAGATGGAACGGTAACGAAGAAGGGCAGTAAAAAGGTCGGGTTCTGCCGAATGACGTACCGTAATGAAATCGACTGCAGCGTTGATCTTGGGAGATTCCTCGGCAGTAAAGGCAATCATGTCTCTTTCCAGGCCAGGGACGGCAATGGACAACTCCTTAGTACCAATTGCCTTCTTGACTTCCTTGAGAAGTCGTGGAAAGGCTCCGATCTCCCCCTTCTTTCTGGAATTAGGAACTTGCTTGTAATCGGCGCCATTTCCACCGGGGTATTCCCAGTCAATATCTGCACGTCCGATTAGTATGTTTCTACAAGCAATGGAAGACCGGGCCATACCAATACAATCGTAGCCAAGTCTATCGAGGGTGATTGCAATGTTCTTGGCGAAGAGTCGACGTGTGGTATCGTTCTTGGAGCCGAGACCGAAGCCGGCCGTGTCAGCCCAACCTCCTACAGCCATGCAGCACTTGACCTCTGCGTCAAACATGGACCTAACCTCGCTTAGAGGCTGAAACGGAGTGTACTCGCCCGGCGGACTGGAAGTGAAGAGAGAGGAGTTGGCAAAGGCTGTGATAACATGGGTAATTCCAGCCGTGAGAGTCTTGTCTGGAAGAGCAGTGGTATGGTACTGATCGTAGTACATTGCGTATCGGCGCCCCTGTGTCGTGGCATCTGTCGAGGCCGCGAGCGCCAGTGCCGCGGCGAAAAAGGAAGTGAAACCCATGATCTCAAAGAAAGGGAGAGATGGAAACTGCTGCCTACAGCTCAAGGAATGGAGGTTGGCAACAAGTACAAGAAAGTGTGGGAAGTGAAAAGTGTTGCACGTAGGCATGAGGCCCTCTCGAGGTGCTCACATATAAGTTGAACAGAAGTGCGTGTAATCACTGCACAGGCAGCATCAGATGACTCGGGTAGCTCAAACCCAATGCTCCTGCCGTTGGGACAGGGCAGCTTGGAAATGAAGATCGTCGCATCCAATCCCTCGGGAATCGTTTACGCCGCTTAAGTAACCTTTTGACAGGAACGCTCTAGTATTAGCGCTGTAATCTTGGATACGCATGGGTTAGCAAATCGCTCCGGCCTTTCCGAATATGACAGACTAGCAGCCCGAGGAAACTAATTAGGCTAGGAGCCTAAGAAAAGGAGCTGGCGAGGGAGAGGTTATAAGCTGCGAGTCATGTCTTGCGCACTTCACATGAAATATACTTTTGTTCCTGAAAGGCTATCAACGCTTTAGTGCCAGGAAGGGTCTAACGCCATGGCTCGGGCGACAAGTTAAGATGAACACCGGCAGAGCTCCAGGGATTCTCGTGGAAATGAAGTGACAGGAGGATAAAACTCTAATGAACTTTGCCTCTCAACCAGAAGCAAGCAGACAGTACGGCATTAAATATTCTTCTTGTAAGATGTGCATTATCAACATCAGGTTGTCAACTCGCCGTAGGTTGATGTGGGCCCGATGCGTGGGCTATAAATCGATTCTCCGCGCTGCATAGGGTCCAGTTCAAGTACCCATATTATCAGGAGTCAATAATATGGGTATATATGGTTATGTATATATATGGTTATGTATATATATGTATATGTGTATGTGTGTATACCTGTAAAAGGGGGCTTTGGACCATGGGTTGGCTACTCAACTGTCCGGTTCATGAGTACGAGCAGCTCCTTGATCACGGTTATTCCGCACTAGGATTCCTACCTCTCAAGAGATCAATGTCGAAGCACTATTCCCGCCTTGGCATGTTTGTTATTCCATCATAACCGGACCTCTTTTAGCCCTCCAGGGACGTCACAGAACACGGGTACCCGGTCCATTCTAGTGTCATTGACTATAGCCTACATATCCAAAGAATGGCATTCTATTCACGATACTGTGCTAACAGTGACACTTTCTCAGAAGACGTACCGCTTGACGCTCATACCTTTTTGCCGTTCTATTATCACAGCTATCTCGACGCTGCATCTCTCGTCTCTATGAACTTTAACCGTCAGCTCAGAAGCTCTATTGTAGAGGTAGTTGACAGGGTGCAGCAACTGAGCGAATGGGGTCTAGTCCATCACCTACCCGTCAGCGCGTAAGTCCTCAGGCTTTGGTCTTGAAAGCGTCATAGCTTCCCTCACTTATTTGGCTGGGCTTTGCCTGACAAACCACCCTAGCCCTGCCCATACAGCACTGCCATTCGTACTGGAGGCGCTGATTGTCCGTCTGTCTACATCAGTCTAAAAGCACGTTCACCAGAAGAGGCGTGAATAATACAGAAAACAACGAAGATATTCCGCGCCCAACACGGCCATACCAAATGCGTCACCGCCGCCGTACAGTCAAGTCGGGGAGCTAGAGGTTCGTCACATGTGGATAGTAGCTAACACGCCTAGGAACGTCAGTGTCATTAATCGCAACCCGGCTCGATCTCGTCCGTCCGGTTAGTCATATGTCCTTCCCAATGATCCCCTGATTTATCTGCGCCTGTCGTTGTCTGTGGATCTGGCGCTCTCACGAGGAAGATGCCCAATGGGACTGATCTCCCAATATGTACACTAAGAATGGAGCCTCAGCTCCAAGAACAGACAGTTACATCATCACTACACTCGATGTCGCCGCCGGGATCTCAAGATACATCGCTACATGATGGCCAGCCCCACTGCGTTATGATCAGTGACGACGAGGAAGCTGGAATAGCGGCACAGTGTAAGTATGTTCGGAAAATACCATTTCATTGCATGATTGTAGCGCTGATCAGTTTACCAGCGGCTGCGAGCGTCCAAAGTTCAGGCCTCGACGAGTCGGTGTCGTGGTCGTTCGCTAATATTGACATGGAACTTGTTTCAACATTGGTTGAATGCTCAACCGCCCCTAAGCGAAACCGCCTGGCTGGTCATGACACCTTGTCTCTTTCATCGTGCTAATCCCCGATCTTATCGTCCCTCCGATTGCGAACTATGCTAATATTAGGGATGCAAAGAGGGAGTAAAAGAATTTCGAGGAGGACTTTCAAGCCTGCTTTTGACTCCAATTAATTTGTTGCAGCTTAGGTGGAAGGGAAAACTCGACGTGACGAGGAGGAGATATGATTGAACGCCCGAAGTAGCCAAGAAAACAAAGAAAGTGAACCATGATATAGGACTGACTCTCATGAAGCTTTCCTGAAGGTAGCAAACAAAGTTACTGTAACTTCTAAAAATAAGTCGTGACCTTCAATGGGCAGGTTCGTAGATTTCCCTGGTCGATTGGGTTAACCGACTGCCAACTAATAAAAGAACCATAATACAACCTTCCCCTCTAAGGCCACACAAGCGACGCAGGTGATGGACCTATGTACTGGGCCTTGAATGTGATATGGCGCAATCATGCCCCTCTGTACTAGACTTGACCGTTGTGGAGCTCACATAATCTTTGGTATAATTATAAATGGTATGAAGCACCAAGCGAGCTGCAGGGGGTCCATGCCTCAATGACACTCTGCCAACTGGTCGACGCGAGGTAATGGGTAGAAGCCGGGTTTCGACTTCAGTCCGACGTCATGCCCGATCACGACATTCTTCTGGTGTCATGTCTGTTCCCCACAGTCGCGATGCCATCTTAACAATCTCTCTCTTTGACAATCTTGATCTAACTTCCTAAACAATGACCGCCCGCGTCGTCTCTCCCCCACGCCCCTCTTCCGCTACACAAATGACCTCAAATGGCGGGGGAACATCGCAATAGCTGGCCCCATCAGGCAGCTCGGCGAGCGAGGAGCGTCTTGGCGACTATCCTCCTCCTGCCGAATTGCAACATCTCGCCCGACCACCGTCGTAGCGTTCTAGTCGCTGGAGCTACGCACTCGCAAAGTCGTCTCGGATAGACGAATTCGAAGGGCTGGATGAAGGCATGCGCATATTCTCAAAATGAGCCTTTGGTCGGTTTAGGAAGCTGCCTTTTCTAGGGTCATGAGTGGTCGCACGACGTGGTCTATGAGCCGCCACCATGGCCGAGGTAATCACCTCAAGAAGGAAGTCCTTCTTCAACGAGTTGGACTGCGCTCGCAGGGCGCGACCCGGGGCATGAGTGAATTGAGATAAATAGCAGACGGATCCGCTGCCAGAAGTCTATTCGAGAAAGCGAGAGGGATTCATTCTTCAGCATAATCTTAGCGGTTTCCTCATTCATTTTCAGTGTGCATCAGTCAGGCATCATGCATCTCCAAGCAGCCCTCACCATCCTGGCGGCGACCTGCCACCTTGCATCCGCTGCCCCAGCCGCAAACGATGTCAAGGTGGACAAGCACCTTCGTCTGATCAAGACTTCCCCAGAAGATGCCGGCATCTGGGTGACCCAGGATCAGATTGACAAGCTCGCCGTCGCCTCACACCGCACCTCCTTCATCGACATCACCGACATTGAGGACAAGGACGTCCTGTCAGTGCTCTCGACCCCGGAGGAGTCGATTTCAACGATCGCAGCGCGCCAGGTCCAGTACCCTACCAGCCTGTCGCACACTACCGAGGCCAACCGTCTGATCGCCAGTGTATCCAACTCGAACCCTCAGACCTGGCTTACCACCCTGACCAACTTCAACAACCGCCACTACCGGTCCTCCACTGGTACTCAGGCATCCACCTGGGTCTTCAACACTGCCACCACCATTGCAAGCGCCAACCCTTCCATCACCGTCCGCCGTGTAACCCACTCGGCCTTCAATCAGCCTTCGGTGATTGTTCGCATCCCCGGCCAGACCTCCAGTCTCGTCATCGTTGGGGCTCACTTTGACTCGACTGCCGGCTCCACGACTGCCCGCAGCCCGGGTGCCGATGACAACGGCACAGGTACCGTCAATGCGCTCGAGGCTCTGCGCGTCCTGGCCAACGCGCGCTTCGCACCCAAGAACACCCTTGAGTTCCACTTCTACGCCGGTGAAGAGGGTGGCCTACTTGGATCGGCTGATATCTTCAGGCAATACCGTTCGCAGGGCGCCTCGGTGCTGGCCTTCCTCAACACAGACATGTCGGGCTACTCACCCGGCGGTAGGGTTGTTATCTACCAGGACAACGTCGATGCGAGTCTCACTTCGTACGTGACGTTGATTGCGCAGCAATATGCGGGTACAACGACGACATCGAGGTGCGGCTATGGGTGCTCAGACCACGCGAGCGCGCGTTCCAACGGCTTCCGTAAGTGGCTTTCAAGAGAGCTGATCATCGAGAGATCTGTTGTTGACATCTTAATTTAGCATCCGCTTTTGCATCATCCGAGCCGTTCGCTTCATCGAACCCCAACATTCACACCTCACGCGACGTAAGTTTACTGAGACAGAATAAAAGCGTGAAGTTTACTGATTATTCTAGGCCTACTCAACTATTAACTGGACTTCTGTCCTTAGGCATTCCAAGCTGAATGTTGGTTTCCTCGTGGAGGCTTCCTACTTGTAGAATTTCAAGGTTTGGGAGCATGGGTACGAAGAGTCGCATTGCAAAGCGAGAAGAAATACAGGCTGATATTGAATGAAAACTTCACACCCTCCTTAATGTACTTGTGATTAGTATCTAGCATTAACAAGATTGGTATAGGATGTTTGTTTCTGAGATAAAAACGAGGCCCTCTTGTCCGTTGATCTGGGTAAATTGTGTCGCAGAGACACGGCGCGGTCCACTGCTTCGCAGTCGTTTGAGATGTAAGGCAAGTGGCGCAATAGTTCGATGGCCTGCTCCGACTTATACATGTGACAGAATCGTTGCGCAGTAATCTCTGGCCACCCTTCAGCAGGGGGTTCGGCCACGCGAGCTGATTCGAGGTACATTATGCATAAGAAGGCAGAGTAGTCTCGGATAGTCCGGACTGCGGCGTCGTGGGAGTTCTCGGCCTCCTCGCTGCCGTCCTACATTGCATCCGACATGATAAGTGCCTGAACTTCAATGCAAGGGTCGGAGTCCAGATGGGTCGGCGGTACGATGTGCAGTTGAGGAACCGTGGAGAGGGGAAGAGACGCAGCTATTGGCTTCAAGGGAAGAAGTAGCTCGTTCTCCGCCTTTCAGCTTCTGTGATTGAAGGCACGTGGGGTGAGAATCATCCAGCAGACAGGACGTTGGTTCGATCCTGCATTAGCTGCGATGGAATGTTGCATTTTATCTAGACAATATCCAACGGACAGTGAATAAATAATTACAAGGTTCCGTTTAAAATCAATACTGGAGCAACGTAGCGGGGTAGGATATATGCATGTCCACAGTCGGGAGTATATATGCAGCCATGGTCTGTAATTCACGTCAACCAACTAATAACTCTCATGTGGAAGAGCCGAGACAGTTATTCTCGCCGTGTCATCCTCCTTTTCGGCATCTCTATTTTTCACTGATATCAACAACCATGTCTGACTTCGAAGACTTCCCGTACAGCCGCGAGGATGCTATTCGAGTCATACGAGACTATCAGTCGTTTCTGACAAGAATGTATCTCGACCCTGCCCGACGCATAGAGCCGCCTGAGGGTGGGTGGCCCCAGCTGGCAACTGACCTCACTCGACTGCGAACCCTTGGTAAAACAGATGAAGTACTTCTTTTCATAGCGAATCTTCCTTGTATATCAGGCAATGAACCGGATCCATACAGCGACAGACCTCACTGCGCCGCAAGCCTCAAGTTGCATGACTGGTCGCGCGTCCTTTCGCCTGATTCGGACCTACCACTCAGTGTGGAAAGAGCAGACCACAACCGAGGGATCACTGAGCAGATTGCACATGCCACGTGCTCTGAGCATACATTCGGGCTAATCTCCGGGAGTGAGGGCCACATCGAGACATGGTTACTGAACACGAAGCTCGGGGCCATTCAATGGGTGGAATGCGCAGGGCAATTACATTTCAAGACGCCTGCAGCCTATGTAGTTGCCCAGGAACTCGAAGGTGGTAACGCTGAAGGGGGCGGGGTCGACTCCGATCATACTATCGAATCACTATCCGTGGGGGGTGATAGTGATGATCTACAAGATCAGACTTCTAGTGACGAGGCGGAAGGCGATGAAGACCTCGTCATGGACTAAGATGACGAAGAAGACCCCAGGGCCTGCCGGTGGCCCATCCCTGTTTTCTTCGAGCTACTCAAGGACCAGTTCCGCTCACTGAACTGGATCCCAATCAGTGACAAGCGTGTGTTTGACGTTTGGTCGTCGCAAGTGAACCGTCGCAGAGATATGATTCTCGACGTACAGCCAATTTGGCGCAGGCATGGCTGGCCACAAGCAGAAGCTGAAGGCAATTTAGACAAGGCAGCATGCTTGAATGACATTCAGCAGCTCCTCCAGCAGAGGTATCCCGAGGTAGCAGATGGAGCTAATCAATACCCATGATAGGTAAACTAGAAAGCATGAATACTACCTTAATTAGTGGCTATGTTCAACTGTCCGGAACAAGTGCTGCGGAAGGCCCCCTCCTCGGCTCTGAACATAGAACAGCCCATCGCCGAACAAGCCCACTATGCGGCATCTATACACACTTCCCGCTTGCTTGACACATGCTGATATTGTAAATAGATTTGGTGTAGCATCTTCAGTCCCCTATTCATCCTGTTCTTGATATCGGGCTGGAAGCTTTCGGTGTTGGCCGTGCCATTAATGCAGGTCTAGGTACGTTCTCTATTACATTCTCTAGGGTGACAGCATGAGACTCGTAGTGAAATATATATGGCAGCGACCGGAGTGCAGACCATCAACTACCCATAGGACAAAGACAATGCGCCTCTCAGTGCATTTGATTGGTGGATTCTGAAAACCTGCGGCGATACCTCCTTGGTACCTGATGAACTCAAGAAAGTCTTCGACACTCTGAACCAGGTGATTTCTGGTATCAGCTATAAGCAACCAAAAAACCTGAAGAAAGGAAGCGGCAAGAAAGGCCACGACGGGAATCCGGCTTCTAAAGACCGAAAGCCGCCTCCTAAGGCGGGAGTGCAGAAGCCAAAGAGGAAGAAGTGTAACGTCAAGAAGAGCCAGAGCACGACTCGCTTGGGCAAAGCAAAGAACACCTTGAGAATCCAGTCATGCTCAGGGGACGTGACAAGGGCGACTGACACCATCGTTGTTGAAGCTACCTGGGGTGCAGGTGTCGTGCCCACGGCAGTGCCAATTACTAGGATATGCGACCACAATCTGGCTCCTCAGGCGTGTTACCATTACAGCTCTGCCATCGACGTCAACCCGCAGTGGAAGACGTTAGCCTGCCCTCACACCACCACAAGATATCGCTTGGACGGTTCTAGAACTAAGACATGGCAAGCCCAGCATACCGCTGCGGGATAGCGGGTTAAGCCGACCCGGGTAGAGCAGGATTATGGTCGCGATAAGTATCCCCCTGCGCATCTGCAAGGCCCTAACGACGTGCCGTGTCTCAACAGTAGGATAGACGCTTCCGGACAGCTCAGTAGGTGGCTTCCGTCAAAGCATAACGCCAAAGCTGCGGGGCAGCGGGCGGCTGTCTATCTCGCACCTATCATGAAGGCCATGTCTGATGCCGAGATCCAGAGAACCTCAAATCAAATGGCAGAGCACCTGCGTTCGAGGTGAAAACTCACATCGCGATAGACACCATAGACGGTACTGTGCCCACAGACTCCTGTGTGGAGTTCAGCCTTGACCGAACGCACCAGGGGAGTGTCGGTGGGGATCACGGACTCTCGTTAAACACAGGTTGGCCGAGAGGAATTGCTGCTGCAGATCCTGGCTTTACGCTGCTGACATTTGACCCGTTCTATAGGGGCATCCCGCCTCCTTACAACTATCGGCCGCCTTATATGTAGGCAGCTAATGGCTTATAAGTATTACCGCAGGGAGGTTCAGAGCCGCTGAGAAGTATAATTATTATGTAAAGGGTACTTTGTCTAGATGTTTTAGTGTCCATCGATTGCTATTAGAGATCTTGGATGTAAGGAATCTGAGGACTTCACTTTTTCCATAGCGATTATGCTACGTTATATTTTTGCGGTGGCAGTCGACGTCTTTCCCATCATTAATATCGCGTTCAAGAAGAGCTTCTAATCGCTGGGTGAAGGAGATGCCCAGTGAATGTTTCTATAATCTCTCAAGGATACTGGTCGATAACTTCCCCAACCTCGGGATAGTGCTCGCAAAGAAAGCGACGGATATTAGCTAAGCACTCGGCCTTATTGAAACTTCCTGCAGCTTTGCCGCCGGCCACCGGTGAGCCAAGAAGCTGTAGTAGTCCCGCACAGCCCGAATCATCTCGGCGCTGGAGCATCTGACGTCCTCGAGCTCAGGCATCGTGCCGCTTAGGCGAGAAGACACGCAGGCAAGAAGGTAGATAGAGTCGAGGAGAAGAGTCAGGCACAGAGGTAACAGCGAAGAAGAGAAGTCCAGACACAGACACATGGGATCAGCTGTAAGCGAGGTAGTGCTCAGCGGGTACCCTTCTCGGAATGGAACCAGCAGCTTCAATCACGCGCTTGTAGTTGTAGCTAGCCACCAGCTCCGCTTGACGCCAGGGCAGAACTGGAATTGAGGCACTCGGCCGAGCCAAGGATTGACGTTCTGTTCTTATCCACCTTCACGCTCGCGCTGCTTCCCTTGTCTGCTGAAGGCCAGATTAGTATGCTCAACGGGCTGCTAACTTCACCGACCCATCCTCACAAAGAAATCATACGCCGCAAGGGTCACAGTAACTTAGTGGTTCGTGGCCCGTCATCCTGTCCCATCTTGCAGTTGCCCTGTTTCTGTGGAGGACTGTCTAAACGGCCTTGCAGGACGATCGACACGCGATCATTTTCACGGGGCCTGAAACAATGGCCTTATTATTTGCACGGCTCTGGAACAGTAATCACCTTGAGAATGTTACAGACGCAACTAATGGGATCTATAGAATGGGCCGGAATAGTTATCAATCGCATGAGACGTGCTTCTCGGACAGCTGTTGGTATCACATTCCAACATATCAAGCCCCGGAGCTATGGTCTCCCCTCCCAAAAGACCGTAGAGTACTTCAACGAGCGAAAAGAGTCCCCGCCCGCATGGACAGCCAGGCGAAGGTCACTGGGAACGATCCCAGTATGCCCATTGTCCCTAGCAACGTCGCTTGAAGCTTCTAGCGCATTTGCGATCGCAGCTACCATGACCCGGATTATTGCAGCGATGAGCCTACCATCAAAGGTGATAGTAGAAGCCCCACCTTGTGATTTGCTGACAAGGAAGTCTTTGCTGCGAGATTGGACATCTTCAAAGTTGAGACCAAGGTAGCTTCCCTCGGAGACGAAGGTGTGATAGTCGTAGAAATCGTCTTCAGCCCACTCGCTTAGGTTGGCTGGGTCAGGGGCGACACACTTTGGGAAGAGTGCGTGGCCTACTGCCGAAAGCTCTGTCCCATCGGGAAAGCTGAGATCGACAATAAGCTGTTCAAGATAGCTTAAGGCTAGCTCATTCATAAGGTCGACCAAGTGTGCTCTCCATTTTTCGGTGAAGGGCAGCTTATCACGTTTGCGCCTCAGAATCTCGACCCTATGCGGTGGCAGATTGGCGTACCGGGCTTCTTTCCATTGCAAAATAAGAGGCACCTCGGGGCCATCGCTGCCAATCCGAAGAGCTTCGACATCGTTGGCCGTGAATATATGACGCATCCAAAGCCCGTGTTTAGAAGGTTGCCTGTCACCGGGCAGCAGTGAGGCCCAGGTCTCGACCTGGGCTTTCGCCTTCGCATAGTCCACAAGCCCTACCGACTCATTTTCCTATCTTTACTCCTCTCATTTATTCTGCGTGTGGGATAAGTCTGGCCATCGCGCCAGTTTTCACAGCACCGAATCCCCAGGGGACGCTGCGATGCCGCAGCGGCCACGCATGTACCGCGCACGGGGTTTTCATCCTATTTCATAAGGTTTTCCCCCGAGCTAACTACAGACAGAGGCACCGCCCACCCTATAGAGGGTCAGCGGAGTATAATAATAAATAAATAAATAAATAAATAAATAAATAATAATATAAAAGTAATAACGTGAACCACAAGCGAGTGGCGCACACAAGCGAGTGGCGCACACAAGCGAGTGGCGCACGTAAACAAACCTCCTGAACATCTTATAAGCAAAACCACCTGTAACGCATTTAAATTGTGTCTAACTAAATGCTATTATCTTCTCTAAAAGTTATTAAATCGACTTGGCAAGTTCTTGCATTATATCCTGTATTCCCGCACACTCCATAATGCCGTTTATTAATCTCGATCCTCGGCTTCCGACCTTGACTCTGCCGCCCTTCCTCCTTTATCTGCATATTTACCTTGTTCTAAGCCTGTGTATCTTGACCCTCAGCTAGGGTCATGCTCCCTCCTTGTCGGAGATGTGTTTTTCTAGCCCTGTAGCGACGGCTAAGCGTATTATTCTCTGCTCGAAGTAGACTAACCTTAGACTTAAGAAGAGTAAGCTAGTACATAATACCTCGTATACCTTTCGCAAATTAGTTAATAGCTTGGATAATTAATGTTAGGGAGCTCCCTTGATGATGAGAGATTCGTTTTCTAATATAGTCGGTTTGTGAATCAGCCTCGATCGGATTGTTAGGCATCCGGGAGGTCCAAGGTTCAGGGAGCCTATAAGATGTCCCTAGGGGCGTTAGCGTCTTCAACTTCACATCTAGCTTTAAAAGAACAGCGTCTAGGCTATAAGGCATAATTCCAGCCCCTCTAAAGCCTCCCTGGATGTTTTTCTCCGTTATTACTACTTGAAAAGCCGCGAAAAACGCCGGGAAGAAATCCT